>CM033715.1:43611500-44296270 GCA_019671005.1 Hibiscus mutabilis | reverse complement strand
GGTCTTAAGTGTATCGGTACGATGTTAATTAATTTTGTTAAAAGACTTGAACTACGGTTTTAAATAGTTACATATTGATCACTAAACTTTAAATGGCCTAATTGGATAGGTAAATAACCTCTGTTAATAACAAAATTTCATAGGCTAATAATCGATAAGTTAAATTGAAGATTTGTAAAAATAATTTCTGATAAAGACCCTTAATTTGTAAAATTTACAATTTAGTCGCTAAATTCAAAAAAGTTTGAAATTAACCCTAAATTGAGTAAGCTATTAATAAGTTAGTTCGCTTAGTCGTAAAAGAGTTTAATAAGACGTCTCAAATAAGATTTAGAACTCTGATCAAGCTTCTGACCTCAGAATAAGTTGCCGGTAACACTTTCTGACCTGGTTCTCTACCAGGCCAGGAAGGGGGTGTTACATTTGTGGTATTAGAGCTAGAGTTTAGTCGACTCTAGGACTAAACCAAGGCTTATCATGAGTTTGCATGTGCATATGCCCCCTAGGAGTTTATTTGTATATGTTATCCGTGACTTGCAACTAACACGATTTAATTTCTTCTTTTCGATTAGTTTTAAGAATGTCTGCACCCGGTAATAGATGTGGTATGGTAGAACTACATCTTGGCTCCTCCTCGACACAGGGGGATAACCTTGGAGTAGAAGTTCGACCAGAACGGGTGGGGTAGAACAATCCACCTAATCCCCCTACGATGCCTCCCACTCAGCAGGAGTACTTGATGTCTATGGCGGAGATGATTAAACAGGTGGTCGTGTCCCTTAAGTAAGAGTCGCCACCGCAGCCTGCTGAAGCATCCTCATCTATCTCGAGAGCTCCTATTGATAAGCTGAGATAGTATCTGGTTTATACCTTCACCAGCCAAGAGCAAGATAACCCTGAAGCAGCAGAGTATTGGCTTGAAAATACTCTCAAAGTCCTAAACAAGCAGATGAAGTATCCTGATGAACAAAAACTGGAGTGCGCTCTGGCACTGATTTCTGAAGAGGATCAGAGTTGGTAGGACACTGTGACACTCACAGTACCTGAGCATAGAGTTATATGGGACTTCTTCCTTTAGAAGTTCCGTAAAAAGTATATCAGCGATCATTATCTTGCTGAAAGGCGTAAGAAGTTCCTCCATCTGAAACAAGGAGGGCGACCAGTAGAGCAGTATATTCACGACTTCTGCAAGTACTCGAGATATGGTGTGGAGATTATATGCACTGAAAATGAGAAGTGTAGAATGTTTATCGATGGTCTTTGTGATGAGTTACGTCCTCTTTTCACTGTGTTGGAGTTGGAGGACTTTTAGAATTTGGTCAACTGGGCTATTACCACCGAAGCCTCTCAAAAAGCTTATAAAAGAAGGAAGGGGACCCAAGCCAGATCTACCAAGAGGTTTCGAGACGATTCTAGACCTCTCATGCCTCAGAAGAAAGGTAGACAGTGGGACCAAAAGTCTATCACCTTTCAACAGCTGCCAAGGACGAGACATGTGCCACAATCCCAATCTTTGAGAAAATTTGTTGCTCGTACGAATTTAGTGGATAGCACGGGTGGTTCTGGAAGAGTCTCACAGATCCCTTTGTGTAGCTTTTTCCAGAAGAGGCATTCTGAGCAATGTCGCAGACATGCCAGATCTTGCTACCTTTGTGGTGAAGATGGTCACTTTATCAGGCAATGTCCGCAGAACTCGAATGCTCCTACTTCAGTGGCTTCTTAGAACAATCCTATTAGGGAAGAGGGGCAAAAAAATGCAATTCAGATCAGTAGGGGGACCACGCAACTTGAACACTCCGTCAGTAGGACGCGACCCTCAGACCTCAGCTCAAATGTACCATGTCTGAGGTCGAGATCAAGAAGACGATCCTGATATGATTTCTGGTATGGTGGAATTATGTTATGATCTTGTTTATGCCTTGGTAGATCCCTGTTCTACGCATTCTTTTATTAGTGAACCATTGATTGAGAAGTATGCTCTAGAACCTGAACTAATCACTTCTGAGATAGTTTTCTCTAACCCACTAGGAGATAGTGTAGTTATACGGTTGATTTGTAAAGCTTGTCCTCTAAGGATCCAAGGGATCCCGTTCCTGGCCAAGTTGATGGCCTTGCCTTTCCATGAGTTTTATCTTATCCTAGGCCTTAATTGGTTAGCAGAACATCAAGCCTGGCTAGATTGCTCGAAGAAGAAGTTGTATCTCTGTGAACTCGGCAAGGAGAGCATAGCTTTGATAGAAACCAAACCCGAGCCTAATAAGGCTATCATGTGTGCTATGAAATCTAAAGAAGATGCCAAGCTTGAAGGTGTTCTAGTGGTAAAGAAATTCCTTGATGTGTTCCCCGATGAACTTCTAGGACTCTCTTCAACCCCAGAAGTGGAATTCAAAATCGAAGTGCAACCAGGGACTACACTAGTCTCCATTGCTCTGTATAGGATAGCTCCGGTTGAACTAAAGGAATTGAAGGCCCAAAACCAAGATCTTTTGGATAAGGGGTTTATCCGACCGAGTTTCTCACCTTGGAGAGCATCAATTTTGTTCGCTAAGAAAAAGGATGGATCGATGTGACTATGCATTGACTATCGTCTGATGAATAAGGTAACAATCAAGAATAAGTACCCATTACAGAAGATCGATGACCTTTTCGATCACTTGAAAGCTGCTTTTGTCTTCTCTATGATAGACCTACGATATGGATACTATCAAATGTTGGTGAAGGAGTATGACGTTCCAAATACTGCCTTCCTAACTAGGTACGACCATTATGAGTTCTTGGTAATGCTTTTTGGGCTTACCAATGCACATGCAGCCTTCATGGACCTGATGAACCGTGTGTTCCAGCCCTATCTAGATAATTTTGTGATTGTGTTCATAGATGACATCATGATATATTCCAAGGACACTACCACTCATGAAGGACATCTCCGAATTGTACTTCAGACTCTCCGGGAGAAACAACTATATGCTAAGTTTAGTAAATGTGAATTCTGGCTATCTGAAGTATCTTTTCTAGGACACGTGATCTCTTCTTCCAGAATCCAAGTGGACCCAAAAAAGATTCAAGCGATTATTGATTGGATTCCTCCTAAGAATGTTGGAGAAGTTCATAGTTTTCTAGGCCTTGCAGACTATTATTGTAGATTCGTAAAAGGGTTTTCGATCATTGTTTCACCCTTAACGAAGCTTCTCCGTACAGAAACTCCTTTTATGTGGATAGTGGGATAACAAATGAGTTCTGATCAGCTTAAGAAAGTCTTAACCCATGCCATGCCGTGGTACAACCCGATTCAGGCGAAGATTTCACTGTGTATAGTGATGCATCCCACTTGGGATTAGGCTATGTACTTATGCAAGAAGGAAATGTCATAGCCTATGCCTCGCGTCCACTTAAGCCACACGAGTTAAACTATCCGACTCGTGATCTGGAGCTAGCTGCCGTTGTGTTTGCCTTAAAGATTTGGAGGCACTATCTATACGGTGAGAAGTGTTATTTGTACACTGATCACAAGAGCTTGAAGTATTTTCTGACTCAGAAAGAGTTGAATCTCTGTTAACGTCGGTGGATGGAACTTTTGAAAGACTATGATTTGGTCATTGATTACCATCCCAGTAAGGCCAATGTTGTGGCTCACACTCTTATTCGGAAGCCTACTCCCTCCCCGAGATGTTTAAATGCCCATTTCCGGCTCAAGAAGCATGGCAAGTTATTGGTTGAGTTGAAAGTTCAGTCAACCATCGTGTCCTGAATCAAAGCACTCTAGAAGTCTAACGAGGAGTTGCCAACTCTTATTGCTAAGATCAAGGATAAGCCAGATCCTAATTTTGCTATGAATTTCGAAGGTTTATTGTGTTTTCGAAATTGTATCTGTGTCCTTGATGATGATGATCTTCGGAATCAGATTCTGAGTGGAGCTCATTCGTTTCCTTTCTCTGTTTATCCCGGAGCTATCAAGATGTATAAAGACTTGAAAGAGCTGTATTGGTGGTATGGTATGAAATGTGAGATCGCGGACTTTATTGCTAGGTGTTTGACCTGCCAGCGGGTTAAAGCCGAGCACAAGGTGCCTACTGGTCTCTTACAACTTATTGAGCTTCCACAATGGAAAATGGGAACATATTACGATGGATTTCGTAAGCGGTCTACCAGTGACACCGAAGAATGGACTTCAGCTTGCCTAGACTCGCTGAGTTTTACATTGGTGAAGTCATCCATTTGCACGGAGTTCCTGTGTCCATCATCTCTGAATGTGATCCGCATTTTGCATCCCGGTTTTAGAGAACCCTATATGAGGCTTTGGGAACTCAAGTGCACCTAAGCATTGCTTTCCACCCTCAAACTAATGGTCAATCTAAAAGGGTTATTCAGGTAACCTTATTTCTCTTCTATCTATATGTATAAGTGATTTGCACCAATACTGATTCTTCCTTGTAGATTTTAGAAGATATGCTTGTGTTATCAATTTTGGACATACGTGGGACAAATCCCTACCGTTAGTGGAGTTTGCGTACAAAAACAGTTACCAAGCTTCAATTCAAATGGCTCCTTATGAAGCTCTTTATGGAAAAGATGTATAACCCCTCTCTGTTGGACTGAACTTGGTGAAGGCAAGATGTTAGGCCCTGACTTACTTTGGGAAACCAAAAAAAGGGTAACCACCATTTGTGACCAGCTCAAGGCCGCGTTTGACCGACAGAAAGCTTATTCTAATTTGAAAATAAGGGACATTCAGTATGATGTTGGCGAGAAATCCTTCCTTGAGGTATCTCCGTGGGAGAAGATCTTTCATTTTAGCAAGAAATGGAAGCTAAGTCCTCGTTTTATCGACCCATTCGAGGTAATCGAGCGAGTTGGACCTGTTGCCTAGTGACTAGCTCTCTCTGAGGAGTTAAGTTTGATCCATAATGTCTTTCATGTATATATACTACGGAAGCACCGGTCCATTCCTTCCCACGTGATCGAGCCAGAATCTGTGGAAATCCAGTCCAACTTAACATATGAGGAGGAACCTGTGTAGATCCTCGGACGAGAAGTCAAGACACTTTGAAACAAGTTTGTGCCTCTAATAAAAGTTCTTTGGAGGAGTCACTCAGTGGAGGAAGAAACCTGGGAGACAGAGCAAATGATGCAAAAGCGATATCCTCATCTCTTCAGTTAGAGTGAAAATTCGAGGATGGATTTTTTAAGGGGGAGAGTTGTCACACCTTAAAATCTGGTCTAGTCAGAATTAGGTTCCAGTGATCAGAAATTTTGTACCGACTAAGCCTAAATGATGTAATTGTCAAGTTTTGTACCCAATTTTGAAGTAATTAAAGTTATTTAGGCTTAATTGAAATTGTTGGACCTTTCTGCAAGGAATAGAAGTTAGGGGTTTCATTGGGAATGCTAGAAATGTTGAATCTGGGCAAGGCGTATCGATACGGTAGGACTTGTATCGATACGGCCTAACTGTTTTAACTAACTTACCTAATTCAATTTAGCCGTATTGATACGGCCATAAGGTGTACCGATACGGATCTCTGTCCAAATCGATTTAGTGGCCAAATTATAAAGTTTGAAAGTAGGGGATGACTCACCTACTTTCTTGCCACCCCTTTCACGTGGATTAACTCAGAAAAGATGGTGAATGGCCATCAATTGCCTTAAAATTGTGTAAGGCATGAATTGATGGAAAACAATTAATTAATCAAACCCTTGCCCAAAGGAAACCTCCTCATTGATTGAATGGGAGGTGGAAAAGTAATTAGAGGAAATTGGATGGTTTTAAAATGAATAAGGAAAGCCTCCTACCTTTTGTTTTGCCCTTACCGAAGTTAAATCCCACCTTTGCCTCTAAACAAGCTTGCACCTCTATTGTTGTCTTCCTCCTCAAGCTCAAGCAAGCACCTCGATCCAATCCTTAATCTTTGCTTGATTTCAATACACCAATTGAAAGCTTGTAACTCGGTAAGTAAAACCTCTATGTTAGTTTGGTGATTGCATCAATCCTTGGAGTTCAATTTCAAGATTTAAGCATTGAATGTTCAAGCTAAACCCATGTGTTAGAAAGACAATTTCATTATTTTGATACTTTCTACGAGCTTTGGTAAGCTTGAAAACAATGGTGATTCATTGGTTTCGATTATAATGTAATCCTTTAATTTTGGACTAGCTCAAGAAGTGGAGAAAGTCCCCTCGTCATCTCCAACAAAAGCTAGGCACAAAGGAGTTGAAATCTGAGAACCTTGAAAGCTTCGAAATCGATGTGAGTGTAGTTATGTCAAGGGATAGGCTAGGTGCCATCCCGTTGCATTATTTTGTGCTTAAAGTTTGCATTTTTGCTTAAGGGCTTAAGTAGAGCAAACATATGTGGATTCTAATGGTAAGCATGGTAAGTCCTCAATATCGCTTGATATGTTTGTAAGCTCATATGTGCTATTCGAAATGTGTTATATATGAGTTTTGACATGGATATGTTACGATATGATATGTAGAGCTAAGGCTCAATTTTGTATTCCGATGTGATATGGCCTATGGCCGTTAAGGTAAGATTATGCTAAATTATGTAACCTTGGACACCTATGGACTTTGTATACAATTGGCATGCCATAGGATTATTTGAGCTCACTATGTAAAGGATTGGACTATTGTCTGGGGCTACGACCTATATGTGGGGAGAAAAGGTTGGATTGTGTAAGGGATTCCGGAGCTATGGCTCAAGCGTAAGGCCAATTTTTGTTATTTGTGGCGTACAGGGGAATCCGCATATCCATTGGTTGTTATGTCCAAGGAGATGTTATGTGTTTATGCTTTACATTTGATATATGAAAATATGACATTTGGCTTGAATATGATCTATACATGATTAATGATATTTGTACATGTCACCCAAGTATGCTAGACTTCATTCATACCATGGATGAATTATGTTGCATTTGTTATAACTACCTCACTAGGCTAAGTAAGCCTAACATTCGTGTGTCTGATGTATTTCATGACCTTGAAGAATTCTGAGCTTCGATCGTGTAGTTGCGGTTGCAAGTCACTCCCATCAACTATATGCATGTTTACATTTTGCCCTAAGCTCCTAGTAAGGTGGCATCAAGCTTAGACATGTCACATTTGCCCATTTTGATATGTATGTAATGTTCCTAAAGTGCCTAGATGAAAAATGAGGAAGATGGTAGGTTCGCAAGATTGTAAAACTAGTTAAAATTGCTTAAAGGTACCAAAAGGTAAAAACCTAGTAAATGAATTCGAAATGCCCTAAAATTTTGTTTGTTGTTAGAGTTATGGATTAATAACTTGCTGGCAAAATTTCATGGCATTTGGACATCGTTCAATAGGCTAAATCAGCTAAACACCATATAAAAGCTGTCATTACAAGACAAGCGTATCGATACGAGGCAACCTGTATCGATACGACCTTGCATATTTGGACCTAGAAAAACAGAGTGTATTGATATGGGTCAAGCTGTATCGATACGGACTTGGGCAGTAAGGTCCGGGAAACAAATTGTATCGATATAGTTTTAGGTTGTATCGAAGTGGGTCAATATTGGTCAGCGTGTATTGATACAAGCTTAGATGTATCGATACAGGCTTGTTACCCTTGAATCTAGAATTGAGAAATTTAGCTTAGCGTACTGATATGGTCTAAAGTGTATTGGTACGGTGTTAGTTAATTCTGTTAAAATACTTGAACTACGGTTTTAAATAGTTACAGATTGATCACTAAACTTTAAATGGCCTAATTGGATAGGTAAATAACCTCCGTTAACAACGAAATTTCACAGGATAATAATTGATAAGTTAAATTGAAGATTTGTAAAAAGAAATTCTGATGAAGACCCTTTATTTTTGAAATATACAATTTAGTCCCTAAATTCAAAAAAGTTTGAAATTAACCCCAAATTGAGTAAGCTATTAATAAGTTAGTTCGCTAAGTCATAAAAGAGTTTAATAAGACGTTTCGAATAAGATTCTGAACTCCGATCAAGCTTCCGACCTCCGAATAAGTTGTTGGTAACACTTTTTGACTCGGTTCTCTACCAGGCCGGGAAGGGGTGTTACACACCTTATCTGTACAGATACGCCCTTCAAGGATTGCCTGTGCTCATCAGTCAAAACCCAAGGTACTGATACATGTTCAAATAGTATCGATACTCGAACCTAGATTTTATTTTTTAGGGTTCGTAAATCACTTCTCATGCCTCTAAAACCTATAGGCAAGACCCTAAAACAAACCTACAAGTTATGGGAGGTAGTTTAAGTGGTTTCCTACCATTTTTAAGCCATTTAAACACCAATTTTAGAACTGTCCATTAGAGAGGTCTCAAGCACTCAAGAAACCAAAACATCAACCAAGTAAGAAGGCAATCAAATTTATGATTTCCAGGAAAATAAGTTAGTAGTGTACTAACCTTGATTCTAAAGTTGGAAAAGAAGCCTCCAACCAAGCCCCTCAACCTTTCTTCTTCCCAAGCTCATTGTAAGATTTTCAACCTCTTTCACTACACAAGAAAGTTGTAAACGAGTTACAACTTGTAGGAGATAAAGAATCCAACTAAACTTACTCTTAGGGCTTGAAAAACAACATTGGATCTCTTCTTAGAAACTTTTCCACAAAACCCGCCATTTTAAACCTCCACCTAACTTGATGAATCTTACCTTAAAATTTAGATCCTTGGTAACTAATTACAACACCTTTAACTAGAATTTTGAGATTCACATTTCAACACTCAAAGACTAAACCTTTTATTGAATGTGGGAGTTAAGGAAATAAAATAGTTGAGGAAGAGAGACAAGGGAGACAAAATGGTAATATCACCTCAACTTTCTGCAGAGGAAATAAAAGCACCTAACGCTTCTTTTTAAAAATAAGGCAAAATTACCTCTTTGTCCTTACTCATTTATCCCAACACACATCCACCCTAAGAACTCAAGCCCAACACCCACAACAAGACCGCAAGGGCTCTCAAAGGCCCAATTGTGAGGCCCACGACTCGGGTTAAATCGATCCTCAGATTTTGAAATTTGGCTCGTTACAACTCTCCCCTCCTAAAAGAAAATTTTGTCCACAAAATTTACCTAATGGAAACTAATACGGATAAAGCAACTTCATATTCTCTTCAGTCTTCTACGTAGCCTCCTCGACTCTGTCGTTCTTCTACAACATCTTAACTAGAGGAATACACTTGGTGCACAACTCATTGACTCATTTAGCCAAAACTTTTATCGACACTTCCTCATAGGTCAAATTGGTATTGATCTCAATCTCTTCGAGCAGGATGACATTTCGAAGGGTCGGAATGGTAGCGTCTAAACATAGATACATTGACCACATTATGAATGTGCACCATCTCCAAAGGCAAGGCTTACCGGTAAGCCACCAATCTAACCCTCTTAAGAATCTCAAATGTTCTAATAAACCTCAGGCTCAACTTGCCTTTCTACTCAAAACGGATTACTCTTTTCCATGATGTCACATTGTCACCAACCTCGTACTCGATGTGCTTACGCTTCTGATCTGCATAAGCTTTTTAACGATCAAAGGCTACTTGCAATCTTTCTTTGATGATTTGAACATTCTCCTTAGTTTATCTAATCAAATCTGACCCCACAATCTTTCTCTCATTGAGCTCAGTCCAACACAAGAGTGTTCTACACTTACGTCCATACAAGGCCTCAAAAAGAGCCATCTTGGTGCTCGATTGGAAACTATTGTTATAGGCAAACTCTACAAGAGGTATCTACTTTTCCCAACTCCCTTCGAAATTAATGGCATAACACTTAAGCATATCCTCCAAAATCTAGATGACTCGTTCAAACTGACCATTAGTCTGAGGATGAAAAGTAGTACTGAAATGCAACCTAGTGTCCAAAGCTTCATGAATTTTCTTCCATAGCTTTGCTGTGAACCTGGGATTTCTATTCGATATGATTGAAGATAGCACTCCATGCAAACCACAATCTCTTGGATGCATAGCCGCACTAACCACTCAAGCGTAAAATCCATATGCACAGGCAAGAAATGAGCATACTTGGTCAACTAATCTACTATTACACATATAGCATCATGTTTCCTTTGGGTCAACGACAAACCCGTCACAAATTGTATAGTCACTTGATCCTACTTCCATTGTGGAATCTGGATGGGCTAGAGTAAACCCGGACGAACTTGGTGTTTAACCTTAACTTACTGACAAGCTAAGCATCTAGTCACAAACTCGGATACATCTATTTTCATACTAGGCTACCAATAAAAATATGAAGTTTTTGGTACATTTTATTGCTACTCATATGCATAACAAATAGACTACGGTGTGCCTCTCAAAGGTTACGATCCTACAAATCCTCCAAGGCTGGAACATATAACCAACCCTTGAAATACAAGATCTCACCATCTCGTACTTCAAAATCAAATGTCTCACCTCTTTGAATTATCTCTATATTTGCCACCAACTCTTTATCCATCACTTGCATTCTCTCGATCTCTTGCACTAAGATAGGCTCCACACGAAGCTCGACTAACAACCCACCATCCTCGATCATCCTCAAACGAGAAAAAATCACCCTCAAGTTTGACATATACTTTCGGCTCAAAGCATCGACTACCATATTAGCTTTACCAAGATGATACTCTATGATGCAATCATAATCCTTTAGCAGCTCAATCCATCGTCTTTGCCTCAAATTCAACTCTTTCTAGGTGAGCAGATACTTCAAACTCTTGTGATCTGTGTAAATATATCACTTTTCTCCATACATATAGTACCTCCAAATATTCAACGCAAAAATAACTACGACAAGCTCTAAATCACGCGTAGGGTAATTCCGTTCACGAGGCTTAAGTTGTCTCAAGACGTAAGCAACCTCTTGCACGAGATCACATCCAAACCCATTTAATGAAGCATCATTAAACACTACATAATCCTTTCCCGGCTCGGGTTGCGTCAAAACTGAAGCCTCTATCAAATAAGCCTTCAATTGCTTAAAGCTTTATTGTCTTCTCTTGTTCCACTCAAACGAAACTCCTTTCTACAATTACTTGGTTTTGTAACTCCTCAAAAGTTCTATTTTTCATGTATATATTGTCAAGATATTGCTTGACTTTGGGTGCATATTTGTGCATTTAGCTAGTAGACTCATGCATTTTCATCTAGGAGTTAAGGAATGTATAGTTTTCAATGCCAGAGTGAAGGGGCATTTTTCTTGTTGTGGTAGGTAGGTTTAGCAGGTTGGCAGGAGCAGACGGAGCAAAAAAGGAATGCCAAGCGCAGTTGGCAGAATGTAGGAAAGAGAAATGCTAAGACCAGTTGGCAAAAGCGGGATGAGGATTACCAAGCTCGGTTGGCAAAAGAAGGAAGATCGATGCTTGGTTAGTAGCCGTTAGTCAGAGCCAGGTTAGCCCTAATTCAAAAAGAGGATAAGAAGATAACGTGCCTAAATTGGTGCATAACAAACTTTCAAAATCAAACCCAAACTATGGTTTCCACGAGCGTCTATATAAAAAAGATCATTGATCGAGTAAGATGAGAGGTTGCGCTATGAGAGAGTATAGGGAAAACTGTGGTTCAACCAGGCAGTGACCGAGAGCTCTAGATCTATTGAAGGGCTACTTCGACGAATCTCCTTCTTCGTCCATTTCTCTTAGTTTTAATTCTGATCTTATGGTGATGTTTAAAAATGATGATTTGTTGGTGGTTTGCCCAGCCATGAACTAATTTCCTAAGTTATCTAGGGGTGTTTGCGATGAACACTTGATTTAGGTTTTTAATAATTAAATATGTTGGAATTTTGTCTATTTTGTTAGCGCTTATTTTTATCAAATTTATTGCCATACGACAGTTGGGATTAAATGCTCATTATCCCTTAATATCTTAACACACTTAGGAGATAAGGATTAATTTCCAAATACTAAGGAGAGAAACTTCGACATAAGATGTTCAACTAGATGAGCTTACTTCGGAAGTGAATCTACCCCTTAGGAGTAAAGATTAAAACTTTTTCACGTTAATTGTTTGAAAACTCACTATAGAAATATATGTGTTAAAAGTAATTAACTTAGGATATTGCCATTGACAGAGGCAATACTAAACTTAAAATCTACTCAGCAATAAAACTAAGGCTGAAAGTTGTTAAATGCTATCTTCACTATTGTGAAGTTCAAACATCCCTTGCCAACGCCAATCAATGATCTAGATACATTTGTTTGCCAATCTGCCTAAATTTTCACTACAATTTTCCTTAGTCATTTTCCTAGTTAAAATTTGACCTCAATTACCATTTTATTCATTCCAATTAACAAGTAATTATCGTGACAATTAATTCTTGGACAATCCTTATGGATACGATACTTAGCTTATTGTTGTATTTTACTGACCGTGTATACTTGCACGCAAATAGACCTAATATTGGTATTATTTACTTTCTTAATTTGACTAAATCATTGATCTTTTGCCAAGCGTTAGTCGGATGACATTATAGGTTTCGTTATGATAGAAAAAC
Source organism: Hibiscus mutabilis (assembly GCA_019671005.1). Taxonomy (NCBI): domain Eukaryota; kingdom Viridiplantae; phylum Streptophyta; class Magnoliopsida; order Malvales; family Malvaceae; genus Hibiscus; species Hibiscus mutabilis. Next base: position 44,283,781 of record CM033715.1, on the reverse strand, counting down.
CCTTAACAAAATGACAGTAATATCCGGCAAGTCCAAGGAAACTGTGGACCTCCGCGATAATCCTAGGTGGTTTCCACTCTACCACTACCTGAATCTTTTGCGGATCAAAACGGATCCTAGCCGTCGCCACAATGTAGCCCAAAAATGCTTCCTCGAAGAGCCACAATTCACACTTACTAAACTTGGCAAAAAGTAGTCTTTCCCTCAAGGTTTGAAGGACAACACGAAGATGATAGTCGTGCTCCTCCTTCGAGCTCGAATAAACCAAGATATCATCAATGAAGACCACCACAAACTGATTCGATTCATCAAGTCCATAAAAGTCACAGGTTCATTGTAAGCCCAATAGGTATTACCAAGAACTCATTATGTATGTACCGTGTTCTGAAAGCATTTTTTTGAACAGCCTCTTCTACTACCTTCAACTGGTAGTATCCCAACCTTGATTCGATCTTTGAGAACACACGAGTACCTTTCAATTGGCCGAACAAGTCATCAATCCTTGGTAGAGGATAATGGTTCTTTACTATTACCTTGTTGAGTTAACGATAGTCAATGCACATCCTTATTGAACCATTCTTCTTCTTGACAAACAAGACTGTTGCACCCTAAGGTGAGATGCTTGGTCGAATAAATCCCCTTTCCAACAACTCTTGAATTTGATTCTTTAACTCTCTCAACTTTGTTGGTGTCATGCGATTCGAGGCAATGGACACTGGTACCGTGCCTAACATCACAATGATCTAAAACTCTAGCTCACAATCTGGAGGTAGTGTGGATAACTCTTTCAAAAATACATTAGAAAACTCTCTAGCAGTCTGAAGGCTCTCAAGCGTCAGACTCTTAACGATTTTATCCACCATGAGAGCCAAAAAGGCTTCACAACCTTGTTGGATCATCATTTGTACCGACAAAGCTCACACTACATTGGAAAGGCAATAGTTTAGATTTATGAAGTCCTATTTTAATCCTAAGGAAGAGCCTCCATGTAACACACTCAACCCAGATGTCATATTTGGGCCTCAATCCCAACTCATTACCATAAGATTTCTCACATAGTTTAGCCCAAAACATATTCATTTTCATAAAATCCATTAAGTTCAAATATTCAACATGGATAAATAGTTAAAAATGTTACATGATTAAAGGCATTCAACTCACGATTTAAAATCTGAAATAAGAGTTACAGTACAAAACATAGGGTCCTACGAATACATGACCCAAATAATATAAGTATTGCACTCAGAAACAAGTTGATGCTAAATTCCTACTCCGATGGTGCTCCAAGAATGCACGCCAACCTACTAACTTGCGAATGAAAACAACAATTCCAAACGTTGAGATAACGAAGCTCAATGGATACACATCCACTCAACCATGCTTCATGCAAATCATAAATATGAGCACATAGCTAAAGATGATGTCATGACAATACAATAACATATGGCGCTACCTCTAGCCGCCTAAACATAGAAAAAAATAAGGATGCATTAATCTTATAAGGCACATATGCATTCAACCAAACAAACCTAGAGTGAGGCCCGATGTCATACAACCTCGGGAACGTACTCTCATACTCGAAATATCTCATCGAGTATCTTCAGATAAGGCCTAGTGTCGGACAACCTCGGGGACGTACATCTAAAATCTCATCGCATAGTGTTGCTACACGCTCTCTGGGTATCTGGATCCCAACAACCAAGGTGACTCTACCACGCATGTGCCCTTACATGGCACACAACCATACTCGATCCACCAAGGATCCCTATTGTTACTATTACAATCAAGTTACTCAGGGTTTTACCACGTTATTCACATTATGCTTTTACAAAAGGGTTAAATCTCGGTTTCTTAGTTTTACCATTTATTATACCACATTAGAAGCCCATTATGCCATAGTCCTCGAATTATAAACCCCTCAAACATAAAATACATTTTTGGGTAAATTGCCTAGTGGATATCGATACCTACCAATATGTATCGATACGCCTCTCTGGGTATCGATACCCACCCTATGTGTACCGATACTCTATTTTACATGAAAAGGGGTTTGACCAATAACCTCATACTGGTACACGGGGGCCATGTACTGATACCCCTTTGGTACCAATACGCTCCCAAGCATAGCGATACACATTTTTGCTACTAGAATTCTGATGAAATAGGGGTATCGATACCCACATTATGTGTACTGATACGCCCTTCAAGGATTGCCTGTGTTCATCGGTCAAAACACAGGGTATCGATACATGTTCAATCTGTATATGTACTCGGACCCATAATTTATTTTTTGGGGTTTGTAAATCACTTCTCATGCCTCCAAAACCCAAAGGCAAGACCTTAAAAATGAACCTACAAATTATGGGAGGTAGTTTAAGTGGTTTCCTACAATTTTAAGCTATTTTAACACCAATATAAGAATTAGCCATTAGAGAGGTCTCAAGCACTCAAGCATCCAAAACATCAACCAAGCAACAAGGCAATCAAATTTATGATTTCAGGAACACAAAGGAGTTAGTATTGTATTAAACTTGATTCTAAAGCTGGAAAAAAAACCCTTCAACCAAGCCCCTCAAGCTTTCATCTTCCCAAGCTCCTTGGAAGAATTTTCAACCTCTTTCACTACACAAGAAAGTTGTAATCGTGTTACAACTTGTAGGAGATAAAGAATCCAACTAAACTTACTATTAGGGCTGGAAAAATGAGATTGAATCTCCTCTTAGAACCTTTCCACAAAACCCCCCAAAAACCAACCATTGCCAACCTCCACCAAACTTGATGAATCTTACCTCAAAATGTAGATCCTTGGTAGCTGATTACAACACCCTTAACTAAAATTCTGAGATTCACACTTCAACATTCAAAGATTAAACCTTTGCTTGAGTTTGGGAGTTTAGGGAATGGAATAGTTGAGGAAGGGAGACAAAATGGTGATATCACCTCAACTTTCTGTAAAGGAAATAAAAGCTCCCAACTTTCCTCTTCAAAAACAAGGTAAAATTACCTCATTTTCCTTACTCCTTCATCCCAGCACACATCCACCCCAAGAACTCAAGCCCAACACCCATAACAAGCTAGCAAGGGCTCTCAAAGGCCCAAAATTTTGGCTCAAACAAGAGGCCCATGACTCAGGTTAAATCGACCCTCAGATTCTAAAATATGGGTTGTTACACTCCACTATTGAAGATGCCAAATTTCTATGGAGAGAGATCTTATTAGCCACATATTTATATTATGTTATAATTTCATATATGTTATACATTTGAAGCTTTGGTTTGCGTTATATTCATACATAAGCATGGCTTGGCATCTTGGATCAATTGGTTGGTCCAAACATTAAAGCAAGCATGGAAAAAGGCATGTGAATAGATTGGGAGTTTGAATGACGTTCCTATGTGTTTAAGTGCACTATGTCAAGTTTGGACAACATCTATCATTCATGTTTGCCTCATTTCAAGATCAAGAACATCAATCAGCTTGTCCTCCATTTTTAGATTGGATTCGAATAGATTTGGGTCTTGAAGTCTTGAGGAAACTTATTCTTCTATCTCTTAGATTTCCAATGCACTTTGAATCACATAAATCTGATGTCATGAGCTTGAGATATGATCATTTTATTGAAGACAGTGCAAGCTGGAATTTCATTATAGGAAATGTTGAACATTCACTCATGGGTGGTGTTTCCATTCATTTCCTCCTTGGATGAAGAGTGCAAGAGTCTTATCACTTGGCATGGACAAGATACATGTTGAATTGCATTCATAAATGGTAGAATTAAATAGTGCCTTCAAGAATCAAAAGGTCTGATAAGCTTCATAGTCCTTTTGGATACTAAGAGGAGTTGGAAGGTTCAAATCTTTAAGGCATTTTAAATGTTCAAATATCCATTCAGCTACCAAGAGAATTTGAAAGATTACAAGCTTTATAGACATGCATGAATAGCCATGAAAAAGGGACTTTTTAGAGCTATTTTAAGTTTATTTCTCTTCTATCTTGTCAAGCCTAGAAATAGGGGTTGTTATTTTCATTTGTAATTAGATTTTGATCATTTTGACATCTTGTCTAGTTTCTTTTTGAGAAATATATTTGATATTTTTATCTCTTTTCTGCCTTAGACTTATCACTTTCGAGTGTGGTGTCTATCTTCCCCTCTTTATAAATTTGGTTCCTAGTTCTATATAACTAGTAGGTAAAGTTCCACTATATAATCAGTTCCTAACTCATTATAGTTAGTGGGTCGTGATTCTATCTTACTTCAATCATTCATCACCGACATCTTCTATTTTTCTACATCACCATTATCACCATCATCATCATCTATCCTTTCCAATTCCAATTACCCAAACTTAGCTTTCGCACCATTATAACACAACAATTCAAATTTGAAGTCTACCTTGTTCAGACATCCTTAATTCGATTATGAACTCAAGTGACTCTTTCTCTTAACGAAGGCGAGCACGCATCAGTTAGATTCTAATATTGATGGGCTCCGAGCGGTTGAGTTTGCCATGTCTTTATTGTTAAAATTGCCTTGGGGTGGTAGATATGTGGTGCTTGAATCATATTCTTGCATTGCTTTGAATTGGGTATTGCACGTTCAACGTTGGCCTTGGTGCCTTGAATCATATCTTTCGTGAGGCAAAATCCCTCGCTGATGCTTTGGCCAAGGAAGGTGTGACGCGGTCGAACGTGTTTCATGCATGCTTGTGAGCTCTCATAGGCCTGGTTGTTTCGAGGGTAGGGGAGCATGGCTTTGGTCGGGTGAGGGTTTTCTTTTGGCATGGGTTGTACGTGTTTGGTGCATCTTTGTGTGTGGGTTGTGGTGTGTGTTGAAGGCTGTCTTGGGCTTCTATTTGTTGCAATGCCTTGTTGCGGTGATTTGTGTATGGGATACGGCTGTGTATTCATTTATTTTGTTTGGCATAGTTTGGTCTTTTGTGTGTGGTTGATGGCGTGCTTTCGGTGTTTTGTTTCTTTTTGTATGCCTTGTTATGGGTACTCTTTTCATTCATTTAGGTTTAGAGAGATTTTTAAGGAAATCCATTACATAGGTTTAGGTTGTATGATTTTATCTATATATCATATTTTTTCAAGCAAAAAAAATTAAATTAATTAATTTAACAATATTTATTTGATACAATTTTAAATTTGAGGGATCAATTTGGCGCGTTTTTGAAAGAAAAGCTTGATTGATTTTTAAAAATATATAAGGACTTTTTGTTTCTTATGCCTTATTCTTACGTAGTATTAAAAAATCAATTTAAGACCCAGTAATTAAAAAGTTTATTTTTTTATATTTTGGCACTGTTTGGTAAACAACGATTTGAGCTAAAATCAGAGGTTTGATCAGTTAAATCTGCTAATTATGATGTTTGGTGAATAGCGGATTGAGATGTAACCTCTAATTTTGAAAAAGATGCTACTAGAAGCTTTTTGAAATTAGAGATTTGACATAAGAGTTGTAAAGACTCTTTTACCCTTAATAATTACCAAAAATCTCCAAATAACCTAAATTTAACATTTTTTATTTTAATTCTTCACCCTCTAATTCTTTTTCTTTTTGTTCTCACATATTTATATGTTTATTTAAATTAATAATGAATTAAATTGCATTAAAATAATTATATAAATAATAAATTAATACATAAATCCTTCAAAAATACTTAATAATGTTATGTTAAAAATTTAATTTTCATAAATCTAATTAATATTAATAGATACAAAATATTGATAACTAATAAACTATTCAAACAAGTATTGAATATAATCAAGTCTTTATATGTCATTTTGCTTGTTTAAATAATCAAATAACTATCAGCTATCTATTAATTTTAGCGTTAACTATTGGAATGGTCACTTATGTTTCCCCCGGTACAGAGTTGGTCACCGATTTTCAAAAACGACCAATAAGGTCACTTGCGTTTTTTATCTGTAAATTTTTTGTCACTGAGACATTTGTTGTCGTTAAACTTAAATGGGAGGCTGATCTGGTACAATAAAAAAGATAAATTACCTAGATAGTCCCTAAATTATTACTTTACTTCTATTTTGACCACCGAAATAAAAACAATTTGTATAATTTCACATTTAATCCTCCATATTTATAATTTTTTTATTTCTTCTCCCCTCCACCATCTTCCATATTTGGATTCCCCATTACAGAAGCAATCCAGAATTAAATTACCTCTATTAAAAATGGTTTAAACCATTGGTTTTGTTGAGTAATATTGATTCAAGGGGAGATAATTACTAGCTTTGGCCCTAAACCTGGCCTACCCGACCTGTGAAGTAGCGATCTTAAGTGTTAACAGGAGGTGTAATGCCACTTCTATCGGCAATTAGCATGCTGGATCTTTAGCATTATTCTCATCTGCACTCACTTCCTATGCAATTTAGGTGCTCATAGTTACTGTCCATATCGGTACGAAGAGGAGTGGACAGAGCACATATCTATAGCCTTGCCCTCTCGCCTAATGCCCAATGGTTGGCTGTGTCAAGCGATAAGGGTATTGTTCATATATTTCACCTTCGAGATAGATTTTTTGGGGATGATTCATCTCTTCGAAAATCTTCTGTCCAAAGTCCAGCATTATTTCATCAGAATTCTTCAACTTCACTTGATGCCCTTATCTCTCCGAGTACCGGTGCCAATCCTGCTTCATCGTTGTCTTTTATGAGAGGTAATAAACACAGTAAGCCTTTGTAGTTTATATACAAGTATTTTGTTACTTTGTCATAACAGAATTGCATGCAACTCATTTCCTGAAATTTCCAATAAAAGCCAATTTTTGTATGTTACAAACAATTTAAGTCAGCGAACTGCCACGTATGGCAAATTTTATAGAAGATCTGATGTATAATGATGGGGAGGGTGAGAAACTGAGAATTAGTTGGTTGGTGTTATATTAATTAAAACTGAGTATTTGCTTCTCTAAATGTATCAACATTCTGACATTTTACGGGGGTTCTACCAAAATATTTTAGCTCAGAATGGTCATTTGCTCGGTTTCACTTACCTGAAGATACCCTCCAATGATGTACCACATTTAATTTCTCATCTTTTACGTATGGAGGATTAAATGGCAAATTATACAAATTGTTTTTATTTCGGTAGTCAAAATAGAAGTGAAATAATAGTTTATGGGCTATATAGGTAATTTATCTTTTTTTATTGTATCAGATCAGCCCCGTTTAAGTTTAACGACAACAACCGTCTCAGTGACCAAAAGTTTACAGATCGAAAATGTAAGTGACATTACTGGTCGTTTTTAAAAATCAGTGACCAACTCTATACTAGGGGAAAACAAAAGTGACCATTCCAGTAGTTAACCCTTAATTTTACCAAACACTTTTATACAACCAGCTAATACAATCCACTAGTCAAATCATTTAATACAATCATCTATCAACTAATATAATCTGCTATCAGCTAGTGTAATCTGCTATCAGCTATTCACTAATTGTCGAACAGATTTGTTATTTTTAAGAATAAACTCTTAAAACTGCGCATAAACTTTATTTTGATTTTTTTATTTTGAATTGTTCTTTAACTTTAAAAGAGAAAAGCTTATTTTCATATTGGTTATTTTTAGGAATAAATTCTCAAAATTACACATAAACTTTGATCAAAGGATAATGTAATTCTGATCATCAATTTAATTTATCTAAAGAAAAGATAATGTAATTCATACGGTTTGTTTTGGTATAATATGCATACGTAAAATATTGATTTTAATTCAATTTTCACAAAACATTAATTTTTGTATGGATGTGATTCCATTTTATATTTACTTGTTATATATACAAACAATTATAATTTTTTTATATAGTTCATGCGCATTTTATGGTCCATAAGAGAGATTTGTGATTTTTTCTTTTCTGCAATGTTGTATCCAAAGTTGAATTTTGAATTATCACTTTAGAAGTACAATGTACCTTGCCATTACACCCAACATTAGTTGGTAACAATTATAATTCCTTTAATTGTGTACAATTTAATCAGAATCGAACTATCAAATTTAAATCCATATAAATAAATATTCAATCTAAATTCATGTGTAATTTTAAGATTTAACCTCTGTTTGCACCTCTCAAAATTTATATCCATCCATATACGTATACAGACAACGATAAAAGTTGGCATATTAGACATGTTCTTCGGGACAAATAATCGAGTGCAGGAGGCTGCTTAATTCCATCTTCAAATTATTTGTCTTGAAAAAATAAATTTTGGGCAAGAACATGCTAGCTCATGAATATCTTTCTAGTGGCAACTTAAATTCTTTTAATATTTGGTTTCAAGTACGAATCTTACTTTGGACAAGTTTTTTTTATAAACAAGTAATCTATTCTTATAAATAGATAGTAGGGATTAAGGTTTTAGACATAACATAAGACACAATAAGTAGATCAAATATTCTACATAACATTACGACGCAAACTGATTGTAATCCTTTCTTTTTCGTCATAGTGAATGTTCTCATCCTCTACCGTAGTTATTTTTGTTTGACTTTTTCACGTAAATTTTGATGTTCATTATTTATTGTTTGGTTTGTGTTGTACCTCCACCAAACGCCTCCAAACAATTCCGCTTCCGAAGACAACACCACCTTCCTTGCACGACACTCCGACATCCCTCGAAAGTTCACCTCCAAGATTCACAAAGCCCCCGGGATCCCCAAGCCCCTATAGAATAACCTCCAGAACTCCTAGCCTACGCCCACTCTCTACAGTCAGCCATGCACCTGGTCGTGACCGTTGTCACGTCCACCTAACTCATAAAATCAGTCCACAGCATTGACAGGCGAGCTACTCTCTGCCAAACATTCAATATCCATCACTAGGCCTGACATGGTCTTTCCATCACTCTATCTACAGATTCAAGGGGATACAAATACCCCCAAGACCAAAGATAAAATGGGGACAATGCTCCCACATCCAACATTCTCCCTATCTCTCCTCTCCCACATGATTCCAACCACGATTCCGACCACCGACTTTATACTGTTTGCGGTTCTCAGCCCCAAGTCAACTAGGGGTGAAATGCCCGACTCAACGACCAACCATGGTCCACCATGGCTCTCAGCCCGTCTCATAATGGGTGAACCACTAGTCTTCGCCCCCAAATCTTCCTTCGACCACCATCTCCACCTCCTTGTTTGGTGTCGCCCAAAATCAGCATCAACAATTGGTGATGTAACACCCTCGACCCGGATGTCACATTTGGGCCTCAAGCCCAAACCACTACCATGAAATTTTGACCTAATTTAGCCCAATCCATAAACCAATTTTCATAAGAAAAATCATTTAAGTCCAATAACTTATCCGTAGATATTAGTTCTGAAAATATTTATGAGGGAGCTCCATTTACAATTATATTATAAAAGCTTTCGACTCACATTTAAAATCCAAAACACAAGTTACAAATATACAATAGGGTCCTACAAATACATAGCCTAAAGACCTAAGTACTGTACTCCGGTGAGATGAGGCGCTAGAATCCTTCATTGATGGTGCTCCTCCAAGCAAAGTGCCGGACCTGCAACCTGTAAATGGAAACAATGATTCCGAACGTTGAGCTAACAAAGCTCAATGGATACACTTCCACTCAACCATGCTTCATACAAATCATAAATATGAGCATGTAACTAAGATGACAACATGGCAATTAAGAATCATGTAGACGTGGCGCTACCTCTAGCCACCTAACCACATAGCAACCACAAGAGAACAGGGCTTCGCAAGCATAGGCCCTTAACCATATTCATGACTGAACATATGTTCTCATCACGGTAGTCATCATACATGGCACACATGACCCAACCATACTCATAACATGGTAATATATCGTCATATAAATATGGCGCTACCTCTAGCTGCCAAATCATATAGAATACAAGCATTGTACCATAATATATGAGTGACGCCCGCGTCCACTAAGCATCGGGATCACACACTCATGCTTGGAATCTCTCATCGAGCGTATAAGTATCATACCATAATATAAGAATGCGCTCTGTGACCACTAAGCATCGGGTACATACACTCTGAGTGAAACCTAGTTCCACTAAGCATCGGCATACATACACTCTTTGGGGTGAGGCCTGGTACCACTAAGCATCGGGATACATACACCCATGCTCGAAATCTCTCATAAAGCATCTTCGTATAAGTACTGATCCCACTAAGCATCGGGTTCATACATTCGAAAATATTTAACCATGGTGTTGCAACACTTTATTTCTCACTGGGTATCTGGATCCCACCAAACAAGGTAACTCCAACACACAAGTGCCCTTACTTGGCACGTAATAACACACGACCCACCAAGGATCCCTATTGTTGCTATTAAAACAAGTCACCCAAAACCCAAAGGCAAGATCCCAAATCAAACCTACAATTTATGGAAGGTAGTTTAAGTGGTTTCCTACCATTTTTATACCTTACTAACACCAAATTTAAGATTTGTCATAGATGAAGGCTGATAGGTTATAATTATACACTTTGTTGTGATTAAACCCTCTATATTCTATGAGGTGAAATATGGATGAAATGGTGAGAACCAGCTCAAAAGCATGTTTTTAGCTTCCCATATGAAAATCAAGTCATTTGGAAGAAAGTAGAACTGGATAGAAGCTTGTCTTCGATAAGGCGTGACCACGCCTTGTGATTGATGCGGGTCTGGTTTTATCGTGAAGAATTTGCCTTATTGAATCAAATCTGAGATAAAGCTCACATTTATGAATATTTCCCTTATTTTGGAAGTATTGAACTAAGAATCAATTTCTTTTATTAATTAGGACCTTAGTGTTTAGATTTCCTATTATCATATCTTTCTTAATTGGATTAAAACCCAAAGATTCAAGCATTCAAACAACCAATTTATCAATCTAGCTACAAGGCAATCACATTGATGATTTCCAAGAATAAAAGGGAGTTAGTAGTGTACTAACCTTTAACAAAGATTCCTGGACTCAAGCTTTCCCACAACTTTCCTCAAGCTTCCTCCTTGCTCCAAGCTTGGAAATGTTCTTTAACCACTATCACATGCCCATCAAACATGGAAATCAAACCAAAGCTTAGACTAATTATATATATAGGCTTAACCATGAAATTACAACCTTTAACTCAAGAAAAGAATTCCAAAAGCTTAACTTCCTCAAAAACCCATACATCGGTATTTTACCTTTCCAAGAGATGTTAAGCTTTTCCTGAAGCTCTTGAATAGGAGATTAATTTCTTCTTCTATCATGAATCCCGAAATGCAACTTGGGAGTTAAAGATTTGGTCTTTAAACCTTGGTGGACATGGTTTTCCATGGAGAAAAAGGAGAAGAAAAGATGAGGAAGAGGGTGATATCACAAACCCACACCTTGTCCCCCCTTTAATCACGAGAGGACAATGGGCATTGAAAATGGTCAACCATTTCTTTTAAAAAATGGTGTAATCACAACACCCAACTCCCATGGTTTTCCTCTTTTAACAAAACGGTCACCTCTCAAGCTTGCAAGATCCAAAACTCACCCAATTAAGCCCAAACTTGGCTCAATGGGTCTAATGGCCCAAATTATCACATAGGTCCATAACCCGAATCAACACCCAAACGCTGACTCAAAAATTTAGGTCGTTACAACTATCTCCACCTAAAAAGAAATTTCTTCCTCGAAATTAAACGAAGGAAGGTGATGCAACCATCTCAAATCCAGCAATATCCCAACTCGCATATGTTCACATTGAATATGAAGTTTCTTTTCAAACCTCATTAACTAAAGATCATAACACATGACTCTTCAACGCCTTTCCTATGAATCCTTAACTATTCATTCCCAACGATCAGACAACATAGGATAGACCCCAAATGATATTGTCCAAGCATCAATCCAAGAAACTCACTTTGGATGAGTTTCATCTCGGTTAAAAAATTCCTCTCTACCCTCATCCGCGGTTTAAAACCCTTGAACTCAAACCTCTTCTGTACCTAGAACGTGTCACTTCTTCGAAGATATACTACTAGGAACACCTCTTTGTCTACTATTAACACCATGACCAAGTATTTTGAGGACATGCGAACTCTAATACACGAACTCTATCCTTGATCTACCTTGATCTAACAAAATTTCCTCACTAACTTGGCTAACCAAGATGAAACTTAGTGTCCAACTTTACTTGAACTCACCCCCAACTCAACAAGGCTAACTCACAACCATGCACTTCCAACAATCGAGCTACTTTGATTCCAAAAGAAAACCATTTCCGCTTATGAATTCTACTAGAGCTCAATACTCACCCAACTATCCTCAAAGGTTCAAATATTTTTCTCTAACCCAAACACTTAATTCTAACAAACAGATGCCGAATATCTACCAAGTTCCCAATAACTCAAATAGTTCTTCTATCAAGGTCTGATGCAACACCAGAATCTCAGTTCTATATAATCGTAGTCGACAAGCCGCCCTTTCGCTATGCTACTCTAATAAACTCTACACTTGTTTTACCACACATAAAGACAGCCATCTCTAAAACTTGGGTAGAATAACCATTCCATTAATCATGTCCATGATTATGCTGACGCATTCATGAGTCTAATCTATCTCGTGACTTGTTCTTAGAGTCCAATCGTCACATCGAACACAATCTTTATCACGACTTTTCTATACCCTTCGTCACACGATACTCAAACTTTAGACCATCACACTAAAACCTCAAAACTCATAGACTAAAGATAGAGTCAGCTACCACAAAGGACGGGTAACGGTCCCTTCCCGCTACTCATCGGCCCACAACATTCAACGCCAACACTCTTCGCCAAACCACTACAAAAATGACACATGCGCATCCTAAGTGAACCATTTGGCGACAACACCGCATTCACTCACTTGTACCAATAAGCCCACACTCAATAAGTTCGGTTGGTGCCATACTACAAGGTGATGAACACAGACACTAAACTCGACATTACCTCTATTGTGGGTTCTAACCCGCGACCAAGAGCTAAGCCTGATCATTCCTCGAAGAACATTCCTACCACCTCTTAACCTTCCGCAAGCTCTAAAGCCTTGGACCCTCAACCCATGTATCCATTGTACGAGGTTAGGAATGTCTTACCACTTACCAAACTGTTTTTGAGTCAACATCCCTGAAACATAGCGATCGCGCTAGGGAGGGAAATGGTTCCTCGCGCTCATTACCAACAAATGGGGTCACTCAGAATCATGAAACTTCGAGACTTTGTTCAAAAACCAAGGCGTACGTCGTGCTCAACGACTGACCCAAGCAAAAGGTAACATCCACAAGGAAGAAAGCAATCCTAACAGGTCCAGAAGGACCATTACTCTCATTCCTTTCCCACCATCCACGGTTAAAACCTTACCTACTAGCACTTACAAATTTGACAAATTAATAAACACGACACCCACTTCTATATCTTACCACGACACTTATTCGGCGAGAATCATCACCCTTGTATGAATGAGGAATTAGATCTTCTTCAGTACAACAACTAAAGCCAAAACGAAACATAGATACCTGACATATTATCGGTGGCAAAGTTATCATCTCTAACCTAAACGGTAGGTTGTCTAGCAATGTCCCGAGCGTCAACTATGACGGTGGATCTCACAGTTCCTCCACCCTAATCCAAACGACGCCCTAGTACTGGCTCTAGCAAAACTCTAACTAAGCCAGGAAAGTGTCACCCTTTGAAACTGAACTGGAGTAGCATCATCGTGATTGAAAATTTCTCACCATTTGACCTGGTGCTCGATACTTGTAGCAAACCTTCTGTAACAAAATGCGTATTCCAAGATGATGTTAGTCACAATGCTCACAAACTGGTGGAAGCGATACTCCAATTGAACCACCAATACTCCTCTTTGGAAAAGAAATCAAGTAGAACTTATGAACCCCTCGGCCTAAATCCTTGACTGACTCTCGGTAGCTCATCTGAAATTACTCTCTTTGCATCTCTCAATGCACAAAACCACCTAGATGGAGCCTGAGAATGACCTAAGATGTTCTGAATTCCCAAAGTCTGATTTCTTGAGTCTCCAATCTGACTCGGTGTCAAACTCTAAAGTAGCTCGAGGGCCTTCGCACTATAAGCCAACTCCGAGAATGTCCCAAATGGACATGTTGTCACATATATTCGAAGGTCAATCTTTAATCCACGCCTAAACCTCTCATACCTCAACTCTTCGGTGGCATCCAATTCCAAGTTACATCGGCTCAACCGCAGAAGATCTTTCTCATACCCAAACACTAATGCACTTCTTTTTAAACTTTTCTAAGAAGAAGATCCCATACTGGGAGTACGGGTTGTAGTCCCAACTCAATGGTATCCTTCCAGTTGTGGGCATTGCCCTAAGGAAGGGTAACAATGCAATCAACATCATCTTCAAGACTATCTTTCATCTACCTTAGAATCCTTTGAGTGTCTTCCAACCACTGACCAGCCTTGATCGGGTCATCATCCCCAGAACCTTCAACATCCTTTGGTCCGTAATGACAAAGCCTCTCCTGTTTGAGAAACATGACTCTCCTCACGAATTTCCTAGTCGTGTCTAGTGCTATCTGCCAAATCTAATTTGAATCACATTAAGAGTGTGGCAGCTCATCATTCTCATTACCAAAGTTTTAGTTCCCCCAAAACCCCAACCCCAAAACTTCAAGCACTACGCTTGACATCTCAATTTGGCTTGTGTCCGAACAATCAACCAATGTCTAAAATCATATCAATTTTTTAAAAGTAAAACTCCACCGAGTCTTTCAAAATCCCCAACCTCAAGCCTCAATCAAGCATCTCCAATAAACCTCACCCACAGTCACATTAAATTCTAGGGGCTTGCCACTTACACCCCAACTCTAAGACTTCAAATAGAATACTCTATTCTCGGGTGATTTTACTATGGACGTATGAATAGGTGGGTCCTCAAAATCCACTAGAGTATTTTTTCACACATTCAATGATGTCCTTCTAGCCATCGTCATAATCAATTCGCAGCAAATGTACGTTGCTCGAAACCTCTTAACATTAATGGAATCAGACATCCATCAGCAATACTATATCGCCACCACCTGGTATCGAGTCTTCGGGGATTCCTCACTACGGATGAAGGGACTCTTGGCTGATGCTCAACCACTAGTCGATCAAAAAGTAGGTCCTCCTTAACCTTAACAAATTGAATTGTTGAATTTATCCTAACATATAATTATATTGTTTGTGATAATTAGACTAATGGGAAGCTATGGAAGGATGTGGTTTTGTAGTATAAAATATTTGAGGATTCAGGTATCCTATAACATCGGGGTAACATGTGAGCGTAGCATAGGTTAAGTCTCCAGATAGGCTAATAACCCTCTCGAGTAATCCATTCTTGTTATAATCATTTTAAATTGTTGGCTAACTACGTGAATGAGCAAGCTTAGACGTAAAGTAAGTGCTTAAATGAGTAAGTAACCATTGGTAAGCAAATAATGGCTAAGGATATGTTATGAATTGATTGTTTATGTGTGTGAAATGTGTGAATGATTCGAATGTTGCACATGTTTTGGCATGAATAGTGGTATATTGAAAAGTAATTTGAACATGAGGGGTGTTTGTTTAGCTCGAATAATGCTATGAATGAATGCGGACTTTGTGAATCGAAACCTTGGTTATTAAACATGAAATGATTTTGATATATTGAGATATAATGAATACATTGGAAGTTGAATATGAATTGATAAATGAAATGTTGGTTGTGAAGCCTTGAATAAGTTGAGATACAAAAGGATCACATATGGTGATCATATGTAATTGAATACCTTTATGGAAGGGAGCATAAGATTCTTGAAAGGATATATATATGTGTATATATCGATATGGAAATATGTTAATTATGTATAAGAAATGAAAGAAATATGTTTAATCCTTGGTCTCGAGTCAGTCGTAGGTATAGTTGGCATGCCATAGGATCCATGAGCTCTTGTTTCAGGTTGGACTAAAGTCCTGGACTACGGTTCTTTATTTGGCAATAGTAGAAGTCGTGTGGTCACTTGACAACAGTGGGAGGGACTGACCGGTACTGCTGTACCATATGTTATGGGCGACAATTTGTTGGGGATTAGAGTACCTAGGCTAGATTCGATTCACAATCTTGTATTAAAAACAAAAGAATGAAAACTTAAATATAATTATTAAGCTATTTTAATTCTTTCTGAGACAAATATCAAATGAATAGAAAGTAATTTGTGATGCCTTGCAAGCTAAGAAAATCTATGTGTTAAGATAACTGTTATGTATGTTGAATGTAATTGAAGAATTCTTGGTGAGTGTTCTTATATATATATATATTCATGAAACTGATTAGTGAATGATCTTGATTTTGGCTATTATTTATGGTATTAAAGTTAAGAATTATTGAAATTGTGAAATGGTTGAGTTTACATTTCTTATTTGATAAGATGTGAATGGGTTGATTTATGTATATAGGTGCAAGCAACTTAAGTTAGTGATATGTTACGATAAACTGAACTTTAGAGAAAATTAGTAAGTTAAATCCATAAACCAAGTGAATCTTATCATGAAAATAAGCAAGATTTATTAGTGTGGTGTTTTGGGCTTAAAAGTACAATATTGATAAATTGCTTGAATGAAATCGTGCAATTTGTGGATTGTTTGATTTAACACTGGTATAAGATAGAACGTTTTAGAGGTATAGGGGTATGTTACTGCTTGTGAGGCTATTGATTTTAATTCAGGTGTTATTGATGTCTTGGAACTTGCAATGTGTTATAAAAACATATGAGTAGTTTCGTTCTAGAATCCTACCTGGTGGATTCTCTTCTTTAAGTGCAAAGCTTTTACGAATGGAGAATAATTTGTCTTAAGACTGCTTGAAATCATTAGAATTTGAGAATGAAATTATGATATGATGCTTGACTAATCATATAATTCTGTGGGGTTTTAGGTACTTCTAATAGAATTATATATGTATGTTCGAGCAGAAGCCAATCGTGACATACATGGATCGATTGTTAATAGGGCGATTCATTAAATGGTTTAATTATCGAGATATTTGCTTATGAAAAATATAAACTGATAAATTTGATATCTTGAATCTATTCAATGTTAAGGTTATAATAGAAGTATAAATCTGTGTTATGATATTTTGTTTAAATTAGAGAGTAAATCTGAGAAGCTTGTGTACTAAGTAATTGAATAATCACGATAGATAGATACAATGGATTTAATGAGTGGGATCTTATATGAATGTAGTAGCTTTGATAGCTAGAAATTTATAAATGCTACTGTAATATATATAATATTAAGGGATCACAGAAGTAAGGTTTGATCGAGTTTTATAATTGTAAAAAATATTTTTTAATAAGCTTGATAGGTCCAAGACTTTAAATGAAATTACGTTAGATTGAGATCTAATTCTTATTACCGTAGGAAGTGAGGACTATTGATGGTTAATTGTTGAATAAGTCCTATATATACAAGAATGTTATGTTTTAACAAACTATACAAAGATATCTTGGTATACTTAGACGATGCTTACCAAAGTACTTAAAGGTGCAAATTATGCTAAATCAGGATACTTACAGTATTAATCGATCATGAATTTACGGAAATGGTCTATGTCTGTATAGTACGAAGAAAAATTTTGATAACTTATGAAAAAGGTAAATTGTAATCTTAAAAGATAAGTCAGAACAGTTGAAATGTTGAGATACTACTTATAAATGAAGATATTAATGGAGTATATCGAATAATTAAAATTACTCCTTCGTAATCGTGTCTAGATTTTTTTTTTTAAAGAGGTTAAGGAGAAATTAGCGATGACTAAACAATTTGACTAAGTGTCCTAAAGGAACTGCTGGAGTTTAAATCTACAGTAATAATAATAATAAGAGGAATTTTTGATGTTGAAAAGCTTGTCACAAAAATCTCCTTTATGTCCAAGTTTGTAAACCCTCTTAAGTAGTAAACCTATGAATAGATAGATATAAATCTATAATAACTATAGTAATCTACCTCACTAAGCGTGCGTTATGCTTATGTTAGTCTTTGTTTACATTTCAGGTGAAAAGGGTTTTGTTACAGTTCAATCTTGGACTTGATCTCCGGTTGTCAGGAATTACGTTCGTAATTCCTTTAGGAACTCCTAGTTGGTGGCACGTACACGATGTGTATGCATTATACATTTAGAATATCTTATCATTTGCTGATGTGTATATAATCAATTATAAGTTTTGTAGTGGGCCGTTTAATTATTTTATTGGTTGTTTGCGTGACAAATTTATAATAGCAACTATAACATGAAATTAGAGGATTAGAATAGCAAATGTAGTATCTTAAAATAAACTAACATGACAATAAGCTTATGTTCATACTCTTAATATTTGGTTTTTAAGCATTAGAGCTTAAAAGAAATAAAAAGTTATTTGAGATTTAGAGATTGCTAGTAATTTTACAATTGATGACGGACTCGAGAATGATTCCTTTGTTAGTGAATAAATAGTTAATCATGTTCTGTTCGGTGTTTATTCTAAACCTAAGATCAAATTGAGAAGTCTTTCTTTGAGGGAATAATCTTAAATAGATGTCGTTTTTCTTGATCTTGATGTTGCAAGCCTAGACGATTCTTGACCCTAAAATGTTAAACTCGTCTGGTTCTTTATATACCTTGTTAGAGTAACCTCCCTTGTCTAATCTATCTTGCGTGTTATGGGCTCACCTTGTTTCTCATTAAGACGAAATAAATCAGTTGATAAATTATAAGAATATATATATTGAATTAGGTTTACATTGATTCGTATGTAGTGAGCCACTCATGTTATTTGTAAGAGCTTGTTAAGAATTAGGAAATCAAAGTGTAATTCGTTTACAAATGAATTGGATTACCCATGTTTACAACCAAGTTAATATACTCTTAGAGTAAAATGATGGTTTTAAATTATTCAGATTCTTTTTATTTTTATTTTTCGGAAAATCATGATCATTTTCCGTATGAGTTGTCATGTCCGCACGATTGTTCTTTAGTAACACGTCCTAAACTGGTTTATCTTTTAAGCCGGGTTAGGGGATGTTACAAATAACTTTTCCAGAGTGGAGCAATTTACTCACAACCCTGATGTTGTCCAAGGGTCAAGTCGTTTACTTCTCCAATGTCTCCCTAGAGTCGAGCCACCGACTTACCCCCTTAGGGACCGAGTCATCCATTAACTTCTCTGACGATTTTCCCAGATTCGATTCATTTGTTTATCTACTCCTTTGATGACTTTCCTCGAGTCGAGTCATTTGTCTACCTACAAGAATAATGAGATGATTCTACCTCGTTCACAACTGATTCCATATGACGTGATACAAGCATGAGACGAGTCAAATTAATCATCTTGGACAAGAAGTTGAAATTGGTTTCTAAGACGGAAACATCAGCTGACTTGTAACAACTTTTTGAATGGGATCTGGGCATTTTTTGGTCACATTCTTCATCTTTGAAGGTCAACCCAATTCAAATTGATCCAAGAAATTCAGAATTTTGGCCCATAATCAAGTCCACATACCTTGGCAGAATTTTAGCCCAAAACAATCTTATAATTAAAATTCAGACCATAAGCTAATTTATAAAGCTTTGGCTGAATTTTCTAGGTCATTAAGGGGTATTTTATTGCTTTTTTTAGAAGATTTTTCAACCAATTCTGCTAGGAATTAGTCCCTTGTTTCTATCTTTTATTTAGCCTTGTATCCAACTTTGTTTGCTACAGAAATGGCTTCAGATTGAAGCATTCCTTATCCTATTTAAAGGCAGGGAACAAACACATTGAAAAATACCTTTCTTTGATGAATATTATTTGAGAAATACTCTGTGACTTCTTTCATTTGCAAGATATTTGTTCTTGTGTAATTTAGAAGTGTTTCTACTCAATCTCTTCGATAGATTATTGGGGATTCATCTTTAATCTCATTTTTGCCTTGGATTCTTATTTTTGGTGGGGACATTAGAGCCTTGATGGGCTTTACTGAATTAATTATAATTCAGAGGGTTACTAGGAAGTAAACTGTAATCACTCATTTTTTACCGGGTTTTAGTGTTATTAGTATTATTTTAATAATAATATTATTAATATAAAATTAATGAGAAAATAATAATAAAAAATATATTATCAAAAAAATAAATAAATAAATAAAATATTAAATATTAAAAAAAAGGAAAAAATACGTGGAGCATCACCCCATTTCACCCACCCCATGCCTATAAATACAAGGCATGGGGGCAGCCAATTTCACTCCCAAAAAGCACGCCAAATTGCCAAGGAAACGGTCATGAAATTGGCAAAGCAAATTGGCTCCCCAATTGGGAGCTAGGCCGGCCGCAAGGCTGGCTGGGGTTGGGGGCAGTGCCCTCGACTCTAGTTGGTTCGATCCAACATTCGATCGGGGTCCTATTTTAGGTCCGATCTAGTTAATAATTTTGGAGAGGTCGCGGTAGATCTCGGTGGGTTCAGTCGGGGTTCGTTATTCGAGCTCATAATTAGGTATATTTTCTTTCCTTTTTATTTATGTTGTAATTTTTATGATTTAATGAAGTATTAGTTAATTTAAAATTGTGTTCTTTTTTTACTTTGTATGTTTATTTATGCTTTAGATTAGTATTTATTATGTTTTAAATTTATGTTTTATATTAATATTTTAATTATGTTAAATTTGTTTTTTTATGTGTTAGACTAATATTTATGAATGTTAGTATTTTATTTATGTTAGATTTGTTTTTATTTATAAGTTAGATTAATATTTATGTATGTATGTTTTAGATTAGTATTTGTTTATGTTTTAGATTAATATTTTATTTATCTTAGATTTGTTTTTGTTTATGAGTTAGATTAATATTTATGTATGTATGTTTTAGATTAGTATTTTATTTATGTTAGATTAGTATTTTATTATGTTAGTATTTATTTATATTTTATCGCATTGTATTTATATTCGCCATGTTTTAGGTTGCATAACAGATATATAAATTGTCAATGCGGTGCCCTTTTATCCGAGCGTAAGCGGGGCCAGTATCAGGCGTAGTGATAGTGGTTGGGCGTTTACTCTCGGATAACGGGGCCTTTAAAATTTATTCGCAATTATAACCGAATTTTAAACTAATCGTCACTTTAATCCGGAAAATCTAACATTAATAAAGCGGTAATTATTAAAGTACCAATTTTGGGCGGTGTGGGGGTGCTAATCCTTCCCCATCCGTAACCGACTCCCGAACTCAAAGTTTTTGAATCTATGGTTTTATGGTGTCCGGCCTACCTAAGTGGCCGGCGGCGACTCCCTTTCTTTAAATGAAATACGGTATTTTTAAAACCCCACGGAATAAATATTTTAATACCCGAAAAACCACAAACACCTCGACAACTCGTTTTTTTTTAGCGAAAAGGACATCGCTACAGATGGCGACTCCGTTGGGGACATTTTTGTTTTAAAAAAAAACAAATGAGAGTCAAGCTTTTAAAATAATTACCGCTTTATTAATATTAGAAATTCCGGGTTAAAGTGACTATTAAATTAACATTCGGTTATAATTGCGCGTTTATTTTAACGCATTTAAAATATGGCATATAAACCCGTTTTTTTTAAGTGGGGGGGGAAACGCTAATGCTTTTGTGGAGATATCGTTCTCCCGTATGGGCCTAGCAAGTACCTTCGGCGCTCGAGTACCTTATGCTTTCGTAAGGATATCGTTCCTTCGTACGGGCATAAGCGAATGGGTCCCCCTAAATTGAACCCGGTTGAAATGAGCCTATAATGGGTGATGATCGGGGGCCTTGCTACTCTTAGTAGGGGACAGCAAGGACAATTCGGGTACCTCATAGAACCAAGACTGCATGTAGAGAATACATAGAAACCCACCCCTTTAGAGCCATGCGGATAACCTTAGGTGTTTTAGACTGGATAAATAGGGTTGTTTTGTTTGTTTACCTTATTTAATTTGTCCTTTTATTTATGTATTTATTATTTTTATCCGGTACTAACTCATTTTTTTGTGTTTTATTTTTATTTTACACATACTTTTGTTGCATTATCATTGCATCCACATTACATAGAGGCATTGATTCAAGTGGTTTGCCCGATTAGAAAATCTTTCATCATGGAAAAAAGGTGTCTTAGGAAGGACGGTATCGATCCAGTCGCGTGACATCGATCAGAGATTACTCAACAGATCCGAAGTAACAATTTGTCGAACGAGCGTGTAGTGCCAAAGTATACACACGAGACCCTGATGGTGGACATACGACGAGTTGCAAGGCGTGTGAATGACTTAGCTACCGAAGCCGCGGCTCTCTGACCTTTCGTAACCCCGGACATGGAAGAAGCACCAAGGTTTATCAAGTTGCTCAGAGCTGTCGAAGAGCTAGGAGGTAGAGCTAGAGCTCATGTGTAGAATTTTATTTTGTAATTAAGACTTTCTGTAATAGAGACTCTTTTAGTAATAGGGACTCCTTTTGTAATATGGACCTTTTTTGTAATCTGAACCCTTTAATTCCCATGAAAGTCGTTCGAAAGGGTGATTACCAGCGGAATCAACGCCTTTATTTGCATTCATGTTGCATATCATGGTGTTGATTCAAGAACAGTTCATTAAAAGGCTTTCAAAATAGAAAAAGTATGCTTTGCCAGAAACGATAATATTACAGTATCAATTTAGGCCGAGCAAAGACCAATCGCGAAAGAAGACGGTACGATAGTAAGGCACGTGCGACGCAGAAGATTCAGTCAGGGTCGCAGAACCCCAATTTTAAATCTTCACATTTGACCATTTTTTTAAAAAAAATCTCAGATTTTAAGTTAACTCATTTAAAAAAAAGAAAAAATTTTGAAAATATTATTATTTTGCTTTGAAACTTCTTCCCTCATAAAATTTCAGAATAATAATAATAACAAAAAGAAACCTAAAAGTTTCATTTTTAAGTAAGTTAAAACTTTTTGATAATAAAAAGGGGGAATTTTTAAACCAAATGATCCTTGAAAATTTTAATTTAAACCCCAAAAAGTTTTAAAGTACTCCCCTAGGATCGATAGAATCCATCCCTGTTTAGACGTACCCAGATCTACAAAAGAAAATATATTGTCTGATGTCCTTTTCAGAAGCCACAAAAATAAAGATCACGACGTCACGAGTCCATAGAATAGAATAAGAGGAGAAGACAGAGTCATCCATCATCCTGAAGACGACGTCGAGACGTGGAGCACAGGTTTTGCTTCCCGAAGTCAAGGTCTCCAGAATAAATTCAACTGTTGCCTGTAATTCATTATTAAGTTCTGGCAAATAGACATTTTCTCTATTGAAAGTTTTTTAAAGACTGTTCGAGAATCAACATCGCATTTGCATGCGTTCTCGCATTTATAGGGTATTGATTCCCGAAGTGATTCCTCAAATCTCAGAAATCGTTCATAATTGGCAAAAGGTCGCCTGGTCAGATATTAGAGGGCACAGATCCAGTGTTTTATCCCAGAACAAGATCAGAGACAATAGAAGAGAAACCATCTGAAGACTTCAGGTCAGACACGGTAAGGAGACACGGTACTGGTAATGAGCAAAGTAAAGTGCAAGAGTTGAAAGAAGCAGAGGGAAGACGTGATGAATCAGATGAATACTTTGACGAAAGGTAAGCGATCCATCAGACCGAAAGAAGAACCGATTAAGGATCAGAATAGAGAGCGAGATAGTCAGAATTCTACCTCCAAGTCAGCCAAATACGACAAATTGAACCCTTTTTGTGATCTGCATCAATAAACATGCGGAAGGTATGCTTGAGTCGGGCTTTCAAAAAAAATAGAGCTCGGTCCAGAAGAAACTTGAGAAGCATGTAATGAAAAGAAATATATCTCGATTCCTGTGAGGTACACCGAACTACTCCTAATGTTCATCGACAAGAGCCTTATTACCTCGGTGAAGTCTCTAGCGAAGAGACCGTCTTATCCGAGAGATTACGACACACGTGCTAGAGGCAGTTACCGGTTAGGAAGTTTAGGTCACGGTATTGAGGATTACGGGGCCCTGAGGAATGAGTTCAAGATCTTATCGCGATGAGGATTTTAGGTTTCGAAGACAGAGTTCCCCAATTCTATAGTGAGCTAACAATCACCCGAGGGGCAAAGTTGAGGAGGAATCGATATCCAGGACAAAGTTCGAGTAATACCGAAGTGGGTCACTCAAGCGAGTTAAATTTGAAGATCGAAGATAGGAGCATCCGGAGAGAGATATTCTTTCGAGTTCAGCCAGCTCAGATAAGAGAGAGATAACTTGGATAAAATTGAATTTGCAGAATGATCATTAGAAGCTTTCCTAAGTGTTTAAGAATACCAGATTGGGTCACCTTTAAAGAATAGATGAACGGTGTTGTCCAGTTGAAAGACGACTCAGAATATTGAAAGAAGAGAAACTAGTCAAGTAAGAATCAAGTCAGGATGTTATCAGGTAAGTTTGAGGGAATTAGGAATAGGTACGACAGTCTCCAGAGATGAGCTACAGAATAACTTAGCCATTAACAAGAGTTTTGGAAACAAGTTTACGATAGAGCAATGACAATTCAACACTCTTTAGTTGGAAAGGGCAACTTCCAAGCTACGAAAGACTAAGCAGGGGATAGATGAAGACAAGAAGATCGATATTACTCGAGCAGGTAAGGTGGCTCAACAAGGTGGCAGGCTTTGTCAAAACATGGATCAAGTGTTGGACTACAGAGGCAAGCTGACCGGACTAGTGGATGAAGTTAAGAAAGTAGGCACTGAAGCTTATCAGTAACTGTAAATATCTAATATCTGATATAATGAAACCTTTTGGCCTCAATGAACGTTATTCTATGGGGATCACTTTTGGAATCAATACCTTATTGCATTCATGTTTATATTTTAGGATTGCATTGCATTGCTTTACAAGATCCTGGCATGTTTTACATGACATTATCAGTACATTGCATTATTATTACCTTGCATAAACTTTATGAGGAGTAATTCAAAGACCAATTAGGGTTTTATCATGGATAAAAGAATTGAAGACACTCGAAAATCAAGATTCGAGCAGTTAGAAGATGGACTAGAGAGAAAAAGAGAAAAAAAAGAAGTTTGATGCCTTTAATGCAAGAAAGCTCTGTTTGAACCCTGGTTTGGTCGTTCTTCCATATTCCCAGATTTGCACATGATGACGGAATAAGATGTCCCAAGATTCACGTGACCGTATTCTGCAAAAAATGGAGGGCTGCATTGAAAAATTACCGATCCACTACTTCCCCGACAGTCTAGCAGGACCTACCGAGATATGATATGCTTTGGACCCAACAGCAAGTCGTCAATATCTCCAGGATACGAAGATGAAACCTGATGAAAACTTCAAGGAATGTGCTTTGAGGTGTCTGTGTTTAGCGACCCAGGTGTAGCCTCCCGTAGATGAAGAGGAAAGTGACTTACATGCCACCTTTCATATTTCTTCTTTAATAAGATGCTCGAGAAAATAAAGGCCAGCTTTGAGGACTTAATGACAGTCGGAGAGAGAAACGAACATGCACTCTAAGACGTAAGTTTAAAGACCAGACCTGTCTAGGAGCAGAAGGAAAGAAATAGATAAATGGGTACCATTTTCAAGGTTCTCGTGATCGTAAGAGAAGAAGACAGGTAGATTCCTCTGAATCACCAAGAAAAATTCCTCGAACAAGTACATATTTAGAGATATTCAGATTATTCCATATGGCCTCATCTGGTCAAGGGTTAGTACCTTACCTCCGGGCCGATAAAGATTACACCCAGCTCATCTGCCCACAGTTTTAATCCATACAGTGCATGTGAGTTCTACATTAAGGCACCGGGGCATGGCACCAAGAAATTTGAGGTTGTTAATAGAAGAAATCAAGAAGTTGGTTGACGAGTGAGTCATGACAAGAATTGATCCAGCAAGGAAAAACAATAGAAGTGGCACAAGCCTACACTACAAAGGACTGGAATGAGTTAGTACTCGAGAGGTAGTCCGGAGGTCCCTATGGTTTTCCCATCAGTTCACAAAGAAATGCTCAATGCTTTGAAAAAAAGAAAAAAGAAGAAAAAAACTCTCAAACAGATATTTTTAGAATTAAAAATCACATTTCCATTTAGAAAAGCATTTTTACATTCTTGATTCTTTAAACATTTTATTTTTATAGGGTAGTTTTGTTCTCCCATATGCATATACACGCATTTTTGAATAGACATATATATCATTTCTATACCAGGTCCTCGAATTTTGAATGCAATAGTACATCTGCTTCAGACTCAAAGATCAACTCTAAGTTGCATATATTTAGAAGAGATTGAATGTTGTGGGGATACTGTAAATGTGAGTATCTGCTAGTTTACTTAGGCCAGCAGAGGAGCAAAAGCGAGTGTTTAGACAATGGGCAGTTCCCATTTTAAGAATTTATCTTCTCAGGCACTTGTCGTTTAAGATCCTTGAAACGAAAGTTGACCCTAAACCTCTACCCTCTGAAGGCATTCTCAGGACATCTGTGAATTTGACAACGAATGATATTCTTTTACTTTACCAGAAGACAGAGATGAGTCCAGACAGATTGGATACGAAGATCAGAAA
The DNA here is from genome assembly GCA_019671005.1 of Hibiscus mutabilis. Classification (NCBI taxonomy): domain Eukaryota; kingdom Viridiplantae; phylum Streptophyta; class Magnoliopsida; order Malvales; family Malvaceae; genus Hibiscus; species Hibiscus mutabilis. The sequence continues at coordinate 44,257,184 of CM033715.1, read as the reverse complement.
ATCATCAGAAGAAAGTGGTTGAAAACATGGATATGTCCAAACGAAAAACCAAAGAAAAGAAAAGAAATGACAATCGGAAGGCCGAAGCAATCCAGATCGAGTAAATATCAAAAGAGCTGCAGAGAGGCAAGTAACTTCGAGCAAAAGATATCATCAATACCCAGTATAGATACGTGTTGATTCGAGGATACATTTATAGACTCGAATAAGAAAAAAGTGATTCAAGGCTAAAAAACCCAAAATGGGCAGTCTAAAACAAAAAAGAAAAAGAAAACAAAACAAAAAGAGAAGAAAAGAAAAGAAAAAAATAAAATAAAAAAGAAGAAAGAGAGAGAGAGAGAAAAAAGAAGAAAAAAAAAAGAAAGAAAGAATATTGTATATGCTTCACACACAGATCAAACAATACAAGAACAAGACTTCAACTATGAGCAAGAGACACAAGGAATCCACATTTCAAGTAAATATCAGTTTTGAAAATCTGTATAGAAGCTCGAATTGAAGCCAAGTCAAGACAAGTCGGCCCGAAGATTGCCAATTTCGAAAAAGGAAACGACCTCTAGGGTGAAAACCCAAAAATGGGCAGTCTAGAGTGATCCTGAAAATGAAGAAAAAGAGTAGTCTGTATGAGCCTGCTGTATCAATATCCAACCAAAATACACTTAAGGAAGTGACCTCTAGGGTGAAAACCTAAAAATGGGCAGTCTAGAGCGATCCAAGAGAAAAAGTGAAAAAGAAAAAAGAAAAGAAAAAAGAAATGATAACATTTCATCTGGGCGTGCCAATCACAAGAATTCCCATAAATGTATTCATAGTCTTTCATTCAAGAAATCTCAGTTTCGAGGAGTATTGAAGGATCAAACATTATTGAACAGAAAACGAACATCGTATATAGCCAGAATGCAAGGTAGCCTACAGTAAAAAGAAAGGAAATGAACTCTAGGGTGAAAACCCGAAAACGGGCAGTCTAGAGTGATCCAAAAAAGGGAAAGAATAATGGACATATCCAAGTTACACAAGTACAGAAATATTGTTTCACTTAACCATAAACCAAAGGCCTACATTACAAGCCGCAAAGACCATTCTGGTCATCCATAGATATCCAAGTTGAATGAGAATGTCTTCAGATTTCATTCCGCCTATAAGGGTTAACTTTGCTTCAAGGAAAGTCAAACTTCGAAGTGCTTGATCGACACCCAAATGAGGGAAGGATTGGGTATGGTGAGATAGCGAGATTAAGAGAGCCACCTTAAACGGGGTAGAAACTAGGTAGGGTTGTTCCTCTCAAAAGCATATTAGACCAGAAGAAACTATACATTGGCATATATCTCCACATGGTCAAGATCTTCTAAATATGCGCTTCATTAGAGTTGATCTCTGGCAACTTGAAGCAGATGCGCTATGGTGTTTGATATTTCGGGGGCAAACATGTTTTAAAAGGTTTGACATTTTCTCCCAAAGTTTTGATGTTTACCATTTCCCCCCAAACATTAGTTTTTAAAAATGTTTGGCAATACACTTCAATTTTGTTTACCATTCTCCAAGCATTATTTTATAAAAAAATATTTGGTCCTTAAAAAGAAGAAGAAGAGAGAAAAAGATGTTTACCATTTGTTCCAAACAATGTTTTCAAAATGTTTGGTATCCCGTCAAGTTGTGATTTTCGAAATGACTGTTATCTTTTCAAACAATCATTATTTTTGAAATATACACAAGTAAATTGCCTTTTGCATTACTTTAAAAATGAATGATGATGAGATTTAAAGCATAGGGACTGAGAGTTAGTTCTCGTCGAAGTGCTACGAGAAGATCAAGGATGAGCTCAGGGGATGGAAGCATTTTGGCTCACCCTGGTGACTAGAAATAGATCAAGGCTCTGTATGATGGGTCAGAAAATTCAAAGCAGTGGAGTCCATGGTTGAATGGGGCAACGCCAAGCGAAGAAGATGACAATGGTTCTTATAAGAATAATATAAGAACCAGAGGATCATTTATGAAGACAAGTGATAACCCTGAAGACAAGAAAGCTTTTCGCACAAAAGGTTTAAAAGCAGGTTCAAATGAGGATTAAAGAGCATACAGTGAAGAAGATATGAAGAAATCTGAGGAACGACCTTTCAGGGTGTAATACTTTAGAACAAAAAGAGAGCGAACAGAAAAAGAGAAGAAAAAAGAAGAAATACAAAAAAGAAAAAAAAAGTGAGAGAAAAATGATGATAAAAAGAGAAGAAGAAGAAGAAAGAGGTAAAGGAGAGAAATGAGAGAAGAGGAAAAAAGAAAAGAAAAAGAAAAAAAGAGAAGAAGAAAAAGAAAGCATGACATTGCATGCATCATATAGATAAAGACATGCCAATTTTTGCTTGTTTTTGGACAGGTACTTGAAGAATTGTCAGAGTATTAAGAAGTGGATTTCGTTAAAGAAAGAAAGTTTGGCAGCCATTTTCGGCGTAAGTCCCCAAAATTTGAAGAAAGATTTCGGCAGCTATAGCAGCGTGAGTCCTAGAAGATTGGCAGCCACCTTCGGCGTGAGTCCCCAAAATTTGAAGAAAGATTTCGACAGCTATAGTAGCGTGAGTCCTAGAAGATCAGCAGCCATTTTCGACGTGAGCCCCAAATTAAAGAAAGATTGGCAGCCATTTTCTGCGTGAGCCCCAAATTAGAGAAAGATTTTGGAAGCCATTTTCGGCGTGAGTCCCCAAATTGAAGAAATTTTGGCAGCCACCTTCGGCGTGAGTCCCCAAAATTTGAAGAAAGATTTTGGCAGCCACCTTCGGCATGAGTCCCCAAAATTTGAAAAAAGATTTTGGCAGCCACCTTCGGTGTGAGTCCCCAAAATTTGAAGAAAGATTTTGGCAGCCTTAGCAGCGTGAGTCTAGAAAGATCGGCAGCTATTTTTGGCGTGAGTCCCCAAATTTAAAGAAAGTTTTGGCAGCCTTAGCAGCGTGAGTCCTAGAAGATCAGTAACCATTTTCGGCGTGAATCCCCAAATCTGAAGAAAGATCGGTAGCCATTTTCGGCGTGAATCCCCGAATCCGAAGAAAGATCGGTAGCTATTCTCGGCGTGAATCCCCAAATTGAAGAAAGATTTCGGCAGCTATAGTAGCGTGAGTCCTAAAAGATCGGTAGCCATTTTCAGCATGAATCCCCAAATTTGAAGAAAGGTCGGTAGCCATTTTTTGCGTGAATCCCAAAATTTGAAGAAAGATTGCGGCTGCCTTAGTAGCGTAAGTCCAAAGATATCAACAGCCTTGTTAAAAAAACTAGATAGAAAAAAGAAGAGAATAGAAAAGGAAGAAAAAGAAAAAAAGAGAGCAGAAAAAGGAAAAAAAAGGAAAAAGTGGAAAAAGAGAAAAGAAAAATTTGAAGATAAAGGTTCTATATAGGAAGGGCCTATATTTTCAAGCTCCCGTAGCGAGGGGTTCTATGTAGGAAGAATCCGCCGCTCCGAGGCTTCAGGAGCTGAAAGTTTTATATAGGAAGGGCTTGCAGCTCCAGGGTGAAGACTAGCAGTTCTATATAGGAAGAACTCCCAGTCGAAGGAATTCACCCATGACACATAAGGTTTTATATAGGGAAAACCCGTTGTGTTGAAGGCGAAGAGTCCTATAGAGGAAGGGCTCCGAGCTTTACTGTCTTAGAGTGAGAGGTTCTATATAGGAAGAACCCGTAGCTCCAAGATTTCAGAAGCTAAAAGTTCTATATAGGAAGGACTGACGGCTCCAGGGTGAAGACTAGCAGTTCTATATAGGAAGAATTCACAGCCGAAGGAATTCACCCATGATACACAAGGTTTTATATATGGAAAACTTGTTATGTTGAAAGCGAAGAGTCATATATAGGAAGGGCTCCGAGCTTTACTGTCTTAGAGTGAAAGGTTCTATATAGGAAGAACCTGTAGCTCTGAGATTTCAGAAGCTAAAAGTTCTATATAGGAAGGACTGACGGCTCTAGGGTTTGAAGACTAGCAGTTCTATACAGGAGGAACTCCCAGTCGGAAGAATCCATCAGCGACGCAAAAGGTTTTATATAGGAGAAACCAGCGTTGAAGGTGAAGAGTTCTATATAGGAAGGACTCCAAGCTTTACCGTCTTAGAATGAAAAGTTCTATATAGGAGGGACTCATAACTCGAGGCTTCAGAATGAAAGGTTCTATATAGGGAGGACCTATAGTTCCAAGATCAGAAGGTGAAGAAGTTCTATATAGGAAGAACTTACCAGCTTGAAGATTCAGCTAAGGAAAAGCGGAGGGTTCCAGAAGAACACGTGATTCCGAAGCCAAAGACAAGAAAGTAGGTCAAAAATGAGTGCTTTTGATCTTTGCTTTGTCCTCATTTCACAAGAACAAGCAAAGAGGGGCAACTGTAATCACTCATTTTTTATCGAGTTTTAGTGTTATTAGTATTATTTTAATAATATTATTATTAATATAAAATTAATGAAAAAATAATAATAAAAAATATATTATCAAAATAAATAAATAAAAAATATTAAATATTAAAAAAAGGAAAAAATACGTGGAGCATGTTGCTCCACGTCACCCCATTTCACCCACCCCATGCCTATAAATACAAGGCATGGGAGCAGCCAATTTCACTCCCAAAAAGCACGCCAAATTGCCAAGGAAACGGCCATGAAATTGGCAAAGCAAATTGGCTCCCCAATTGGGAGCTAGCCTGGCCGCAAGGCTGGCCGGGGTTGGGGGTAGTGCCCTCGACCCAAGTTGGTTCGATCCAACATTCGATCGGGGTCCTATTTTAGGTCCGATCTAGTTAATAATTTTGGAGAGGTCGCGGTAGATCTCGGTGGGGTTCAGCCGGGGTTCGTTATTCGAGCTCATAATTAGGTATATTTTCTTTCCTTTTTATTTATGTTGTAATTTTTATGATTTAATGAAGTATTAGTTAATTTAAAATTGTGTTCTTTTTTACTTTGTATGTTTATTTATGCTTTAGATTAGTATTTATTATGTTTTAAATTTATGTTTTATATTAATATTTTAATTATGATAAATTTGTTTTTTATGTGTTAGATTAATATTTATGAATGTTAGTATTTTATTTATGTTAGATTTGTTTTTATTTATAAGTTAGATTAATATTTATGTATGTATGTTTTAGATTAGTATTTGTTTATGTTTTAGATTAATATTTTATTTATCTTAGATTTGTTTTTGTTTATGAGTTAGATTAATATTTATGTATGTATGTTTTAGATTAGTATTTTATTTATGTTAGATTAGTATTTTATTATGTTAGTATTTATTTATATTTTATCGCATTGTATTTATATTCGCCATGTTTTAGGTTGCATAACAGATATATAAATTGTCAATGCGGTGCCCTTTTATCCGAGCGTAAACGGGGCCAGTATCAGGCGTAGTGATAGTGGTTGGGCGTTTACTCTCGGATAACGGGGCCTTTAAAATTTATTCGCAATTATAACCGAATTTTAAACTAATCGTCACTTTAATCCGGAAAATCTAACATTAATAAAGCGGTAATTATTAAAGTACCAATTTTGGGCGGTGTGGGGGTGCTAATCCTTCCCCATCCGTAACCGACTCCCGAACTCAAAGTTTTTGAATCTCTGGTTTTATGGTGTCCGGCCTACCTAAGTGGCCGGTGGCGACTCCTTTCTTTAAATGAAATACGGTATTTTTAAAACCCCACGGAATAAATATTTTAATACCCGAAAAACCACAAACACCTCGACAACTCGTTTTTTTTTTTAGCGAAAAGGACATCGCTACATAAACATATTCCACAAACTATCTTACTTTCCAGCAAGTCCACACTCCACTTTCAAATAAAGTTTCTACCATTTGCTTCTTCTTCCTTGCCGCCAACTTCTTCTTGAATTTCAAAATTTTCATATTTGTTCTTTAAGTTTCTTATTTAATCCTTTTATTTTCCTTTCATAATTATTTCATCCGTTGTCATCACGTATCATTTGGTATCAGATTTGAGTGCTCAAAATCCGAGTTTGGAAAGTTTTTTTCTTTGACTTATGTCTTATTTTCTTTTTGAGTGGTAACTTTTCAGATGTCACATAAAGAAAGGCCATCAAAGACTAAGTTGCAATTTATTTCCCAAGAACAATTATATCAATTGCAAGATATATTGAACTTGTTTCGAAGGTATCCCATTTATGATCGATATCGTCTTGATGAAGTGTATGAAGAACTTTGATGATGCTCTTCTTATGCTAGATATGATGTTGATGATAGTTATGTTGAGAAGCCTCAACAACGTTCTACTTATGTTAGATACGATCATGATGAAGGTGAGTATGAAGTGCAACGTTCGAAACGTGTTACATATTGGTATTATGGTAAAAAAAACGACATTATGGGCATGGTTATCTAGATTACCTTATTTCTTCTTCTAAATATGATGATTCTTTACCTTGTGAGAGAGAAAGTGGTGATCGTAAACTATAATTGAAGAGATCTACACTGCCTAAGCAAAATGATCATCTAAAGGTAAATACATATGAAATTACACCACCCCCGAAAGGTACATCTCGGAACTCTTCCTCTAAAAGTACAAAAAAAAAATCCTTCTTTTGACACTAGCAGGCTAAATAAGAAAGTTGACTCTAGATTGGCTGACAAAACAGTGGAAGTCCTTTTCAAACCTAAGCCTAAAGCGTCCACTAAGACCATTGCTACAGAGACATTCCAAAAACCATGCCGAGTCATAGATGGTACACTTTTATCCAATTTAGAGAAATTATTGGAAGAGAAGGATGATATATTTGGTGGGGAGATTCTTGAATCCGTCCATGAAGAACCCGTGAGTCGCATACTTAGCATCCAAGAAAAAGATGACACCAACATTCAGATAAAAAACATCCTCCATTCACAGTGTTTAATCAAGAGTAAATTGTGCTCTTCTATCATTGATAGTGGAAGTTGTGCCAACATTATTAGTGGTTATCTCATGGATGCTCTCTTTCTCTGATACAAAATGATACATGATGGCAGCCGATGAAATAATTATGAAAAGAAAATAAAAATATTAAATAAGAAAGTTAAAGAACAAATCTGAAAATTTCATAATTCAAGAAAAAGTTGGCGGCAAGGAAGAAGATGAAAATGGTAGCAAGTTTGTTTGAAAGTGGAGTGTGGACTTGCTGGAAAGTAAAATTGTTTGTGGAATAGGTTTACGTCCTAGGAACCATTTGAATTATAATTAATTTAAAAACTCCATCAAAGGCTCTAATCTCCCCTCCAAGAATAAGAATCCAAGACAAGAAGAAAATTGAAGATGAATCCCCAACAATCTAGTGAAGAGAGTGAGTACAAACACTTCTAAATTACACAAGAACAACTATCTTGCAAATGAAAGAACTCAAAGAGTATTTCTCAAATAAAATTCATCAAAGAAATATGTTTATTTAATGTGTTTGTTGACTGCCTTTAAATAGGATAGGGAATGCTTCAATCTTAAGCCATTTGGGTAGTAAATAAGATTGGATACAAGGCTAAATAAAAGGCTAGAAATAAAGGACTAAATCATAGCTGAATTTGTTGAAAATCTTCTAAAAATAAAATAATTAAAATAAAGCATAAAATACCCCTTAATGAGCTGGAAAATTAAGTCAAAGCTTTATAAATTAGCTTATGGTTTTAATTTTATTTACAAGATTGATTTAGGCTAAAATTATGTCATGGTACATGACTTGATTATGGGCCGAAATTCTTAATTTCTTGGATCAATTTGAATTAGGTTGATCTTCAAGGATAAAGAATGTGACCCAAAAATGCCTAGATCCCATTCAAAAAGTTGTTACAAGTCAGCTGATGTTCTGGTCTTAAAAACCAATTTCAACTTCTAGTCTAAAATGATTAATTTGACTTCTCTCATGCTTGTATCATTAACGTTAAGATCTCCGCTATGAACATGTATCCACTCTAAAACCAACTGATTAGCAAGGTCTCATCTAGTGCCACTTTATAGCACTCCTTCGACTAAAGGGGGACTGGTGTTGTACCTCCACCAAACGCCTTCGGAAAAATCAACTTCCGAAGACAACAACACTATCCTCGCACGACACTCTAACATCCCTCAAAGGTTCACCTTCAAAATTCACAAAGCCCTCAGAGTTTGCAAATCTCCAGGATCCCCAAGCCACCGCGGCAGAACCTCTAGAACTCCTAACCTCCGCTAATTCTCTCTAGTCAACCTCTGCACCTGAACATGAACGTTGTCAAGTCCACCCAACTCATCAGCTCATTCCACATCACTGACAACCGAGCTACCCTCTAATAACCTGTCAATAGCCATCACTAGGCCTGACATAGTCTTATCAACCATTACTCCATCTACAGCTCTAAGAGGATACAAATAACCCCAAGATCAAAGATAAAGGGGACAACGCTCCTACATCCAACATTGTCTCCCTCTCTCCTTTTCCACATGATTTTGACCACGATTCTGACCACCAGTTCTACACTATTTGGGGCTCTCAACCCCAAGTCAACCAGGGGTGAACTGCCCGACTCAACGACTAACCATAGTCCACTATGGCTCTCGGCCCGTCTCATGACGGGTGAACCACCAGTCTTCTCCCCCCAAATCTTCCTTTGACAATCTCTACCTCCTTGTTTGGTACCGTCCAAAATCGGCATGAAACATTTTCTAATCACTTTTATTTTTATTTCGTTGTTATCATTCGTTAACACATCTCCAATATTAACAAATATTCTGAGAGGATATTATGTATGCATGCGTATGTTAGACAGTGATATGTATATTTATATGAACGGATGGGCATAACTAGAGTTGGAGCTTGACTTATGGATATGGTTATTCACGCACCATCAAAAGTGGAGAACCCAAAGTTTGAGGGTTATGGTGAACAAAATTCATTTACCCTTTCCGGTGGCCCTTTTTACGTCTAACACTTACAAATTAAATTATAATCCATAACCTTAAATTTTAAAGGGTTAACTACTGGAATGGTCACTTATGTTTCCCCCCAATACAGAGTTGGTCACCGATTTTTAAAAACGACTAGTAAGGTCACTTACGTTTTCGGCGTGTAAACTTTTGGTCACTGAAATGTTTGTTACCGTTAAACTCTAACGGGAGGCTGATTTGGGACAATAAAAAAGGATAAATTACCTAGATAGTCCTTAAACTATTACTTCACACCTATTTTGACCACCAAAATAAAAATAATTTGTATAATTACACATTTACATTTTTTATTTCTTTTCTCCTCCACCATCTTCCATATTATTCTTCATCTAACTTAATCTCTAATTTTCTACTATATTAATCCTCATTTCACACCGTATATTATAATCCATCACCGTATATATTTGGATTGATTATTTAGTCCCTAAACCTAAAATTCCTAGATTAGATTGATTATTTACTGATTGAATCCATTCAAATAAGACCCGATAAAATGTATATTCGGATCGAGTGAGTATTGTCTATACTTGGAAATCGATTGTATAAACTAAATAAGAAACCTTGATATAATGCAAAGGTAAAGCCAAAAACATTTGAAGGAAACTGTAAACTAAATCTAACAATAACATCAAAAACCCCACAATTTTCCTGTTATCCTAAATCCAACTTCCGGTAAGGAAATCCATTCAGGAACCAAGTGGAAAGAACAACCACAAAACAAACTCCCAAACATTTTAAGAACCTCTCCACTTTGTCGGCTTTAATAACTGGATTTGCCTTGGCAATCACATCGCGCCTAGCACCCTTGAAATCAAAAGGGCACTCGTGTTTTTCCGGGTACCGATGCTCACCGTAGAATGAACTTTCGCACCTGCACTTAAACCCGGTTAATCCGACCATCTTTCTGCAACTCCCATTTCTTTGCTGCCCTCGGCTCCGCCTGTTGCTGCTCAACCACGGTTGAGGATGAACAAACATGAGACACCTCAAGAACAGGCGTCAAAGTCTCCACAACCTCATTTTTCCCTCTTGGTTTGACTCTGAGGGATTTCTCCACGGCAGCTTTCACCTGGACAGCTTGCTCCTCGCCAACACGAAGGTCCCGATAACACTTGGAGCAAAGGTTCATATTCGCCGCCGTGCCGAAAAACCCACAACAATTTGCGCAAAGCTTTGGCTCCGATGGTGGAAAGGTAGTTCCTTCATTCTGTTCAGAACGCATGGCTTCTTTCTACAATCGAAGATGAGAAAATCCTTAAGGTTTTGTTTAAGAGTTGTTTTGATTCTTGATTTTCACAAAAATTTGGATACGATCAAAGTTGAATTACCCTAACGAGCTTGCAATTAAAATATATAGATTTTGACTATTTTTCCTAATCCTAAAATAAATATGATCTATTGAGCATTCGGTTCTGGTAATTTATTCAGGTTAAAATAGGATTAAAGTAATAGTTGAGGGACTATTTAGGTAATTTATCCTTCTTTTTATTATCTCATATCAACCTCCCGTTAACGCTTAACGTCAACAAACGGCTGAGTGACCAAAAGTTTACACCCTGAAAACGTAAGTGACTTTTTACTGTTCGTTTTTGAAAATCGGTGATCAACTCTGTATTGGGAAGAAACATAAGTGACTATTCCAGTAATTAACCTAATTTTAAATTATAAATCTTATCTTAAATCCTAAAAAAATATACCCTACTTTCAATTCCCTAAATCTTAACTTTAAACTTTAATCTTAAATTATAAATTTAATTTTTTACTATGAGACATAAATAAATAAATAAGGGAACCATAAAAATAAATGATTTTATGGTAAACTACCGTAATGCTCACTTACGTTTGGGTTGTGTACAATTTTGCTCACTGATTTTAAAAAATGAACTTTATGCTCATTTACGTTTTCGGAGTGTAAACTTATCCTCACTGAAACGTTTTTCACCGTTAACATTTAACGGGAAGCAAATTTGACAGATTAAAGGTTAATTAATAAAAGGCTTAATACACAAATAGGTGCCCAAACTATGCTTGTAGATCACTTTTGGTGCCTAAACTATTTTTAGCTCTAAATAGGTGCCTAAAGTTTTAATTTTGGTCATTTTAAGTGCCTAACCGTTAATAAAATTCGTTAGCAAATTAAATTGTGACAAGTGGCATGTTTTTAGTTTTTAATTTCTTTTAATTAATTTTTAATTAAAATTCAATTTTCTAAAAAAATGACAGTTTTAAATCTTTACAAAATAGTCCCAAATCCCTAACCCAAATCCCCAAATTATCGTCGCTTTTGTCGTTTACTACCTCACCAGAGACCACCACTATCGCCGCCGAACCACCACGACTGTTTCCCCCAACCACCCATCGTCGATAACCGACAATAGGTGTGTGGACGACTTCCTTTCGCGATTTTGGCTTCTTTCGACGTTAGGAAGCCGATCGACACACCTACTGTCGTTTACCGGTGATGGGTGGTTGGGGGAAACGATCTTGGTAGTCCGGCGGCGGATATAGGGGCGGCGGTGTAACCATCGGCGGTGGATTCGGTTAGGGAAGTTAGGGATTTCGAATTTGGGGTCATTTTGTGAGTTTTGGGAAATTTAGGGTTTTTTATAATAAAAAATAAGTTAAAATAAATTAAATTAAAAAAGAAACAAAATTAAAAATTAAAAATTATTTTTTAATAAAAATAACGGTAGTTAATAGTTAGGCACCTAAAATGACCAAAATTGAAACTTTAGGCACCTATTTAGAGCTAAAAATAGTTTAGGCACCAAAAGTGATTCACAAGCATAGTTTGGGCACCTATTTGGGTATTAAGCCTTTTATTAATTAACCTTTAATCTGCCAAATCAGCTTCTCGTTAAATGTCAATGGTGAAAAATGTTTCAGCAAGGATAAGTCTACACCCCAAAAACGTAAATGAGCAAAAGTGTACAGAACCCAAACGTAAGTGAACATTACGGTAGTTTACCCATAATTTTATTAGGATAGTGGGAGTCTATTTTCCTTTAAAAGTGATGTTTCCCATTTTAGACCATTACTAAATGGAAACGTAGGATTGAGACAAGCAATCATGATATATCTTTGTTTTTTTGGAGCTTTCCACTAAGATTATTTGATAGAGATATATTATTTAATACTTTTGTCCCCGACAATGTGGTTAGCATTTACTGTAACCAAAAATTTTAAAGGAAGAACCACTAATAATTAACGTTAAGAAACTGATTCCAATAATGATATTTAACAAAAAAAAAACCAAAAGAAAGTAATAATCGTGGATCATCTTGGGGTGACATATTTCTAGAACACTAAATGTCGCAACCCCTTCTGGGGTGTTTCGACGTTTTGAAAACAAAAACAACAGAGTCACTGCTAATCTTTTTTAAAAAAATGTGTGATTGGATCACCTAAAAAACACCTCTTCTTTTGTTGTTTTAAAACCATTGGATCAAATTCACTTTTATAAAAATCCTCTCAAGTATTCATCTATGTTCTTCATGGATTGAAGAACTGATGAACTACCACCGTTGCTGACGGCGAAAATTTATATTTTTATTTGAAAAATAACTACAAAAAAGGTTTAGATTTGAACGAGGGGAATCCGACCACAACAACTTTTTAAAATGGATCAAGGTAAGCTTTTACCACTTTATGCATGTTAGATTCGAAATAAAAAATAGAGAACAAAAGAATAAAATAAAAAAGAAAATTATACCGAAAGAAACTCGGATTGCTTCTTATTCCAACGAATCTAAATACAAGCTGCGAATTCGATGTGCTTTCTAGTGGATTTTTTCAATGTATTTCGATGTATAAAATACAAAGGGGGTGGGAGTTTCTATAGTGTTCAAGAACCTAAAAAACAAGGAAATTTGGGAGACATAATCCCACAAACACATCCATAATTCGAATCTGATCATTGACCTCTCCAACATGATTGAAATCAACCCGATTTTGGTCTGATTTTGAGCAATTTTGGATGATTTTTCCCTAATTTTCGAACTAGGGTTTGAACCCTTGTTTTTCTAGGTGACCGGACGGTGAGGAAGCGGCAGTGAGGAACTGGCGGACATCGGGGGCTGAGCAGTGCTGTCCAGCGGTGGCCACCAGCGTTAGAGCGTGGCTGGAGTGGCTTCGATCGAAACAGGGGAGGGTTTGGGGGAACCACCATGCGCGCGTGCGGCGCACGCGCCAAGCTAGTGGCGTCGCGGGTGGTTCTCCTTCCCCTCCTTTTGGATGGTTCAATCCGGCCCATCAGATCCCCTTGCCCTAGATCCAAAGGCTTCTATTAAACCTGCACATAAAAGGATAAAAAAAAGGGTTAATTGGGTTTGTTGGGACAAAAAATGGGTTTTATTGTACCATATATTTAAAATAAGCGGGCTCATTATTAACGGACACCTTATCTAAATCAAATATACCTTTTATTTTTTGTATTTTTGAGTTTTAGTTCTAACAATAATATAATTATATAAAAAAGGTAAAAACCATAAAAAAGTGAAAACAAATATTATTTTAAATTTAAATGGTCTTATTATTATTATTTTTAAAATTATCATTTTTTGGTTTTCAAAACTAATACTACAAATATTATAAAAAATATATACATATATACAAGAGAAATAAAAAGAAAAATAAAAAGCTCGGGTGAAAAATTAGTGAGAACAGCTGCCCCTTCTTTGCTTATTCTAGTGAAACTGGGATATAGCAAAGAACATGAGGCACTGATTTTCACCAATCACCGATTTGCTGCTCGACTTAGTTCTCCTAATGCCCGAACAGATGGGTGGATTCTATTCTCCTGATGCCTGAATAGATAGGCGGGATCCATTCTTCTTGCGCCTGAACGGATAGGCTGGTTTCAATCTCCTTACGTCTAAAAGGATAGGCGGGTTCCAATCTCCTTACGCCTGAACGGATAGGCGGGTTCCAATCTCCTTACGCCTGAAAGGATAGGCGGGTTCCATTCTCCTTATGCCTGAACGGATAGGCGGGTTTCATTCTCCTTATGCCTGAACGGATAGGCGAGTTCTATTCTCCTCATGCTCGAATAGATAAGCAAGTTCTGAAAAAAAAAGTTTTATCCTCCTCATGCTTGGATGGATAAGCAGGTTATATCCTCCTCATTCTCGGATAGATTAACAGATTGCATACCTATCAAAATTTCACAAATGCGATGATTATGATGAGCATGCCCCTAGGGATGCCTAACACATGAATGCATATTTTTTTCTATTTTGCTTTCTAAATTCCTTTTATGAGAATTGTTTTTTTTTCTTTTATTTTTCTTTGTACGTTTGCTTGCTCAGTCCAGATAGGCAATTGTGTCTTGCCATTGTATTTCCTTGACTCATAGAAAACACTTGTTCTTTGCATATTTGCTCATTCAATCCAGTTATCTTATACTTCTGCCTTGAAGGACTATCATTCTGTCCTCATATTCTTCAACACTCTTTTAGCCTTTGTTAAAGGAGTGAAATCTCTAATATTTTCCTTGCAGCTTGGATGAATGTTCCAATGTCTACAAAATTATTCTCATTATCATAGGAGAGGGTTTAGCAAAGCTTATTTCCACCTTGAATGTTTTTTAATGATGTTGGCGCCTCAATCTCTTCCTTTTGCGCCTATAAAACTTAGGGATCTTGAATCTTTGATCAACATAAATTGCCCCTATTGGTGGAGCAACTTGCCCTCTGTGCGGAATTCCATCCCTTTTTCATGCTTTAGGGATCTTACACCTTATGTGCGAATCTTGCTTGACAACACGATCCACTTAAAACTCTTCAACACATGTGTTTTTTCTTTTCATGCAAGGTGATGCCCCTGTTCAAACTGAGGTTCAATTGTCAGCCTCTTCATTTTTCCTAAAGCAATTGAAAACATTCATTCTCAGTTCCCTATATATGGGATCAATACCAAGAAATCCTTTGCTTTTCATGAATCTATGTCAGCCTACTTGTAAGATGCAAGAAAAGGCTTTAAAGAAAGAAGTCATGGCAAATGCAAGAAAAGGCTAGCAATGGAGACTTAAAGAAAATAGTCATGGCAAACATAGAAAAAAGGAAAGTCAGATGCCCCAAAATTCATGGTATGAATGATTCATGAATCCATCAACCGGATAGTGCCCCACTTTTAGGTGACTCTCTTTAACTTACCCACTCCCCAAATTTCAATTTTCCCACTTTTCTAATCTCAATCAGACATTAGAAGTTTAGAGGTCCTTGAAGAAAGGTTAACTCAATTAGGCGGAATGTGTTCTGAAAACAAACTCCTTTTCTCAGATCTTCATGTGTGATCTAAATGGTCTTTAAAGGCTTGTAACGTAGGTTAGGCTCGGGTTGCCAAAAAATGATATATAGGATCAAAATACATGTTTTAAGGGTGATTAAACCAATGATCAATCTTTCTTGATGAAGTCTTTAATTTTCCTTCTCTGGATCACTCTAGACTGCCCATTTTGGGTTTTCACCTTAGAGTTCATTTCCTTTTCTGGCACATGTCTCATTTGAAGGATTTATTTCAAATTTTCCTCCGCACTCCAGCTTTCATTTCTTTTTTTTCTTTTTTTCTTTCATTTTTTCTTTATCTTTTTTTCGTGTCCTTTTCACTTTCAGTTTAGGACATTCAACTTGATCTGACATGTTTTTCCTTTGTTAGCAAATAACTTCTCATTCTCGTTGCCCCTAGTGTGAGGAGTGATCCTTGGTTAGGGTTCAATCACAAGAAAATAATATTAGGCTCAAAGGGGGACAACAATGGATTTTTATTTTCTTATTCGTGAAGGGAGATGAAGGAATGCCAATTGTCATTTCACACACAAATACCATTGAAGAGAAGCAGTCTTCAGTTGGTAGATGTTTTAAAGTTATCACTTCATTCAAAGACCCTAACAACAATGTTTGAGAGGAAAATTCACTCATAATATGTATATGGGATCTCCCCATTAATCCTGAATACACTTTATAGCCCCTCTATCTTGGGATTAGATCCAAAAATTATTCATACAATCAGTAATAGGTGATATACCAAAAAGATGTATGTTTGAAGAGAAATGGATGAAAAGATGAAAGAAATAAAAAATGAGAAATGTTTGCCACTTGAGAAAACAAAGGGAATATATCTTTAAATAATTATATTAACATAGAAGCCCTTACAAAAGATCTATAATGCTCGCGAGCAAAAGCAAAATGGTTGATTCTAGGTATGACCCCAATTTTCTAGCACCGTTTTAGGAAAACATGAATGAATTCCAGCCAATCTTGGGTATTTCAGGTTATAGGCGCTCATCATATTCTTCTTTCCCGAGTCTTCCGCTTTTGATAGCCGCCAATATCAACTCTCCATTCACGACCATGTTTGCAAAACTTTCAGTGACATGGTTTAACATACAGTCATAGAAAGGACCATTTAAAGTCTCCACAAACATTGTCGTAACCTCATTTTCTGATAATGGAGGTTAAACATGGGCTGCCACACTTCGCCACCTCTGGGCATATTGGAGAAAGCTCTTGTTGGGCTTTGGTTCCATGTCCTGCAGTACAACCCTTCATGGGGCCATGTCTGTCAAATACTCATATTGTTTGAAGAAAACACTCGATAGATCTCTCTAACTGTGTATGTTAACCCGACTCAATTGGGTATACCATCGTGTAGCAGACCCTGATAGAATGTCCTGAAAACAATGGATCAATAGTTTCTCATTTCCTAGGTGTGGTGACATTTTTCGGCAGTATGTGGTCAAGTGCGTCGAAGGGCAAGTGGTCCCGTCATACTTCTCGAAGTCAGGAGCTTTGAATTTTGGAGGAACCACCAAGTCAGACACTAGGCTTAGATCCCTAGCGTCTATGTCACCGTAAATATTTCCTCTTTGTATGGCTCTGGTGTTCTCTTCGAGCCTATCAAAGTGATCTTCCAGTCATTCATTCATTATGTCGGCTGACTTATTAAGAACCTCAATGCCTTGGTTCTCCCCATGATTTATCCTAGACCTTGCTGGAATATAAGCTGAGGTTTCTGCCACGCAGATATAGAACCTTCTCTTCAGTGGAAATGTCTGACTAGTCATTCCGGGCTGGGGCGATGAAACATCAGCGACTTCAATCACTTTTCCTCTTTCTGGGTCTTTGAAACCCAATATAGCCGATATCTGGCTGACAGTGTTTCTTTGGGCTCATGCCATTTCTTCCTTCAATTCTTTCTCCATCTTATCGAGTCTATCTTGGGTACCCTTGTGGTTTATTTCTAGAGTTGTCAACCTTTCCTCCGTGGTCATAGCTCAAGTGAAATCTTGTGAATTTGAATAGAATTCGCCATAATCAATCTTTCAGTTATGTGAAGATGCATGCAATGATCACATCATAAACTGATGCAAATGCAAATAACAAACCAAAAGATGCAAATGCATGAATGCAGGTGAAGGGCCATCGATTCTATTGAGGCATTGCTCTAGAAGTAACTTCTCATTAGATATCGAAGTTTCTTATTACAAAAGACTCTGAATTATACGATGAGTAAATCTCAGCTCGAGCACCCAGCTCTTTCATCTCTTCGATTAGCCATATGAGTCTTAGGCCTATTTCCTCAATCAACCTAGCGTACTAGCGCAGTGTTGAAGCTTCTTTGGCCAACATCATCACAAGCCCGGCTACATCCTGGACATGGGTCATGACATTCTTGTAGAACTCGTCACGTTCCTAGAGTCTCATGGCATTGTCCTAATAGTCATTGCCCATTCATTGATATCTTTGAGGACCATTATCCTTGTTTTGTATTCTTTAATGATGTTCTCCATGTTTCCGTTGGTTGACCTTGGACCAGTGACGTACATCCGCATTGTCTTTCTCTTTCTTTAGGTACCTTTCATCCATGGCGGAAACTTTTTCTAATTGAGCAACGTGCTTTAGAATCGACCCCTTCTAGATATGAGATGCATGCAATAAACAAGTATACCAAAAACAATAAAACAAGAAAAAGAAAGGATTAGTACACTCCAAAAGAACAGAAATAAACACGAAAGGTCCAAAATAATTCTATTGTAGGAATAGTAACTGGGCAGCGCATTCCAACACTTTTGGACATGTCTTCACAGACTATTCATACGAAATAATTTTGATCGGACTCCAAAACCTAGGTTTTCCCGCATGGCTCTAATGGGGTGGGCTTCTAGATTCACACAAAGGTTCAATTCTAAAAGGATTCCATAATTGTCCTCGTTGTCCCCTACTAAGGGTAGCAAGGCCCATGATTCTCGCCCATTATAAGCTTCAAACGAATTAGGTTCAACTCAGGGGGACCCACTCTTATGCCCGTACGGAGGATCAATATCCACACGAAGACATAAAGTGTGAGTCCTGGAGGTACTTACTAGGCCCATACGGAGAATCAGTATTCCCACGAGAGCAATAGTGTTTTCCCTCCACTTAAACAAACGGGACGGAGCTCGGGTTTAGAGCTTGGAATTAAGTTTTAAATGCGTAAAATGGAATTAAATTTATAGATGGACAATTAAGTTAAGCTTTACGTGAGTTTGCAAATTCCGACATTAAAACAAGGTGTAATCGACTTGTGGCATGACTCTCTTTTTGTGTAAAAACAAAAAGTTGTCCCCAGCGGAATTGCCAAGCTGTCGCAACCCCCTTTCGAGGTGTTTCGACATTTTGAAAACAAAAACAACAGAGTCACCACCAATCTATTTTAAAAAGGGTATGATTGGATCACCTAAAAATTGGGTTATTTTAATAAAAACATTTTATTTTATTAAAACAACGTTTTTAGTCTGTGAAACCAAAAAACGAGTTCAGGAGTTGATTACACGTGGGGAAGGGTTAGCACCCTCACAGCGCCCAAAATTGATACCTAGCTGATTACAAAACGTTTTAATATCGGAGTTTGTGAATTCACGTAAAGTTAAAATTATTGTCCGTTTATGAATTTAATTCTAATTTAATGGCTTTATCATTCGAAAATGAACTCCAATCACCGCCAACACTTTTGGCGCTAACCCGTCATTTTCGTTAAGTAAGGCACCACATTTAATAAGATTCAGATTATTAAACATTACACTAAGAAACAAATTTAATTAAATTAACCTAACAATATAAAGAAAAATGTATAAATGAACAATAAAAGAAAAACGAAAACTCGGATACTTAAAAAGGTATCCCTTCCAGATTATGCAACAAATTTTATTTACGAGTGTTTTATATAAAAAAATGGAAATTGTTTTAAAATGTGAAAATAAGTTATTTTTTAAAAATGATAATAAAAGCCAAAAAGGTTTAATTAAAACAATTAAAGAACACAATTGAAACATGGTGACCAAATTGAAACAATTCAAAGTTGGGTGTTTCGCGGAATAAAAACAAATGGGAAAGGAGGTTTTAATGAAGAGGATTAGCCCATTTTATTTTTGGTATAAAGCCCAACTAAAAAAACTCCTCTTCTTTTGTTTTTTTTAAACCATTGGATCAAATTCACTTTTTTAAAATCCTCTCAAGTATTCATCCATGTTCTTCATGGATTGAAGAACCGATGAACTACCACCGCGCCGACCACCACACATGGCGTTGGCCACCGTTGCCGACGGCGAAAATTTATATTTTTTTTGAAAAATAAAAAACAAAAAAGGTTTAGATTTGAACGAGGAGAATCCGACCACGACAACAACTTTTTAAAACGGATCAAGGTAAGCTTTTTACCACTTTATGCATGTTAGATTTGAAATAAAAAAATAGATAATAAAAGAACAAAATAAAGAAGAAAATTATACCGAAAGAAACTTCAATTGCTTCTTATTCCAACAAATCTGAATACAAGCGGCAAATTCGATGTGCTTTCTAGTGGATTTTTTCAGTGTATTTCGGTGTGTAAAATACAAAGGGGGTGGGGGTTTTTATAGTGTTCAAGAATCTAAAAAACAAGGAAATTTGGGAGACATAATCCCAAAATCACATCCATAATTCGAATCTGATCATTGACCTCTCCAACATGATTGAAATCAACCCAATTTTGATCTGATTTTGAGCAATTTGGGATGATTTTTCCCTAATTTTTGAACTAGGGTTTGAATCCTTTTCTTCTTGTTTTTGTAGGTGACCAGACGGTGAAGAAGCGGCGGTGGCACGGGCAGGCTTTGGCGACGAAACCAGCGAACATCGGGGCTGATCAGCGTGGTCCAGCGGTGGCCGCCGGGCGTTAGAGCGTGGCTGGAGCGGCTTCGATCAAAATAGGGGAGGGCTTGGGGGAACCACCACGCGCGCGTGCGGTGCACACGCCAAGCGCGTGGCGGTGCGGGTGGTTCTCCTTCCCCTCCTTTTGGATGGTTCAATCTGGTCCATCAGATCCCCTTGCCCTAGATCCAAAGGCTTCTATTAAACCTGCACATAAAAGGATAAAAAAATGGATTATTTGGGTTTGTTGGGCCAAAAAATGGGTTTTTATTATACCATATATTTAAAATAAGTGGGCTCATTATTAATGGACACCTTATCTAAATCAAATGTACCTTTTTATTTTTTGTATTTTTGAGTTTTAGTTCTAACAATAATATAGTTATATGAAAAAGGTAAAAACCATAAAAAGTGAAAACAAATATTATTTTAAATTTAAATGGTCTTTTTATTATTATTTTTTAAAATTATCATTTTTTTTTGTTTTCAAAACTAATACTACAAATATTATAAAATATATATACATATATACAAGAGAAATAAAAAGAAAAAAAGGCTCGGGTGAAAAATCAGTGACAACACTAAACTAGGAATTTTTAGATATCCTAACTCGTTCCATATTGCAATTGGGGTGGAAGAGGTGTATGAGAGCGAAATAAAGAATATTTTTTATTTAAATTATAAATTTTCAGTAACTCAAATATAAATTATTTTTATGGGTTAATATATATATTAAAGATTATATTTTCGATACACAAGTTGTACAAAAAATATTACACCACTTTTCTTCTAAATCTAGAATATAAACGTTTAGACTTAAAACCTTAAATGTAACTCTAAATTCTAAATTTTAAACCTTATAATTAAGGGTAAATTACACTGGTAGTCATTGAGCTTTTAAGTATTTTCAATATGGTCACCGAACTTTTAAAATTTTCATTACAGTCACTTAACATTTGATTCATTTTTATTATGGCCACTACCGTCAACTACCGTTAAAAAAGCTGATGTGGCATGTTAAATTTAAGGGTAAACTACACTAGTAGTCATTGAACTTTTAGGGCGCTTTCAATATAGTCATTGAACTTTTAAAACTTTCATTACGATCACTCAACTTTTAATTCGCTTTTATCGCCGTTGAAAAAAATTGATGTGGCATGTTAAGTTTAAAAAATAAACGTTTTTTCACCCTATTTTTTCTCCTCCTCTTATTTTTTTCATTTTCCTTCCATCCAAACATGTCTATCTTTCTTTTTTTTCCTCATCTCCTTCATTCCTTTCTCCTCTGTAATCATATAGCCTTTGTGGGGTGAAATTGTCCTGCTACTCGCACTATTAAGAAACGAGGGGATATACTTATGATCAAAATAATTGTAAAGGACTTAATAATGTTGAATCTAATGGACTCGTCAAAAAGAGGGTGTATACGGGTGATCAAAATGATTGTAGCTTGCTTAATACCAAGATTTTAAGAAGCACAAAGCATTTGATTAAAAAGGTCCTTCCCAGAAGATCCATGCGACTAGTTTCCAAGTGAGTTTATGAAGTACATGCATGCCAATTTTGAGTGTTGTTTCAACTCATATTAGATTCACTATTGCAAAGCCAAGTATTGTCTATAGTTGTAAGTAGGTTCATTCTTTGGAGAACAATCTTTCTCACAAACACAATAATAAGGTGGCAGGGTATAGCATTCCACTCTTTCTATGCCTTCTATTTTTCAAAGATTTTCAAAATTAATTGAAAATTTTGGGGAAAATACAAAAATAAAGATTATTCGTTCTACTACTATCCTTGGGGTTAAGGTACTTAAAACTAGGGAGTAAAATTAGATATGGGTATATATAATATTGATATGTCACTTTTTTAATGCATTAGGAGGATCTTAGATGACCATATTTTCATGTCTTGATAGAATATTTCTCGAATATGTATTCTCTGAAAAAATTGAAAATCTGAGAAACTTTGATACTCTAAAGGTGGGATGGAATTTTTTTGGTAACACTAAAACTAGGTTAAGTGATTGTTATAGTCCAAAAAAACTCTAGGATAGCTATAACGTTTAGAGATTTCTTAATGGTGTAGGTAGTAGAACAATTTCAAGATAAAGAGAGGAGAGAGAGAGGAGGATGAAAAAGAAAGATAAACATATTTGGGTGGAAGGAAAATGAAAGAAAATAAGAGGAAGGAGAAAATAGGGTGGGAAAACGTTTATTTTTAAACTTAACGTGCCAAATCATTTTTTTAACGGTAATGAAAACGAATTAAAAATTGAGTGAATGTAATGTAAGCTTTAAAAGTTCGGTGACCATATTGAAAGCACCCTGAAAGTTCGGTTACTAACAGTGTAGTTTACCCTTAAATTTAACATGTTACGTTTGACGACAGTGACTGTAATGAAAGCGAATTAAATGTTGAGTGATTGTAATGAAAGTTTTAAAAGTTCGATGACCATATTGAAAATACCTTAAAAGTTCAGTGACTACCAGTGTAGTTTACCCTATAATTTAAACATCTCAACCCTAAATCTTAAATTACTACAATAAATCCTAAATTTAACAAGTTTATATATCAAAATCTTTTTTTCATACGTGTACATTGTCAAACTATTAGTAGGATAATAACCTCTCATGTAAAATTTTTAAAAGAAAGAAAGAAAAAATGTTTCTTTACCTATCATTAATTGTTCTCTATCAATGTAGCCGCATCGTCATTTTAATCTAAAAACTTAATATTAGAAAAAGTTATAAGTGTTAATCCAGTTTAAAAAATTATAAAAGGAGCATTGGAAGGTTTTTCAAAAAAGTTTATTTAAAATTAGTCAATCGTAAGTAATACAATAAATACAATTTATAATAAAGTACATGTGTATTTGAGAATTAAATGTTGTAACAATATCTTATGCTTAACACGACTCACGTAGTAAGTCTCTAGATTGTTTTTAATGATCCAAACTTCTACTATATTTTACACTTGCAACCAAAAGATCTTCTTTGTTATTTTCTCACTTACAAATGTTAGGTGTGTAGGCACCATTCAACTTATGAACACAGAAATTATGAATATTTTTTAATAAAATATTCTAAATAATCCCTAGGATTATTTTCAAGAAATTTTCTAGTTGAAAATTTTGAATAACATCACGAATTATTTTTCCAAGAATTTTTATTTTTGAAAACTCTAAATAATTCCTTAAATTATTTTCCAAGAATTTCTTTTCTCTATTCTAGTATATGTTTGGGCTTTGTGGGAATGGATGGTATGTTTTTTGGGTAGAAAATAATGAACTCAAGCATATCTATTTATAGGGAGAGATAAGAAGAAATTTGAATTAATTAGCATTATTATTTCAATTAAAACACGAATATATCGTCTTAAAAGATAAACCATAACATAAATTTATTTGGGTAAAGTACACTAAAGGTCACTTAGTTATAAGTTTTGTAACAAATAGGTTACTCTTTTTCTGAAAGTAACAATTGAGATACTCAATTATAGATATAGGAACAAACATGTCACTTTTCTTCTAAAACTAGTCACTCTTATTCTAAATCATGACAGTTTTTTTTAAAAGTAACAATCTAATCTCTTAATTTAGGTATTTCGCATGTTTTCCATAAATATGATGTTTTGCGTATTAGTATTATGCGTGCTAGTTGTTTGATGTGATATGCTTGCTTAAATATGATCAAACTAGAGTGTTTTTGTTAAAAGTTGTTAAAAACGGTGCTAAATGACCCCTTATGGCTTCCATAAGCTTTAACAATCAATTAGAAGGAGTATCTATACCCCTTCTAAAACATGTCACTCTTCTTTTCTTATAAGTATTGATATTGTTTAGGTTTTTTAGAACATCGAATACTAGTTTGGCATCAATACTCGTAAGGTGTATCGATACTCAAGGGTTTATACTGATACTCATAAGTGAGAACCGATACCCATAGGGGAGTATTGATACCCACAATGTTAATAGGTTGATATTCTTTTATAAAGCTTAGTAATGATTCGATATGCCTAATTAACGTTCACAAGCTACTAAATGATCAAATCTTGTGAATAATCAATTTTGGAGTAAAAGAGCCTTAGGTGATAATAAATTGCAAATTATTTCGAATAATGGTATCTAGTATGGTATTTAAAAATGATCTATCCATTGATCCACTTACCCGATACAAAAAAATAACGATTATTTTATTCTTTTCAAAGAGCTCTCGAGTCGAGTACTCAACCTTTATATTTCACGAGCTAGACTAGGATCGTATTATTTTTGGATTGGATGGGTATCCGACCTGGTTCCCTAATTTATTATTTTTAGATTATTAACAAGGCTTTTTCTAGTTAATTTTTTTAAAAAAAATTAAAATATCCTTATCTCCAAATATTTTACCCTCGTTTAATGCATATATTATATGTCATTAATCTCTATGTCAATTTTTTAGTGAAGCATACAAATTGATAGGTAAATAGTAGATAGTGAGAAAAAACAACAACATATAATAACTGAATTATTTTAGTCTGAAATATCTTTTAATTGATACTTTGAAAGTTGTAGACACGTAAATGAGTATTACTTTAATTCTTTTAATTGATCCATTGTATGTATCATATGTTATTGTTTTCTCTTTTAACAGATAATGTTAAAATATAAATGAGTATTAATTAAACGTTTTGTTACCATGATTTGTGGCAACATTTTCTAGTATATATGTAATGCTTATTTACGGCTAATATTTCACATGTTAGTGATGTAATTTGCTAGAATTTTTACACCAATAATAATTAATGTTGAGAAATTGATTCTAATGCTGCTATCTAACAAAATCCAATAGAATCTAATGATGGTAGATAATCTTTGGGAGACAGGTATTTCTAGTCCACTAAACTATGATTTTTTGGACCATCCTATTTTGTTGAATTTTGTAAAGGGAAGAGACACCTGAGAGCGAAATAAAGAATATTTTTTACAGGAGTTGTAACTTTTTTAGTAACTCAAATATAAATTATTTTTATGGGCTAATAATGATACATTGGTATTATATAATTTTTTTTGTTTGAGTTAAGGTATCTACCGTCGATAGCAGTGATTAATCTCTTCACCGCAAGTGTTTTCGCTAAGAGATAAACGGCTGACCATGAAATGTACTTAATTTTCATTGATAGGAATTAAACTCCTAACCTCATGATTAAGGGATGAGGTGAGCAACTATCACATCATATCTCATGGTTGATTTTATATAATTTTATACACTACAAATCCGGACTATCGATAAGATTATGACTCCTCATATACAATTTTTAAAAGGAAGCAAGGTAGTCAACAGTTTCTAAAACAATTGGTTAAAGTTCTCAGTTCATGTTAGGAGTGTGTAAAAAAATTCGTTCCGAACGATTCGATCCTTTTATCCGAAATTTTGGATATCCGATCTGTTTTTTATTTTTTCGATAATTCGGACTGATATCCGAAAATTTCAGATCGGATACGGATAGTTATTTCACATTCGGATCGGATATCCGATTATTCAAAATCTGAAAATTCAAATTTTTTATAGATATGAATCTTGTGATATTCGATATTTTTACTTGTTATATATGAAAATTTGAAATTTCCATGGATACAAATCTTGTTATATTCAATACTTTGTTCATTGTTATATTTTAAAACCCAACATTTTTATGAATAGGACCGCCAAATTAAAAAATACTTAAATCAAGTCATAAATTCGGATATCCAGATGACTAATATCCGAAAAATCGGATATCTGATTTTTTTTCAAATCGAATACGAATCGCTAAATTGCCAATACAAAAATTTTGGATATTCGAAATTTCGGATCGGATATCCGAAATGCACATCTCTAGTTGATACCTTTCTCTTTCCCTTAGGTTATGGGTTTAAAACTCTTTAGGAGTAAATTTTTCCTCTCCTTCTTCTTAGATAAAAATTGTTAAAAAAAATAGAGTTCCTTTACCTAACATAAATTAGAACATATAAATCCTTTTTATATAAAGAAATTGTATAGTTTATCATACTATAAGTGAATTAGAGGAAAACATTTCAATTAAAAATTATATAAACAAAAAAAATAAATTTTATTTTAGATAATGTTTTATTATTATATTTATTAACTTTACTTCGATTTATATATTTTTAGTGTCCGTGACTAAATTAGATCAATTATTGGTAAGGTTCAAATTATCTAACTTTGAAAAATTAAAGGATTATTAGGTATGTAAAATCAAAAATTAAAGCATGATTCTTAAATAGAATAGGATTAAACCAATGGGAACCAAAAATACCATTTGACCAAAACGCTTGGGACCAGGGCATACAGGGATAGACGCATAATTTTATGTTAGGGGGCGAACTAATAAAATTTTAAGGGATAAACTTATAAAATTTTATAATGGTGAGAATAAATTTTTAATAAAAATATATAAAATTTAAATTTTTAAGAGGAGTGAACACCCCTTTAACTCCTCGGTCCATCCGTGAGGGCATAAAGGGGGAATGATTTGTGTCATCCACATCTGATGCATGTTCCCTGCATAGCAATAAACTTAACTATGTTAAATGAACCTTTGCATGGGCAGTAATTCATAGTACGTATTTATTTTAAATAATTGTCCAACAATTTTAAGATAATACCTTTTTTATTATATCGTGTTTCGTTTTTAACTCATCTCATTCTGCATTCGAAATTATACTGCCGATGAATTTTATACAAAAGTAACCAAGTGAATAATTGAAAACTAAAAGAAAACAGATATGGAATTGGTTTTGAAATCCACTATCCATTTTTTATTAATGTTGTCAATGCAATTATTACTACACTAGTCAAATGATTTAGGGTAGTTGAGTTTAAAATACATTTATTTGCGTTGTAAAAAAATAGAGTAATTTCAGGTGAAAATGGATTTATTATTCAGTTTAACTTTTATTTAAGGCTTAAATATACATTTGGCACTTGAATTATACACCTTCTCCCAAGTTGGTGCCTAAAAAAATTTTGCTCCTAAATTAGTACCTGGACTAAACATCTTCTCCCAAGTTGGTACTTAAAAAAATTTTATTTCCAAGTTGGTACATGAACTAGGCACCTTCTCTCAAGTTGATACCAAAATTTATACATTGTTTCAATTTGGTCCTAATTCGAAATAATTCAATAAATTTAACTCTTTATATTTAAAAATCTTATCAATTAACTCTTTGTTCTACTATTAAATTGTTTGTTTTTTCTCCTATAAAGGTTATATCACTTTCCTAGTATACCAATTTTAACGGTACTTGATGTTATTTTATGATAGAGTGCAGTTATCTCATTGTTGTTTTGATCCGTTAGGCTTGTTTAATCTAAAAGTATAGCAAAAAATGACTAAATTGACGGTGTTTTCAAATACAAATGGTTAAATTTATTGAACTATTTCATTTAGGACCAAACTAATAGAATGTATAAGTTTTGGGACTAAATCTGTTAATAAAAGTATCGAAATAGTGGATGTAATTAAAGTTTTGGGTACCAAAACGGGAGCAAAATTTCTTTAGGTGTCAACTTGGGAGAAAGTGTCTAGTTCAGGTATCGGCTTGAGAGCAAAAATTCTTTAGGTACCGGCTTGAGAGCAAAAATTCTTTAGGTACCAACTTGGGAGAAAGGATATAGTTCAGGTACCAAATGCATATTTAAGCCTTTATTTAACAATATATAGGCTGAATTTTATTAGAAATCAAAATAAAAAACATTTCATTAGAAATAAAATTGTAGCAGAAAAATAACAAAATACAATAAATCTAAATAGAAAAAACTAGAAAAATGAAACATCAGACCAAAAAAACACATCTAATGGGTTGCAAAACAGTGATAAAGATTACATACCGGAGAAATAAAAGCATATAGCAAGACTTTCCACCTACACACTTTAGGGTTGAAGTAAGAGTAGTGAGCAAAACCAACAATATTAGAGTCTGCTTCGTAAAATAGATCTGATTGCATCAACAAATGAACCACAAAAAGGAATCAAACTACTAAAAATCATCGGCAATCCACAAATTAAAGCCGAGCGTCGTGAAAAACATATCCACGAACGCAAATCTACCACAATGATAGAAGATAACGTGCCATAAGGCAGAAGCGTGCCACAAAGAAGAAGAAAAACATGCCACAAGACAGAAAGAAACGTGCTACAAGACAGATAAAAAACTAAAAAAAATTGAAATATAAAAAACAAAAACTTGATATATAAAAATAATAGAAAACAAACTACCGACGGTAGCTACCAGCATTAAAACTACGCCACCAACTATAGTTTAACTCCTTAACCTGTACATATATATTTGTATAATGAAATTATAATGCTATATTTAGTATGTTATTATTTTTTTCCTCATATTTTAGTATATGTGTTGGACAAATTTTAACCAGTAACAAGACTTGGTTTAAACAAAGAGAAGAAAAATAGTTTACTTATTTTGAAGAATTCTTTGTTCATCTTTCTAATTTCAAATTTAAATTTGTACTTGTTTACTTATAAAGTGAACAAGTGTCGAATACGGTGATCCGTTGGTGGTTCTAATGATGGTCATTGGTATGTGCTTGGGTGTGATCTCGCTGGTATGGTTTTGATGTTCTCTGAGTGGAGGATCGTGCATATTCCTTGTTGCGCGTGTCTTTTTATACTGTCCAAGCAGATGTCACAATAGAATTATCGTGGCACTGTGATTGGATTGACTATGATTTGATGTCTTAAGTTTGCTTAGTCATTAGTAGTGATCA
Source organism: Hibiscus mutabilis (assembly GCA_019671005.1). Lineage (NCBI taxonomy): Eukaryota > Viridiplantae > Streptophyta > Magnoliopsida > Malvales > Malvaceae > Hibiscus > Hibiscus mutabilis. Next base: position 44,228,330 of record CM033715.1, on the reverse strand, counting down.
TGTGTGCTAGCGCATGATCGCTTAATATCACTCGCCTAAGAACGTTATCATTTGGCATATCTATCGTTGATTGTTTCTATCTGTTCATCTGTATAGGGTTCGCAAGAGCAAGTCGTCATGTTTCGCCCACAATACACGTTATCATGCAATGGTCCCTTGACATGTGGTGGTGGATATTTATAAGTACTAACAGTTACTCAAGGCGAGAAAAGGTTATAAAGTGATCTTGGTGAATCTGAGAGGTTTTGACGAACTTGGGGAAGTTTTGGCGAACTTTTGTGGCGTGTTTGAATTTAATGAAACGTTTGGTGGAACGGACCGTTTTGTATAAGAATTGGTTACTGTATGAGGTTATGATTGCTTTATTTTACCGTCTTTCAGAAGCATATTGAACACAGTTGATCAAACGTACGGTTCCATGAAACATCGATTGTTATTACCAACGCCGATCGATTGTTTAGTTTTAATGTTTATAAATAGTTCTATTTTTCTTTTCCCTAACTTAGAACAACTTTTTGCGAATCTTGTCGTTTTATCTTCCTAGGTAACTTTCTCTTTGCTTTCTCCATTTCCTCTCTTGTTCTTATTTTCTCTATTTCTGTTATTATTGTGTGTCTGTAATGGCTTGTTATAAGCTGATTCCGACAATAAGTGAAGAGTTCAAATGTAGTACAAAAGAACAAGAGATGTTTAGACTGTTGGAGTGTCGAGGTATACTTTTCTATGACCACTTTCGGTATAGGTTTTCGGCTCCGTTAGGAAAGGCTTATTGTCTTACTAATTGCGATGATGAGGATGTCGAACCTTTTTCCATATTCCATTATAGGCTTTCGAGGTGGGCTTTCATTTATCACTTCACCCTTTTCTTGTGGAGTGGTTTAATTATTTCGCAGTAGCGCCCGGAGAGTTGGTGGGTATTGATGAACTATTTTTGAATTGCCGACTTCAAGGTGAACTGGGATCTGTAAACGTGTTCTGCTATTTTTATTGCATGAGTATCGCTAGTAAGTCGAATGTCCCCAAATTTGTGATGATTACAAATCATGGTGATGCGAGGTTGATTATGAGAAATGTGTCTAGCGATGTTTGTCTAGATAAAACAAAGTATATTAAAGTTTAGCGGAAATTTGGGCATTTTCCTTTTACTTTGAACTAGAGAGAACCAAATAAGGTTCGTTGTGCGAAGCCTGAAAATTTCGCCGATTGGGAGCTCGCACAGATTGAGAGATTAAAGAGTAACCCCTAGTAAGCACGATGACACTTGTATGATGAAGAATATTTTTCTTCTGTGTTTATTGTGCAAGAGCCCTAAAGGATGGGATAAGTTCGAGAAGAACACTGTTCCTGCAGGATTTTTTACGGGTGTAGCAATTTTTGAGCACGCTTGGCCTCTTGACGGCCAGAACGAAAATGTAGTAGCAAAGATTTTTTTAGGAAGGATGGTAGAGCCTGCAAATTTTTTGCAATCGTATGGGAGGTGTCCTGCTCGTAACTGGAGGTACAGAGATGCGAAAGAAGGGAAAGAGGGGATGGTGATGCCGGGGAACGTTCGTGAACGTCGGAGGAAGTGGAGAGTGCTTCTGCGAGTATTAAGGGCGGGACCAAAAGGAGGATGGACCCTTCTTTGCGTTTGCAATATATCTGTGAAAGTATTATTTGTTTAGTGGTGCTTATTCTTTGTTGTTTCAGGTGCGGGACTTTGATTGAGTATTTCTAGAAGAACGTTAGTTATATCTAGTTTGTTTGCTTTCATTTGATAGCTAATTGTGCCTATGGAATAATCTATTAAACTTTGTATATTTTGTTTCTTTTCGTAGGTGCATATGTGGAAAATGATCCCAGTCATCCTATGGGTTCGGGTATATAAGGATCGACTACAGGCGCATTGTTGGATTTCTCCCCAGAGATTTGTGCAAGTGCAGCTGCGGTCATTACAATGGTTGAAGTTGTTAGTGCATGCATCTAGTGGAAAAAAAGATGGATAAAATTAATGCATCAAGATTCTCCTCACCTTGCGAAGATAGACGGGAATGAAAAGACATAGAAGTTTGTCAAAGAAAACTGCTACCCTCTCTATCAGTACTTCTGCGTATGTTATTTTAATACTTCTCATCTTATTTGTTATAATGTTGCTAACCTTGTATGTTATGATATTTATGTAGCCGATGTTAGTGCAAACCCAATCACTGCTACTTTGGATGTTGTTGCCATTCACAAAGTTACACCATTTGCTCTTTCCCATTTGGGTTTACCATCGCCTCTTGTCAGTGGCTCTTCCCCACCCTTTAATTCTGGAACGAATCCTTCCCCAAGGCTCTCCTTGCTAGGGGCTACATCAACCATTTCGTTGAGGCCTCTCTCTACCTTCTATCCTTGGAGAAATGTCGAGGGTTGATATTGCCTCCAAACAAGTACCTGGCTTGCTAATCGATAAGTTATTTGAGAAGTTACCAGCATCGAGTTTACAAGAGTTGCTTGCTGGGAATTGGGGTTTGTTGCAAGAACTTTTGTTATCATAGAAGCAAATTGACAAGGTAGTGCAAGAACTTCAGTTATCCAATGATGCCTTGCTTAAAGGTGAATGATAGAGATTACTGATGCGAACAAACAGCAAGTGGGATTGCTTAGAGCATTGAAAGCTGCGAATGAGTGAACCAAACCCGGGTGGGTGGGTAGGCTAGAAATAAAGAAGGCTGATCATCTGGCTCATATTGAGGAACTGGAGAAGTGAACAGAGCAACTGAAGGAGGATATGGAAAAAATGAAGTTTGATCATGCTCGTGCGTTGGCTGTAGCATATTATGCTACAGTAAAATATTCAAAATATCTATGGTGCGTGTATGTTCCCGCCCCCCCTCCCCATGTTGTCGACGTGTTTTTGCATATTTCTAAATCTTCTGATGGTGATGATGATTGCAGAAGAAGATTCCATAGAAATTTAGAACGTGAGAATAGAATTGATACATCGAATTTAGGTAGGAGTGGAGGAGCATATACACCTCAATTTAAAGTTGGGAATTATTGCTCTACGCCTTTTAATTTTTATACGAATTCTTAAAAATATTCTCGGGGTCCTTGCCCCCATGTATGATGATTGATGTATATTTAGTAGTGGTTCGCAAATTTTGTACCATGGCTTTTGAAGGTGTTTTGCAAGAAGCGAATTATTGCTAAGGTGCTTTGTGTGTGTTTGTTCACCAGTGACAAGATTTATCCGATTATGTGTTAGACGACTTTTTCTTTTTTGATGTAAATAATATGGAGTGTATCTTCGAATGTATACATGCCGTTTATGTTGCCGCTTCATTCTTTCCTTACGGTAATAGATAACAATGAATAATGAAAGAACATCTTGTGTAGTGGCGGATAGTCAACGGGTGCTCCTGAGCGTCGATCGTTAATTTTTAAGTTCAAGCTGAGAAGCATTTTCCGAATGCAACCAATTACAAACTACGTTAGTGAGTTGGGCATTCTTGTAACATCCAAAATCGGTCTGAAATTTTTCTTATTCCGATGACAAAAAAATTCTCTTCAGATAGTTGTTATGATCATTTAAAATTTAAAAAATCTGAGTAACGTAGATATCGATAAAAAATATAATCCTTGTTGTATAAACTGAGAAAACGTTAGGACTTAGGTGTGAATAAGCTAAAAGTGTGGTTAGTGACTAAAAGGTAATATAGGGGAAAATGATGACTAAAGTGTAAAATGGAATTCATGGTGCTTTAAGTGTAAAATGGAATCCATGGTGCTAATTAGACCTTGTTCTGATGTATGCAAGAGGTGGAGAGATGAAGGACTAAAGGTAAGATTTCACGATTTTTAGAAATGGTGAATAAGCTATCTATGTGTCACTCTGTTTGCATTTTTGTCCTAATTAATTAAAAGTGAAATTAAAAAGAAAATAGATTTCTTCATTGAAAGGAACCCCAAACCGATCAGGTTTAAAGATTAATATTTGATTTATTTTCGGTGTAAATTTCTTTTACAAGAACATACATATTTTTAAATTTAAATTTTTAACTCTAAAATTTTAACCCAAAACTTAAACTTAAAATTCTAATCATGAATCTTAAATTCTAAACCTTAAATTTAAACCCTTAAATGAATCCATATAGAGAGAAAAAGGTAAAAATATTTCCTCCTTTACGCCATTGATGACCTAAATGAACCCTCTTTTCTCTCTCTAGAATTCAAGCTATTCTAGCCACCCAAATTGAAAAGTAAATATATATTTGGATTTCTTGAACCTTGTGATTTTCGTTGGTGGTTTCTGATTTCATTTCCGAACAAGTTGCCCGAAACCCTAAATTGAGAATATAGAAGCAAGAGATTATAGGGTTCCAAACTATAATCTAAGCTCACCACGAGAAGAATTTTAAGGATTTCCTAGTGAACGATGCGATTAGTTTCACAAAACTTTAAAGTGTAAGTGAAACCCTAAACTTGATTATATTTTAGGTTTATATTAATTTAGGGGTTTCCATTGATTTTTGCTAGAAAGAAGGGAATTGGTGGAAACACTAAACTTATGATACCACTAAATGTAACACCCAAATTGATACGGGTTACTTGATCCAATCTGAGGTGTCACATTCGGGCCACCAGAGCAACCCACTTTACAATTTTAGATAAAATGAATTGTCAAACCATTTAAAACCATAAAACAATTTCAGAATAAAAAATACAAGTTTAGAAATTATTCATTTAACATAACAATGTTCATAATTACACGTTATAAAACGAGTTTCAGACACAAATGTAAACAAGACGTGACATACATGCCCTATAATTATAGAAGTACCATACTCCACAAGCAAATCTGAAGGAACTCCCGTAATGATGTTGGTAACTTGCAATATGGTTGATCTTTTAACTTGCGATGGTAAAAACAACATGTGCTTGGAAAAGCTCAGTAATACAGAATTACCAAATGATGTAGTAGGTACGAGTAGGTATATGGCAATGCACTAATATTGACATGATGATCCAGGAAATAACAGGTTCCAATTATGAATTGATATTCGTAGTAACAATACACGTGAAGATAATAGGTTTGTTCTTTATCTGATCACCTGAGTACCAGACATAATGCCTAAAGCCCGAAAGATCAGAAGAGATATAGATTACAGAAGTTGAACTAGGGAGTTTGGTGCATTCCACCAAGTACATATAGAAACCATATAGAGAGTTTTAGACATTGATAGTTTATTCAGTAGGGTAGATTAAAATGAGGAATGAAAGTTTTATTTGAAGCACCTAACTACCTTACAACTGTACATCGTTATGCAGTTCCTTAGAACTGCATCCATAAGGACTTAACCTAGGATCATAAGGCGTAGGAGCCAACCTAAGGGGATGCCTTAGGTCCATAAGGAATTACTCGATGCGAAGTGTCAAAACCTACCCAAGGGGCGACCTTGGGTCCATAAGGAATTACCAGAGCTGAACCTGTAGTGACTTCTTACAATATCCCAGATAGTACCCTAGAAAATTAGTTTAGTGCAGACAGTAGTAATGGTGTAAATACAGAAATCAGACAATTTTTTTTAGTATATCAGAATACATATAACATGCTTTCAAATCAGACAAAGATGTATATTTTCAAAAGAATATGAGTCATGTTTCAAATCAGATGGACAATCTTGATTTCAAACTAGAGAAAATACTCATATGCACATGGAACACACCAGATGGATCAATTTTTTTTTGGAGGCACATAGTAAACGCAAGAAACGGGACACAGATCTTCTAATAGTCTTCGAATTGATTTCAGAAGCGAGGTCCGTAAATAAAAGAGATTTAGAACTAACGGCTCCAACCATACATTCGGGAATTGATATAACATGTCCATTAGAGATATTTGATATATCAAGAATGTTTCTATCATTTAGCCAATAAGGGTATTTTAGTCATTTAACTGATAGGGGCAATCTCGTAATTCAACACAATGATGATGAGACTGTGATCTGTAATATTCAAGATTTTTATCGACTGTTCAAGCTTTCCAGTCCATTCCAACTAAATAGATCCCAACAATACAATACTTGCCAAGTATCCGAGCATGGACACCATAAGGGTATTCGTTTCTTAGAACCGACGGCATTGTTTAGCTGAACGGTCACCTTCATAATTCACCACATATCTTACCACTGAGTAGTCGAACATATATCCGGTGCGAAAGTCTTCCAATATTGTATTAATATCAAGAGTGATTGACGTACGTGAGTCATGCTTCATAACCCTTAGGGTCATTTCAGCCATTTAAGGTTTATTAGTATTTCTAGATTTTATCGAAGGCAATTTACTTATTCTAGTCATGAAGGCATTTTACTTATACTAGATCTCAGGGATATATCCTTCATTTTAGTTGAATCAATCATTTAAAGCATTACCAGGAAAATGGTTCTTAAACGTTTATTTAGAAATTGGGGAAATCTCGAAATTTCCGCAATCTCAAAGGTTAGAAGCATGTTACCGAGATTTTCCAACACGATCAGTAATTTAACCGGAGAATCAAGAGTTTTATCAAGTCAAACACAAGTTCCTATATCATTTTTACTATTAGGGGTATCCATGTCCTTTTTATACTTCAAGGGCCTTTTTGTCACTTTATATCCAAGTGTCTCAGAAGTTAAATCTTTTAATAAGAATAATTCGAATTGAAGGTTTCAAGTTTAATTGCTTCATCTATTATTCATTGAACTTGGATTTCTTACCGATAATCAAATTCTTATTCGAGTCATTCAAGTCTTATTCAATTTATTATCTTTTTACTGTAATCGATATGACTTTAAGATAATCCACTATAATCACACGATCAATCATAATCATACATGCATTGACCAATACTGACTAATTCTGTAAAGCATACAAGAGGTAGTAAAGTGTTACCTCAACTCCGCGCTATATCGGTCGACCTTGAAACCCCCTTTGATCATATTTGAACTCAAACTCGAACTTAATATCCCTTAAAATCTCGGATATTGAGAAATGTGAATACCTTCAGTTAAACATACTCCAAGATCAGACCTTAATTTAATTATGTTGTTCTTAAACTGAATAATTTAAACACATGTGCACGCTCGGGTTTAAAGGTTAGATTTGGAGGCTTTCAGGTCAAAATTTCCTGAAACAAACTTCAAAAATGGACTCGGGACATCGAAAAACATATAATAGGGGTTTTCGAAAAAAAAGTTGACTTTTTGGTCAAAGTCAACAGTCAAAGTCAACGAACAAATGTTAAGTCAATGGTCAACCAAGTCAACAGTAAAATTTCGAATCCAAATCGGCATGTTAAAAAATTTATACAAACAAGCTAAAATAAATAATGAGAACCACTAATTGGCCTAATGACTAAAGATATTCATCTTGTCTCATCTTGTATAAGTTTGAATACGGGCATGGGAATGTATAATTCACTATTGAATAAAAGAAATCAAATAACGCTATTATTTGATTTTAAAATTAATAACATCGATAACTTAAATGGATGAAAACATTCGATAAAAAAATATAATATTGTAAGTTCAGGTGGCATAACTTATCCATGAGTGAAATAAAATATTACAAAAATTTGCCTATATCAAGGAGAAGTTGAGACATTGAATTGATGCATTGCAAGCCCCCTTGTATGGTTTAAGCATCTTGAGATATATTTTGGATGAGAATAAGCGTGGTCATTTTTTTAATTTAAATTGACTTCTCTATTTAGAATGAGATTTGATTCGAAAAATTTATATTTTTTATTCGATTTCAAAAATTAACCATCTTGTTTTGACATAGTCGATATAATTTGTTAAATAAGTTAATCAATATTAATTTTTAATTATATATTTATTATTGGATATACACCGGTGTATATCTTGCTGTAATTAGGAGTTGGTTTTTTCAGTTAGCAGCTTCTTCCTTCTTCTATAAAAGCATGTAAATAAGGTTTGTAAAGAAATTAGATTTCATTCTTTGTAAAAAAAATTCTTCTCAGTCAATAAAGATTTCTTTTATCACCATTTCCCTAGTTGTTATATGGTATCAGTTGTTTTAACTTCTATTGTTTCTTTTCTCACACGATCATGGTGAATGTTGTTGAAAGTTCCATTACTAGCGATCAGTCTGATAATGGCAGCAATCTTTACTATATCCATCAGTCTGACAATCCCGGTATGGCGTTGGTTACACAACCTCTTGCCAATGAAAACAACAACAGTTGGAACCACTCGATGTTGATGGCTCTTTCTGCCAAAAACAAGATAGGTTTTTCGATGGCTCTATTCCCTCACCGGTGTCTTCTTCTCCTTTGTTTAGTGCATGGACTCGTGCCAATAATCTGGTAAACTCATGGATCTTGAATTCAGTTTCCAAAGATATAGTAGCCAGTTTGTTGTATCATTCGATTGCTGCTGATATTTGGTCCTCGAATTTTTAATCTGAGAAAGAAACTTGTTGACTTGGTTCAAGGTTCAATGTCAATCAGTACATATTACACACAACTCAAGATTATTTGGGATAAGTTGGTTTTTGTTAAGCCTTCTTGTACTTGTTTACAATGTTCATGTGGGGGTCTTCAAAAGGTACCTGATGATCAACAAAAAGAATTGATTATGCAATTCTTGATGGGATTAAACGAGTTTTTTGCCCATGTTCGAGGTTAGATTCTTCTTATGGATCCTATGTCATCTATAACTAAGGTTTTTTCCTTGGTCATTTAAGATGAAAACCAAAGGTCTACTGTATTGTCAAATCCTGTTGAAGCTGCATTTGTTGTCAAAGCTTCTGCCATTTCTCGCAAATCTCGACTACAATGCTAATGCAGTTGCTGAAAATAATTCTCAAAATCTAGTTTCTCAAGATTCTTTGACTACTTCTTAATGTCAATAGTTAATTGGAATGCTTATTTCTCAATTACAGGCTGCTACTACTGTTGAAATACCTTCTTCAATCAATTTGACAATGCAAGGTAAGATTCTTTTTTATGCAAATTGTTTTAGTTCTTTCGATGCTAAAGATTCCTGGATTATTGATTCGGGGGCTTCAAGACATGTGTGTTATTCCAAAGAGTTGTTTGATTCTTTGCATCCAATTGAAGGAGGAACAATTTTACTCCCAAACAATTCTATTGTTACTGTTGGCTATTCTGGATCTATTCGTATTTCTTCTCAACTCATTCTTCATAATGTTCTTTATGTTCTAGAATTCAGATTCAACTTGCTAGCAGTCAATTGTTTAGTTCACAATTCTAATATCAGTGTTTTGCAAAAATAATTGCTTAATTCAGGACCATCATGGCGTGATTAGGAAAGCTGATTTTTATTGAGGCTTGTATTTGCTAAAATCATCTTCAAATTCTACTGCTTCTATCAATTTTTTTTGTTTCAAATTCAGCTGGTATTCCAGACTCTGTTGTTGCTTTGTCTAGTTGGCATAATAGGCTTGGTCACCCTAGTACTCGGGTTTTACATTTGTTGAAAGATGTATTACCATCTTCCTCCATTAATAAGAATGATACATGTTTCATTTGTCCTTTAGCAAAGCAACATGTTTATCTTTTCCTGTTTATACAACTTGTTCTAATTCTCTTTTTGATTTAATCCACTGTGACATTTGGGGACCATATAAGTATGCAACTTATAATGGTCATCGTTTTTTCTTAACAATAGTTGATGATTTTACTCGAATAACTTGGACCTTTTTGTTGCAGCAAAAGTCAGAGTTATAACCATTATTCCTAACTTCATATCAATGGTTAAAAGACAGCTTGGTTATGATATAAAGATGCTTCGATCAAATAATGCTCACGAGTTGAAATTTACTGACCTGTTTAACAAACTTGGCATTCTTCATCAATTTTCCTGTGTAGAAACTTCTCAACAGATCTTAGTGGTAGAAAGAAAACATCACCATCTTCTTGCAGTTTCTCGAGCCTTGTTTTCTCAATCACAGGTTCATATTCGTTTTTGGGGTGATTGCATCCTTACTGCTACTTATTTGATAAATAGGTTACCTTCTTCTGTCTTAGGTAACAAGTCTCCTTATGAAATGTTATTTTCAAGATTACCAGATTATCGCCAACTCAAAGTTTTTGGATGTTTGTGTTTTGTTTCCACTTTAAAAGCTCACATGAACAAGTTTACTGAGAGGTTTCTTCTTGATATTTTTCTTGGTTATGTCTTTGGAATGAAATGTTATAAGGTTTATATTTTAAAAACTCCATCTATAGTTATTTCTCGGGACATGGTATTCTATGAAAATATTTTTCCATTTCAGTCTATTTCAAATTCCTGTTCTTTAATAGATCATTTTCCTGATATCTCACTACCTCTTGTTTTGAATGATGTTGTTCATATATTTACTCAAGCCACAATTCAAAATGAACCAATTGAGCACAATATTCTCCAACAAGCTCATTTAAGTGATGGTTCTTTTAACCCTGTTATTACTCAGTTTTTTAATAATAGTAATGATATACAAGCTAATAGTAATGATGCAAATTAGTTTTTTGAAGAAACTAGTACAGGACAAAATGATCTTGTTGATCCTATTGAAACCAATGATCTGTCTGAGCCTATTGAGCAACATGATGAACCTGTTGAATTTGGTGAACAAATTGTTGAGCAACCTGTTGTGCATGTGCCCAGAAGATCAAATAGAATTGTTCAATGCAAAAAGGGTCAAACATGGTTTGCAAGCTTCATAAGTCCATTATGGCCTCAAGCAGGCTTCAAGGCAATGGTTCAGTGCATTTTCAGCTCTAGTTATAAAGTTTGAATTCATTCAATCAACCTCCGGTCATTCTCTTTTTGTTAAGGAATTAGGAGATGATTTAGTCTCTTTACTCGTCTATATGGATGAAATCATAATTGGTGGTAAGAACTTAATACTTGTGACAGAAGTATAAGCCTATCTTCATCAGCACTTCAAGCTCAAAGAGTTAGGGGCTTTGAAATACTTCTTTAGTTTTGAAGTGGCTCGTAATGATAACGGAATATTTTTATTCCATAGACATTATGCATTACAGCTATGAGAAGACACTGAATCTTTTGGTAAGAAACCTATCACTTTACCGATTGTCTGTCCTCACAAATTGAGCAAAAATGAAGGGGAGATTTTAGAAGATTCTCAATTATATCGAAGATTAGTTTGATGTTTTCTTTACCTTACCCACACACGACCTAACATTACCTATTCAATTCATTTGCTGAGTCAATTTGTCTCATCTCCTCGAAAACCTCATCTCCTGGCTGCTTACAACCTTTTATCATATATTCAACAAGCACCTGGACTTGGCTTGTTCTTTCCTTCTTCTTCTACCTTGCAACTTCGAGGCTTTGTTGATTCAGACTACTCTTTATGTCCAGATACAAGACGATCCACTACTAGTTATTGCATCTTTTTAGGTGATAGCATCATTTCCTGGAAATCCAAGAAACAACATACAGTTAGTCGTTCTTCTTGTGAAGCTGAGTATAGGGAAATGGACGACTGGGGGGGGGCATTTTTGTTGAGGCTTTTCTGGGTAATGAACCATACACTTGGAAGATCGACATGAGCTATATTTCAGGGCGTGCTGCGATATTTAAGTTAACAAAAAATGTAAGGTTAAAACAAGGATGCAAAGGTTAGCGGTTCTTTTTCTTTTCTTTTCTTTTCTTTTTCTTTCCTATCATCGTTTTTTTTTTGTTTTAGAACATCGGTAATAATATTAGTCTTATGTTGATTATCGATAGTATATTATTTATTTATTTTTACTTTTAATAAAAAAATTATGGTTTGAATTCTCTTTGCTCTTATCTTGTAATCCTATCTTGATTACGACCAATTCTCCTGTTCGACAAAGGGTCCCTTTACATACAATAATCGCATTGTAGCGGTTATAGTCTAGTGGTAAAAGTGTGATTCGTTCTATTAATCCCCTTAAGAGTTAAGGGGTCTTTCGGTTTGATTCATATTCTGAGCAAAAACTTTATTTCTTAAAAGGATTTAATCCTTTCACTCTCAACGAAATATTTGAGGAAGAATATACATTCTCATGATTTGTATTCAATGGCCAATTCAATTATATTTAAAATTATATTCTATATAATTTTAGAATTATATTATAAATTAAAATTGAAAATTTGGATTATGAAATTACGAAACATATTTTTTTTTAATTGGATCAATACTTCCAATTGAATAAGTACGAGAAAAAGATCCATGAATAAAGATAAAAAAGTTTATTTCTAATCGTAATTAAATCTTCCATTTTTTTGATAGGATGGATTGAAGCAAAATAGCTATTAAACGATAACTTTGGTTTACTAGAGACATTTACATCTTGTTTTAGCTCGGTGGAAACAAAATGCTTTTCCTAAGAATTTTATCAAATAGAAATAGAGAACGAAGTAACTAGAAAAATTGTTCTATTCTAATCTCACTCTTCTAGAAGGATCATCTAGAAAGTGAATTGTTTTGAATGCATTCAGACAGAAAAGCTAACATAGATGTTATGGGCCAAATTATTATTCTATTTCATTTTTGTTCATGCCTTATTTATTTTATTTATTTTTCTTTATTTTTTGAATTTATCCATCTTCCATAAAGGAGCCGAATGAAACAAAAATTTTATGTTCGGTTTTGAATTAGAGACGTTAAAAATAATGAATCAACGTCGACTATAACCCCTAGCGTATCTGCTATTTGTGAGTTAGTGTGGCTTGCAGCTTTGTTGTCATCCTTTCAAATACTAATTACATAGACTGATTTATACTGTGATAATCAGCCTGCAATATATTTGGCTTCAAGCCAAGTGTTTCATGAACGTACTAAACATATAGAGGTGGACTGCCATTTCATTCGAGAAAAGATAAATAATGACTTTCTCAAGCTCTTTCATGTCAACTCTTTTAATCAGTTAGCTGATATTCTTACTAAGGCACTTCGTCTTCTTGCTTTTCATGTCATTGTCACAAAATTGGGACTTCTCAACATACACAAGAATCCATCTTGAGGGGCAATATTGGATATACACGGTGTATATCTTACTATAATTAGGAGTTAATTTTTTTTCAGTTAGTACCTTCTTCCTTGTTCTATAAAAGCATGTAAATAAGGTTTGTAAGGAAATTATATTTCTTCTCAGTCAATAAAAATTTCTTTTATTACTATTCCTTAGTTGTTATATTTAATATAAATAAAAATAATATATAAGAAATCAATTAAGTCGATCGGTTCAGTTTTAAATTTTAATAACTGATATAATCGACCTAACAAAAATAGACTTAATCGATTAAATCAATTATAACCAAATAATACTATGCCCTAATTATATGATGAATTTATAGGCTGTCTTGAAGGGAAAAAACATCATAAAATTATCACAATGAAACAATGACACCAAGTGATTGCGAAAGTTTCGGCAAAACTTGAGAAACCAGCACATTTGAAAGTGGGCTCAAATTTGTAAAAAAAAAAAATGTGGATAGCATGCGTTCAACCTTTCAGCCCCTTAGCTCTTAAAAGTAGGGGTGTTAGATAATAACCCGAACCGATATATCGTATGAAATATCGAACTAAATGATAGATAATTGTATCGGTAAAAATTATTCAAAACGGTACGGTAACTATACTGGTAAAATTAACAGTTAAACGATACAAAAGCTATTACAATTTTAGCAAAACGGTTAATCAAAAAATTCGATAAGAAAATTTAAATTAATTTTATAATGATATAAAATTATTGATTATTACTAATAATTGTGTAATTACCATATTTTATAATAATATTAAATTATTGATTATTACTTATATTTGTATAATTAATGTACATTATTGGTTATTAATAATATTTGGGTAATTAATATAGTTTTTCTATTTTTTTTAATTGCTTTGAACTTTGAAGACTTTTCGAATATAAATACTGAAGAATTTATATGAATTTATTTTGTTGATACGTTTAACTTATTAAAATTAGTAGTAATAAATATATATTATTTATGATACTAGTGTAAAACGGTTCATGGTTAACCGAGTAATTATACCGAATAAATCGATAACCGGTTTAAACGAGACGGTAACCGTTTACTAAAATATCAAAATTTTCATTATAATAACCATACCGATAAGTCGTTTTGGTATGGTTAACCATCTATGAACACCCCTACATAAAAGAGGACAAAAATTCTTTGCCTTTTTGGATACATTTTTCTATTTCACAATACTAAAAATTTAAATTCTAAGCTCTAACCCTAAATTTTAAATCATAAATCATAAACCCTAAACTCTAAACTATAACCTTCAACCTTAATTATATATCCTAAACTTTAAATCTACTTTTTTAGTGTGAGACATAAAAATAAACAACGGACGAAGGGAGGGAATTTCTATTTTTTAAAGAAGGCTAATATTAGTCGAGTGCTTAGGAGACATGACCCTAAACTAACGCACTAATTAGATCTTTAGAACCCATTGAATGATTCCGGTAAAAAAAATACCATTGTTGTTTTTAGAAGATTTTTCAACAGTATATTTGTACAATTTTTATATATCATCACGTTAAAATATTAAGAAAAAATAATTAGAAACTTTGGCAAATTAAAACAAAAGGCCTGCAGATGGGTCACACAGGAGGAGAAGAAAAGCAATCAACATGAGAGAACTTAGCTTTTGGGGTCAAAATTTTGTCTTCTGAAAATGGAAATGAAATGATGACCCACTGACTACTTGTTCTAAGATTGGGAATTGGGGATCCCTGCCAGTGCTGCTACCAACTTTAATCTCAAAGTTAATTTCATGTATAAATTAAAATATATTAAATAAGTTTAATATTTATATTTTATTTTTTAACTATTTTCTCTTAAATAATATAAATTATATATATGTATTTTTTTAAAAATTCTAAATGTGATCTCATTTGAACAAATTGATTAATATGTGCCGAATGAATCAAATAACACAATTGATTAACATGATTTTTAATTATATAACTGACAAGTTTATTAATAAATAAATAGATTGAAAGAAGCTGATTGAATATATTCATTTGATATTGTCATTGGTACAATGTACAACATAAATTGAGATTGAGTATGATTAAGTATTCAATATCTTTTGATTTATGAGTTTATGTTAAATGTTAGTTTTTATGAGTTTATGTTAAATGTTAGTATTCAATATATTAGTTTTTATAATCTAATTCATATATATTAGTGTTGGTAATCTAATTCGTTGGTTGAAAATATTATCTAATTTAACAGTAAATTAATGGAAGTTTAAGATGTAAAGTTTATGATTATTTTCCTTTAATTTCCATAATTAATATATGATTATAGAAGTTACATAAAATCAAAATAAAGAAAATTATTACATGATATGATTATGTCACAGACACACATAGGCATGTTTCCTGAATTGTTTGCAGTTCTGGATATATAACATGTATGGTTGTGTTCAAAAATAGATCTAGACAAAAATTAATTTAAAACATTGGTTAGCTTAGACTCTAATATATATATATATATATATATATATATATATATATATATATATATATAACTATATTTCATCTGACTCATTTTATAATTTATGATATGTTTATTTTTCTTCTAATTTTATAATAAAACTCAACAAGTGGTCCTAGTAAAAAATAGATGATAATTTATTTTAAAAAACTCGAGTTCATATCACTTTGTCTACAAGGTGCGCGTGCATAGTAAAAAAGTTACGAATATCTATAAATATATACTCCTTGTAATCAACTTAAAAAAAATTATATAAAAAATACTAATTAAGAGCTCATATTACGAATTTAAACTTAAACAACTATAAAAATAAGGCTTAAATGACACAATGCTCATATTACGAATTGATGCGGAAGGTTTACTTTCGAAACTCAAATTAGGTTTTTACGTCAACGACAGTTAAAAATATTCTGTCGTCCAATTATAAAATGACAAGTGGCCTGATTTATTTATTTATTTTTTAAAGTTCTTTAAAAATTTAAATTTCTTAAAAACTCTAAAGTTTTAATTTCTCAAAAACTCAAATTAGGTTTCTTCACCATCTGACATCCCCACACATCGGTGGTTTGTTCACCGTCTAAATATCGTATATCTCATCGTTCGGCACCCATGCTCTAGTTGTCGGTTAGCAACCCAATCGATTTTTTTCTTCATTGTTGAATGTTCGTCGACAGTTCATTCGTCTACTTTCAACGCCATGATGATAGGATTTTCAGTCGTGAGGGTCCGGCAACTGAATGGCCGGTGACGATTGAATCAATGGTAGGAGGGAAAGAATTTAGGGATTTATTGTTATAGTTCGGGGGTTTTCAGATAAATTAAAGTTTTTAGATTTTTTATAAAATTAAATATTTTTTAAAATTAAAAAATAATAAAATATGCTACATGTCACATTTTTTGGATAACGGAATATTTTTAACATATGTCAAAGAAAAATTTAATTTGGGTTACAAAATGAATTGTTAGACGCTCATTTAGCCCGAAACAAACATCTAACTGGAAAATTGGTATAGTTTAGACAAAAAATTGGTATAATTTGGATACCTTTCTAACTGATAAGCCTAAAAATAAATCCAACCTAAAACCGATTCATACCTGATTTGGGTTGGGCCAAGTTAAATGCAAACTAACTTCTTGTCAAATTCCAATCTCTACATTTTTGTAGGCTTTCTAGAAGAGCCCAACAATTGTGGCTCCACCCAAACTGATTCCATCGTTATGGTTTTATAAATTGGATTCCATAAGATTTCGAATCATGATTTTTTACATGATTTAATTATAATTTTAAAATTTTAATTCATTATTAATGCATAAAAATTAATTTAAATAATTCACTTGGGTAAATATGATTTTTTTTTATCTTTCCTTAACAAAACTTGATAGAATTGAATTCATAATGTTAAAAAGTTTATAACTTAATAAGGGGCAAACACAATTTTTATGCAAGAGTGCGAACTTTTAAGTAGTTATATTAAAATTTTAAAATACAATCATTAATAGAAAATATAAAAAAAATATCTAAATTATATGATAATTAAAAGTTTTTAATGGGTGTAACCGCCCCCTGCATCCTACTTGGTTCATTCGGCTAACAACGTCGAAGGAAATTGAAGAAAAGGCAAATAAATTATCATAAAAGGGGTTTTCAAGCTTTGTATTGTTTAAAGTTTACTTTGAAAATATTTAACTCTTAACACCCATTGAATCCAAAGAATAGTCTTAGTGTTACAAGGTGACATCTTGTTTATTGATAATCTGGGTTTTGAAAAACATTATTTATAAGGCGCGTGCGATTTTTATTTAGAGCTAAAAATAGAACCAATACTATCACAAAACAATATTAAAAATTCTAAAAAAACTCTAAATATCCCCTTATGAAGTTAAAGTTTTATCTTGTTAATATATCAACATATGCACATAGTCTCACATTTACCCATGATTAAGGCAAAATATATTTTGAACATCACAAATAAATTTAATTTTTAAACAGATTTAAAATCTTAATACATCTGGGGTTTAGTCTCATGTGTTGCTAGTCAGGGACGGAGTCAAGATTGAATCACAAGGGGGCAAGATGTTTTTTTTTTGGAATGATTGATGTCTTAAAAAGTAATTAAACCATAAAAAATTAAAGGAGATGAGATTTACTTTTACTAATTTTAAAATTAAAAGGTCTTAAAAAGCAATTAAACCATAAAAATTTGGGGTCAATGCTTAATTTAATTAATTTTAAAACTGATAAGGTCCTATAAATAAATTATACCAGTCAATTTTGGGAGAGACAAGGACTTAATTGAAATAGTTTCAAAACTACCAATGACCTAAAATATAATTAAATCATCAAAGTTTGGGGACAAAAGCCCCTCCCACCCTCAACATAGTTTCGTCCCCTTATTGTAGTCCAGTTTAAGTCATCTACATCTCTACATGGGAGTCAACCGTTCTAACTTCTAATAGCAAAAAGAAACTATCTTTCCATTTGGACTTTAGACAACAAATACTCCCTCTGTCCCACAAATCTTCTGATAAACATATATTTGATTTTGATATAACAATGGCTAATTTGTAAAAAAGAATAAATTTTTAAAGACTCACAAATTGACAAGTATTCAAACTTAAAATAATTTCTAAGTCAAAACCTTAAACCCCAAAGTTTTTCTAAGTGTTTGGTACTAAAAAATAGCCAATTTGGTATAGGAGTACCAATACGCCTAAGGTCGCATCGGTACGGGTTTTAGCTACTGGAAAATTGTTTTAACTTAATGGCTATAGGGTACCAATACGCGTGTAGCCGATCGGTACACCCTTTAAACCTCATAACCAAATTTGCTTATGAGTATCAGCATGCAGTATAGCATACATGTACTAGGGTTAAAGATTTTCTAAATCTTTGCATTTAATTTTTGACCTTTACCTTGTCAGTTTATTGAAATCATAAACTTTGAAAATCAATAATGCGTATCGATATCCTCATAGGCATATCGATACGACTTTTTGTGCAACACACTTACTTCTTCACAATTTCTTTTTCTCTTTGTTTCATTATCTTTCCTAAACCCTTATTCTTTATCTCATTCAAACCAGACTTCACCCCTAAGACCTAATCGCCCCAAAAATCTTTACAATTCCCTTTAACCATGGTCCGTTGCAAGAATGTAATAGGCGACTCCAGTAGCGCACAAGCCTAATCGTCAAGCTTCGACACCGAGGTGATGGAAGTTATCACGAAGCAAGGTTGGGAATCGTTCGTCAAGAACCCGAGCAACATCTTTGTCCCACTGGTGAGGGAGTTTTATGTCCATCTAACAAGCCCTACATAGTCTGGTGTGTATGTGTGAGGGGACCAAATCAAGTTTACCACTACGACAATAAACAAATTCTATGGCTTAAAGAATATCGTTGACTAGCATACCTCTTTTGCTAAAGTCACCGATCCCTAGACGATCAAGAAAGTCCTTGAGGACTTATGCTTTAGAGGAACGGAGCTGGACCTAACCACTAGGACAGTGGAGAGTGGGTGTTTGAAGCCCAATGCCAAAGTGTGGAACCATTACAACAAAACTCGTTTGATGCCAACTTTCCACCACTCAACCATGGCCCTAAATCGACTGTTCCTTATGCACTCAATTCTAAATACGAGGTCGATTGATGTAGGAAAGGTAATCGTCTATGAAGTTTATGCGTGCTTGAAGAGAAAATCTAGCCCATTGATCTTCCCTAATCTGATCACGACCCTCTATCGGAAGAAGGAAGTCTATGAAGACTTGGAAGAGGAAGAGATACACAAAGGGAAGCAATGATTGACCCCTGACCAAATCCCAGGGCCAAAGGGATTTGATAAAGATGCTCTAGCGGAGACTGTTGATGGTGGAGCCAAGACTTTTGTTGTAGTGAGGATTGCCTCTTTGGTAGCCTCCGCTAGACGCATGAGGGAAGAGATGGAGGAGATGCGCAGTAACTTGCATACTTTCTTTAAGTATGTCAAGGAGAAGGATGATGTGATAAATTCTTACTTTAAGGATATGTTACCGCACATGCCCAACGATTTCCCTCCCTTTCCAGAGGCCCTATTATCTATCTCGAAGAACCCACCACCGCCCAAGAAAGCATCTGCCCCACGTACAGCCCATACAAATGCCACATCCAGTGATCACCCGTCGAGGCAAAGCAAAGGAAAAAACCCAATAAAAGCCCCACCAACTGAAAATTGTGTAGATGATTCGGTCACCATCCAGAGTGACACCAAAGAGATAGTGGATGACACGCCCACTTTTGCACCAACTCAGACACCAGATGCCATAACAAGAACAAGGCATCGTCTGAAGCGATCTTCTGCTTGAGTTTGGAACACTCTTACTGAAGAGAGTGAGGCTTGGGATGACTAGGACAACTAGGATGAGAACAACCAGCTACCACCAGAACCAGCAGAAGCCGAGGAGCCCATTGCTGCGCTAAAGAAGAAACGCGTGAAGCATAAGGCCACCAAGACAACAACACCAAATTAGGACCGTAGTGAGGTACCTCTCATTGCATTTCATATAGTTTAGTTCTGTTAGATAGTTTTCATGCATTGAGGGCACTGCATCCTTCAAGTTTGAGGGAGGTAGTGTTCATAGTTAAGCATTTGCATTTGTAGTTATGAACAGATTTTTCTATGACATTTTGTTTAGCTTAAAGACAGTTTCCATGAATAAATTAAGGATGTACGATGATAAGTAATTACTTTTTATGGCTATGGATTGTTTGAATGTACATAACTGTTGAGATTGGTAGAACTGCTTTAGGATTTGATGCTTTGCGATTAAATTGTTTCACGGTTGCATGTTCTCTATGCTTAAGGGTGTTAGAAATTTTTTATGAAATAACTCTTGCATGCCTTAGTATGAATGATCTTAATGTACTTGAGTGATAGATGAAAGTATGAAAGGCTTTATTAGACTCCCTTGTGCTTATTGTTGTTAAGTGTATAAAAGTACTATATTTTATACCCTTTTTACTCATATTATTGTTAGAATTAGGCTCATTTTAGTTACATTGTTAGGCATTAATGCATAGTTTTATAGTTTCCTTGTCTATTCAGCTTGGTGATACGTTTTGTTGGTTTTTGTGGAGAAATCGCTGTTGGTTTGCTTTATTTTGTGCATGACAGGATTACCGTGGCAAGTAGGGATTGCTATGGCAATTAAGGAAAATACTGAAGGAGTTGCCGAAGTTGAGCGCCGTAGCATATTTAGATAAAACTAGATAAGTCCGCCCAATTTCTGGATAAATACGAAAACCAAGGGATAATTACCCAGATCTGGATTTACACACAGGATTGGATTGAGATAAATGCTCAGATTTTGGAGATAAAGATAAAAGAGATTAATTATCTCTTATTCAAATTAATTCAAGCTTATTCCTATCCTCATCAACAACAAATCTGATCGCAAACTCTCCTACAAATAGAAGATCAAAATTGTAGGGTTTTTTTTGGGGGATTATAGAGAGAGAAAATGGTTGATCGCACAATTCCAACACATCTTCTTCTTTATTTTTTTATGCGATCCATGTCTAGGATTATCTTGATTGTATTTTCTTTTTCCCCAGCCATGAACTAATTTAAATTGGCTTGGGTTATTGGGTTTTGTGGTGTAATAAACGATTGGATGATTTCAGTTTTTTATTTTAATAAATTTTGAAGTTTGTTTACTCTTGGAATTTTAATCTTCATCTTGAGAGAATTGGGTGAGTATCTCAGTGTTATCCATTTATCTAGGCTCGAGAGAGCTAGATTCAAGAAACGAGTGAACACGGTTCTCATTTGAATGATCGTTGGTGGGAACTAATTCTCCTTAGGAACAGGGAATAGATTTCAGTGGCTAAGAGAAGTGTAAGATCGGTGGATCCTCACCCAAGGTTAACGTAAGGATGTATCACCAAGGCATATGCAATCTACCAGCTCTTCGGTTAGGGATAACATGAAGACATTGAAGAACTCTTTCGCCGAGATTTAAAGGAAGAAACCAAGTTGCCACGATATTAAAACCAGTCCAGTTGCCATGGCATAAATTGTGACCTAGTTGCCATGACAATTCAGCCGGTCTTGGTTGCCACAACAATTGAGTTGCCTCGGAAATCAATTACCACGACAATCCATTCAGCCATTGCACCACTACTCATGATAACCCGGCCTACTCTCTTGAATCGATTACTCTTTCCATTTATTTCTATTAACTTAGTTTATTTTACTTTACATTCATCACCATCAATTTATTTCTTTTACAATGCAGTAACTTAAGTAAAGTGGCCCAAACCAATCCATGTGGAGATGATACTTGATACATATCACTTTATCACTTGCGACGTGTTCAGTTGCACCATTTGTGTTGTACTTAAATCATGCAACAATTGCATATGTTGAATTGTGAATAAATGCTTTGGCATAACTGTGGAGGGACACTACTCTTTGTGTTGTTTGTTTGGATACTACGTTTGAATAAATGGTAGCAACAACAAATGAGTGAATGAAATTAGTCACGTGATTACTCTACTTACTAGCTCAGGGATGAAATGTTTTCTCTATATTCATCTAGAGTTAAGGACGGTAGTTGTGATGAGATGACTCCCCTCGTAGCAGTATATATATATATAAGAAGAGAGAGAGAGAGAGAGAAACTTAGAATTATATGAGTAAACTTGTGCTTAATTGATTAACAAATACTAGGGTATAATAGAGAACTTGCATAGAATTTTTCTAACTCTGTTAAGCATAGATTGGATGCGTAATTACAAGTGGAAAGGATCTTGTCTTAAGGAAAGTTCTTAAAATCTAAAAACTGTATAGCATGTTGAAGACTATATTTTCTAAGGACTGAAATTTATGTTATAACATTGTCTTGATTTGAACCTTGCCATAGCATTTTCTCTATTTTCACTACTCATTGCTTGAGGACAAGCAATAGCTTAAGTTTGGGGGGTGTTAACCTTGTAAAAAGGATACATTTCATGCCTTTTTACATAGTTTATTGTTTAGTTTTAAGCTAATCTCATTGCATATAGTTGCATTTAGTTCATATAGTTGCATATGGTGGTGTTTGCTTGGTTTATCCTATATATTTGTGAATTTGGTGTTGCTCTGAGAAAGGGTTGTTTTGGTGTGGTGATGTGCAGGTGAGTAAGGAACTCTGCTGGGTAAGGAAAATATGTTGTGGCATTTTGGACGTCATTTCTGGGCACACAAAAAGACAAAGAAAGAAGATATTTTGTAGCTCCCACACTTGATTCCACCAGCCAGCTATGCAACAAATGTGAAGGGAATATTCCCTAGGGCACACAAAGAATTAAGGGCACAAAACCCTAGGAGCCCCCACTACATAATAGATAGGACACCCATTTTAAAAGGAGAGCTAAAAAAGTTCTTTATGAGATAAGAAAGAGAGAAGCAAAGACGACTGCCCTTCTTCTCCATCATTTTGGTGTCCTACATTATCGAAGCTCCAAGGGAAGATCTTTCTGGCTTTTGAGAGAAGCAGCAAGCTTGAGGTGGTTCACGGCAGTCCACAACGGCTCGAGAGTTTCCTTTACTCTTAGTTTCTCTTATCTTTTCATACTTTTTCTAAAATGGGTTTTATTAAAAAAATGAGTTTGGATGTTATTTGCCCCACCATGAACTAACTTTAAGTGGCTTGGGTTTATTGTGGATGATTTTGCTTTTTGTTTGAATGGATGTTTAAGCATTTTTCAGTTTTATATATGCTTTCTTCACTATTTTATTGCCTTAAGTTTGTAAGAGCTTTAGAGAGTTAGCCTTTACCTTTATTTGATGCTTAATGGTTGAGATATTTAAGCTTAGATCTACGTGGACAATAGGGTTGAGTTGAGAGGTTAAACCCTAACTCACCTTAGAGATAAGGATAGACTTTCAGCGACTAAAAAGAGTAAAACTTCAAGGATAGTAGCTTGCTAAGGTTCACGTTGAGAGGTATTGCTGTAGCATTCTTACTATCAGTTTCTTGCAAGAGATAGTTTAGAAAAGCTATGTCGAGCATCTTATAAGCTGGAAACTATTAATCATTCATGTGAACTAGGAATATGATTCTGTGATAAACCCAGCCTGTCATCCTATTTGAGAGTTTCCACACGTGTGAGGACGTTTGAAGTCTTATTGTATCGCTCTAGATAGTTTTTTTGCTACAACATTTCTTTTAACTGCTCATATCAACTCTATTATGCAATTTTATTCTGAGTGCTTGAACTTTACTTGAATTCCCTCCAATCCTTGTGGAGACGATCTTACTTATCACTATTATTACTTGTTCGATGTGTATACTTGCACCGATTGCGTATAATTTATAATACATCACAACACGCAACACCTACTTGAGAGATTTCATTTGTATTCATTTTATTCAAGTGTTGGGGTTTTAGTGAGCTTAAAATTGTGCAAACAATTTACTTAGTGGGGGATTTTCAGTTTGTTTCATTTGTATTTCTCTTTGTGAGGGTTCTTAAGACTTTGGGGTATAAGTCTTAAAGGAGTTGTAAGGTTATCTCTTTTAGCCTCAAAAGGAAAGAAAATATAGTGGATTTGAGATATCCTTAGTGTGGATAGCTAAGGTAGTAGATGTAAACTTTATTGAGAAGGTTGAATCACTCTAAATTTCTTATGTCATTTTTATTTGCTTCCACCAAATTTTTATTTGCAAATCCACCTCATCTTGGCCATCTTGCATTGATTGTTCATCCCAACAATTGGTATCAGAGCTAAACTCATTGAAAGGATTCACACTCTCTTGAGTCGATCCTAAGGCTTTCAATCAATCAACACATCAAGCCATGACCTCTACTTCCGACAACAACCTTTATGAGTCACAATCCATCTCCAAACCGCTTTTCTTCAATGGAGTAAACTACCATTATTGGAAGAATAAGATGAGACTCTTCATCAAGTCAAATGACTAACTCCTTTGTGATGTAGTAAAAGATGGACCATACATTCCAATGAAGGAAGAAGGTGACTGGTGCATCCCCAAGACAAGGCAAAAGTATACCGATGAAGATTAGAAAAAGATGAAAATCAACGACAAAGTGATGAACATTCTCTTTTGTGCTCTTGAATCGGAAGAATACGCCAAGATGTCTTCTTGTACGAGTGTGAAAGAGATATGAGACAACTTGAAACTACATACAAAGGCACCAATGATGTCAGGGAGACTGAAATTAGAATCCTAAATCTTAGCTATGAGAACTTCAAGATGGAACCGGATGAAGACATCATCAAAATGTTTGATGGATTCTCCGTAATTGTCAACGGGCTTAAAGGCTATGGAGAAGTCATTTCGAATGATAAGCTTGTTCGGAAGCTTATCTATTATCTTCCCGAGCCATGGGATGGAAAGATGACCGTCATCATCGAAGCCAATAATCTTAAGACCTTGAAGCTTGATGCTCTCTTGGAGTCTATTCTCGCTCATGAGATCATGAAGAAAGGAAGAGAGGAAGAGAAGAAGAAGGAAGAGAAGAAGTTGAAAAAAGAAGGAAGTGGAGAAGAAAAAGATAGGAATTACTCTCAAAGCTTCTAAAGAGGAGAATGATTCTAGTGAAGAAGATAATGAAGAAATGGCTATGCTAGCCAAGAGATTCACAAGGTTTCATGAAATCCAACCAAGGAAGAAAGTTCCATTAGAGAGAGGGTTTCAAGAACTAGCAAAAAGAAGAAGAGAATGACCAAATCATTTGCTCCGAGTGCAAGAAGTTGGGTTACATCAAGTACGATTGTCCCCAACTAAAGAAGAAGAGCTTCGGGGAGAAAAAGAAGCTCAAGGCTCATGTTGCTACTCAGAGTGATGAGGACTCATCTGATGAGGAGAAGCAAGAAGTAGAAAATCTTTGTCTCATGGAATTGGAAGAGGATCCTAAGGTAACCTCAAACTCATCTAATTTCAATTTTACATTTGAAGAGCTTCAAGAAGCTTATGATCAGTTGCAAGAGTTTTATGATGAATTAGTTTTGAAGTATAAAGAATCTCTTATGAAAAAAAGGAAATTATTTTGAATTTAAAAATCCAAAATGATTCATTATCCAAAACTAATGTGGAACTTGAAAGAAAGGTTATGGATTCGTAAGAAAATCAAAAGGATTTTGAAAAGAAAAACAAAGACTTGCAAAACCTTCTTTCAAAAGTTCATGATGATCACGTAAAGGAAGTGAGTTATCTCAAAGCTTCTTTGAACAAAGTTGAGAAACCACATTTTGAAAAAGGAACAACTTCAAAACCCAACTATGTGAAAAGAAACATTGGTGGCTATAAACATAGAGGCTTCCAAAGGCCCTATAATGGTAAGAGAATTAGGAGTGTTTGGGTTCCTAAGAAACTAGTCACTTCTAATAATATTGATGACATTGATTCTTGGATTCCCAATGGAACCAAGATTTTGGGAGCTAATACTCATGGACCCAAAAGAATTTGGGTACCAAAAATCAAGACTTGTTGATGTGCTTGTAGGGGAGCATTGCTACAAGGCCAAAGCTTCAAGTGCAAATTCATGGTACCTTGATAGTGGATGCTCGAGACATATGACCAAAGACAAGAGTCGGTTCTTGGAGCTAAAACCAAAGAGTGGAGGAGTAGTGACCTTCGGTGACAACTCCAAATATCACATTGAAAGAATTGGTTCCATTGGTAATCACTCTTCTATACTCATTGATAATGTTTTGTATGTCAATGGTCTTAAGCATAATTTTTTAATCTTAAGCCAATTATGTGATAAAGGTTTCAATTTTCTTTTTGATTTAAATGGTTGCAAAATTATTAACATTGATTCCAACAAATTTTTTCTTATTGCCTCACATAGGAAACATTTACATGGTGCATGTAGATGACATTCATATTTCGAATGCATGTTTTGTTGCAAAAGATGAGCATGATTCTTGGTTTTGGCATAGAAAACTAGGGCATGCTAGCATGAGTGTTTTGGAAAATTGATTTCAAATGATCTAGTAAGAGGTTTGCCAAAAATCAAGTTTTTTTTCTTGACAAAATTTTTGATGCATGTTCAAAAGGCAAGCACAAAAGATTTTCTTTTAAAACTATTAATGATGTTTCTACTAGTAGAGTTTTACAATTGATCCATATAGATCATTTTGGTCCTCTTAGGACTATGAGCTTGGGTGGAAAACAATATGCATTTGTTTTAGTTGATAATTACTCTAGATTTACTTGGGTTCTATTTTTAAGTACCAAGGGTGAGACTTTAGAAAAATTCATCATGTTTTCAAAAGCAAATCAAAACGATGTTGGTTACTCTATTTCTCATGTTAGAAGTGACCATGGAACCGAATTTTCAAAATCTAAGTTTTGAAGAGTTTTGTAACTCTAATGGGATTAGCCATAATTTTTTGGCTACTCGCACATGTCAACAAAATAGGGTTGTTGAAAGGAAAAATAAAACTTTAGAAGAAATAGGTAGAACCATGCTATGTGAAAACAATTTGCATAAGTATTTTTGGGCGGAAGCCACAAATACAACTTGCTATATTGTTATTCGAGTAATGATTAGGCATATTTTGAAGAAAACACCTTATGAGCTTTTCAAAAATAAAAAGCCTAACATTAACTATTTTTATCCTTTTGGATGCAAATGTTTTGTTTTAAACAATGGAAATGACAATTTAAGCAAGTTTGATGCAAAAAGTGATGAAGCTATTTTTCTAGGTTACTATTTAAACTCTAAAGCCTATCGTGTATTTAACAAAGGAACTTTAGAGGTTAAGAGTCTATACATGTTGTTTTCGATGATAACCTCATTCCGAGAAAGGATACTTGTGATGATGATGATGCATGAATTTTTAATATCAATGATGGTGGAGGACAATCATCAAAGGTAGATGAAGTTCCACCAAAAGAAGAACGACAAGATCCACCTCTAGAAGCCTTGAAGGACATGTCTCTAGAGGAAAATGAGGTCACCTGCCCAAAAGAGTTCAACTATGTCAAAGGTGGTGAGAGTTTGGGTGATCCATCCAAAAGGGTAAACAATAGATATCTCTTAGAAATGCATATAATTTTGTTGCATTTATCTCATGCATAGACCCTAAAAATATCAAAGAAACATTAAATGATGATTATTAGATATTGGCTATGCAAGAAGAGTTAAATCAATTTGAGAGGAGTAAAGTTTGGACATTAGTTGATAGACTTTGTAATAAATCTACTATAGGCACTAAATGGGTTTTTAGAAACAAACTAGATGAGAGTGGAAACATAGTGAGAAACAAGGCTAGACTTGTTGCTCAAGGTTACACTTAAGAAAAAGGAATTGATTTTGATGAAACCTTTGCAACCATAGCTAGAATGGAAGCTATTAGGATGTTGATTGTATTTTCATGTTATCATGAATTCAAGCTTTTTCAAATGAATCTTAAAAGTGCTTTTTTCTAAATGGTATTATAAATGAAGAAGTGCATGTAGAACAACCACCCAATTTTGAAGATCCAAAATATCTAAACCATGTTTTTAAACTTTCAAAAGCTTTATATGGTTTGAAACAAGCTCCTAAAGCTTGGTATGAGAGATTGTCAAGTTTTCTAATTGAAAAAGGTTTTGACAAAATGAAGGTTGATACTACACTTTTTAAGAAAGAAAAGGCAAGGACATTTTAGTAGCTCAAATATATGTTGATGATATTATTTTTGGTTCTACTACTGAATCTCTTTGCCAAGATTTTGCTAAGCTAATCAAGGTGAATTTGAAATGAGCATGATGAGGGAGCTCTCATTCTTTTTGAGACTCCAAATCAAACAAAAGAAGGATGACATCTTTATCAATCAAGCAAAATACATCAAGGATATGCTCAAGAAGTTTGACTTGGAGAATGTGAAACCACAAGCCATACCGATAAGCTCTTCTACAAAGCTTGACAAATATGAAGGAGGTAAATGTATTGATCTTAAGCTTTATAGATTTATGATAGGATCTTTGCTTTATCTTACCGCAAGTAGACTAGATATCATGTTTAGTGTTTGCTTGTGTGCTAGATTTCAAGCTAGTTCTAGAGAATCACATCTACAAGCCATTAAGAGAATCTTTAGATACCTTAGAGACACTCTTTGCTTAGGTCTTTGTTATCCTAGAGACTCATCATTTAGTTTGCATGCTTATTCAGATGCGGATTATGGAGATTCTAAGATAGATAGAAATAGTACATTTGGTACTTGTTAATTCTTAGGAAATATGCTTATCTCATGGTTTTCTAAGAAGCAAAATAGCGTAGCGCTATCTACCATCGAGGCAGAATATATTTTGGCCAGTAGTTATTCTTCTCAAGTCCTTTGGATGAAGAAACAACTCTTAGATTATGGAATTGATGTAGGCACCATACCCTGAAAGTGTAACAATACTTGTGCTATTTGTCTCATTAAGAATCTCATCCAACATTCCAGAACCAAGCACATAAAGATAAAACATCATTTCATTAGAGATAATGTCTTGAAAAATGATGTTGTTCTAGAGTATGTAGACACCTTGAACCAATTAGCGGATATTTTTACCAAACCTTTAGATAAAGAGGGCTTTTGGACTCTTGGGAGAGAGTTTGGGCTTACTAGCCTTTCTTGAACCTTAGAGCCTTGTTTTGTGCTTAAATATTGCTTGAATTTGGTTGATTTACATGTTTGTGTAATTTTGCTCCTATATGCATCTATTCATGTTGTTAGGGGAGTATGTATATGTTTTTGCTCATTCATGATGATCTCATATCATAATCATGCATATCAATTCGAGTAAAATCGAATTTTTGGGTCCCTTATAGCCAAATCTGTCAAATTCGGTCAGGATGTATCGATACAGGGTTTATCGTATCGATACAGGTGTCAAAGGCAGCATTTTGGTAGAGGTTAGTCTGTACCAGTACAGGTTGAGGATCAGTACGGGTAAATCCGTGCTAGTACGCGGTTTTGGTACACAACTCTTATGTATCGGTACACGTGGCTACTGGAGCTTTAAATGAATTTTTTCCTAATTTAAATCAAACTCAAACTTTTCCCTCAAAACCCTAGACGATAATACTCAATAAAAACCCTCCAAATCTCTTAATTTTTTTCATCAAATTACGTCAAAATCTTTGAGGGCTTTTGTTTTCAACATCAAACCCAAGTAAATTTCATCAGGCTTTGTGCAAATCATCTCTTCATTCATCCATCATCCATATTCAAGGTAAAACTGTATTTTCTTTAAATTTTGATTTCCTTCATATTTATATATTGTTTATGTTTAAAATTATATATTTAGGATGCATAAATCCTTATTTTCAAAAATCTTACAAAAATTTTCAAAACTAAAAAAAATTGGTTTGAATATAAAATTATACTCGTATATTTTATTTTTCCAGTTTTCAAATTTTAACAATACTAAATTTTTTCTTTATACTTGTATATGATTTTAAACTATACAATAGAGATTTTTACCTTACCTTGACCATTGGATTGAATGTGATGTTTATGCATACATGTGTTTTATGGTTTAAATTTTTCAGGTTTTCAACCATTCCTCCTAAGAAAAGATCTAGGAAAGAGATGGGGTCTAGCTCTACCATGCCTAATCCCAATCCCGAAAACAATGATACAAGGCCAAACCTTAACCAACTTTTTATCCATTGTTTTAATGAACCAAAATATCCCAATGATATGGATCGTTTTAAACAATGTCAAAATTACAAAATCCATTGTGAGCGTATTGTTTCAATGTCTTTTATGTGCTCCGATGAATTTCACTTTCGTTATCTCGATTTAATGAGAAGATAGAAATTTATGACTTTTGTAAGCATA
The DNA here is from genome assembly GCA_019671005.1 of Hibiscus mutabilis. Lineage (NCBI taxonomy): Eukaryota > Viridiplantae > Streptophyta > Magnoliopsida > Malvales > Malvaceae > Hibiscus > Hibiscus mutabilis. Next base: position 44,198,030 of record CM033715.1, on the reverse strand, counting down.
CTCAACATTGTTTACCAAAATCTTGTTTTTATTTTCTACTCAAATGCCTAGTGTATTTTAAATCGAGAGAAAACGGAGGTCATAGATATTGAGTCTTATCTCATGGTAAAAACAATTCCAATTTGATTCTTCTAAAATTGCAAATCTTTTGGGAATGGATGATGAGGGTACTAACGATGAAGATGTTTTTGGTCAAACCTATAGTGGCTCTGTAACCGTGCTCGATGCCCATGAGCGTTTCCTTTACTTTCTCATCACTTGGCAAGTGGTCTACCATTCGCCAAGTTGATGACTTTTGGCTACACTACTTTCGTGAGAGACAACGTCCAAACCTAGCCCAAATAAGTGGTCTACCAGGTTTTCCTTCCCCTTCTTATCTCATATCTCAAGATCAAACTTTTGTAACAAAAGTGTCCATCGGATCAGTCTGGGCTTGGCATCTTTCTTTGCTATAAGTTCCTTTTGAGATTCCAGCCACCTAAACTTAATACAAAGCTGCGGAGTGAAATCATTACTTTTAGGCAGGCTAATGACGAGACTTTGTAGGATGCCTTGGAACATTTCAAGGACCTATTGAGAAGATGTCCCATACATGGCTTTCCTACTTGGACCTAGATGAAGACCATTTATAACAGACTCAAAAAGGATTGCCACCAATGACCTCCAGTATCCTACTACCAGACTAGGAACTGGAACGAAAACCACCGGGAAATTAGAGCTTGATTCTTTATCATCTATTAATGCTCAAATTTCCAACCTCACTAATATAGTGAAAACAAGGCAAAAGCCTATTGAAGTCCGAGGAGTAAAGGCATTAGAACCATTCTACACTATTTGTAGAGAGGATCAGTTTTGTGGTAGTTTTCGACCGCGGTGATTTATATTTTCTTTCGTTTTATCTATTCGATTCTATTTATTTTGTTTTTTTTTTCTTCGCAATCTTGTCGCGCTTTTCTCTGCCTGTGTGGCACGTTTCTATGATTACTCTTGCGGGTTTTTGGTGTTCGTACGGTGACCCTCACAACGCTTATTTTTTATTCGTGTTGTCGGTGGTCACATAAAGTTTGATCCCCTTTTGGGTTGTTTTTCGATGTAATTTGTAGTGGATCGTTGTATTTGAGAATAAGCGTGAAAGGTGGTTGTCTGTTTTTGGGGATTTCATCTAGTTCGTGTTTTGACAACTCCCCATGGACTCTTCCTATAATAGACCATAGAGATTTTTCTTTGGTGCAAAGATGAAGCGTTTGATCTGACTGGTGCCACACTTGTCTTTTCTTTTTAGATTTACCGTTATATATATATATATATATATATATATATATATTGTTTATGTTTTAAAGTCTTTACCAGATTATGTTCTGGTTTTATTTTTGTTTACCAATAAAGCTACGTGGTTAATGTGTCAAAAACTTAGCATTTAGAGAAATAAAAATATCGTTTACAGTTCATTCTTAAAGTGAATCCTCCTTTATATTTATGTGGTTAATGTATTAAAAAACTCCTTAATGAAAAATTAATGGTACGTTTGAAAAAATAGTTGATAATTGAATTTCGGTATGCTTGTATGCAATTTCACCAGTGTAACATTTTAGTTACCTATTATAATTTGTGCATCATGTTGAATTGAATTAGGCCCACTAATCTTTAGGGAAGAGTGAAAATTGATTTAATTATACAAATAATTATATTCTTCAATAGTAGTATCTTTTTATTAAAATCCGATGAGAAGATTTAAGGTGGGAGAAAGAGGGATTGAAATGAAAATATTATATATATGGATTAGGATCCATTACATAGTATAAAACTTACACTAACTCATGGCTATTGGATGAGTTTAATCTCATCCATCCATTTCACCCATCTAATGGCCATGGATTAGTGTAAAATTAGTTGAGTTTTACACAGTGTAAGTATATCTTAGCTATATATATGTATATATATATATAATAGGAAAGGATCAACTTACATGGTGTAAAACTTATTTAGTTTTACACTAATCCATGGCCATTTGATGGGTGAAATAGATGTAAAACTAGTTTTACTCATCTAATGGCCATGAATTAGTGTAAAACTAGTTGAGTTTTATACAGTGTAAGTATATCTTAGCTATATATATGTATATATATATATATAATAGGAAAGGATCAACTTACATGGTGTAAAACTCATTTAGTTTTACACTAATCCATGGCCATTTGATGGGTGAAATAGATGTAAAACTAGTTTTACTCATCTAATGGCCATGAATTAGTGTAAAACTAGTTTAGTTTTATACAGTGTAAGTATATCTTAGCTATATATATATATATATATATATATATATATAATAGGAAATGATCCACTTACATGGTGTAAAACTCATTTAGTTTTACACTAATTCATGGCCATTTGATGGGTGAAATAGATGGATGAGATTAACTCTTTACTTTTTTCTAAGTGATAATCTTCACATATCCAACTTCTAATCTCATCCATCCATTTCACTCATCTAATAATCATAGATTAGTGTAAAACTAGTTGAGTTATATATATATATATATATATATATATATATATATATGACAAAAAAGGCAGAATCGTTTTTATGAACTAGATTGTTTTTGTCTATTTATTTGTAACGGTTTAAGTAGAGATTAACTTCGTTATGTTGTGTAGGATCATAAGCGGGATAAAACTTTATCAAGTATTCAACTCTGCTACATTTGAAATAACCTCGTACGAATTGATCCAAACACTTGAGTTAATAACTTGAAATAGCCATATAATTTAAAAACTCGATAAAATAACCATAAAAAAACCCATTGTATATATTATTTAAACAACATAGCTAATGGTAGAGACATTACACCCATGACTTAATAACTTAACCAACCATGCTTTAAAAGGAAAAGTCCCCATATTATTTCCTTTGTTAATCGGTTCTTGAATTCCCCATTGGTAGGCCCATTTTTGGCCACTCCCATTGCTCCTCCTTAAAGCTAAGTTAAATCATTTCCCACTTTCCAATTCCTCTAAAGGTCTTTTTATATAAATGATTCTTATATTATTTTCAAAGCTTGGCTTGCGATGCATACAAGCAAATGCCACTTCCTTTCATTCATTTTTTCACATCAAATGTGGTGAGATGATTTGCATCAATCAACAGAAACCCTCCCTTGTTCAATTCATGTCAATAATTATTATATTACTAATGTTTATCCATCTACGTATACATTAAATAAGATCAAGACAAAAACAAAACGTTTTCCACACCTTAACCAACCATAGAGATTGGGAAAAAATACCCAAGTTTAATTTTAGGATAAATTATACCAAACACCACTAAATTTTAAGTTTATTGTCGATTATACCATGAAACTAAAAATTGATATTATTTATCACTGAGTTTTAGTTCAGGCTTCAATTATGCTACTTGGTCATTAAAATTGATGACGTTGACAAATTTTATTAGTCTGTGTGATGATGTGGAGAAATTTTAACGGCTCAGTGGTATAATTAAAGTCTAAGCTAAAGTTCAATGCTAAAATTGTATTGATTTTTAATTAAGTAATATAATTAATATAAAAGTTAAAGTTCAATGGTATCTTGTATAGTTTACCGTTTATTTTAATATGATGCAAGCCAACTAATCTTGATATAAACACAAAAATTTAATATACATGTATACAACATCATCTATAAAATGAAAAACACATTATCTTTTGTATATATATTAAAGAGTACTTGTATGTGATTTAGTTTGATGGACACAAGTGGAGAAAACCTTTAAATTAATCATTGATAGTGTTCATTACACTCTGCCCATGATTGAGTATAATACACATTTAGATAATTAATTAATCCTATTTACCCTAGTTTCCTAGCTATCTTTGTTATTTAATGTTGTTTTTGGAGGATCAAAGAGACTAAGAACAAGGACATCTTAACGTATTAGAATCTATCAAAGTATCCCTAACCCAAAATGATACAAGGTAAATAGGGAATGATTCTCTCCGAATCTAACACTTCAAAGATGTTGATTTTGGTATATATACAGAAAAACAACATATTGAATAAAGTGTCCATGCTGTGATTAGGGTACATAAATTTTAATTTATTTATTCTAATTCGAACTATGTAGGTAGGGATTAATATATATATATATATATATATATATATATATATATGTATATATATACGAGAGTAATAGCTTGTTGGTCTAGCGGGATGGGGTGCTAGGACCATTAATCAAAGTTAGAGGTTTGAATTTTTACATTGAGTATGAGAAAAACTGGATTGGATGAGTTGCCCCTATATTAAGCCTATGTAAAAGTCAATTCGGATTAGTCGGCCAATGGTCAGATACCAACAGGCCATTGCTCTCATGTGCGTGCGTGCCTGCGCAAATATTTCATGTGCTGACGGTGGACAAGTTGTGTCGCGACCGTTTTTGCGACCGGAAAAAGAAAAGGTGTGGGAAATAGCTCGGCGATCGATTCTTTGGAAAATCGAGATTTTTGTTCATTTAAATTTACTTAATCATGAAATTAGGTTTTTTGCATTAAAACCTTTATTTAATTTTTAGAAAATAATTTAGAGTCGCCACCGGTCACTTTGGTAGACCGGACACCATAAAAACAACCAGCGATTCTTTTTTTTAAAATGATTTGGGTTCGGGAGCTGGTTACGTGTGGGGAAGGATTAGCACCCCCGCAAACGCCCGTTATCGGTACCTTATTAATTTCACGTGGCTTTTTGACATTTTGAGCAATAACATGAATTTAATTTAATATTTTATTGTTAATTGGATTTCATTTCGAATGAGGATATTCTTTTGTAAGAAAATATGCTCTTTCACGAATATGACTTTTTGAAGTGTTCAGTTACATTAGGAAGCTTCAATTCATACTCAAAGCTGTATCTCAACATAAAAGGTTTAAATGCATGATAAATTATTTTGTTGTCAATTCTAAGTTTAAACCTAATTAGGGCTCCGATTAATTTAATTAATTAAAGATCTATGAATATTATTAACTTTAAGGTTTACTTGATAACACCCAAAGTATTGGGCACTACCCATATTTAGCCCAAAATAAATAATATTCCTAACTATCAATGATTCTAATTATTTACATCTAATTACAATTTAATTAGATTAAACTAACTATGTGTGATTTCCATTTTCTAAGTTCAAATAAAATATTGAATCTTTTACTAAAATGTCCCCTTAATTAATATCACATTGCAATGTGACACTAATCAACTCAGGACATTAAAGTTTCTATTCAAAATTCATTTATTTTCTACAATGACCTTACCTATTAGATTAATTAAATCTAATTAAGGGACTTATTCTTAGAAGGCTCTAATTAAATAAACAATCTAAGTGATTAAAGTTATCTAGCAAATATACTATATGCTTAATTTAAAATCATGCAACATATAATAATTTAAATAATTAAATAAACTAAAAAAAAACAACAAGGGCTAAATTGAACTGAATTACAAACTGTAAGGTCAAATTACAAAGCATTAGGGACTAAATTGATAAAATTGAAAGTAAGGAAGCCAAACTACAAGAAAATAGGAAGAAGGGCGCGAATTCATTTGACCCGGCCCAATGAGACTGTACGGACCCTGGTTGACCCAGTGCCAAAACGGCACCGTTTCAACACGGGTATAAAAACCCTTTTATGAGTTGACTCGGATCATAACTCAGCCGCACCCTTTCTCTCTTCTCTCTCTCTCCCCTTTGTTTTTCTCTGTCCACTAACATGAATTAACCTAGAAAAAACCCCAAATCAGATCAAAATCCCAGCCTTTTGCTCGGTGTTTATCACCGTTCGTCAAGAACGTGATGAACACTAAAAACTCTGGTCACTCTTTGTCGTATTCTTTGCCATCCAATCTTACTCTGCCTCTCTCCGATCATCGTCGGGTGTTCGTCGGCCACCACACTTGAACCCCGACCACCGGCTAAAACCTCAAAATTTCACCCTTTTTCAAATTTGATCCTAAAAACCCTAAATCTAGCCCTAATTTGATAGGATTCCCATCTTCACCCAACCTAGATCTAACTACCAACACCCGAAACCCTCTTCGACTCCGCCATGCACTCATGAACACCGGCGACCAGAAACTAACTTCGATTCCTTTTCCCTTTTATTTTTGTTTCTATTTTCCCTTATCTTGTTTCAATCTAACTCATTTTCATGTTTTCCGCAGGAAATAAAAAAGAATCGGAAGGGGTTTTACCTTCTGATGATGTTTCAGTGCCAGTCAAATCACTCTGGTTTTCGATGTTAACTCCGACGACATTTTGGCATCCAGTGGCACCTCTCTGACTTCCAAAACGTGGCTCCGGTGTCCCATCAGTTCCCAACGGCGTCTCTTCAATTTTCTCGAGGTGATAATTCTCTCTCCTCTTTATTATTATTTAATTATAGTAATTATTAGAGGGTAATTAATTAGTCCTTATTGTATGTCATTTATCCCCCTGGCAATTTCTCTTTCTTGGTTTATATAGGGGTCAAAATTGATGACATCAACAAGGGGTTTAATCCATGTGAAAGCTTGGGGACCAATGGGGAACCGACACGTGTCCTTTTGGATACAACTTTGAGGGGGAAAATAAGCTTTGAGCCGAATTTTGTGTTTCTTTTGGATGTATATATATGTGTTTATTTGATATTTGGGATATTAGAAATGGGCCTTTATGTAAATGGGCTTTGGGATATTTAGATTGTAAATTTGGACATTTGAAACAAACTTTGGAGCTTTTATGGATTTATGGACTGTTTATTGTATTTTTTGGGATTTTATTATTTATTTATTTATTGGTTTTATTTATATTAAATTAACTAATATAATAATAACCCTGGACAAAATACAGGTGTTACAGTTGCCCCTCTTTGCTCATTGTTGTGGAACAGGAATAGGGCAAAGACTGGGAAGACACGAATTTTGTCCGAACTTGTCAATTGTTGCTCTGAGCTGCAAGATCTTATTCTCACGAACTTTCTTTCTTTCCTCCCTAGAAGGTTGAATGGGTTCTTCTCATTTGGAACCTCTCAATCTTCACTGGTGAACTTTTCTCATTAGGAATTCTACCTTCGCTGGATGAACTCTTCTCATTAGGAATTCTATCTTCGCTAATCGAACTCTTCACATTAAGAGTTCTTTCTTCGATGGGGATGAACTCTTCACATTTGGAGCTCTTTCTTTGCTAGGAGAACTCTTCACATTAGGAGTTCTTTCTTTGCTGAACGAACTCTTCACATTAGGAGTTCTGTCTTTGATAGCGAACAATTCACATTAGGTGCTCCATATTTGTTGGCGAACTCTTCACATTAGGAGCTCTGTCTTTGCTGGCGAACTCTTTACATTAAGAGCTTTGGGGTGAACTCTTCTTATTTGGAGTTCTTCATTCTTTTTGAAATATTGATCCTCTTTTCTGCAAAACTGTTGAATAAACGAGCTCTTCTCATTAGAAACCCTTCGTTCTCCTTGAGAATGTTAATATGACTTTTATGGTTCATCTCTGTGGAAGAAAGATTTATTGGAATCCACCTCTGCAAACGGAATAACTTGAGATTTGCCTCTGTAAACGAAATTTCTTGAAATTCGTCTCTATAAATGAAATATCTTGAGATCTGCCTCTACAAATAGAATGTCTTAAAACCCGCCTCTATAAACAGAATGTCTTGAAATATGTCTCTGTAAACGAAATATCTTGAGATCTGTCTCTGCAAACAGAAAGTCTTGACCTCTTGAAAAAAAACTGAACCTACAAAAAGAAATATCATTTGTTAATAAAAAATCAGCTTGAAGTGGCATGGGATTTCCTTAATTTTCTGCTTGAAGCACTGAGATATTTACAGTCATTGCTTTTCTGTCAAAGGTATCTCCATCTTTTAATCCGGGACTCACATAAGGTTTCCTGATTTTCTTCCTCTGTTGATCGATCTTTCTTTAATGAATCAAAAATCTTGTTGAAATTCGTCTCTTTAAACAGATTAACGACTTCGCAATTCTTTATTGGATCCTCTTCCCAAATCTTGAAGGTATAGATTGAAATCTAACTCATTTCTTGCTGATTCTTGTAAATTCCTGCCAAAACACACAAAAACGCTTGAAATGTATGAGTTAGCATGCTCCTATCTTACGGATGCCTGGCTATATATGACGCATGAATATTGTCAATCAATGACCACTTGGGTGAGCTTTTATCTTCAGGGAAGCTCAAAATTTCTTTACTTCATTTTTTCAAAAACTCTTTTTGCTATCAAAGTAACCCATCTCACACTCAGGTTCAATCTTCAGGATCCCTGCATTTTTGCTCTAAAGTGTCTTTTCAGGTTTTCACTTTAGATTGCCTTTCTCAAAGCGCCTTTTCGGGTTTTTACTTTGGTTTTTCTTTTTTTCTCAAGGAAACCTTTTCAGGTTTTCACCTTGGTTTTTTCTTTCTTTCTTTTTTTCTTTTTCTCTCAAGGCGCTCTTTCAGGTTTTCACCTTGGTCTTTTCTTTTTTCTTTTTTCTTTTTATTTTTCTCTCTTCTTTTTTCCTTTTTCTTTTCTTTTTCTTTTCTTCTTTTACTTTTTTAAGTAAGGTTGATCACATCAATATCTTGAAAATCGATAATTCTAACTTTTCTTCTTGACAAAAATCATGGGGATGCGGGTCTAACAACAATGGCTCCGCATATAGGGGCACTATCAATATCTTAGAATCATCTCCAAACTTCATAAACTGTCCCAACTAAGATACTACTAAGTGATCATAATCAGCAACGAATATATGGTGCTCCTTTGATACACATAGGACTGAGAATGGTTAAGCTCCGATCATGATAATGTGTTGACCTTGTGGTCCCAATCATCTCAACATGAGCACAGAGATAAAAATCATTGTTCTTCAGGCTCCAACCATCTCATGAGCACAGAGATAAAAATCATTGTTCTTTAGGTTCCAATCATCCCACCATAAGCATAGAGATAAAAATCATTGTTCTTCGAGTTTCAATTCTGATGGAGGTCATACTTGTCTTTCACAGATTCATCACATGGGCTCGCACTTTACACCGATGTCAATTTCTTTCTTGTAAAACCATTATCGCTACATCTTCATTCAAATTTTTTGGGAGCATTCTTTTTTCAAGGTTCCAAAAGTGGTCATCACTCATCTTCTGTAGTTTTCTTTATTGCATTGCCCCACTCTTGAATTCTACTGTCATCTTTGCTCACATTCATATTCACAAGGCTTTCTTGTCTTGAATCACCTTAAAAGTAATAATCTTCAGAAATAATGATCTTTGCCTTTGAATAGGTTGAACCTTTAATGTATCGATCATGCTGCAGCTTCTCCCTTTGACAAGGTTGTCTGTTGTTACCTTCTTGCAACTTTTGCTTGAATATTCTTGACACTCAGAGTTGTGTCATTTTCCTTGACATACTTTTCATCATTAATCAAGTACCGAGGCCATCTCATGTTCTGCCTACACTTAAAGGATTAGTACATCATAATAATACCCACGAAATCCTTTGTTTTTCTTATGTCTAATTGATTTATCTACAAGATGCTTGTTGAAACGATAAGTGAAAGGCTCAAAATATTATTTTACTAAATTTGAGAAGATGGAATAATTTGATAAGTCATGACAAACATGAGAAAACAAAACCAAAATTAGGCCCTTAAATACCAAATTCAATGGAGCCCTTGAACCAAACTGACATAGATCAACTCAAATGTGACCCCTTCCAAATTATTAGACTTCCGAGAAAAACCTTTCCCATATACCTAATTCTATCCCATTTAAGTGGCATTCTTTATCTCACCAACCCAATCCTCCCCTCTTTTCTAATCTCAATCAGGCATTTGAAGTCTGGAAATCCTTGAAGAAAGGTTAACCCTGATAAGCGGGATGTATTCTGAAGACAAACTTTCATTACTCCAACACTTGTATATGGTCAAAATGGTCTTTTGAGGCTTGTAATGGGGCTATGGCTCACGGCTATGAAAGAAAAGGATATATAGGCTCAAAATTGTGTTTAAGGATGATGAACCAAGGATCATTTCTTCCAAGTGAAATCTTATTTCTGCGGTCTTTGATCTAAATATGCCCAGATGAAATTCTCTTCTTTTTCTTTGTCTTTTTTTTTTGATCGCTCTAGACTGCCCATTTCTGGGTTTTCACCCTAGACTTCATTTCTTTTCCTCGAGTACAAAGATGATCGATCCTCCATGACTCCTTCAGATAGAGATTTTTAAATGGAAGATCTCACACATGCCCCTTGCTTTTCCTTGCACTTTTTCGACTTAGTGCTTTCTCCTTCAATTATTTCAACTTTCCTCAATCGACTCTTTAAACACAAACTTTTGGTTGTTTTTTTTCTTCTTTCTTGTTTTCTTTTTCATTTTCTTTTTTCTTTCTTGTTTCTTTCTTTTCTCCCTTCTTTTTTCCTTTTTTCGAATACTTATATTCATTCAATTTTCCTTTCTTGCTCTTGTACTCAAAACATCAACTTTATTTCTTGCCCCAGACTCATAAGGCATCACTTATCATAGCAGAATCGAAACCAAATATATTTTACAAATTTACATTCTCTTTGCCCTCAACGTGAGGGTGATCCTTGGTTTGGGTTGAATCAAAAGAAACTATCAGGCTCAAAAAGGACAACAAATGATATTTTTTCTTATTTTCTTTCTTTGTGAAAGGAGATAAAGCAACGCCAAATGTCCTCCCATATACGAATATCTTTTAAGAAAAGTGGTCTTTGGGTGGTAGATGTTTTGGGTTATCACTTCATTCAAGGACCTTAGTCAACAATGCTCGAGAGGAAAATTCACTCAAAATTTGTATTTGGGATCTTCTCGTGATTCATAAACACTCGTTAATGACTTCTCGTTAGCCTAAATAACTTAGAAGAGAATCACATTTCAGAATTGATCTTTGAATTTGATTCTTGGTCACTCTTGCAACGGATATTCAAGGACCTGATAAAAACAATTATTAAGATATATGCATATATGTATGGGAGAACAAAAACTAACCCATGACAAAGAATAAATGAAATATTAAAATAATCAACAAATGCAAATTGTTTGCCATTTGAAAAAAAATTATGTAGGAAACAAGCATCTATGCAAATAAATCAATTAACCTCCCTTACAAAAGATCCCCAACGCTCACGGGCAAAAGCAATTGGGATGGTTCAGGGTATTATTTTGTAACGGTCCTAAAAGTGCAGACAGATCTTCTGCGGTTAAACTGCCAATCCTTGCTCGAGTAGATTTTAGCCTCGACAATTCTTTGATTTCCTCTGCTAGTACAAGGACATGCCCCTCCTTGCTTATGTTCTAATGTTCTCATCGAGTATTGAATTAAGATCAACCTATCTATGAGTCTTCTCTTTTTCTTCAATCAATTGCTTGCTCTTTTCCATAGAATGTTCAATCATTTGCATGTAGAAATTAACAAATTTTCTGGTTGGCGTTTAGATAAACTCTACTTTTCAAGACATTGGCTGGAATCCAAGGTGTCAAAGCTTTTACCATGCACATCTATTCGAGGCTTCTTTATTGGCAGCTGATGATTCTCAATTAATTTCCCCTTTGTTCTTCCTTCTCTTTATTTCCTTGACATTTTTTAGCATTTGATTTTTAGGCAGTCCGATTACAAATCTTAACGGACTGTCATTCGGTGTCAACTTCCAAAATCTCTTGGTTCAGAAAATTTTGAACTTGTTGCTTGAAGATGTAAAAATCTTCAATGTCATGATCATGAGCTCCATTATGATATCCGCAATGATCCCCACTGTTGTAACAACTTGGATGATGAGGTTTTGAAAATTTGACGTGATGTGGCGAAGCTTCACACAACTTGAAGTACAGCTCACGATAAAATACGTGCATGAGATCTGATTTAGTCTTTGATTTTCCACTGACAAGAGCACCTTGAGCATTTAACTTCAGGGTATTCTTTAGTAAGAGAAACTTTGAGGAGGTAAGTGTCCAAACATTATTTCCATTCTAATAAACCCCGAACTGTAGTAGATTGCCCTCAATGGCTTGCTGTAAATTCTGCCCCTTTTCTTTTATCTCAATTCTTCTAGCAAATGTCGGTCTTTTCTGGAATCGGGGTTCTCCATAAATGTCCATTCCTGATGAGGCCACTAACTATGCATTTTAGAACATACAATCTTCCACAAAATGACTGAAATCTCCATAATAGTAACAGCAAGCATTTCTTATGCCATAGAATGATTTATAAAACTTTGGTGGAACCATCATCAACAAGTGATTATGTACAAGGTATAGCAATAGATATAAATATAGTATTGGGATAGGAACTATTGTCTCTCTTTTATTGTTAAACCATTCAACCCCCTTGTTTTTTGTTTCTGTGCTTGCTGCTCCTCTTTTATTTGACGGAGGTAATTTCATTGTAAGGAATTTTTTGGCATCAACTGGATCTTTAGCTTTCATCACTTCAGAAAACCATTCTGCAAGCAGTTATTTGACTCTGTTGGAACCATCTGACTCTTTAGTAGTCTCATTACCCTCGAACAATATAGTTGGTGAACAAGCATCAAAATTATGGTTTTTACTCAGTCCTTCTGTACTTGCTTGTTTGATGATATCTATTTTAGCTCTGTCCAATTCTGTCAATACACTAAGGCTAGGAATATCACTTCCAAAGCTTGTTTCAAAATTCTCTGAATCATTGGCCAATATTCTGGCTGCTCCAGTCTGAACTTTCTTCGAAACAGATCCTTCATATCAAACTTTTGTGCGAGATGAGCTTTCATTTTGATCAACAACATCGGTATTTTCTAAAAACTTTTCTTTCTCGGCTTCCCCAATGTCGAACGATGTGTTATCTTGAGTTACCATTTCATGTTGGACTGATCAATTCTTAGCTCCATACTACTCAAGCGGTCATCAATAACCTCCTGAGATTGGTTGACCCTAACAAGCTTATTGCCCATGTTTCTCAAAATATTAGTTTTCAGCTTTCACACTATTATCTGAAAAATAATGCAATATGATTTAAACAAAATGCAATGTTATGATTTTTTTATAAAAAAAGCGATGATTTTTCTAAATGCAATATTTAAACAATGCAATGCACGAATGCGCGAGGTATCGATTTTAAAGACTACTATTTAGAGCAACATCCATTGGCCAAAAGTTCGAATACAAGGAATAGACAATTTGATTACAGAAAGCAGCTAGCCTTATCCCCTAGCTTGATTACTTTGTTCAGCTCCCAAGTCAGTACCTGTCTTAGCTTAGTGTCGATGTCAGAGTGTTGTTACAGGTTCATAGCTTCATTGGACAAGATCTGCTCATACCGGGCAATTCCCGCACTTGTTTCTGAAGCTGATTATTCTGCCTTTGGACATTCTGAGTGGCTGCCTCAAGCTTACCTTTATCTCTTCATCTTCCATTCATAGTGCCCCTACAAGCTGGCATTTCAGATGTTGTGCACCATTTTCCAATTCTGTCACATTCTTTTTCTACTCTTCATTTTCCTACCGAAGATTAACTTTTGTAGTACCATTGCTCTATTTGTGAAACTTGATATACCAGTTATAAATTCCAGGCTTGTTCTTCCTCTATTCTCTTCCTGCTATGGCCATGTGAATTTTAAATTACTGCATCTTCTTCTTCACTGCCTTCTTAGCATCTTCATATAACTTTTTGTAGCTACTCGCATCTGACACGTGATTTTCTTGAATGTTGCCCCCTTCTTGTGTTGGACTCTACCTGACCAGATCCTCAGCAATATACCGTTTTCTCCTTGTTTATCAGGCCCTTTAGCCTTTATGAATACTGCCTACTCAGCTAACCCTTGAATCGATACCTTTAATGGATGCAATGCCATTTATAAAAAACAAGACAACAAATACAACAACAAGAAACTCGTGTCAGTATTGTGTAATAATATTGAAAACAAACTGATAAAAATATTGACACAAAATAACCGTATGATACTAGCAGAGAAAATAACCGGTGAAGCGAATTTAAACCGGCAGCATCTGTCCTAGGTCCCTGTCTAGCTCTAGCGGGGTAAGTTTCTAATATTCAGCATGAGGGTGTTGTTCTAGACTCTGGGTTCCCAAACTGTCGTTACTGTCGACTACAACAGCAAGACATCGATTCGATAACATAGGTCCCTTGTAACGGAGGCGTAGGCCCCACAACGCACAAGGTTGGTAATGCCGGAAGAATACAAAAATCTAAACTCGGAGCTGGAGAGCATCACGTCAAATAATGTCTTTCTCCCACTTAAGGGTAAAAAGCTCGGGTCGAAGGCTTATGCATGAATGACAGATATACCATACACAAAACTACCTCCATTTTTTTGAAAATTCATCCAACAATTCTCGAAAGAAATTAAATTCAAATCATTGCTAAGAATGCCAAAATGCCACTTGGAATTAATTAATTAGGCCTGACTCTCTTTTTAAATCCCTAGTGGAGTCGTCAAGCTGTCACGACTATTTTTACGACTGGAAAAAGAAAAGGTGTGGGAAATAGCTCGGCGATCGATCCTTTTGAAAATTGGGATTTTTGTTCATTTAAATTCACTTAATCTTGAAATTAGGTTTTTTGCATTAAAACCTTTATTTAATTTTTAGAAAATAATTTAGAGTCGCCACAGGTCACTTTGGTAGACCGGACACCATAAAAATAACAGAGATTATTTTTTTAAAAACGATTTGGTTTTGGGAGCCGGTTACGTGTGGGGAAGGATTAGCACCCCACAAACGCCCGCTATCGATACCTTATTAATTTCACGTGGCATTTTTGCATTTTAAGCAATAACATGAATTTAATTTAATCTTTTATTGTTAATTGGATTTCATTCCGAATGAGGATATTCTTTTGTAAGAAAATACGCTCTTTCACGAATATGAATTTTTGAAGTGTCCAGTTACATTAGGAAGCTTCAATTCATACTCAAAGTTGTATCTCAACATAAAAGGTTTAAATGCATGATAAATTATTATGTTGTCAATTCTAAGTTTAAACCTAATTAGGGCTCCAATTAATTTAATTAATTAAATATCTATGAATATTATTGACTTTTAAGGTTTACGTGATAACACCCAAAGTATTGGGCACTACCCATATTTAGCCCAAAATCAATAATATTCCTAACTATCTATGATTCTAATTATTTACATCTAATTACAATTTAATTAGATTAAACTAACTATGTGTGATTTCCATTTTCCAAGTTCAAATAAAATATTCAATATTTTACTAAAATGTCCCATTAATTAATATCACATTGCAATGTGACACTAATCAACTCAGGACATTAAAGTTTATATTCAGTATTCATTTATTTTCTACAATGATCTTACCTATTAGATTAATTAAATCTAATTAAGGGACTTATTCTTAGAAGGCTTTAATTAAATAAACAATCTAAGTGATTAAAGTTATCCAGCAAATATAGTATATGCTTAATTTAAAATCATGCAACATACAATAAGTTAAATAATTAAATTAAACTAAAAAACAACAAGGGCTAAATTGAATTGAATTGCAAACTGTAGGGTCAAATTACAAAGCATTAGGGACTAAATTGAAACAATTGAAAGTAAGGAAGCCAAACTACAAGAAAATAGGAAGAAAGGCACGGATTCATTTGACCCGGCCCAATGAGACTGAGCGGACCCGGGTTGACCGAGTGCCAAAACAGCACCGTTTCAACTTGGGTATAAAACCCCTTTTATGAGTTGACTCGGCTCATAACTCACACGCACCCTTTCTCTCTTCTTTCTCCCCCCTTTATTTTTCTCTGTCTACTAACATGAATTAACCCAGAAAAAACCCCAAATCAGATCAAAATTCTAGCCTTTTGCTCGGTGTTCATCATCGTTCGTCAAGAAACGTGATGAACACTAAAAACTCCGATCACTCTTTGACGTAGTCTCCACCATCCAATCTTACTCCGCCTCTCTCCGATCATCACCGGGTGTTCGCAGCCACCACACTTGAACCCCAACCACCGTTTATCTCCGAACGGCCGCCGGCCGAAACCTTAAAATTTCACCCTTTTTCCAAATTCGATCTTAAAAACCCTAAATCTAGCCCTAATTTGATAGGATTCCCAGCTTCACCCAACCTAGATCTAACTACCCACACCTGAAACCCTCTTCGACTCTGCCATGCACTCATGAACATCGGCGACCAGAAACTAACTCTGATTCCTTTTCCCTTTTATTTTTGTTTTCGTTTTCCCTTATCTTGTTTCAATCTAACTAATTTTCATGTTTTTCGCAGGAAATATAAAAGAATCGAAAGGGGTTTTACCTTCTGATGATGTTTCAGTGCCGGTCAAATCACTTCAGTTTATGATGTTAACTTCGGCGACGTTTTGGCATCCAGTGGCGGCTCTCTGATGTCCAAAACGCGGCTCCGGTGTCCCATCAGTTCCCAACGGCGTCTCTTCAGTTTCCCCGAGGTGATAATTCTCTCTCCTCTTTATTATTATTTAATTATAGTAATTATTAGAGGGTAATTAATTAGTCCTTATTGTATGTCTTTCATCCCCTAACAATTTCTCTTTCTTGCATTATATAAGGGTCAGAATTGATGACATCAACAAGGGGTTTAATCCGTGTGAAAGCTTGGGGACCAATGGGGAACCGACACGTGTCCTTTTGGATACAACTTTGAGCGGGAAAATAAACTTTGAGCCAAATTTTGTGTTTCTTTTGGATGTATGTATGTGTTTATTTGATATTTGTGATATTAGAAATGGGCCTTTAGATATGTAAATGGGCTTTGGAATATTTAGATTGTAAATTTGGACATTTGGAACAAACTTTGGAGCTTTTATGGATTTATGGACTGTTTATTGTATTTTTTGGGATTTTATTATTTATTTATTTATTGGTTTTATTTATATTGAATTAACTAATATAATAATAACCCCGGACAAAATACGGGTGTTACAAGTTGTTTTCAACAAGCGGGCATACTTTAGTATTCAGATGTTTAGTTTAGGGTTTAAATTCAAATTTAAGGTTTTTGGTTAAAATTTAAGATTTAAAGTTTAGTATTGTGGGTTTATAAATTTAGATCAAAGGTTTAAATTTATATTGTGAAATTTAAATATGTATGTTTGTGTAAAAAGATTACACTCATATTACATATATTTTATAATTAAATCTACAAAAATGCTTTTTTCACGTAAACAGTAATTAAAAATGGAATAACCATATGATTTATGTACGTGGATCAAATTGCACGGGATGTAGAATAACTGTGTATATTATAGTAAAAGAAAAAACGATGAAAATATGTATTCAGAAAGCATAAATTGGAGCATACAATAATAAAATGAGAAAAACTGTCCTGTCTTTCCAAGAGGACAAAACTTGCACATCTTGGTGATGAAAGGCAGTGAATTATGAATTGCATATGAAATCCATGATTGGGTTTTAAGAGTAGAGAGAAAATAAAAATTCATGTAGTCCATCTGATGTTGAATAGGTAAGGATTTTGGATTGGAACAAGCTATAGTGTTGAGCGTTCGATCAAGTCGAGTCGAGATAAAAAAAAATTGAGCTAGTTGAGTGTAGAAATCTTATTTTACGATTCAAATTTTATTTAAATTTTTTTAGTCGAGTTTTTGAAATTTGAGTCGAACCGAGTTTTCTAGTTTCTGTACAAATTTAATTGTAATTATTTATAATGTTATAATACATATTAATTCAAATTTAAACGATTTTCTACATACATACATATCGGGTAGAACTGAGGGAATCAACTCGAACTTGAAAACTACTAACTAATTATTAAAAAATTTGAGTTATTCAAATTTTCATTTTATAACTCAAACTTTATTTAAATTTTTGTTCGAGTCAATTTTATAAAATTAACAAGTTGAGTCAAAACAAGTCAGGTTTTTTTTCGAGTCGAATCGAGCTTTGCCCTTCCCTAACAAACTCCATCTCTTAAACGAGCCCGCACTAGTTTCAAACATAATAAAAATTTACCAACAATCGGTTGGTCTAGCAAAATGAGATGTTATATTCCTTACGCAAGGTCAGAGGTTCGAATCTTGACATTAGGAATGCAGAAAACTGGGTTATGAGGGTCGCCCCATAATGTGTCTCTACAAAATCTAATTTGAATTAGTTGACCAATGGATCAAATATCGATGATTATGTTGGTAATATTACCGCAAGATCAAACCATTAGGACTGACTAGATAATAATAAATAGAAATAAAAGGGAGATTAATAAACCGTGTCGTGGTATAAACCACTCCCTTAGAAACAATTTTGCATCGATGTGTGTAACCACTGCAGCAGGCGGTCATCCCTCAAGGTTAACACGGTAGCTTCGATAATCGTACACCCAAAGATCGAAGTGGACAGAGGTGGAATTGCTCCTCTTAATGGAAAGAATAAAAGTAGAACTTCGAAAACAGAGTATTCAAGATACATCGAATTCTGGAAAAACCCTCTCTATTTATAGGTTGTACATAGAGGCTAAATACGGTAAATTGAATCATTCTTAAACTGATATCCAAATTTAACGCCTAGTCAATTGTTGGAAATCAGCCACACATTAATTAGGTGATAAAAATTAGGAATAAATGAGCAGATTGATTCCACTTTTATTCTAATTAAAACGCTCTAGTTTTAATAATTTGTCTATAAATACAGTTCAAGAATTTGAGTTTCCAGAAAATAATTCTAAAGAAATTATTCTGAATTTCCCCCCAAAAGATAGAATGCGCGCATACGTGTCGAAGACACCTGTTACCACGACCACAACCAAACCCGGCCATACGACGACGGTAGCGTGCGCGTGCGAGAGAGTTGTTTAACCACATTCAACAAGGGAGGGTAAGGAAGACTCTTTAAATACCCTTCTCAAAGGATGTACCCTCCCAATGTATGATATAACCAACACCCTCTCAAAATGGGATATAACCAACATTCCCCCAGAAATTCAAAAACATTCTTTAAAAGAGAAAAAATTATTAAAACCGAGAGAAGAGAAATTGTGAGATTTGATGCTTAAGCACTAGTGAACATATCTGAAACTAGTACATAGTGATGATGAGTAATTCTTCTCTTAGATAAGTGAACGAATCTTGAACTTTCTAAGATTAGGGTGAACTCGTAACACATGACTAACCTCTTCATCCACTGAAGTCCTCGATTTGTCTACAAAGAGTATATAAAGATGTGTATATGTGTGTAGCCCTCTTTCCTCAAGATTCTAGTAAGTGTACTAGAAAAACTACCCAACATTTTTCATAAAATGTGGCTAATCCTTCTCACTTACATAGGTTATTTCATCAAGTTCGCCTCTTTAGGACCACCCAAATCAAGGGTTATGAAATAATTAAGAGCTTTTTATAACAGCTCAACCTCACAAAGGGTAAAGTGAATTTCTTCAAGTTCCCTATAAATGAACCACCCAAACTCGGGGATAAGAAATCATTAAGAATAAATATTCAACCTCATTAATCGATGAATTCAATATGTCATTCTCTCTAGGAACACCCAAACTCTTGGGTTTGAATTCATTAAGAGTTTTAAAAAAACTCATCCTCTCTGGCGGTAAGTTCACCAAGTCCTTTCGCAATTAGGACTACCCACTTAACACTAGGTTATGAACTTATTAAGAATAGGTATTCAACCAAAAATTGGTAAATTCATCAAGTCTTTATCACTAAGACCACCCAAAGCATGGGCTATGAATTTATTAAGAGCAATTAAGATCATCTTGTGCATGTACATTAGTCATCATAGGGATAGGTAAGAGAAATGTACACTGTAAGTCTTTTCATGGCTTCGTTTGACCACATTGAACTTAGATAACTAAGTTGGATACCCACCATGAATTCATCAACCAATGGGATTTAGACTCATCCCCCTCGCTGAATCCATAACCAATTTCTGACTTAACCCTTTGGTAAGTGGATCAGCAAGGTTTCTCTCTGACTTCACATACTCTAAAGAGAGTACTCCATTCCTTATTAAGTGTCTTACATATTCATGTTTTTTGCGAATATGTCTCTTCTTACCATTGTAAGCTTGGTTTTGAGCCACATATATTGCAGGTTGTGAATCACACAATAAAGACACCGGATGAGTCAGTTTTCCTCACAAAGGTATTTATGCCAACAAATTTCTAAGCCACTAAGTTCTTTGCCCAGCTAAGTTAAGAGATATAAACTTTGACTCTATGGTAGAACGAGTGATATAAGTCTGCTTAGCAGACTTCCACGAGATCGATGCGCCACCTAAGGTAAAGACGTACCCACTCGTAGAGCTTACTTCATCATTATCAGTAACCCATTTGGCATCACAGTATCCTTCTAATATTGAAGGATAACCAAAAAATCAAGTTTCCAATCTACAATACCCTTAAGATACTTAAGTAAGCGTCTTAGAGCAATCCAGTGTTAACCACTAGGATTATGAGCATATCTACTCAACCTAGTCACAACATAGGCAATATCAGGCCGAGTATAGTTCATTAAGAACATAAGGCTTTCGATGATTTTGGCATACTCTAGTTGGGAAACACTACTTCTTTTATTTTTCAAGAGTTGTATACTAGAGTCATAAGGAGTTCTAACAGGGATGACATCAAAACAATAAATTTCTTTAACACATTCTCAATATAGTGTGTTTGACTCAAAGAAAATCCCCTTTCAGATTTGGTGAACTTTAAATCCTAAGATCACATCAGCCTCTCTTAAATCTGTTATCTCAAATTTAGTGGACAAGAAAATTTTCATTTTGTTAATGGATTCAATGTTGGTACTAAATATCAACATGTCATCAACATACAGGCTTATGATGACATATTTAGTTCCAAACATTTTCGAATACATATATATATATGCTCCATTCACAATAAAACCAAAACTTAGAATAGTTTTGTGAAATTTCTCGTACCACTACTTTGGAGCTTGTTTAAGGCCATAGTGACTTTGTAAGTCTACACAATGTGCCTTCCATGCTAGGTGTCTCAAAACATGGTGGTTGCTTCATATAGATCTCCTCGTCTAGATCTCCATTCAAAAATGCAGTCTTTACATCCATTTGATGCACGTGCAACTTACGAATGGACGTTATCACAAACAAGGCACGGATCATTGAGATTTTCATGACAGGAGTGTATGTGTCAAAGAAGTTTATACCAAACTTCTAAGTGAACCCTTTGACTACTATTCTTGCCTTATATTTCTGGATTGACCCATCGAGTCTAAGTTTCTTTCTGAAAACCCACTTAGAGTTGATAGGTTTAAATCCTCTAGGTAATTCAACCAACTCCCACGTGTGATTAAAAATTATTGACTCTAGTTCTTCATTTATTGCAGTTCTCCAGAAACTAGCATCAATTGAACTTATAGCTTCATCATACGACTTTGGATCCTCATCTAAAAGGAAAGTTTGAGTTATAAGAACAAAAAATGAGTTTACATCACTTATTTCAGAGATAAAACAAGTTAGGAAATCCGGACCAATGGTAGAGGCTACCATTTGTCTTTTACTTCTTTTAGGCTCTAATTTTATCTCTAGAGAATCTTGGGCAAGATCAGAAGAAGTTGAGGCACAACTTTCTACTTGTGCTCCAGCACTTAAACTAGGTTTTTTTAAAGGAAAGATATCCTCAAAGAACACAACATCCCTAGTTTCATAAATATAGAAGTTATAAAGATACATGAATCTGTATGTGGCACTGTTTGAAGCATACTTGATAAACATTGCATCGATGGTTTTGGAACCGATGGTGGTTTTCTTAAAGTCAAGCAAACGAACCTTTTCCAGACACCCCCACACTTTTAGGTATTGCAAATTGGGTGCATAACCTTTCCATAGCTCATATGGGGGTACAATCTAATTTCTGATGAGGTACTATGTTTATTATGTGATTTGCTGACAAAATGGCTTCCCCCACATGTTATCGGATAACCTAGAACTTAACAACAAAGAGTTCATCATCTCCTTTAAAGTTCTATTTTTCCTCTCAATTATACCATTTTGTTGAGGAAAATAGGGGAAGAGGTTTCATGGATTATGTCATTCTTTTTATACACCCATTTAAGAAAATTAGACTCGTATTTACCACATCTATCGGATCTAAGCCGTTTTATTCTCCTATCTAGTTGATTTTCAACTTTTACCTTATAAATAAGAAAGAAGTTATCAACTTCATCTTTAGTTATTAGGAGATATATCTTTGTATATCTTGAATAATCATCTACAAAGGTTATGTAGTAGTGTTTACCTCTCTTACTTTCAGAGTTTCTAAAGTCTGCTAGATCAGAGTGAATGAGTTCTAACAATTCTGTTTTTCTCTTAGAAATTATCTTAAAAGAAGGTTTAGCATACTTGATATCCACACAAATCTCATTTTTGTTAAAGCTTTTCTCATCTAGATTAGGAACAAGATTCATCTTATGAGTTTCTTTAAAGAATGAATACTTACGTGTCCTAATCTAGCATGCCACATATCCAGAGTCTCAGCAATATAAACAGAAGTGGTGGTTTTATTACTTTTATTAAAATGGGTTTTGATTACAAATAAACCTCCGTTCAAGAAACCCTTCCCAACAAAAACTTCATTTTGGGAAAGTACAAGTTTATATGCTTCGAAAACCAGTATAATGCCTACCTTGTCGAGTAATCCACCACTAATCAAATTTTTACGCATGGCATGTACATACAGAACATTATGCAACGCTAAATTTTTACTCGATGTCAGCTTGAGCAAAACTTTTCCTTTACCTAGCACTTCAGAGCTGTTAGAGTTTCCCATGTACACTTATTCACCATTCTTTACATCTTAAAACTCGGTGAATAGCTCATGTTCGGCATAAAAATGTCTGGAAGCGCCAGTGTTCACAACCCACTCAGCATTGTTCTCCACCAGGTTGATTTCAGAAACCACTGTTGTTATGATGTCGTCGGTATTTTTAGCAACATTCAGCTGTGGTTTGTTCACATTTTGGTGGTCTAATCGTTCTTCGCACTGGTAAGCTTTGTATCCGGTTCGTCCGCACACATAACAATTGAGAAGCTTTTGTGGAGCCTTATTCTTCGCAGGCTTCTTGAAGTTGACAGCATTCTAGGGTTTGACCTTCTGCTTCTGGCCACCTCGTCTTATGGTCTTAAAAGATTTGGACCTTGAGGCAAATCCATATTCAACCAGATTAGCCTTAAAAGAAGGATTACTAGAAGAAATCAACTTATCTTTAAGTCGGTTGGCTTCTTATATCTTCACGTGGCTCACTAGCTCCTCAATTGTAAACATCATCTTCTTATGTTTCAAAGAGTTACGGTAGTCGGACCAAGACTTGGGCAGCTTCTCTATGAGGACATTTACTTGCAAGACTTCGCACACCTTCATACCCTCAGCCAGGATGTCAGAAACCAAATTCTCATAATCATGGACTTGATCCATGATTGGCTTGTCGTCAGACATTTGGAATTTGAGCCACTCGCCGACCACGTATTTCTTTATTCTGGCATCATCGGCTCCATACTTCTTCTCTAGCGTGTCTCATATGTCTTTTGCACTTCTCTCCATAAAAAACATGTCAAACAGTTTGTTCGACATGTTACTTAAGAGAAAGCCACGAACAATTTTGTTGACCTTCTCGTACTTGTCGATAGACGCTTAAGTAGAAGCACGGACATCTGTAGTCTGTAGGACAACACTTGTACAGGTAGTAGTGTCGTCGCCACCAGCAGCATCGATAGCAGCGTCTAAGGATGATTGAGTCGTTGGTGACTGGGGCAGCGGTTTGAGCAACAAATAGTCAAGATCATGTTGCTCGAAAAATATAATTATTCGTTGAGACCACCTCCAATAATTGGTCCCATCGAATGCATCAAGCTTTGACAGATCATGAACAAGCTTTGGCACTGGGTTTGACATATTGCAGTATATGAAATCGTTTCTAAATTGTTGGTAATATTATTGCAAGATCAAACTGTTAGCACTAACTAGATAATAATAAATAGAATTAAAAGACAGATTAATAAATCGTGACGTGGTATAAATCAATCCCTTAAAAACGATTTCACCTCGATGTGTGTAATCACTGCAGTAGGCGGTCACCTTCGAGGTTAACATGGTAGATCCGATAATCGTACACACAAAGATCGGAGTGGACAAAGGTGGAATTGCTCCTCTCAACAGAAAGAATTAAAGTAGAACTTCGAAAGCAGAGTATTCGGGATACATAAAATTTTGAAAACACTCTCTATTTATAGGCTGTACACAGAGGCTAAATATGACAAATTGAATCGGAACTGATATCCGAATTTAATGCATTGTCAATTGTTGAAAATCAGACATGCGTTAATTAGGTGGAAAAAATCAGCAGATTGATTTTGATGTTATTCTAATTAACAGCTAATTAAAACGTTCCAGTTTTAATAATTTACCTGTAAATATGGTTCAAGAATTTAATTTTCCAAAAAATAATTCTAAAGAAATTATTCTGAATTTTCCCCAATAAGGTAGAATGCGCGCAGACGTGTCAAAGACATGTGTAACCACGACCACAACCCGACAGCGGCGGCGCACACGTGCGTGAGAGTTATTTAACCACATTTAACAATAGAGGGTAAGGAAGACTCTTTAAATACCTTTTTCCCAAGGATGTACCCTCCCAATGTGTGATATAACCAACACCGTCTCAAAGGAATATAACCAACAGATTATACCAAACAAATAATATGTCAATAATTTTTAAATATTACAAAAATAATTATGTCAATCGAATTAAAATACAATTAACAAAATGAAAAACTATTAAGTTTTTATTACAACTTTGAAAAAGTGTAAGTAGGTATCTACAAATTTTTAAGATTAAATTTGAAGTTATGGTAATACCCAAAATGGGATTTGTATTTATTTGGATGGCTCTAGTCGATAACAGCTGTTGTGAACCGAACAACCAATTGGATTGTGTTGAATTAACCATGCTACGTATTGTCATTCTTCCTACATCATCAGCGTTCTTTTTCTCGTTAAAAAAGAAAACATTTTTTTTTTACAAATTAAGTAAGATCTCATATAGGGTGAAAACGTTATAATATTTGATACTGGTGTAAAAATATTTACGCAAATATATTTATTTTTAAGTTAAAATTTAAAATTTAAATTATATTCTTAAAAAATTAATAATGCTTAAACTCTAAATTTAAAATTTTAACTATAAACATTAAATTCTAAACCCTATTATCTAATCTCTTAACCTTTAAATCCTAAACCAATAAATAATTCCGCTTATGGAAACTTTATTTTCCACTATGACTGTATAGGATAATAATCCAGCTTAGATAGTGCACGAATAAGAGTAATATTTACATAGGAACGGAAAAATCTCTATAAGAATTTTTATATAGATTAGACATATTTAAAGGTTGAATTAATAATTCGATAGAAATAAAATTTTGGATAAAAATAAGGGCGGGGACTAGAGGTCTCGCATGGCTTGTCCCCCTGAATGATAAACTTTAATATTTAGTACTTAAAAATTTTTAGGTATCCACTGCTGATAGCAGTGACTAATTTTCTCGCCGCGTGTGCTCTCACTAAGAGATAAACGGTTGGCCATAAAATGTACTCTATTCTTATTGGTAAGAATCGAACTCCTGATCTCATTGTTAAAATTTGAACTTTTAAAACTAAGAAAATGGTAAAAATCTTTTAAATATTAAAGATAATAGATTTCAGTTTAGTCTATTAATTATTTTATAATGTTAAGCTAAAACGACAATTAATTATATTTTGTTATGAATATTTATTTATGTGGATGTCCATTATGATTAGAACTATATCTTTATCTATTAAATAGGATTTTGATGTATTTAGAGTTCTATATAATAATTACTTTTTATGCCTATAAATATTGAGTTTTGTTAGATTTGTGACCCAAATTCTAGTTTGGGATGTTCAAATCCTTGTATAATTCTACTTCTCTCTTTGGATATGTGTTGAAGAGTAGGAAACCCGGTTTTGAGTACAATTCATTTCTATGCGGGTTTCATTTGGAAAGGATTAAGAGTTTATTCATTCAGTTGTAATATGTTTTTACTATATAGTGAAAATTTCTCCTCTACCTGCGGTTTTACGCTTTTGAGTTTTCCACATAAATTCTAATATTTATTTTCTTTTTTGCTTTTGTGATCCTTTGCTTTTTGTCATTATCATCTCGATAATTATAAAAAAAATGATATCAAAGAAATTCCAGTTACTCACGGTAATAGTACTTAAAGTATGAAGACTCGAAAACACACTTGTAATAGTACTTAAAACAATTTAGAAAATTATTTTTTTACTTTTCTCACTAAATTGATATTCAGATAACTCATGACATCAACTCAATCATAAATTTAGTATTAGAATTATTACTTGATATTAAATAAACAAATATGATACTAATAGTTATTTTAAATTTTTTGAAAATTATTTTTTTATTTACTATGTACTAAATAATTAGCCAGAGATAACGCGTTTGAAATTCATTTTGAAATGAAACATATATAAGCAATTTTTTTTATTGGCAAAGTATAATGTTATTAACAATGATTATACAAGCTCTTATTATCACAAGTCTTATTAAAAACTTTCATATACTTAAATGGAGGAAAATAATACTCATGGTAATGATATAATATGAACAAGAGAACCCCGTACAAGAATAACCCCCAAAACATACAACCAAAACATGTCTGCCCCAATCAATCTATCAATAAACAACCTCAAGCCAAGAGACACGATTAACACCTCCCTTCGCTGGAGCATCCTCAGTAGAATTAGCTTCCCATGGCACATTATTAAAACAAAGATGAGGAAGATGCAATAAAGCCTCATCAATTTGGTGGAAATATTGCCAAAGTCGCCAAGGTCGACGCTCTCGCCTTAAAACCCATGTCACCGTGACCATAGAATCAGACTCAATCATCACTGAGATATTACGCCGCTGCGACACAACAAGGAAAACCAAAGTAGCGTGTAATTCGACCTCATTGGACTCAATTACACCTAATGGCCCCGAGAATAGAGCAAGGACTCTACCCAAAAAATCACACAAGATACCTTCACAACCTACCAGACTCAATTTGCCTTTCGCTGAGCCATCAACATTAAACTTCAAAACATCCCGTATAGGAGGTTCCCAACTAATACCCGAACGCACAGTTCTTTTAAGAGACAAAGGTAATGCACTCCATGGGGATAACCACCACTGAACCTCAACAATATATGTTGACCATTTTGACGCTTTCATCCAGTACATAGACCGCAGTTTTACCAGGAACACTAACTCATCAATCGAGAGCTTCTTCTTGTCGGAAATAAAGTCATTTCTCCCAAGCCAAGATATCCATAGCACGTTAGCACAAGCCACGATCCAACCTTGGCGAACATTCCCTTGAAATTGACTATGAAAACATTGAGCCAGGAAATCAACCAGCAGTAGAGGCTGAACCATATCAACTTTCCAACAGCTCAAGAAACAGGACCATAAATCGTACTTTTTCGGGCAAGCAAACAATACATGGTTCATCTCATCCTCTCCACTATCGCACCAAGCACATTGCATCAAACTTGGACTGATTTGTATACCCTTAGCACGCAAGAAATCCATGGTTGGCAGTCGACCAAGCAGTGTAAACCAAAGAAAATATTTGATCTTGGGGGGAGCTTCTAATTGTCAAATCATGGAGTGTTCAAAACATTCCCGTTCCAAGTTAAAAGAAGACATATGAGCCATTAAATCCTTAACCGAGAACTCACCCGATGTACTTGGTTTCCTTACCAATTTGTCCTTCCGATTAGCCGACACATGCATCGCACAAACTAATGCTCGCATCTCCTCTAGTTTGTGTAGTTCAAAGTCACGTAAGAGGCGCCCAAAAATATTAGTCCAGCTATCAATTCCATGATTCACCAATACTAGTACTGACCTCACCAATATCAATTTGTCTAATGCTATCAGAAAAAGGCCAGGGTAAGCAATCCGCAAGGGTACATCAAGGAACCATCTATCGTGCAAAAAAAGAATGTGTGATCCATCCCCCACAATCCAAGAGAAACAATCCTCACTCATAAAATGTCGGACATATTCATCATTATTTACCTCCAATATTTGACGCCAAACTCGCGACATAGTGTGCTGCCTCAAAAAATTTGGCCTCCAACGCAAGACTTGTTCACCATATTTGGTGATTATCATTGAGCGCCATAGTGAATGTTCAAAGGTCGAATATCGCCAAAGCCACTTGGCCAATAAACAAGAATTTCTTTTACGCAAATCGACCACCACAAGAACACCCAAATGGCATGGACGGCACACAGTAGACCACTTGACTCTGCTCATTTTTCGCTTCACATCAAATCACCCCATAGAAATTGCCTTCGAATTTTATCAATCTTTGAAATCACTCCCTTAGGTGTCATAAAGACACTCATATAGTATAAGGGTAATGCTGATAATACAGATTTTACCAAGATCAATCTTGTCGCAAATGATATTGATTTACCCTTCCACCCCGACAGATGCGTGTGAAACCGCTGAATTAATGGCAACCATACACTCAAGCTGCAAGGGTTGACACCCACGGGCAAACCCAAATACTGAAACGGAATCACCCCACTTTTACATCCCAGTACAACAGCCATTTTTGTTACTTGATCCTCTTCCACCCCCATGGCATATATGCAGGATTTGGAGAAATTAATCTTGAGTCCCAATCCATATTGGAAACAAGTCAGCAGTTTCTTCAAATTATGTGCAAAACTAACCTCGCCTTGGAAAAATAACAGTGTCATCAACGAATTGCAAGTGTGAAATTCTCACCTCATCAGCCACTTGAACTCCCCGAATCAAATCCCTCTCCTCGACTTCAGCCAACAAGACATGTAATGCTTCAACTACTATGACAAAGAGCAACGGAGAAAGTGGGTCACCTTGTCGTAAGCCACGTTTCGTTTCGAATTCTTTTGTAGCACTACCATTGACTAGAATCGATAGATGAGCCGTACTAATACATTCAGATATCCAACCTTGCCATATGGTGCCAAAGTTCATTTTCGCCATTATTTGATCCAAAAAATCCTACCAGATACAATCGTATGCTTTCGCAAAGTCCAATTTCAAAACGATACCACCTTCACCATATTTCTTATCTCTCATCGAATGGATCACCTCATTTGTCAACAAAATAACATCCATGATTTGGCGTCCCTGTATAAATGTTGATTGGGTGTCGCTAATAACCACGTCAAATACATTTTGGAGTCTAGCAGCCAACACTTTGGATAATATTTTATAAACCGAGTTGAGAAAACATATAGGTCTATAACCCCCTATTTCCAAGGGCCCATTCTTCATCGAAATTAAAGTGACAAAAGTGGAATTCATACCTCTCGGTAATTTACCTGTAGTATAGAACGTTTCAAACATGTGCATAATATCCATCTTTAAAAATGGCCATCCTTTCTTGAAGAAAGCAAAGTTAAAACCATCCGACCCTGGTGCTTTCGCACCATCGCAACTCCAAATCGCATTTTTGACCTCCTCTACAGTGAACTTGGCCTCCAACATTCTACTCTGATCTTCTAAGATGGTTCGCACAAGGACTACAATATCAATAGAACCGGAACAGACTAACTATGAGAAATGTTTACGAAACTCTCTGAAGAAAGTATCGCTTAAGATCATCCGGCTTCGAAACCCACCTCCCATGAACCCGCAGTCCTGCAATTCTATTACGCATAAACAGATGAATTTGCCAAGAGGGATATCTGATCACACGCCTCTGTTGTTAGTGGGCGACGATGAGGATTGGGGACTGAGACCTTTCTGTTTTATCAATTTTTGGATAGACCAAAGAAAGCATGTTAAAGATATGGAGTTGGAATGGTTGAAAATTTCGACTAATATAAGGGGGCGTCCAATAACAGAAAAGCTAAAAGAGATGAAAATGTTCTTAAAGAAGTGGAATAAAGAAACTTTTGGGAACATGGAACAACAACTTGACACTATGACAAGGCAATTTGATATGTTGGGTGCGAGAAGGGCAATTGAAAATTCTATTATGGTAGATGAGGAAGAAATTCGAAATGTGACTTTAGAATTGTGGAGGTTAACTAGACTTAAAGGGATCGATTTGGCGCCAAAAATTGAAATCCTTGTGGCTTAAGGAAGGGGATAGAAGCAATTGAATAAGATATAATGTCAAAAAACGCTCATAATATTTGACTGAATAGTCATTTTTGTCTCTATTATTTTTTAAGCACTTCAACACTCAACGTTTCATTTTAGGTCGAAATAGCCCATCGGTGGATGAAAACTGTTGGTGAACTAACGATAAATAATTTGAAATTATATATGACATTACTATGTCAGCGTGAACTATCATTTGTCAATTATATATTTTAATATGATTTTATAAAATTATTTTTTGACCCGTGTATCATTATGTCAATTAGATCATTTGTCTATATGACATTACTATGTCAGCGTGAACTATCAAGTAGGTTTGTCACGTCATTTTAAGTCATCTACCGTTAATTGACTAAAAGTTTTCATACAGGAATGAGTAATTTTGGCATAAAATAAAATGTTGAAGGTTAAAATGCTCTAAAAAAGACTAAAATAACTATTCAATCAAACTTTAAAAAAAAATTATGATGTTTTGCCATCGAATAATCAAAACTCTATTATTTTGTTTTTCATTTTTCTTCCAACGGTGCAATCATGAAAACTAAAGTGGCACAATGTTTTTGGTCTGGAATCATATTATATGTATATTTACATACACATATGAACATCCTAGGAGATATGAGTTCGAATTGTTTTGTCTACAAGGTATATGTGCATTGTTAAAGAGTTAAGAATATCTATGAACATATATTACTTTGTAATTACATTTAGACCATTCAAATATATATATATATATATATGAGTTACGTCTTACAACCGTCATCAAGACTAGTGAATTCAACCATGGAAAATTAGAATATCAATAAATACAAATAAAGGAGTAGAATTGATGTCATGTCTTGAATAGTTTATATGTATTATTCCATAATAAGTAAGTATGAAGAAAAATAAAAATTAAGGGATCTCATTTTCATCGCCTCTCCAAATTGTCTCCTAACTGAATGAGTTGAGAGTCTTTTATTACAATCATTCCCTTCTGTTATAAACTTTGTATTTCCACGTCTCTTTGCATTATTCTTCATAAACGGTCTTTATTTGGACTTTTCTCTTAATCTTTGATATTCATTCTTAATTACTTTGTTTAGACGTTGTTAAGTTTAATTCATATACACACAAACATATGAACGTTTATCTATACATTAATGTTCTTTTCTTCCGGAGTTGGTTTGCTTTGTAATTCTTGAATTATTTTGTATGGTAGGTGTTTGAAACGTCTTCATAAAAGATTGAAAACTACTACTCCATAAGTGTGTTTTCAGATTCCTCTCATAAGTCATACTACGTAAAATTTGTAAGTTTTACACATTTTTTGAATTTTTAGAGGAGAGTAAATGGGTGTATGAGATTAACAAACAAAAAACTCATTCTTTTTTGGTGTATTTTTTTAGGATTTAAATTTGATACAATGGCTGTGTAAAATTTATTTTACACAAGCCTGCCTATTTCTACTATAAATCAAAATTAAACCTAAACCCTAAAAAACTAAACCCCAAACCCTAAACCATAAATACTAACCTTAAATTCTAAACCCTACAACCAAAAACCCTAAAACCTAAACTAAACCCCTAACCCCTAAAACTAAAAGGTATGTATAAACTAAAGTTTACACAGACTGTATATTGAAGTTTTTCCTTTTTTTATGCCCAATAGGAAAAAATTAAATTTTAAGCCCTAAACTTAAATTTTAAATCATAAACCCTGAAAAATACACCTTACACCCTATACCATATACCCTAATCATAAACTCTAACTTTATTTTCTAAGCCTATTTTTTAGGGATGAGGCTTAAATAGGGGCACAAAAAGGGCCAAAAATTTTCTATTCGAGATTTACACTAGAGAATAGAGAGATATTTATGATAAAAAAAAAGAGATAATCTCAACCATCCAATTACCTTCATGATCTCGTCGGATTTGTTTGTAAAAAAATGGTTCGGGTCGAGTTGGGTTTTTATTGAGCTTGAGGTCTAGTCGGTCGAGTTCGGGTTTAGGGTGAAAAAAATTCGACCCAATCGACCCGAGACTAATAGTGTAATTTCCCTTATAATTTTAGGGATATTAATAATAATGTCACCTCTTTATATTTTTTTACAATTAGGTCCTTAAATTGAATTTTTATTTATAATTTAGTATTTAAATTTTTTTTTTTACAATTAGGTTTATGAAATTGATTTTTTTAGTAGATCGGGTCGGGTTAGAGCATATAATTTCTGAGTCGGGCGAGCCTGGTTCAGGTTTATAGTAATTATTTTTGTGATGAGTTGGGGTTGGGGTATATAATTTCCGGGTTCGGTCAGGTTCGTGCTTATAGTAATTATTTTTGGGGTGGATTCGAATCAGCCAAAAACCCGACCCATACCCATCCCTAATTCTTACCCTATATATATATATACACGTATATTATGTATATGTTTTCCCATTTTCTTTGTTAAAAGTTAGAAAACTTAAGGATTTGTGAAACAAGTTAATCAAATCATTCCCTAAAGAAAATGAAAATGAAGACCAAAATTACCATATTATCAAGTTGGAAAAAGAAGAGCAATTTAAAACCTTTCTCAAGATTCAGAAATGTGTGGATTTATTTATTTGTTGTTGAACCCTGAATTTTATCTTCCATGACCATCATTAAATCCTGTTTTAGATGTGTGTTAATATCATTTTTCTCACATGACGTGTCATGCATCCATTGATTGTCAAATCAACTGGATGATAACACTGAATCTTCAATTGCAAGAGGAAGAGTTTGGTCCTGTAAGGTTGTAGAAACAACCGGCAACAAATTTTGAAAGAATTGAATGGCTGAAAGGGTACGTGAAACATGGGTTACGTAATACTACAACTCTACGTAGAAAATGGTAACTCATTTGTCCCTCTGTGTGTGAAAACCAGCGGATGAAATGTCGTTTTAGGGTTAGATGAAAAATATTGGACCCCACCCGGTTTCAATGTCGGCACATCATCATCTTGTACTTCTCTCTTACTTTTAAAATGGGGGTGAGCGACAGTCTCAGCCTCCACTTCTTGCAATCCCCAAGAAAAATCATAGTTTCTTTGGATCAAGAAATGGATGATTAGTTTGTAAATTATTCGAGTCAAACATGGGTCACCATTCTTGCTGCAATCAACAGAAGGTTAAGAGGGGGCTTTGGTCCCCCTGAGGAAGATGAAAAGCTGATTCGATACATCACCACTCATGGATATGGTGTTGGAGTGAAGTCCCTGAGAAAGCTGGTCTGGTCTCCATCTTTTTCCTTTACTTTTGGTAAGAGTTTCCATGTATGTTCCTAGTACAATTTGATGAAGACATCTATCTCTTTTGCTTTTCTTTCTTTGATTAGGTCTTCAAAGATGCGGCAAAAGTTGTCGCTTGAGATGGATTAATTATCTGAGGCCTGGCATTAGAAGAGGCCGATTTACTCTCGAGGAAGAGAAGTTGATTATTAGCCTTCATGGGGTTGTCGGGAACAGGTTTGAACATATATTTTCTATACTTTTAAAACTTCATAAATAGTGTGTATTGAAACACGAGTTTTGAGTTCTGAGGGAATTATTGCAGATGGGCTCACATTGCAAGCCATTTGCCGGGAAGGACAGACAATGAGATAAAGAACTACTGGAACTCATGGATCAAGAAAAAGATACGAAAGCCTTCCGCAGCAACGGGCACTTCTGCTCCTAGTACGGAGCATTCCCAGTCCTATATTAATTATGCTTCAAACCAGCTGGAGTTTGTGAATCAGGAAACCCTATTTTCTTCTCCAGCAGCCCAATTATTTATGTTCGACACAACAAATACACTCGACGGGTTTCAAGTTCATCAACATGGTAATCTAAACACTGAGAGTAGTTGGAACCTGAACCAGCATCAAGTGCAAGCGTTCCCTCCTTCAACATCTTTCACAGTGGGTATGGATTCCAACAATTATTTGCCACCATTGGTAGAGAATATGGAAAACATGGAAGAGGAAGGAGAAATGGGACTTGAGTGCTTGCAGAGGCAGCAGCAAGAGTTGAACGAATGGATTCAACTTGAATCCCAGCAATGTTCAAACTTTCTGTTCTGGGATAACATCGGCTGGGAGACATTGCCACCAACTCCATCAAACATGGGAACTACACTGTCTTCATTCCCCACATCTTTATAAATTATGGAAAAGTTTGTCGCCTCCCCCACCTTTGCTTTCTTGGTCTTTGAATCTCTCCTGAGTTTAGCTTTCGAAATGTTCCAGGCTTTTCCGGGAAAAAAAAGTTTGTTTTCCTTTTTCTTTTCTTTTCGTTTCTGCTTTCTTTTTTGTAACTTTATTTGGTGACGAGGTTGTGAAGTGTGAGGGACTGCAACATACATGATTTTTTTCCCTTCTTCTTTTTGGTGTTTGAAAACAGAAAAGGGAAGAATAAAAAGCAATGCAACAGCCAAAAAATGTTTGATGCTAAAGAGATATAGCTTGGTATTAAGTTGCTGCAATTACACTAAGTTTGTCAATCTTTTGAATGTCAGGAATGGAAACAAGATTTCATGTAGAGAGTGCAAACTATCATCAAGCTAGGAATATAAGAGTGCAAAATTATATTATTTTAGGAGGGTGGAAAATTAGATTATTAATAAAAAATATAAAAAATATATAAAAGAATTTAAAAATTTTAAGGTGCGGCTGCCGCTCAATACCCATGTGTCCGTCCCTGCATGGAGGGGAAACTACAATTACATTCAAATTAAGATTGTCTCCAATTCATGTCTTTCTCAACTGTAAAAGTGTAAATTAAACTTTGATAAATTATATATATGACCAGAAAATTTTGGCCTGATCTTGACTCCTTGCATATTCTATACAAAACGATAGTGATCTCTCTACATGCTTAAAATATGGAAGCTCTTAGATTTTTTTGGAGTTTTGATATCACAGACAAGAAGACATAATGAGACATTCAAGAGAACTACGTTAAACGCTGCAAATACGAATATTCGACACGTATGCGTAGCTTCAACATATATAAGCAGCATATGTTGTAAATTAAGAATTTAAATTACGGTTGCGCTCACTATATGTTTATCGCGATTATAAAAATAACGGATACTATTACTTCAACTCATGCAGTAACAAAGGCATATTGAGAAATCAGTGGGGGACATTGTTTTTGAATCAGTACTGTTTGAGAGAGTTTTTGAGTAATTGTCCAATCTGGGGTGGCTAGGTCTTGAATGCAATAATATTATGGTTGAAGAGAATAATGAATCTTTGAAAGAAATTAAAACCCAAAGTTGTAATTTGAATAATGATAAAATAGGACCCAGTTTCCTGCAAGATTAAACATTTTTCTCTGCATAAATCCTAAAAGTTGATGTCTGTAGATGAGTCCTAATACCTTTGGTCGGCCATTAACAAAGCCATAATCAATTTGTACGGCTTCTATTTGTATGACCGTAAATCAAAAGATGTTTCCTAGTTAACCTAACCCATTCATTAAAGGCCTGCACAAGCCTACGAGGAAATTTTATTTTTATTAATATCTTAATTTTAAAGTTTAAAAATTTTATTTAGGAATTTAAATGTACACATTTTTAATTTAATGAGTGTTGTTAAAATTTAGATTTTATAATTATTTTTAATTATAAAACTTAAATTTTAACTTCTAAACTTATATACTTGAACCTTTGAACTTTAAAATTAAAGTTCACCACCGGTGCATGGATATTTACCCTTCATTAAATTTTTTATTTTGTAATATTTTTTGTTTCCCAATGCATATAAATATTGATGTGAGTCAATGACTTGTCTTTCTTGTTCTGTTTACCATCTCATCTAAACTCATTATTATTTTGTAATTTTCTAACGTAAAAATTAATCAAATTACGATAATAGACATAATCTCAATTAACAAATTATGTTTAAGATGTAGTTAAGTTTGCCAATTAATCACATGGTTTACTAAAATTGGGAGTTGAATTGAGTTGGTATGATCTTTTAATGTTCTTTCTTTCTTTTGGAGAAATTGATTTAATTCGTCTGTGTTGTGATGGAGCTTTCCCCTCTTTTGAAGCAACCGACAGAATATTACGTCACATTGCCCAATCCAATTCAAGAACTCATCATAACGTTTCGTGTTTAGGGATGTCAATTGGACGAGAGTGTGAAAGGTACTCTTTTTATATCTATTCTCGTTAAGAATTTTTATTTTCGTCCCACGACTCATTGCGAATACAAAATTTAAAACTATCTATGCCCCACAACCCATCAGACTAAAAACATCCTCACTCCATTACCCATGTGGGACCTGAGATCCACCTAATCCATTTTTACTTGTCTCGTAATCTTTCATATAATATTTTTATAACTATTAATAATTCGTCTGTGTTGTGATGGAGCTTTCCCCTCTTTTGAAGCAACCGGCAGAATATTACGTCACGTTGCCCAATCCAATTCAAGAACTTGTCATAATATTTCGTGTTTAGGGATGTCAATTGGGCGAGAGTGTGTGAAAGGTACTCTTTTTACATTTATTATCGTTAAGAATTTTTATTTTTATTTTCGTCCCACGACTCATTGTGAATACAAAATTTATAACTATCTCTGACTCACAACCCGCATGACTAAAATCATCCCCGCCCCATTACTCACATGGGTCCTGAGATCCACCTAAGCCACTCTTAAAATCTATTGGGGCAGGTAAGGACAATGCGGGGCGGATGGGGATGGGGCGGGTACAAAGATATATTCACGTCTTCTCCATCACCTACGACGGATCTAATTTTTATCTTCATCCCACCCCACAACCCACGAAATTTATAACCATCACTGCCCAATTGAATATAAAATAGAATAAATCCTCGCAAAATCCGCCCAATTAATATCCCTATTCGTGTTCATGAAATCATTTCTGTCACATTGTAATTTCTTTTCGCTATTTTTTAATTGAACAAATACTTAATTCATATGTCATGTTCATTAAATCATAGATTATTAATTAATTAACTTTAACCCTTAAATCATTTCCTTTCTTCTGAAATCTGTAGCGTCTGATCTTCAAATTGCTTTATTGCGCTACATTTTCACATACAAATATTTTATGTTTTCTTTTGTAGCGGTTATTTTAAGCTTTTCTGAATTATTAAATTTAAAAAAATTAATCGCTCTCCTTTATTTTTTACGCCGTTTTTCTTCTAGTTTTTATATGTTTTGCATAGTCGACGACGACAACATTAATTTTAAATTGATTGTCGATTGTTAAATTTTTGATCTTTTCTTAGTAAATTTTATGCTTTTTATTTTGAGTTACATCATTTTATTTTGTTTAGTTAGTTTTTCTTTTTCGTATGTAAATAACCAATTTTTTTATTTATTTTTGTGACACGTTTTTTCTTGTTTCTTTTCTTGACGTCGTTTCTTCAAATGATGAATGTTTATTTCTTTTCTTAGAGTGGATTAACTAAATTTTGAAGCGACGAGTTGGGTTAGAGAAATGAGCTTCAACCAGATTGGATAGAATAAATCTTCTTTTTAGTCTTTGCTCAATTCTTGTTGCACGAAAGAAATTATTTTTTCTGAGCTAAACTCAAGCCCAAATAAATCCATTTACCTAAAACTCAACACCTAAATTTAAAAAATACTCAAAAGTCATTACCCATCTGAGTTGACCCAATACCCAAACTAAACATGCCTAAACCCTAATTTCCCTACGGTTGCCACCACCTAATACCCTAACCCTCCATCAGCCCCACCTCTAAACAACCCCTAAACTATATTAAACCCTAAACCAAAACTCTAAATAAAAATATAACTAAACCTAGTAACCACCAACTCTAAATGACCGTCATCGTCACCCTAAAATAATCCTATCACCCACCCACCATAAACTTACGACAACCAACACACCTTCATCCCTCAACAAACAAAGTCCAAAATCTTAAAGCATTAAAATGAGAGATGGGCAGAAACCTTCGTATTCCCTTTATAAAACGAAAATCTGCAGAGTATTATGAACACTTTTCGAATAAAAAAAAAGAAAAAATTAAAATAAAATAAAAAAGCTCTTTATTAGATAAATTCATTTAGCTTGAGTTTTAGAAAAAAAGCTAAGGAGAGATTCGTGTTTAGGGAGGTTGATCGAGTGTTTTAAGGTTGTTTAGAAGCTCTTCGACCATTGGAGGCAGTGGTCATCGTCGCTGATGAACAGTGGCGAATGACGGGCCACCCATCGACGCTGAGGGATCTTGTAAACTGATTGAGAGAAAAGAAAATTTTTTAAGCAAAAGGGTTACAAACGAGCTTTTCTTCTTCTGAAAGCATGTATTTATATAGGCTTCAAAACAATGTCATTTTGGACGTCAAATTCTAAGCCCTAAAATGCATCATTTCATCCTTGTACCCGCGCAAATAACCTAACCCAGGGAAAATCTTCACATTTTTGAATAAAATGGGATAATTATTCTTTGGTCATTCTGCTTTTGTTATGTTTTTAATTTGGCCCTTTTGCAATTTTTTCTTCAAATGTACGCCTTTTAGTTTCTGTTTTGTTCAATTTAGCCACATATCTGGTCTTTTTATCTCATGCATTATTAGGGATGTAAAAAGCTGACCCGACTGAAACTGACTCGAGTTTGAACTAGTTTTGACCCGAGGTGATGATGACCCAAACTCGATCGAGTCCAAACTGATACAATCCCGAACTTGAGTTAGACCCAATAATTTTGGATTTGAGCCCGAGTTGCACTTTCCTAAGAACAACCAAAACCCAAATTGAACCTGATAATGTGATAAATGAACCCAACATGCACTCGACCTAATATGAACACGAACCTAAAACTAACCTGGTACATTATGATATAACCCGACTTGAAACGACCCGAGATCCGATTTTACGTAACTTGTTATCAGCCCGACTTGGTGTTATCCAACCTATAAATGACATGACTTGTTATTGACTTGACTTGTAAATGAGTATAGTAGGTGATACCTTTTGTATTGAGTTTAACCCCAAAACTCCTAATTGTTTAGGGGGGAAATTACACACCCAATTTAAAATTTAATTTTTGAATTTTTTTCATATACCTTAAACCCCAAACTATATACCCCTAAAAACATATTATAATCATCATTGTTATTAAAACTAGAAATCTAGTTGTTATTATTATTTAAAAATAAATATAATTTATTCTCGTTTCCTTATTATTATTATTAGTATTAGTATTAGTGCATGGCTAGCCAATAGTAAGGACAAATCGGCGGTAGAAAAAACTCCAAAAATTTGAAGGATTTGCAATCAACGTATCAAGGGTTTGCAATTGACGGTGGTTGAAGGAGGCGTATTGCACAATAAGGTGTGATTTTTCTGGATTTTCTTACAATTTTCTGCGATTTTGCTCTAATTGTTGTATGGGTTCTTCATGATTGAGTTTAGACGTTGGTTTAGTTTATGATAGTTTAGAAATTGATAAAAAATCATCGTCGAAACTATGAATGACATTTTAGAAATCTTCAAAAACTATTTGTAATGAGAGGAGGGGGCGACATTCGTGTTGAACACTTTTTGTAGCAAATCTGCCGTTGTGATTGTATTGGAAGTGGCTATGACAAGTTTTTTATAGGTAAGGGGTGGTGGTGGATGTATTTATCCCAAAGAAAAGGGGATGGATGGAACTCAATTTTGCATTTTGCGAATGAAATCTAAAATGGATGTGATTGTATCAGAATCATTGTTTCTGTGTGTAGGTTGATTGTCAAATCGTAGGTTCGTGGAGCACTATCAATACGTGATTCCAGTGTGTGGAGGCTGCCAGAGTACGGTACTTGTGTTTAGTGAGCTATGTATTCATAGGGCCTTACGTGGTTGAGTCTATAAATCTTTCTTTTAAAATTGTATTAATCAAGTCAAATATTTAAATGTTTTAAATAAATGTGGAACTCTTTTGTAACGATTTAAATTGTTTATCTATGTTTTCAACTATTGGATATATTTGTTTTTGAGAAATATCTTGTTGGACTAAACCCATTTTGAGAAATTTTAATCATTTTAGATTGGGCTTGAGGCCCAATTGTGACATTCAGGTCATGGTGTAACAACAATGGTATCAGAGCTTAGGTTTAGCCGGTTTTAGGAAACCCTTGGGTGGTATAGGAGTTTTAGTAAGGTGTCTAGTGAATACAACCCCTTAAATTAATTTCGCACTCTTTAAGACTGGGCATCATGATGTTGTGTCTAATGTTACAACGCTAAGATGGTTACAATCGTAGCCGGAAGGGCCAAGTTAAGTGTTGAGCTGCTCATGGGAGCAATTGCGAGGGTGAGGTTGCCCTGAATTGTTGAGATACGAGTTAGTTAAATGATGTCGGGGTCGAGTATATGTCCTCCTCCCGCCACCTAAATGGTGTCTTCGTTGCATGTTGTAGTTGTTCTAGAGCCTTCGGGTACGTTATGAGAGTTTGTGGCAAGGAATCTTCATCATTATATGTGAATAATAGTTGTGTTGCAGATATGGATAAACTACTTTCGAAATTGGTCTATAAGATGCACGTTGATTGGGGAACCTTTGGTTCGCTTAAAAAGAGAGTCTCGTTGATACTTGGAGAGTATCATCGCCCTTCTCAAAGGCATTTCTTGGAGATAGTGGACTCAGAATCCACTAATCTGTTAGAGTGTGACCGAAGTTAAATGTCCTATAGGTTTGAGGGAGAGCTACCTTTTTGGGAGTTGTTACACCTTGGGAATTGCTTTGGTTAACCAAGGGCGATGCTAATCGGTAATGTCGAGAGTTGTGCTCGAGGCTTCGAGACCTCGAGGGAGCCCAAACTTTGGTAATGATAATGTTGAACCGTTACCCTTCCATCGGGATTTTCATGGTGGTTGTTCATAGAATGGCACAACGAGGTTGTGAGGTATGTATGACCGTTCGATAGATGCTACTGTGTGCAGTCCGATGCTCGCGAGCTTTTGGATCGCTAGAGTGTTTATTTATGCTTCTTGGAAGGGTCATCATGACTTCTTCCTTATCAAGGACTTGAGTGGATATCAAGGTAAGACCGAGTTGGACATCGGTGCTCATTGCCGTTGTCAAAGGACATTGTCCTAGTTAAGAATATCAAAGGTTTTGTTGCAAAGGAGCAACCCGAATGAGGTTTCTTTGGTTCAAGGGTTTTGCTTATGGAAGAGTCGGGCTTGTTTGCTAGTAAGAAGTTGGTTCATTGAGGTAATGTTTAAACAATTAATAGATGTTGTGTAGTAGTGAGAGACTGTTATGTGTCTCTAAAGGTGGATGACTCGTTTAACTGATTGTGATGTACCCGTGTATTTTTTGATATTGGTTTGAGAACAAGATGGTTGCAGTTAAAGTATCAAAGGCTTGTAGTTTCGAAATAAATTTTAGAATAATGATTTCTTTCGTTAGGGCGTGTCATGGTAACGTTTGTTGTCTATAGCGATGTTTGAGATGTTTCAGGGATGATAGGGTAGGGCACCACCATATTTTCTCTCGAAAATAGGGTTGATGCTTTGCGTGACACGTGTGAATATACAAGGAATATGAGATGATGAGTGTTGGCAAGATAGGAAATGTTAGTTGCTGTGTAGTCGGTTAAGAAAGTAAGAGTTTGAGACTTTGTAAATGTTTTTGTTACATCATAATTCTTTTGAATGAGCCAAAGAACATTGGTAGAGATTCGAGCTGCGTAAGACCGTTTTGTTGTGACAGTGGTACTGACTCGATTAAAGTCGAATAAAATTTTAAAGATATTCAAGGATGGTTTATTGTTTTGTCAATGATGTATTTTGTTCTAACAGGGGGGAGGTTGTGCTTACCCCAACAGCGTAAAATTTTGGGTGCTTGACCTTTAAGGAATATAATATTTGGACAATGACATCATCCAGAGTAGTTGAGAACTATTGATTGTGTGGTCGATCTGGTTATAGTATCATGCCACCTATGTGGAGCAATCAAGGATCACAACTGATGGCCGTGTAAGGAGTACCGATGCTAGCTCAGTACGGTACTAGTACTCGATTCATCTAAAGTCGGTATTTATCAGTCTGTACCGGTATCCCTGTGTTTCATTAGTTAAGCTTTGAGTTAAATATCGATCTACTTTGGAAGCCGTGAGAAGTAGCATCTGTTGTAATTAAGAGGATTCAATGTTATGATTGAAGTTGGGTTCAGTGGTTTGTCGGACTTTGAGATATTGTTGTGTGTGCCTTAGAGGAAAAGGTATCGAGGCAATGGATTCCTTCTATATAGTATAGTAGTCTGTATATAATGAATTTTGAGAGTGATGGTTTGTGCATAACTTTTGTAGTGTGTTTTGAGGGATAGTGTGGGGTCATATGTTTGAGATAGTGTCAAGTTGATGACTTGCCCTCGGTTGGGAGTCTAACACCAAGTTCTTAGAGTTGTGGTGAAGTTTTGATTTTCTTTAGAGGAAGTTAAATGGATGGCTGTGGACCTTGTGAATGATTTGTAAGTGCACAGTTTATTGGGATTATGTTGAGTGATGAAATGATTCTTGGTAGATACCATTTGATTTTTTGCAAAGGATTGTGAGCGCGCAGTTTCAATGAATTTCCTTGAGTAATGATGTGGTCATTGGTTTGGTTGTGAGCTGAGTTGTATGATACTATGGTGTGTATATGCTACCTTTAGGGTACAAGATTCGAGGGTTGTGTTGGAACCTTATCCCTTGGTGGGATTTTCATGTAATGACATGTTTGAGTGTTGGTACTGATGAAGTGTTTGCCAGACACGTGATAGTTTGGAGTTTGAGACTCTCGTGTGAGCCAAGTTTTGGGGAGCTACTTTAGTGGTTGACATGAGTTATCATGCCGAGTTTAAGGTGCTTAAAGCAAGTTGAGACGTTCGTTTTTAGAAGTCTTACATCGGGCAAGCAATGATTTTGATAAAGGATGTCATCAGAGTTAGAGTCTCCGTTAGGGAGTCACCACGAGGAAGATTGATTCGTTTTGGTTACAACAACTGTGTAACCCCATATTCTTTAAATCGTGTGAAATTGTGGGAAGATTTTGTGTGCAATAATCTTTTGGGATCTACGATATAAAGTTAAGTTTCTTTGATGACATATTTGTGTAACGCTTTGGTCAAGGTACCGCTGGGCTTGTTCTATGGCTTTGGTTATGCATCAAATAGTGATGGATCACTTTAAAGGAAATGGTCAATTGAATTGGGTTGTACCGAGCAAGGATGGATTAGTTTAGATTATGCTTGTATCGTTTGAAGACAATTATGATATTTGACAAGTGTTGTGAGAGATCAGAGTAGCGCAGCGGGATATGTTTGAGAACGTTAGAGATTTATAAAAGGTTTATCATCTTCTTTGTTTTACCGGTATAAATTTCGAGGACGAAATTTCTTTTAAGGTGGGGAGAGTTGTAATAACCCAAAATTTGAGCTTTGCGAAATTGGGCCTTTATTTTGGAAGCCTAATTAAGAGGGCCCATTATATTGGTGGGAGAGGTTTTGAATTTTAAAAAAGATAAAGATTAGAGGAAAATGGATATTATGTTGGGAAGAAAGAAAAAGTAAATACGATAGAGAAAATGGAAAATAGGAGAGAAAGTAAGGGGGAAGAGTTTTGAAGTTCGATCTACCGCCGTCCAAGCATCCATGTGTTCGGGTGAGAGGAAACAAAGTTCGGGTGGCTTGAAAATGAGTAG
Organism: Hibiscus mutabilis; assembly: GCA_019671005.1. NCBI lineage: Eukaryota > Viridiplantae > Streptophyta > Magnoliopsida > Malvales > Malvaceae > Hibiscus > Hibiscus mutabilis. The sequence goes on along the minus strand of CM033715.1, from coordinate 44,154,158 downwards.
TTTCGATGGCCAAATCACGAAATAGAGGTCACCGAATGTTCACCAGTGTTGGGACATCGGGGCTGAAGCTGGCCCCGCCGTCTAATGGTCGGAAGAAACCCCACGCGCCGCCCCTGCGAGTGGGCATGCGCAGCAACAGAGGGCGGGTGCACATTTACTCATGTGCACCGCGCCATACAAGATTGCTCTCCTTGGGTGCACATGGACCCTGCTGTACCCAAGCACTAACCGTGGGTACATCGTATTAGCCTTGTACCGTGTCGCACCTGATCGCTAGGCCGTTGATTGGCGTTGACCGACTGTTGTTTTTTCTTGGGGGACTCTATCCTGGGGTTTCTCAACGTTCTGAATTCATTGACGCCGTTTGTTTTGCCAAATTTGAACCCAATAAGCTATTTTTACATGTTTGAACCTTCAAATTCTATAAAGTATGTGTTTAAGTGATGATTACAGTATTAATTGGTATACAAGGATTATTTGGGATTGGATATCGGGTCAATTAGATTATTTAGGAAGCTTGGATGAGGATTTTAGCAATATCAGCTTAAGGTTAGTACACCTCGAACTCCTATTTCTTTATGAGCATCATAAATGTGAATAACTTGCGTGTTACTGTCTGCAAGATAGGTAGACGATAAATAAGCATGTATTGAGACTGATGATATGAATCGATATTTATAAGATGCATGATGACGTTGTGAATATGTAGAGACTTGTGGAGGCTTTAGAGATCGTTTAGGATCATTCGAGATTCTCCTATGTGATGGCTTGTATGTTTGTTCGAATAGATTGTTGAGTTTTGATGGAAATTATGCTAAATGGACTAATAATTGGAAATATTCGACTAATCGATCATAAAGCTGAGAATTGATATTAAATGATTATGAAGCCGGTAATTAACATTTATCGAGCAGATGCATTAGTAAACAAATCTTAATGACTTTCATAAGCTTTAGGGATCGAATAAAGTGTTGTAAAATCATAATTCAATAAAATGGTACGAACCCAGGAATAGGGTATCAGTATGAGCCTTGGTTGTACCTGTACATGATTAGGAGTCGTATCGGTATGGGTCGACCCATACTGGTACTTGTAGAAATTAAAGATTTTCAGTAAGTAATTTTAGTATCGGTACGCATGTGAGTACCGATACTCAAGGGTACTGTGTCGATACTTGTGTACTAGTACCGGTACCCGATATAAAGAATAATCTATATATGCAAGTTAAGGGTGGAAATCGATGAGAATGTTAATAATTGAATTATGCCTTGAATAAGTGTGATAATATGGACTAATAGAGCCAATAAATGAGATTAATTATATCCCGGCACAATAAGTAATAACTCGGTAAATATTGAGTGACTTGTCTGTAATAGCAACCGTATGGATCCGTAGTGGATCGTGTGTGGTTACGTGCCAGGTAAGGGCACTTGTGTGGTTGAGTTACTTTGATTAGTGGGATCCAGATACCTAGTGGAAGAGTGTTGCAACACCATGGTTAGAGATGCCAGATGTACGTTTTCGAGGCTGTGTGACATCGGGCCTCATCCGATGATACTCGAGGAGAGATGCCGAGTATGGGTGTATGTTCCCGAGGCTGTGTGACACCGGGCCTCACCTAGAGAAAGAATGTACGTTCTCGACGTTGTGTGACACCGGGCCTCACTCCAGGTTTGTGGTTATGACTTTGTGTGGTTGCTCGGTGGATCTGGTGAGAACCCGAGTATGTTTAGGCCTTGTGGACCATGTATGATGTTTTGCTTTGTTGAGAGCATGTGTTTAGGCGACTAGCGGTAGCGCCACGTGTTTATTTATCTCTCTTTATTGCTCGTACTAGCTTGCATGCTTATGATTAGTAAGAAGTATAGTAGAGTAGATGTGTACCACTAAGCTTTGTAAGCTCAGTGCTCAGAATCGTTGTTTCCGTGCGTAGGTTGATTATCAGATCGTGGGTTCGTGTAACACTATCAGTACGAGATTCCAGCATGTGGAAGCTTCCAGTATGTGGAGGCTTCCAGCATGTGAAGGGTTCCAGAGTACGGTACTTATGTTTAATGGGGTATGTATTCATAGGACCTTACGTGGTTGAGTCTGTAAATCTTTCTTTTGAAATTGTATTGATCAAGTCAAATATTTAAATGTTTTAAATAAATGTGGAGCTCATTTGTAACGATTTAAATTGTTTATCTATGTTTTCAACTATTGGATCTATTTGTTTTTGAGAAATACTTTGCTGGGCTAAACCTATTTTAAGAAATTTTAATGGTTTTGGATTGGGCTTGAAGCCCAATTGTGATATCCAGGTCGATTGGAGGAGGAAAATAAATTTATTAAATAAAAATAAAAATTTAAATTCTTCCAATAAGGTGATGGCATGTGTCGAAATCGTGATTAATTTATTTAATTAAATTAAATTTAAGATTAATTTGATATAATAGGTAATTAATAGGGATCAAATGTGTAATTATATAAATTTTCCTTTAACAACCACGCCACCCATTTAACGACACTTAACTTCGAGTGACCAGAAGTTTACAGATCGAAAACGTAAGTGACCTTATCAGCCGAATTTTAAAATCGATGGCCAAAATTATACCGAAAAAAACATAAGTGACAATTACAGTAGTTTACCTTTTTTAAATTGTCAATTCACCCCTCTTGGCCATTCTTATTTGATTGATCTACTCAACGGGTATTCAAGTGGTATGAACAACTAAAACCCAAAAGGATCACAAGCATCCGATGAGAGTGATACGTTTATGACAATATCGTTGAATTAAAGCTACATGTAATCTTTCAATAATTTCTTAAATACGTGGGAATTCAATCATTGTGCTTTTCTGAAATCATTCATTAACTTAAATAATGATTTAATTAATAAACGAAAAGTTAGAACTTAATAAAATACTATTTTAGCCTACATCATAAAAGTCCAATTGGTCTTTTTGCTAAGTTTTACTCGTGAACAATATGCATGCTAAATTACGGACACTTGAATAAAATCTTTTTTTTTATGAATAACTTGAATAAAATATTTAAATGAAAGAAATGGTTTGAAAAAAATTAAATAACTTGTCATTTAATTGAGTTAAATTTGGTGTATTAAATTAATAAACTATTGTTTTAATTTTAAGGTGTTGAAAATTAAAATTAAAATTAAAATTAAATAAGTTTATATGTATTCCTTTTTTTGAGAACGAGTACGTCAATTTTATTCATAAAGGAAAAATCAAGGAGAAAGTTTACAATTTGATCCAGACAAATTCCTAAAACAAAACTAACGCCTCTAGATCAAACAAGACCATAAAAGAAAAAGGTAAAAAACCTAATTCAAAAACTCAAACAAACTATATACAAAATATCACCGAAGCTCGAAGATGAAGGTAAAAACATCAACAACAACATTAAAAAAAATTGAATATTGCAGAATTGAGGTACGTTGACAACACGTTTATTACCAAAACTCGATCGCGAACAATAGCGGTGATTAAACTTGCATAAAAATTCAAATCGAGGGTCCAAAGCAAGGAGATCAACATGATAACCAAAGTAGCGTCATCTTGATCAGTTGTGACGGCGGCAGATCCAACCCTGATAGAAAAGCAAAACAAAAGAAAAACTTGCCAAAAGACAGAATAACGTGCTAAGAAGCAGAAAAACGTGCTAAGAAGCAGATTTATTGAAATAAAACTAAAATCAAAAGAAACGAAATAAATAAATAAAAGAGGGTGACCAACAATCGACAATCGACATTAAGGTTGGTGTCGTCGCCGACCATGAAAATCAACAAGAATGAAAAAGGGGATGGTGGCTTTAAAGAGAAGAGTTTAAAAATTAAGTTTAATTTTTTCAAAGGAAATAATCAATTACCTCGGAAGTTTATATGTATTCTAATATAACAGTCTTCGTAATTTTAATAAAATTAAAATTTGACTATGTAAAAACATTTAATGGTAGAAAATTAATATTATTTTAATTGCGGATAGACATGTTTTAATTGTTGGCTGTTCAAAGTTTGAACATGGAAACTTTATCAAATAAATAAAGTAGAGGAAGTCGAAAATGTATGACCCAAATGAGCCATGAGACACAAGGAGTGTTATCATTCAGTGTACCCTTAATTTAAATTCAGCTAAAAATTTGTCTTTCCTTGCCTAAAATATTTATGTGTCTTTATTATTTAGGAAGTTAGATTATTTATATGTTAAATTATAGAGTATATGTTCATATATATTTTTAATTATTTGACAATATACACACTTTACACACAAAACGATTTGAACTCAAATCTCTTAAAATGAACATCATCATCTTTTTTACTATGATCATCGGTTAAATTATAACTTTATGTTATAACTTTAAAGTTTTCATCTAGAGGATAATCTTTAATAAAATATCGTAAACATTTAATCAAGAAAAATACTTGGTTTGTGGTTGGGCTCGCTCCACCCCTCCCATACGACCCAAGTTTGAATTCTGTTGGAGTCAAAAAAAAATTAATTTCTTTAGACTTTGCCCCTATGATAACCTTTAATAAAATCTATCATAAAATTTTATCCAATTTATTTTTTATATAATTAGATGGTGACATGTTACTATCTAATTGGATAAAAATTTTATTAGATTAAATACATTAAAATTAAGAAAAAAATATTCTAACAAGGTTGCCCCTTTCTGATTAAAGGATAAAATTTATTAAAATTTTATTTTGTTTAACTGTTACATCAGTTTCTCCATTAAATGTTAATGTTATGTGATTTAATTGATATCGTTTAAATAACAAAGTGATTTAATCGAAAAAAATAGCAAATCAAAGGTCAAATTAAAACCTTTTACATAATCATTCATATAGTTTAACCATTTTAAAAACATGTCCTGAATATCTTATCAACCACTACAAAAGGTCTTACTGGACTCCGAACGGTTGCAACATAATCAATTTAAATAGCTAAGTGGTTTAACTGACAAAATTAATTGATTAATACTCAAATTAGAACATACCACATAAGTGATCCTTTATGTAGTTCAACTATTTTAAGAAGGAATTGTTCTTTGATACACAGTGTAAACTATCACGAGTTAGTGGTTTAGTTTAGAGTTTAAAGTTTAAGGGTTTAGATTTTAGGATTTAGAAGTTAAGATTAGTATTTATAATTTAGGTATAAAATTTAATTTTTTAAGATCTAAGGTTAGAAATTTAAATTTTATAGTATAAATGTACAAGTTTGTGTAAAATTAATTTCACCCGATCAAAATTTACACTTCTAAAAATAACTTGCAATAAAATAATTTGAAATTTGGATAAGTTTCGGTTCTTTGAGCCCAATATTTCAATTTTAGACCTAATAATAAAGCCCGGAAAGAGCCCAAAATAAAACCCAACGCCAACAAATAAAAGTAATAGAAAAACTTAGACTAGGGTTTTTCTGTTATATGTGATGAAGCAGAGAAAGAAATCCTCCATTTAAGTAACTATCTTTGCCGCCGCTTGTTATCTCATAGCAACCATGGTACTTTCTTTCGCTTCCGAGTTTTTCTGCTTGGTTTCTGAGAAAACATTTGCTAGAGAATATCTAAAAGGTTTTAGTTTTTGTTTTCTTGATTCCAGATCATCCCAGAGAAGAACCGCCGCGAGATCTCCAAGTACCTCTTCCAAGGTAACTAAATAAAACAAACAAAAAAAACAATCCCATCTCGATTCGAATTTCCTTCTTTATATTTTTTATATTTCGATTTAAATCTGTTTTTTTTTTTTTACATTTAAAAACAAAGGGTGTTTGCTATGCAAAGAAAGATTACAACTTGGCAAAGCACCCAGAAATTGATGTTCCGAATCTTCAAGTAATAAAGCTGATGCAAAGCTTCAAGTCTAAGGAATACGTCCGTGAAACATTCGCTTGGATGCATTATTACTGGTACCTTACCAATGATGGCATTGAGTTCCTAAGGACTTACTTGAATCTCCCTTCTGAGATCGTGCCTGCTACTTTGAAGAAGCAAGCTAAGCCTGCTGGTCGTCCTATGGGCCCTTCTGGTGACCGCCCACGGTAATAGTTTTGGGTTCTTTGTTTTCTTTTCTTCTGTATATAGAGTTTGGTGAAATTTTCTTACGTTTCTAATATTCTGTTGGTTATAAATCAGTGGTCCACCACGCTTTGGTGACGGTGAGAGGAGATTCGGTGACAGGGATGGCTACCGTGGAGGTCCACGAGGAGGAGGTGATTTTGGTGACAAAGGAGGAGCTCCTGCTGACTATCAGCCTTCATTCAGGGTAATGTTGCTTTGGTCAATTTCCTAACCTTTTTCTATATATGAATAGCTTACATTATAGCATGCTCAGGGACGGAGCTGGATTTTATGTCAGGGGTTGTGAACCCTTGGGTAGTTATATTATAAATTTAGGGAGTGAAATTACAAAATTTTAGAGGGTGCGAACTTAGATCATGCTTGACTGTTGCTTGTTTCCTTTTTATCGTTTGATTCAATGGGTTCCACTAAACTGTACTGATGATATCGTGTTTGATCAAAGGTATAAATTTGAGGTTAGTTGTTATTGCTTGTGGCTGATTTAAGTTGAGAGAAGTGTCTTATGATATAAATATTACTTTGAAAAAGATTTGTGCATAACAAATGCTTATTTTTTCACCGTTAATTTGAAAGATGCCATTTCCATATGATTGCTTGAATGATCTTATTTATTTCAAAAGTCATTAAATATTGATGGTCATGTTTAGGCATTGATGTTATCAATGAGGTCAAGATTACAAAATCAGAAAGCTGATATAATTTCTAACTTCTGAACTAACAGAGTCCTGGAACAAGGCCTGCCTTTGGCCGTGGAGGTGGTGGTTATGGTGGGGCTGGACCTGCAGGCGGTGCAGGTCTTCCTTGAGATGGATGGTTTTTCATGACTGATAGTTGTCAGTTTAGGTTTGTTGGCAGTTTGGAGTTAATAGAAGATTGTCATATGCTTTCATGTTTTAATCAATTTAGTTGTTGGATGATTATAAATTATTGCTTTTCCTTTGTTCATCTAAATGGAATTTAGGACTGATGTTTTTTTTCTTTCCGTTGATCAATTCACACATTTTGTGGTGTTTGTTGCACTGGGGTACTGAAAAATTCATTTAAGAGTTTGAATACTGCGGTTACATCTGATCTATGACACATTCTCTTACATGTTTCATCATCACAATTACAGCATCATAGATGGATTTGCTCTCCGGATGTCTTGTATCGTTTACCATGAACTTGCACATATTTCCTTTGATCTCAATAGGACTCCACCCGCCTTCTTTTTTCATTCCTTCAACTTGCCTAAGCTGAGCCCTAACCCCGGCAGCATCGTTCCACTGGCCTTTGTAAGCATATGTGTTTGATAGTGCAACTCTCCAAACAATGCCTTCAGTATCCTGGACAGACCAGCTTCTTTGCAACTCTCTCAGCTATGCAGATGTTTCTGTCGAATCCACAAGCACCCAATACAGCATACCATGCATCGTTGCTCGGTTTTATTGGCATTCCCTTTATAAAAGCTTCTGCTTCCTCTAGTTTTCCTGACCTCCCCAACAGGTCCACCATGCAAACAAAATGTTCCATACTCGGTTCCAGACCGTACGCTTTATTCATGCGCTTGAAGATTTTGTGGCTTTCTTCAACCAGTCTTGTATGAGAGCATGCAGAAAGGATGTTGGTTAAGGTGATAGCACTAGGCTCGTGTAGACTTGATTTATTTAGCTTGGTGAAAGCCTGGAGAGCAAGCTTCCCGTTTCCATTGATGCTGTATGAAGCCATCAATGAATTCCATGAGCCTAAAGCTTTCATAGGCATTGCCTCGAAGATTTCCTCTGCTAAATCCAACTTTCCTGATCTTCCATCTATCAAGGCATTTTGAATGAAGATGTCGCCGATCAATCCAGCTTTTGTTATGTACCAATGAATAACTTGTCCTGGTGTGAATGATGACAAGTTTGAACAAGCTTGAATTAATGCCAACATGGTGATGAAATCCGGACGCATCTCTCCACCGTTGCAGTGAATATCTTTAAGTAGCTTGAATGCCTCATGGAATTCACCATTCTTGATCAGACATGTAATCAATGAATTCCAAGACAGTGTCTCTCTCGTTCAAACTTGCAAAGACTTGAAAGGCTGATTCACCTTGCTTGTTTTCCGCATACATGTTGATCAGAGAGTTCTGTACGATGCGAGAAGAAAACCCCATGCTTGATTAGGTAGTCATGCAGTTGTTTCCCTAACACTTCAAGAGAGTGGCCGTCATCTCCGGGTTAAGATACCATCCTTCACCGTCAAAATAAAATCCAGAAAAAAGTTGTATTCCTTCTCTGAAGTAGCCATTAGTTAAGTACGTCTCAGCCATAGAATTCAATACAAGTTCATGTTGATACCACCCCAATTTTGAAACCAAGCCATGAACCCATTGCAGTATCCTTAGTTGTCCAATGAAGGAACATACATGTAAAATGCTCAAAATTGTCACCGCCTTGGGTTCAACCCCATCTTGCATCCTGAAGAAAACCAGAAGCGCTTCTTCCATGGATCCATGTAACACAGAACCCGAAATAATAGAAGTCCACGAAACAGCATCTCGGGAACGAAACCTCTCAAGAAGCTTAACCGCCTCCAATGAGACCCCTGATTTTGCATATGCGCTGATCAAAGAGTTCTGCAGAAAGCTATCCTCGAGAAATCCACCCTTGATAATGTAACCGTGTAGAATGCAAATGAGTCTAGGATTGCAATTTTCAGTAACAATTTGTAAAGCAGCTGCAAGCGTGAATTCATTGGGGTATTCATTCTCCAGCATCTGAAGAAAAGTGGTTATCCCTTGGTCAGTTAACCCATTGTTGCTGTAACGTGATATCATTGCAGTCCACGATTCCACGGTTCTCTCAGGCATATGATCGAACAGCTTTCTGGCGTACTCTGTACATCCACATTTCATGTACGTTTGCAGAAGAGAGTTGTTAACAAAGACAACCGTCTGCAACCTGGATTTTAATATAGCGACGTGAATGCAAGAACCCCATTCTAAGTTCGTCGATGTAGTACATGATTTCAATATTGCATGGACTGTAGAAACAGAGTCATGGGTTGATAATAAATTTTGCAGTCCTTCAGCCACAGGGCTGCTGTTACGAATTTCCTGTCCTTGTTTAGGAAATCGGAGAATAGGTGAGAGCTGCAGAGTTAGCATCTGCAACAACCAAACTATTCAGTCAATTCCCAGTGAAACAAACCAGTTGATGGGAGAATCAAGAGATCGTAGGAAAATTTCAAAATAAGAGGATAATTTGAAACTAATTGGACAAATTCAGATTATTCATTTATATAGATAGCAGCCGAATTCAACCTTATTTGTTGAAAGGGTAAACTACCCCGGTGACCACCGAACTAATTGGGGATACTTATTTTGACCACCAAACTAATTGAGGATACCTATTTTGACCATCGAACTATCGAAATTATCAATTAGACCACCAAACTTATTAAATCAACATATTTTGACCACCAAACTTATTAAATCAAACTAACATAGGGTAACGTGACAGTTAACAAAAATTTGTAAAATTACACATTTAGTCTATGTTTTTTACCTATAATTTCAATTTGGTCTTAATTTAAATTAAATTAATTAAAATTAATCATCCAATCAGATGATGACACGTGTCACCACCTGGTTAAAGAAAAATTAAAGAGATAAGAGTGTGTTTGGGGTGGTTTGAACCTAGGACCTCCTTTTATAAAATACCTAGGCCATTACCATTGCGCCAAACCATCTATATTGTATAAGGTACACTATTTTATAAATATCTTATAATACTGTAATTGTTAGGAAAAAAGAAGTAAAAATGATTGAGAGGAGATTCGAACTTAGGTCATTTAGAATGTGTAAAAATATATAAATCGCTAAATTAATTCAATTTTTAGTAAAAAAATTAAAATTGGAGATTTGGTGCTTTCTTGGATATTGAATTTCGTATAAAAAAGACAATATGCACACCTTAATTCAGACTAACAAAAAATCGTAGGGTTCTTGGATTAATTTGAGAAATCATGCTAATAACATATTATAAAACTATTAAACTTGTAAGAAGAACAAGAAAAGGTGTATAACCCAATATGAGGGGGGGTATCTTTCTATTGCTTATCACATTCATGAATATATAATCACAATTTATAGAACTTCAAACATCGTAGTATACATGAATCTAAAATTCAAAAATCACAATAAAATTAAATCCATTGTGCGCTTTTGGGAGTTTGAAGGGTCGTCCATTATATATAAATGGATTTATAACATTTTTCTTGCAAAGACAATATTTACCTTTTTATCAAATGAAATTTCATTCATGATAAATAAGCATTCATAGAAAGGTCGGATATTCAACCCGAGTACAAACCAACCCACTAGCAAAACCAAGTCCCAAACACATGATGACTTTCATCTCTTGCCAAAGGTATGTCACGTTATCTTATCAAAACACACTGATCAACTCTAATTAGACTACCATCTCCGTGAGAACTCAAAGGTCTGAGACAAGCATCCATTTGCACAGATTAGGTCCTATTCAACAAAATTTCGTCAGGACTTAAACAAAATTAACAGAGATCGAAGGCAAAGAAGCTTATTTTAGGTATCTACGAGCTCTATAAATGTTCTTTCTTAGGTACATCAAACCAAGACTACTGTGTGATAAGAAAGAAATGGCTTGGGTGGGGATGAATCTCTATTCCAGAAAAGGTATCAAAAACGGGTTGACGAGACGGACTTTATCAAACTTAACTGTCGACAATATGACAATTTTTGGCGCTTGATACGAGCAAAGGCCCGACCTACATCAACAAAAATGATGAAGGGAGGATCAAATCCAACGATTGAGGGTCGTCTTCCATCACTGTAGAGCAACAAACCTGCACCAAAAGAAAACCAAAACAAACCTAACTAACAAAAAAAAAGAGAAAGAAAATTCAAAATAAAAAATCCCTTTTTTTTCCTCTGATGACTCTTGTCGACGGAAGAAAAAATAAGCGTTTTGAAACATTGGATTGGATCCAATGATTACCAAAAAAAGGACCCTAAGACGAATCGTCAATCCCAAACGACCGCCAAAAAAAGTAGACTGATACCCTTAAAATCTATACACTAAGGGACAAAAAAGAAAGAAAATGAGATTAAAAAAAAAAAAGTTTAACAGTCAAAATAAGTTTCTAAACTATACTATTTTTTCTAATTAGGTGCATGAACTATATTTTGGGTCAAATAGGTGCATATATTATCTTACGTGACCCATTTAAGGTTTCATCGTGAAAGGAGTTATTTTTTCGTTATCCAATAAAATACAAATATGTGGCATGATTTCTTATTTTCTAAAATTAAAATCTAAAAAATAAGAAAAAATAATATTAATTAACCCAACAATCTTTAATTCCGCTAAAATCCTCCTACCTTAACCCTAAATCCCAAAGTTCCTGCACTCCGACCACTGATTCAACCGCCACTGGCCACCCTTGTCTTTATCGGACCCCCACTGCTAAAAACTCATTATCTCGTCGTCAAAAATCGACAAATGAATCGTCGACGAGCACCCAACAATGAAAAAAAGGCCGATTGGGTTTCCACCGAAGGATAAAGGATGACGGATGTTGAACGGTAAGGTACACAACGCTTAGACAGTGAACGGTGAACCACAGACTTGGGGGGGCTGTCGGACGATGAGAGAGATGTAATTTGGAGGTTTGGTTGAAAGAAATTAAAACTTTTGAATTTTTAAAGAAATTCAGAAATTAAAAATATAAACAAGGCCTTGTGTCATGTTCTGATTGGACGATAAAATTTTTCTAACAGCCGTTGGCGAAAAAATCTTACTTAAATAACGGAATGAAACGTTGGGAACTTATTTAGCCCAAAAATAGTTTTGGCACCTAATTAGAAAAAAAATATAATTTGATAAACGTTTAAATAAAAAAATAAAGGTCATAACAGAAAACAACCATTAAATGGCCAATGGGTGGCGGCCATGCAATTTAGAGCGGGAAGCAATGCCACCTATAAGCAGAGACGGAGCCAAATGGAGGGTGGGTGGGGTAATTACCTTCCAACTTTGAATGATTTAATTATTTTTAGGCCATTAATAATTTAAAAGCCTTTGCAATTTAATCTTTGCTCCTCTAAAAAATTTAGTTTTTTTTATTTTTTTAGAACTTTAAGATAAAATTAATTAAATTAAGCCTTGACCTTTAATTTTTTATAGTTTAATCACTTTGTAAGACCCTTACATTTTAAAACCTTCAAAATCAAACTTTAATTTTATTAATTTTTATGATTTAATTATTTTTAGAATACTGTATATTTTAAAATTAGTGGCTTCGTCCTGCCTAAATGGGACACTAAGACAAAGAAACCCCAACAGACTAGAGGAGAGAAAACCGACCAGATTTACCTTTGAGTCTATGTTTAAACTAAAGATGAAACCAAGACGGCTTAATTGCTTCTGATTTTCTTCCACTAGCATTGACCCACTTTCCTCTGTCATGACACCAAAATCCAAAGTCTCATATTAAACTGGGTAGTTTGCACTTTGCATTTTGTCCTTGTAATTTAAAACCGTCAAAGTACGGAATAATAAGATAATATCTACGTGGATAATTTTAAAAGAGTTTTTGAAGATATTTAATCGTTGTTGGATTAGATATCGTCCTAAATCCTGATGATATAAGCAAAACCAAAGCTTTTGCTTTCTGTTTTCTCGAAATGGAAAGAAGAAGAAAAAAAACCTTGAGCCATGTGCCTGTCTATTGACCAAACTACCCTCCTGTTGCTCTTCCTTCACCGTTTCACCTTTCTCTCCTCCCCAGCTAAGACAAATTAAAATGATGAGTATTTGGAGCCCCAAATTCTCATTTATGTTGTCTATGATCATACTCTCCACCATCATCCACCTCTCAAGTTGCAGATACATCCATACAAGTCCAAGCAATGAAGCTGAACAAACAACCAAGACAGGTTTCATTACATGGCAGCATTTCCCTGAAAAATCTTTGGAGAAATCGAGAGCAGAAAAGAGTGAAGCAGTTCATCAAGTGTCGTATCGAACAGTTCTAGGAGGACCAAACCCCCTCCATAACTGATTACTCTTTTTTCTTTAAGGTAGATCTTCATTACAGTGCAGTTGTTTTGTTTCCTCTCTTTTCTTCATAGTTATGGATAGTAGAAACGGTTTGAGTGAAAGGAATGCAGTTGTTTTTTCAGAAACTGCAATTGTATTTGTTTGAATCCCAAAGTAGTTCAAGTCGTGGAACGTAAATGGGTGGAAATATTCTTTTCACTGTTACAAGGTGATGTAGCGACTTAAAAAATTTCTCCGGTGACACTTGGAAGAAATGTTTTGAGTTTTAAAAAAATGTTTGAGAAATAATAGGGTAGCCATCGGTCATTTGGATAAGATAGACCGAATATAAAAAATGGTAACTAAAGAAAATTAGGGTTCGAGAATCGGTTACAAGTGAAGAAAGTTTCGCACACCCAACAAGCCCGAAATCGGTACCTATTGATTATGAGTTGCCTTAATATTGGAACTTGCGAGTTCAAATTAAATTTAATTTAAGATCCGTTTATAAATGCGAGTTCATTTTAAAGGCTCAATTATTCAAAAAAGTAAATAAAAGTTACTGCCAACTTTTTTGGCGCTAATCAAGTTTACCCAAATAATAAAACGCCGCAGCAACATTAATATATTCGAATGCAATAATATAAAACAAATAAGTATGGCATATATACATGATAAATGCATCAAACATAATAAATAAATAAATGTGAGGGGTTAATTAGTTAGTTAAATTAAACGTGCCATGAATAATACAGATCATATCTCGTTGTGAGTCATCGTAAGGCTGTAGATAAATCGTGATCGAACAAAAATACAACACAATAAATAAAGATATATATATATATATATATACACATACATAATAAGGCGTGTAAATATATATATAATATACGTAAACTATATAATATATATAACTACATATATTAAGGTATAATAACTATATATTATATAGGCTATTAAAAAAACTATATATTATATGAAATAGCATATATTATATATATGTTATGCGGTTTGTGTGTGTATATATATGGAAAATTCCTCTTACATTATGTAAAATTTTTGTACTTTTTTTGGACCGTTATATGAAGATATACAGATGGATGAGATTAACTTTAGAAAATGTGAAAATTATCGCTTGAAAAAAAATAATGAAATAATCTTAGCTATTTATTACCATCATCCAACGGTCCAAAAAAAGTGTAAAAGTAATTAAGTTTTACACAATGTAAGTGGATCCCAACTCATTCATATATATATATATAATGAAAATCAAATTAATAAAAGGAAGAAAGAATAGCACGACATTTAATGGCTTTTTAATAAGGGAAAATATATGATGCACTGACAGTAGAAATATTTTGTTTTCACAAGCGCTGTAATTTCAAAGGTTAGTGATCTAATTTAAGGTTTTTAGTTTATGAGTTTAAAATTTAGGGTATCTGGTTAGAATTTATAGTTTATGGTTAGGTTTTAGGATTTAGATGTTAGGGTTTAGGTTTTAGGCTAATATGTTAGGGATTTAGGCTTTACCTATAACCCCTAAATGATAACCCTAAACTCTAAATTTAAACCACAATCATTAAATTCTAAGCACATAAATTAAACCCCTAAAGTCTGAATCCTAAAGTCTGAATCCTTAACCCTTAAAATTAGGGCGCTTGTGAAAATAAAATATTTCTACCATCAGTGAACGGTATAATTACCTTTTTAATAAAAGGGAAATAAAATAAAGAAAAAAGTGACATTTCATTTTCAAATCGCATTACAAGCTGAAACCAAAATAAACGGCAAACGCTTTGGTTTTTTGAACATTTTCCCCAAACAGCCTTGGGCTCCGATGATGGCCACCTTTCATCGGCGACGACAATATTTAATAGACCAAAATAGAGAAGAAGAATTAAATTAAGGGAGAAGACAAATGAGCAAAGGGACACAATAGAAGAAGACAGTTTAGGGAAGAATGAGACTCATTTCGTTCTTTCGATAACGTTTCGCTACAACTCGATAATCCTTTTACCCTACAATTCTGGCCCAAAATTCACTGTTTCATTAAGCAAACAACAAAACTTAAACTAATAAAGAACAAAACGACAATGTTTTGCTTTCTTGACTTAAAGACATTACAATACTCCCTGCTTTGAAAATAATCATTGACCTCAAGGATTAAGAAAGGAAATAGAATCTGATGCCTTGAAAGTCTCTTTAAATGGCTTGATTTATCTCTCAATGCTCTTTTCTTTTTAACTGCATTTGGCTCAAACAGCAACAATAAAGCCTTCATGATTGTTGGAAGTAATTTTCCTCCTGGATCAAAGATTTCCCAAATCGGTTCAGCAACACAACGTAGATTCACATTAACAATCAAATTAAAATTGGGATCAATAAACCCAAAGATCATATTACTTCCGATCAATGCACTAACATCCATCCAAGACAATTTCAGTTCCACCGCTGAAGCTTTTCTAACTGAATCACTAAATTCCCTAAACAGCTTAGTATCCACATTTGAAGTTCCATGAATCAGTTCACCTAATTCCATGTTCCATTTCAGTTTAACATTACTAACGAGTTGCGATTTAAATTCATTTGAGAATTAGTTTAGAAGAGTTAGTTGAGTAGTTACTGATTCTGTTTGTAATTAGTTAGTAGAGCAGTTAGATTAAATAGTTTGTATATAAAGCCATTATGTAAGATTATTCATTAATGAGATATCTGTGAATATTTTCCAATACACGTGTTAATTTTGACATGGTATCAGAGAAAAGGTCTCATTCCTCGAACTTTGAGATTCTGTGATATCTCATTTTTTTCCCTCTTTCTGTTTGGCTTTCCTTTTTCCCCCTGTTCTTTTTAGTTTCTTGGTTCAATCCGCCATGGATTCTATTGATTTTCCCACCCATTATACCTTCATCCTTCTGATACGCCGGGAGCGATTCTTGTTTCTCATCAATTAACGGGAATCGAAACTTACACGCTTTGAAGTCGATCGATGCACACATCATTATTGGCGAAGAACAAACTAGGGTTTGTTGATGGTGACTGTGTGCGTGGCGCTTCAGCTGCAATGGGATCATTGCAACACGATCATCTTGTCTTGGCTTCTCAACACCGTGAGCCTTGAGCTTTCTGCCGGTCTGGTGTTTGCTTCTACCGCTGCCCTTGTCTGGAAAGATCTGAAAGAGAGGTTCAGCAAGGTTGATGGATCTCGTATCTTCTTTCTCCATCGCGATATTGCGTTGCTTACCCAGGGTGAATCCTCTGTTTCTGCATATTATACACGTCTCAAGCTTCTTTGGGATGAATATAACGCTTTGGTTCCAATTGTGCCGATTCGCAGCGAAACAAACAATATATTCTACAGAAACGGTTGTTTCAATTCTTAATGGGTTATATTCCGCCCTTCGAAGTCAAATCCTTCTTATGCATCCTCTTCCTTCTGTCAATCGTGCGTATTCCATGGTGGTACAGGAAGAATCTCAAAGGAGTTATTCATCTGGGCTTTCTCCTATTTTAGATTCCGTTGCCATGTATTCTAATTCTTCTCCCGTTCGTGGCCGTGGTCGATTTAGTGGTATTTGTGATTTCTTCAAGGTTCGAGGTCACAGGCGTGATCAATGTTATCGTCTCAATGGGTGTACAAGGTTAAATACAGATCCAATGGTGAAGTTGAGCGATATAAGGCACGACTGGTTGCAAAGGAATATAACCAGAGGGAAGGGGTGGATTATATGGATACCTTTTCCCCCGTTGCCAAGCTTGTCACGGTCAGAACTGTGTTGGCTCTTGCTTCATTGCACAACTCTGGCCTCTTTATCAGATGGACGTCTATAATGCCTTTCTTCAAGGAAATCTGTTTGAAGAAGTATATATGTCTATGCCTGAGGGATTCTGCAGTTAGGGGGAGAACACAGTATGCAGACTGCAGAAATCAATTTATGGGCTCAAGCAAGCCTCTAGGCAGTGGAACATGAGGTTAACTAAAGAAATCAATTTATGGGCTCAAGCAAGCCTCTAGGCAGTGGAACATGAGGTTAACTAAGGCTTTAATCTTGGTTGGATACGTGCAAAGTAAATTTGATTACTCACTCTTTACAAAGAAACAAGGAACTAGAATAGTGATCATGCTTATATATGTTGATGATTTGTTGATTTCTGGAAATGATGCTGCAATGATAGATGAGTTAAAACAAATTTTGAATGCAAATTTCAGAATGAAAGATTTAGGGGAGCTTAAGTACTTTCTGGGATTTGAAATTTTTAGATCTAAGGAAGGTATACTATTAAATCAGAGGAAATATGCATTGAATTTGATTGAAGACACTGGAATAGGAGGGGCAAAGCCTGTTCATGCACCTATAGAGCAGAATATTAGATTGACAACATCAGAATTTGATTCACACTCCAATGAACAATTTGATAACAATGATCCAATATTAGAAGAAACAGAGTCATTCCAAAGATTGATAGGGAGACTAATATACTTGACACACACAAGACCTAATATCAGTTATGTGGTTCATCACTTGAGTCAGTTTATGCAGCAACCTAAAAGGTCACATATGGAAGCAACACTTAGAGTGATCATATACATAAAAAAGGATCCAGGGCAAGGAATCTTGATGTCTTCTACAGGACAGTGTCAACTGGTTGTGTATTGTGATGTAGATTGGGCATCATGTCCAATGACTAGGAAATCAATTACTGGATTTTGCATTAAACTTGGTAGTTCCTTGATTTCTTGGAAGCCAAAGAAGCAAAGTACCATAGCAAAGTCATCAGCAGAGGTAGAGTATAGGAGTATGGCCATGACAGCTGTTGAGTTGGTTTGGTTGAAAGGAATGCTGATGGAATTGGGAGTCAAAGAATTACAAGCAGCTAAACTCTACTGTGACAGTAAAGCAGCACTTCAAATTGCAGCAAATCTTGTTTTCCATGAGAGAACAAAGCATATAGAAATCGATTGTCATTTCATACGCAAGAAAATACAAGGAGTGATACAAACAGACCATGTTACTTCAGCAAATCAACTGGCTAATATCATGACAAAAGCCTTGGGAACTCAACAACATGTTTTCTTGTTATCCAAGTTGGGTGCCAAGGATATGTTTAGACTACCAACTTGAGGGGGAGTGTTGAGAATTAGTTTAGAAGAATTAGTTGAGTAGTTACTGGTTCTGTTTGTAATTAGTTAGTAGAGCAGTTAGATTAAATAGTTTGCATATAAAGCCATTATGTAAGATTATTCATTAATGAGATATTTGCGAATATTTTCCAATACACGTGTTAATTTTGACATTCGCCTATCCAAATATCCGTAACTAGGTCCATAAAACTCATTTCCAAAGTGTTCCGATAGCATTTATCTTTCCGTTTAAGTCAAAATTTTGTCATAGCAGCTTCTCTTTGGCTGGAGTGATGAGTATTCATCCCTTTTGGTCCATCTTGAATGAAGAAAATACTATCATAGAAACTCCAAGTAGTTGTGCCCCTACCAATTGCTGCAACACTGGTAATACTGACACTTGCATCACTCGTACTCGAACTATCTCCCTGTGCGCTATCTTTTTCATGATTTTTAAAACCATCACATAAACTACTACAATCACTCTGACTAGCAATAGGAAAAATGCACCTTAGTTGCCCCGCAGGCTGCTAATTAGTTTGCTCTTTAATAGTCTGGTCGACAAAATAGTTGGTCGCTTCATCAGACCGGTGGTGATGACCGTATTCCGAGTAATATCCCGTTATTGGATTATGATCAAAACGTAAAGAATCAAAAGTTGGTGGTTCTAGTTCAGTGACTAAAATGAAAATTTTCAAAGTTTGGTGGCTAAAGTGAAAAGTTGAGAAAGTTCAAGGACCAACATGGTAATTTTCCCAATAAATATTTTTATGTCATAATTAAATAGATCACTTCAGGGTGTGGATCGAATATAAAAACTTTGGTTCGATCCGATATTTCTATTATTAGGAATTTACGGTTAAAGTTAAAATGGAAATCGGGTAACCGAATGAGCTCGGAATCTTATGAAATTTTGAAGGGAGTCTTAGAAAGACTCGAGGAATATGACATTGAAATTTCGAATCTTTTTGAATCGATTTAGATTCGATTCTATCCAGTATTTTGTATATGTGATGGAATGACATTTTGGTAGATATCTAGATTCATTAATGGTAATTTGGTCATTTCACCTATACTTTTAAGGTATAATTGATTATGGAAGAAGATAAATTATAGGTGTTGGATGGTAATTGGTTATAATCCAAGGGTAAAGTAGTCATTTGACTATTTTAAAGATATTTTTTTATTTAAGGATTTATAACCATTTGTCATCAAAATAAAAGAAAGAAAAAGTTGAAATATTTGGTTCATCTTCTCCAAGCTTGTCGTGAACTCTATAGCTAGGTAAGAAGAAATTTTGATTCAATTTTTTTTGGCTTTATTTAGTTGGTTTTTGGATTGAGACATGAAATAAGAAATTGATCTCCCTTGAATTCTCTTTCTTTTGATATAAGTTTTGCTTAGTTTCCATGTCTCTAAGTTGAGGTTTGAGATTAGGGTGGATGAAGGACATGTTTGTTTTTCATGTTTTAAGGTTCAAGCATGTAAGAAATGATGTTGTAATATTGTTATCATGCTTGAAATGATGAAAAATCAATGAAGAAAGCAAGAGGGACTATTCGGCAATTAGAGGAAAATTAAGGGAAATTTTGTGAAAATTATTTTGATATTGGAAATGAGTAGAATGATGTTTTCTAAGTTAAATTATGTCATTAGAATGAAGAAAACATCATGTTGGGACCAATTTCTAAATTTTACAAATTTGGTGAAATAGGTGAGAAATTGTGAATTGTTCAAAAGTTGTAGCTATGTGGTTTGCTATTGCTCAATGATCATTTTGATATTACAATTTTTGGATTTGGAGTTCAAATGTGAAAGTTCCTAAATTTTAGATTATAAACCCTAAGAGAGAGAATTTAGGGTTTGAGATGGAATTATTAATTTAGTGATTTCAATGTGCAATTCAAGACTAGAATCAAGTGTTGGAAGCATTGTTATTGTAAAATAGCCTTTAGTTGCAAAACTTGAATTTTCCAACTTGGGTTGTACATGTGTTAGTAAGGCTTAAACATGTACTAAAGATTGCTTGTGTTATGTATTTAATGTACATACAGATAACAAGCAATTACGAGATCAACCGGGTGAAGAAATAAGATCGAAAGTGTAAACCGAACTTAGTGAGGCTAGTAAAATTCTATTTCTGTAAAGTGTCAAGGTGAGTACAATTGCATACATATCATGGTATTATTTATGCTATTGATTATTTGATATTACATTGGTGAGGATTGAAAGGTTATTTCGGGTATGAACTGCCCCATATTGATATAAAATGTTACATGTTGCCATTGATGATACATGTGATGATATTAAGCCCAATGTATGATATAGATATTTAAAAGTATAGTTGGATATCCATAGAGTTATAAACAGCTGTCTAAATATTTTAAGCACTTCGGGTGCTAAACACTTCGGTGTATAAATTTCATTGAGGGAGTACTTTGGGTGCTAAGCACTATGGTGCAAATAATACACATACTCAATAAAGGTTGGGCATGGGGGATGACTCGTGTACATAAAATTCTCTTAAATCGATACTTGGGCTAAAGGAATTGAAAACATGATGAAAAGTTTGAAAGCTCGATGATAAATATGGCAATGGTATTGGTAAGAATTAAAGTTATTACCATGTAATATGTTGTTATTATACATATCATGTCATATATGCTAGCAAGCATAAAATGAAAGTGATTATATGCATTGTTATTTTATTATATTGATATCCATGTTAAGTCGTATTTGAATTAAATGTTGTTGTCTCACTAAGAATATGCTTAGCGTATGATGAATTTCATGCGTAGGTTTTAAAGCAGCTGCAAAGGAAGAGTAGCTGAGCATCACTTGCTTATTTTGGGAGGTATATCTCCATACTCATATTAATGTATTGACATCCATCCTTTCTTTTGGAAATGTACTAGATGGCATGTATAATTAGTGGGGTTTGTAATAACTTATTACCAAATGTGGTTGGTTAATAGTTGTTATAATGTGGATAATGAACCTAGTGAGTCCTATTATGTCTATAAATGATAATGAACTAAGTTTTAGTGAATATGGGTTTTAAGATGGAAAGATTAAAAATCTGTCCAGAAAAATGTATGTAAAAGCAGTGTGTTTGAAAAATCAGCATAAATTCCACAGTTGGAATTAGACAGTGAATCTTATATGTATGAACTGGAAATTTTGTCTAGTTTCTTACAAAATCAACGGTGACTAATTTCGAGTTATATGTAAAAATTTATGAATTTTTATTCGATGGAAGGTTAGAAAATAGGGCAGCAAAATTTCAATATTTTGGGGCTGTGACGTGAATTCAAAGATTTATTTGAATTTCTATGTAATGAGTTTAGGTTAATAATTTATATGGTTAGAAAGCTTAATGAATCTAATTTAATTAGAAAATTTTAGAATGATCTTTCGATGTCTATAATTTTTTTTTATAAATTTTTAAGTAAAGAATGCAGACTGCCTGTTTTCTTAAGGAAAAGAAATAATATGGTTTAAAATTGGTTAATAACACCACTAACTCGTATTTGGTGATAAATACAGGAAAGGAATGTTACATTGATTGATATCAGAGCTTCAGGTTTGTTGATTCTGGATAGAAATCGAGTTTAAAAATGAGTGGGAATTGTATACATGCCACTAGGATGTCATAATTACTAATGATTATGTGCAGATATTCTGATGCTCTATAATTAGTTATGCTACTCTATATTAAGAAATTTGTTAAAAATGTGTTCTGTTCAGATGTCGGACCATTAGGGTTCTAGACATACATTTGAACCGGAGGTCCCTGTGCAGAGGGAGAGTGACGAGGTAAATCAGAATGTACCTCAGAAGCAATATCAAGGTCAGGCGCCTGTACATGGACAACAAGACATGCCGGTTCAGGATCGTGGACTGTTCCTGTAGGCGTTAGATAATATTTTAAATAGACAAAAACCAGTATCTATGCCTAAGGAGCTGAGGAAGGTGAATGCATCAAAATTTCAAGGTTATTCTGATGTTGACCCGATGTCTGCGGACTTCTGGTTAAATGATATTAAGATTATGTTGGATACTATCCGGTGCGATGATCAAGGAAAACTTAAAGGTGTAACATCACTTTTGATGGGACCTGTTCGAATTTGGTGGACCACTATTACTGCTCAGATTCCTCGGGAACGAGTTACTTGGGAATTCTTTCTACAAGAGTTCCAGAACAAGTACGTTGGGGATGTTTTCATCGGGGATATGATGAATCAATTTCTGAATTTGAAGCAAGCAGGCAGATCGGTATATGAGTATGAATGTGAGTTTAATAAGCTTAGTCGGTTTGCTACATAATTCCTTCCAATCGAGAAGCACCGAGTTACCATATTTGTGGGAGGCTTGGATCCCGATCTCAAGAAATTTTTAGTTGCTCTTGATTTATCCGTATTTCAAGAATCAGTAAACAAAGCTAAATGGATGAAAAAAGTGGATCAAGAAGAAGTCTCGGAGAGGAAAGCCCAGCCAGCCAAGCGATCTGGAGTTCCTAGTGCTTTACCATGGTCTAAACGTGGTAAAGAATTTTAGCAGCAACGATCGGTCGGGTCAATGTCGTTAGTTAAGAAGAATTCTTCTACTAGTAAATCTAAAACGAGTGGTGCTAAAGGTGATGAAAGTCAGATTAAACCAAAATGCAAACTTGAGGAAAAAGACATTGGGGTCGATGTTGGTTGGCACCAGAGATAACTTGTTATCAATGTGGGAAACCGAGACACTTCAAACGCGAATGCCCAGAAGTACGGGAAAATCAATCGATAGTTGTTTCTCAGAAAAATAAAGGAAACTAAGGTTGGAATTATCATCAAGGTGCATCAGAAGTTGCATCCAACCTAAAAGGAAAAGCTCATACTCGTGTATATAATATCAAGACCACCGAGAGTAAAGACGATCCCGATGTGATATCAGGTATCCTTGAACTCTTTGATAGACCTATTTTTGCACTAATTGATAATGGTTCCACTAATTCATATATTAGTTCTAGAATCATACTAGAAAGAAACATTCCAGTAAAACTAATTTCGAGTGAGGTGGTAGCAACCAATCCGTTAGGCCAGAGTGCTAAGCTCAAAAGAATTTGTTGTCAGTGTCATATTAGAATTCAGAATGTGGATCTCCCCGCCGACCTTATGGAATTACCGTTTTGTGAATTCAAAATAATATTAGGGATGGATTGGTTATTCACATATGATGCTGTGGTGGAGTGCCGATTAAAAAGATTAACTTTAAAGGCACCAGATGGATAACGAATATTATTCGTGGGTGAGAAGCCGAATCATCGTAGTGATGTTATTTCGGCTGTTGTTGCGAATGAGATGTTGATGGATGGCTGTGAAACCTATTCAACTTTTGAAAGTGATACTTTGAAGCGGGATGTGAAAATATAAGATATACCTACGGTGCGAGAATTCCCAGATGTATTCCCAGAAGAATTACCGGGATTACCTTCAAATAGAGAGGTGGAATTTGGAATTGATGTATTACCTGGTACAACACCCATATCAATGGCGCCATATCGTATGGCACCTGCTGAACTCCAGGAGCTCAAGTCACAGTTGTAAGAATTACAGGATCGAGGTTTTATACGGCCAAGTATATCCCCATGGGGAGCACCTGTATTATTTATAAAGAAGAAAGATAGATCGATGGGATTGTGTATTGATTATCGTCAACTTAATAAAGTAACAATAAAGAATAAATATCCATTGCCAAGGATTGATGATCTTTTTTTATCAATTAAAGGGGGCAGTAGTGTTTTCTAAGATTGGTCTTCGATCGGGCTATCATCAATTGAGGATTAAAGAGCGGGATATTCCAAAGACATCTTTCAGGACTCGATATGGACATTACGAGTTCGTGGTAATGCCGTTTGGATTAACTAATGCCCCAGTAGCATTTATGGATTTGATGAACCGAATTTTTCAGCCATACTTGGACCAATTTGTAGTGGTATTCTTAGATGATACCCTGGTCTATTCTAAAACCAAGGAGGATCATGATGTCCATCTCAGAATAGTTCTTCAAATCTTGAGGGAAAAGAAGTTATACTATCTAAATGTGAGTTTTGGCTTTCTGAAGTGACATTTCTTAGACATATAGTGTCGGCTGAAGGAATTCAGGTTGATCCTCAGAAAATTCAAGCTATGATGGAGAGGAAACCTCCTAAAAATGTGCAGAGGTTAGAAGTTTTCTCAGATTGGCAGGATATTAACGCCAGTTCGTGAAAGATTTCTCGATGATTGCTGCACCTATTACCAAACTGCTCAGGAAGAATGTATCTTTTATGTGGACTAAAGAATGTTAAGAAAGCTTTGAAAGATTGAAGAAAATATTGACAGAAGCTCCGGTGTTAGTTCAACCTGAATCGGGTAAGAGTTTTGTGGTGTATAGTGATGCATCACATAATGGTTTGGGCTATGTACTTATGCAAGACAGGAAAGTGGTGGCTTATGCTTCTAGGCAGCTTAAAACTCATGAGAGGAATTATCCTACTCATGATTTGGAGTTAGCCGCGGTTGTTTTTGCTCTAAAAATTTGGCGCCACTACTTATATGGTGAAAAATGTTATATATACACAGACCATAAAAGCCTAAAATATCTTTTAACATAGAAGGAGTTGAATTTAAGACAAAGGTGATGGATCGAGCTAATTAAGGATTATGATGTAATTATTGATTATCACCCGGGAAAGGCTAATGTGGTAGCAGACGCACTTAGTCGAAAGATGTTCTCAGCTCTACGGATATCAAATGCTCAATTATTAATATTGGATTTTGGTGCTTTACTTGCTGAGATGAACATCAGGTTTACCTTGATAGACAAAATAAAAGAATCACAAGAAAAAGATGAAAATTGTTTGGAGAAAAAGAAGAAACCTGAAAGGGGAGAATCTTCAGACTTCGAAGCAAAGTCCAATGGATGTTTATATTATAAATGACGTGCTTATATTCCTGAAGATGAGGAATTGAAAAAGGAAATCCTTACAGAAGCACATTATAGTCCTTTAACGATGCACCTGAGAGGAAATAAAATGTATCAAGATTTGAAGAGCCGTTTTTGGTGGTCGAGAATGAAAAGAGCTATAACGAAATTCGTATCCAAATGCTTAACTTGTCAGCAAGTTAAAGCAGAACATCAAGTGCCATCAGGGTTACTTCAACCAATTGCTATTCCAGAATGGAAATGGGAAAAAATGACTATAGATTTTGTAATTGGATTACCAATGACGCCGAACAAGAAAGACTCAATCTGGGTGATTGTGGATCGATTAACCAAATCAGCACATTTCCTACCAGTCAAAATAAATTTCTCTTTGAGTAAATATGCAGAGTTGTATATTCGGGAGATTGTTAGATTACATGAAGTTCCTATTTCTATTGTATCTGACAGAGATCCAAGGTTTACTTCTAGATTCTGGAAAGCATTACAGAAAGCATTGGGTACTCGACTGCATTTTAGTACTGCCTTTCATCCGTAAACTGATGGATAATCAGAGAGGACAATCCAGATTTTAGAGGATATTCTTAAGGCTTGTGTTATTGAGTTTGCAGGCTCATGGGAAAAGTATCTACCATTGGCTGAATTTGCGTACAACAATAGTTATCAGTCGAGTATTAAAATGGCACCCTATGAAGCTTTATATGGAAGAAAATGTCAGACACCATTAAATTGGTTTGAGTTGGAAGATCGCAAGATTGTTGGCCCTGATTTGATTCAAGAAGTAGAAGAAAAGTGAAGATAATTCGAGATAATCTAAGACAGCTTCCGATAGACAAAAAGCTTATTCAGATTCAAAAATAAAAGAAGTTGAATACCAAGTGGGAGACAAAGTATTCTTGAAAGTTTCACCATGGAAGAAAATAATGAGATTTGGAAGAAAAAGGAAGCTTAGTCCCAAATTTATTGGTCCGTATGAAATCTTGAAAAGAGTTGGACCGATGGCTTATCAATTGGCTTTACCACCAGAAATGAGCAAGATTCATGATGTTTTTCATGTATCGATGCTCCGCAAGTATAGGTCGGATCCTTCACATGTCATTTCATCTGCTGAAGTTGAGATGCAACCTGATTTGACATTTGAAGAAGAACCAGTAAAGATTTTAGCTAATGGGGCAAATAAATCGAGAAAAAAATCAATTCCATTGGTGAAAGTGCTCTGGAAGAATCACAAAGTGGAAGAAGCCACTTGGGAAACTGAAGAGCGAATAAAATAACAGTACCCGCATTTGTTTAATCCAGGTACGTTCTAAAAATTCGAGGACAATTTTTTTAAAGGTGGAGAATTGTAATATCCCGTTATTGGATTAGTGATCAAAACGTAAAGAATCAAAAGTTGGTGGTTCTAGTTTAGTGACTAAAATAAAATTTTTCAAAGTTTGGTGGCTAAAGTGAAAAGTTGAGAAAAGTTCAAGGACCAACATGGTAATTTTCCCAATAAATATTTTTATGTCATAATTAAATAGATCACTTAAGGATGTGGATCGAATATCAAAACTTTGGTTCGATCCGATATTTCTATTATTGGGAATTTACAATTAAAGTTAAAATGGAAATCGGGTAACCGAATGAGCACAGAATCTTATGAAATTTTGAAGGGAGTCTTAGAAAGACTCGAGGAATATGACATTGAAATTTTGAATCTTTTCGAGTCGATTTAGATTCGATTCTATCCAGTATTTTGTATAGGTGATGGAATGGCATTTTGTTAGATATCTAGATTCATTAATGGTAATTTGGTCATTTCACCTATACTTTTAAGGTATAATTGATTATGGAAGAAGATAAATTATAGGTGTTGGATGGTAATTGGTTATAATCCAAGGGTAAAGTAGTCATTTGACTATTTTAAAGATATTTTTTTATTTAAGGATTTATAACCATTTGTCATCAAAATAAAAGAAAGAAAAAGTTGAAATATTTGGTTCATCTTCTCCAAGCTTGTCGTGAACTCTATAGCTAGGTAAGAAGAAATTTTGATTCAATTTTTTGGCTTTATTTAGTTGGTTTTTGGATTGAGACATGAAATAAGAAATTGATCTCCCTTGAATTCTTTTTCTTTTGATATAAGTTTTGCTTAGTTTCCATGTCTCTAAGTTGAGGTTTGAGATTAGGGTGGATGAAGGACATGTTTGTTTTTCATGTTTTAAGGTTCAAGCATGTAAGAAATGATGTTGTAATATTGTTATCATACTTGAAATGATGAAAAATCAATGAAGAAAACAAGAGGGACTATTCGGCAATTAGAGGAGAATTAAAGGGAATTTTGTGAA
Source organism: Hibiscus mutabilis (assembly GCA_019671005.1). NCBI lineage: Eukaryota > Viridiplantae > Streptophyta > Magnoliopsida > Malvales > Malvaceae > Hibiscus > Hibiscus mutabilis. The sequence goes on along the minus strand of CM033715.1, from coordinate 44,126,610 downwards.
AATTATTTTGATATTGGAAATGAGTAGAATGATGTTTTCTAAGTTAAATTATGTCATTAGAATGAAGAAAACATCATGTTGGGACCAATTTGTAAATTTTACAAATTTGGTGAAATAGGTGAGAAATTGTGAATTGTTCAAAAGTTGTTGCTATGTGGTTTGCTATTGCTCAATGATCATTTTGATATTACACTTTTTGGATTTGGAGTTCAAATGTGAAAGTTCCTAAATTTTAGATTATAAACCCTAAGAGAGAGAATTTAGGGTTTGAGATGGAATTATTAATTTAGTGATTTCAATGTGCAATTCAAGACTAGAATCAAGTGTTGGAAGCATTGTTATTGTAAAATAGCCTTTAGTTGCAAAACTTGAATTTTCCAACTTGGGTTGTACATGTGTTAGTAAGGCTTAAACATGTACTAAAGATTGCTTGTGTTATGTATTTAATGTACATACAGATAACAAGCAATTACGAGATCAACCGGGTGAAGAAAGAAGATCGAAAGTGTAAACCGAACTTAGTGAGGCTAGTAAAATTCTATTTCTGTAAAGTGTCAAGGTGAGTACAATTGCATACATATCATGGTATTATTTATGCTATTGATTATTTGATTATTACATTGGTGAGGATTGAAAGGTTATTTCGGGTATGAACTGCCCCATATTGATATAAAATGTTACATGTTGCCATTGATGATACATGTGATGATATTAAGCCCAATGTATGATATAAAATTTAAAAGTATAGTTGGATATCCATAGAGTTATATACAACTGTCTAAATATTTTAAGCACTTCGGGTGCTAAACACTACGGTGTATAAATTTCAATGAGAAAGCACTTCGGGTGCTAAACACTTTGGTGTAATATCATAAATTCTCATTGAGGGAGCACATTGGGTGCTAAGCACTACGGTGAAAATAATACACATACTCAATAAAGGTTGGGTATGGGGGATGACTCGTGTACATAAAATTCTCTTAAATCGATACTTGGGCTAAATGAATTGAAAACAAGATGAAAAGTTTGAAAGCTCGATGATAAATATGGCAATGGTATTGGTAAGAATTAAAGTTATTACCATGTAATATGTTGTTATTATGCATATCATGTCATATATGCTAGCAAGCATAAAATGAAATTGATTATATGCATTGTTATTTTATTATATTGATATTCATGTTAAGTCGTATTTGAATTAAATGTTGTTGTCTCACTAAGAATATGCTTAGCGTATGATGAATTTCATGCGTAGGTTTTAAAGGAGCTGCAAAGGAAGAGTAGCTGAGCATCACTTGCTTATTTTGGGAGGTATATCTCCATACTCATAGTAATGTATTGACATCCATCCTTCCTTTTGGAAATGTACTAGATGACATGTATAGTTAGTGGAGTTTGTAATAACTTATTACCAAATGTGGTTGGTTAATAGTTGTTATAATGTGGATAATGACCTAGTGAGTCCTATTATGTCTGTAAATGATAATGAACTAAGTTTTAGTGAATATGGGTTTTAAGATGGAAAGATTAAAAATCTGTCCAGAAAAATGTATGTAAAAGCAGTGTGTTTGAAAAATCAGCATAAATTCCACAATTGGAATTAGACAGTGAATCTTATATGTATGAACTGGAAATTTTGTCTAGTTTCTTACAAAATTAACGGTGACTAATTTCGAGTTATATGTAAAAAGTTATGAATTTTTATTCGAAGGAAGGTCAGAAAACATGGCAGTAGAATTTCAGTATTTTGGGGTTGTGACATGAATTCAAAGATTTATTTGAATTTCTATGTAATGAGTTTAGGTTAATAATTTATATGGTTAGAAAGCTTAATGAATCTAATTTAATTGGAAAATTTCAAAATGAACTTTCGATGTCTATAATTTTTTTTTATAAATTTTTAAGTAAAGTAATGCAAGCTGCATGTTTTCTTAAGGAAAAGAAATAATAGGGTTTAAAATTGGTTAATAACATCACTGGCTCATATTTGGTGATATACGGGAAATGGATGTTACATTTCGAGTCATGAATATCAAGATTCATGTAAGTTGAGGTGCTCATACGAATGTAAGAATATTCTTGTCGTCCAGCAGGCTCAGAACTACATTCAAACACTCCAACTATCGACAAGGCAGTTTCCAGTTCAGCAAGCAAGTTCTCTTTCCCTTTCCACTTGAGCTTATCAATCCAAGCTTTAGTTCCCTTTGTTGCACAAATCACATCAAGCTGCCCACGCTCATCAACCTTAGTAATTCTTGGCTTTATAAAATCACAATAGTCTTTTTTATGTTAGCTTGGGACCTCATTCTATCTTGTGCTCATATCAGATGGGGCTTGAGCATTCTAATAGCAGCTTCTCTTTGTTGTAGGCTTCGGTAAACAGAAACCACTGTTAGTTCCTCAGCTAAATATGGAAGATGTATTGGAGATTGACCAAGAAGGGTCTGATATTAAGTATTATACTTTCCTTTTTTCTGAAGAATCCTCGTCCTCAAGGATCGAAACTATATGATAATACCATCTTAACGTGTGCATCAACTCTTGTAGGTATTTCTCAAACACTATTGTAATTTTAAATTTCTTCCAAATGACTAAACTAACAAGCAGAACATACAACCTAATAACAACCACGATCAAAGCATGTGTTGAACCATTAACTGGCATTTTAGGCAATGACTGTAACTCTTCATAATACCAACGACTTTCTTGAACAAACTCTATCCACGTCCCAACAATGGCACATATGCAACAATTGCCAAGCCATAACGACTGTAAGCAAAGCTGCTCAAAAAGAAACTCAACATGTGCGTCTTTAATTATACGAGAACTCTCATGCCCGCCTTGAGTAAAATCAGTAAGTTGAAGCCCCTCAATCAAAAAATCTATGAGCACATAGTCAAAAACTATAGGTGACAGTATAGTCATAGAGGATGTTAAATTATTTGAACCAGGATTTTTAACTGACGTGAATTTCTCCATAAGTTGAACTTCAATTGACATATCCAATGCATTAATCAGAAGCTGCAACTAAGAGGTAAATCTCACTCTATCTTATTTTGAACTATCATGACTTGGAGATAAATTTGGAGTTGGAATCCACTTCTCAGCTTTATGGAGGAAAGAATTTTTCATTTCAGCCCTTTTGATAACAAAGAACTTCTCCCTTACTGCTGAGAGAACAAAATCAAATTCTATTGCTTCAAGACCAATAAAACCAACTTGTTTCACAGTTTTTGATTGGGAGGTAAATTTTGTTGTAAATTCAATTGGCCTATAGCATTCAACATTGGCTGCTATTACACTATTCCCTCCAACATCAATGCTCATGTAATGCAATTTTTCAGTTTGCTCTGATATGGCCCTCAGTTCAGTGAAATCTGTGGTATTATCCACGACCATACCATTACTCCCATCGCTAAAAGCCGAAATCCATAAGGGTCGTTCACTTCAATAAGCTTGTTAGCATTCACGAACATACTTCTAAGAAAAAAAAAACCTTAATTTTGTTTTCAATGTACACAACCTCAACATACATAAAATGGTGCCTATCATCCACAACACTGGATATTAATTGAAAATTAACAGCATCCATCATCACCATACCTGCACCTTCGCGTCTATTATGCTGAAACGAACCTCTTTGATCCTCAAAAAACTTTGCTGGTACAATCTCAGAGATAGATTTTGACAAAGTCGATGGACAAAACACTTCAGAGAAATCGATGATTGTTGCGGATGGGCCATCTTCAAATTGAACTTGGAGTTCTGCATCCATTTCCTCTAAACCCTCACTAATCTCTTCACTATCTATTACTTCAGCTGTCAACATTTCATCAAACAGTTGGGTTTCATTCGAACCCACCTCCGTAGCAGCAATACATGAATCTAAAATTTGTGTCGGCTCAACAAAATCAGTTAGTCCTACATCGTCGTAAAATTAAATATCGAGCTGACAACAACCGTCATAAATGTTACGGCCCTGAAGAGAACTTCTAGCTGAAATTGCACCGCAACCTTGATATTGAATCAGGAACTGAACGCCACCTTGATATTGAATCAGGAACTGAACGCCAATTGAATTCTGAAATGGAATAATCTTTTCCACATACCCAAAAAGTGAAAAAACTTGATGCAACGCTTCTCGAGTAATAGGATAAATCATCCGGTGGATTGTAACCAAGAGGGTTCGATTGCTGAAAAAACTATCAAACAAAGATTTGAGATTCTCACGATACTTAGACAAAAATGAATGGAAACCTTCATTCATGGCTGGGGTTATGGCTCTTGATACCTTTGTAATAGAATTAAGGGAGAAGACAGATGAGCAGAGAGAGACAATAGAAGAAGAAAGTTCTGGGAAAAAGAAGACTCATTTCATTCTTTTGATAATGTTTCTTTACAACTCGATAACCCTTTTACTCTACAATTCTGGCCCAAAACTCACCGTTTCACTAAGCATACAACAAAACTTACGTTTTGCTTTCTTGACTTAATAGCCACCTCTGGTGGCCGGAGGCATTTCAAACCCCCTTTACAAGTCTCGATTTCACCCAAATAACCTCGCTTCACCCTTGTTCCTCACAAAAAAGAAAGAAAACCCTAGATCTAAACCCACTGATTCAGTTTTTGCGTTTTACAGGAACAAGCACCGATTAGAGGGCCTTTAAACACGCAAGGTGAGCCTCTCTCTAAGCGGTGAAAGCTTCAAAACCCTTTTTTTTTGTTTTCTGAAAATGTTTTTCTTTATGTATGGTTGAAAAAAAGTTGAAAATAAGATGAGATTCCATTTTGATTTTAAAAATCCTTTTAAATACAAGTTTTCGATTGATTAAAAAAACGATGAACAACTTTTTTTCACTGGAAATCAAAGAGGAAATAACCTTGATTGCTATGCGAAAAATGAAGAAGAAAAGAAAACCCAAATTTTTTTGCTTTCCTTTTGTATTTTAGAATAAAGAAAACATTTTACGTTTGGTTTTGATTTGGCTCTTATAGCCAGATTTACAATGAAAAATAAAATAAAAATCCCCTATTGGTTGGTGAAGAAAATTCTTGTCTTTCTCATCCTGTGCAGGTGGCGATTGTGGATAAGAGGAGACCATTTTTTGGACGGTTCGTGTATTTGCAGAGGGGACAAGAGCCTGTTGTTGTGGTTCGGTCCGAGCAGGGACCAGGGGTGGCTGAGGCTGCTCGATCAGGATGCACCTGGGCGCTCGGTTCTGCAGGGTAAGAGGCCTGGGGCTGCTCGGTTCATTGTTGGACAGGGTCTAGTTTGGGCTAAAGGGCAATGGGTTTTAGTAGATGGATACAAGTCAGTTATGTAATTGGGTAAATGGGTTAGGTTTTTGGGTATTAATTGGGCTTGGCAGATGTAATGGATATGTATTTTGGTAATGGACTGTTTTGTAATAAAATAAAAACTTTAAAAAGTATTTTTTTTGTTTTTTTGGATATTTGAATTTATTTATTAGGCCGGACGGAAATAGGCTATTACAGGTGATGAAATGGATTTTTTTTTTTTTTGTAGAATAACGTTGTTCTGCAATTAATAATTACATGTTTTGCAAGGGTAGAATTTGTGAAGAACAGATAATGCTTGAATATGTAGTTTGGATTTAAAAGAAGTTGACAGATGAAAATTATCCAAACAAATATCCAAAAAAATTTCAGATAGGAACAAATTTCTTTTTCCCCTATTCTTAGGTTGTGGTTCTAGATCTAAGAGGAGAAAATTTATCCTCCTAGGTAGGAATTGTTCATATATATATATATATATATAATGAGAAAATATTACATCCAGAATTGTAAACAAAAAGTTTCCACAAAAGTCTTAGTTTTGAGATTTAGGGATTCAATTCAAAGTTTAAGGGTTTAAGTTTAGGAGTTTAGAATTTAAGGTTTAGAGGTTAGGTTTTAGGTGATAGGTAATATGTTAGAGATTTAGGTTTTAATCTATAAACCATAAATTCTACTCTAAACTTTAAATTCTAACCACGACCCTTAAATTCTAAACCTATAAACTTTAGCCCTAAAATGAATCTCTAAACTCTACAACTAATTCTCTTATAAAATAAAATATTTCCATCAATGCACATAATAATTACTCATATATTATATAAAGATCACTAGACCTGTCAAACTTGACCTGAGACTTAAACTGATTTACTTGACCCGAGACCCAATATAGACTTGAACGTTACGGTCTAAACTTGACTCGAACCCAAACTAAAACCGAGTCAAACCAAAATCGACTCGAAATTTACTGAACCAAAAGTAACCGAAACCAACTCGAACAAAAAATAACCCGAACGGAAAATCAACCCGAACCGAAAGTGAACCGAACTGAAAATAACCCGAATTTAATTTGTCCAAATCCGATCCAAACCGAACGTCAACCTGATTTTCTTTTCTCCTTTAGAAGAAAATCTTCATATCTGATTCGATAATTTTTCATTTAAAAAAAATATTTGATATGAAGGATTATAAAATAAAGTTACTTTATTTCACGCCAAATTTCATATATATATATAATTTTATTTTTTTACTTTTAATTTTTTATTTAGTTTAGTCTTTTATTTAATTTATGATTTTAATTAAATATCCAAGTCAAAAATTTAAATATCATATTAAATGTCAAACAATTAAAACATACCTAAATTGATTTTATCCGTAAATAAATAAATATAATAAAATTATATTTTATTAAATAATTTTCAAGTAGTCTAATTCTAAATTCGCAAAACCAAAATTTAACGCCTTAGAAATTATGCAAAACTTTATTTTAAGAAATAGAAAACAATTACTGAAACTCGATAATGAACACAATACAAAATTCAAGTTTTAAACTTTAAACAACCTTATAGGTCGAGTTTGTGTCAAATTATTATCTCTTAATGATGATTTAATTCTCTTAATTATTCGTGCAATGATTCAATGGACCCTAAAATACTTGTGGTAAGAATTTGGCACGATATGATACAACTTAAGGAATCGGACAATCCATACTATTGTTGATGATTTGTGTTGATTTGTAATTATACAATGGTATAGATGTTTGGTAAGTCTTTATTACTCTTGATTATTTGTGATGTTATGAATTACGTACGTACGCGAATATATGACGATACGAATATGAACTCAGTCATAGTGCACTAATGTTGACTTTAGTATATGTTCAGATTGATCAATGTAAGCATGCTCTACCATTGAATATATCTAGCCCATTAAAAATATACACATATATGCATATATATACCACTATTATGGCATGATTGTTTAAATTTGTGCTTGGATTGAAATGTTTGGATTGATTGTTGTGCCTTGTTCTAATTAGGAGTATTAATGTTATGTCATGTTTATGTTCAAATTGTACTAGTCTTATGTCTCAAAGATCTTGCCTAGAAATGTCTAAGTATGAAATGAACATTTATTTTGTTTTAACCATGATCCATGCTTATATTACATGCTTGCATGCTTATGCTTATGAATCTCATGAAATATTTTAGAGTAGATGTGTATCACTGAACTTTCTAAGCTCGGTGTTCGTAGTCATTTTCGTCATAGGTTGACATTTGACTTAGGATCACGAAGGGAGGATAACATCATCGGAGAATTCTAAATTGGACCTTTAGTAGTATAGAAAATAATTACTTAGGTGGGCATGTATAATATGAATTTTAATTAAGGTAAGTTGTAAATTTGTTTGAGTTAAGTTGTAAATTTACTTAGGTTCAAATCGCTCTGTCTACAAGGTGTATGCACATTGTCAAAGGGTTAAGAATGTGTATGAATAGATACTACCATGTAACCACCTTTAGTGTAACATCCCAGTTTTGGGCATAAGAGTTTTTGGGCTTATTAGATGGTCTGGTAGACCGGAATTAGAGATTCGAGTCAGATTCGAGATTTAAATCGAATTAAATATTTTTGAGTGAGAAAATTTTTGGGAAAAATATCTAAAAATTATTATTTGATATATAGATATTTTTGTTAAAGTTAATTTTGAAAAATAGGTTTTTGGAAATTGGACATTTTGGCTAGTGACCAAAATGTAAAGAATGAAAACTGTTTTTAGTGACTATTTTGTAAAATGATCAAAACTTAGAATCTTTAACGAGCTATTTAACCTAAATTTTTTATCAGAGTTTTTTCTCAATTGAGATTATTTTAATGAGTTTTAATTTAGGATTAAAAGGATTTAATTAAGGAGAGGTGGTTATTTTCATAAAAACCAATTTGACGTAACTTTCTTTTTCTCAAGTTTTCTCTCAAAATCCTTTCAGCCAAACGCTCTCTTTTTCATCAAAGATTTCAGGTAAAGCTCTTGATTTCTCAAACTTTTGATTTCTAATAGATTCTTCAATCTTGCTTTCCAAAATCTCATAAATTTCCTTTGTTTTTCAAGAGTAAAACATCCAATTGAGAGAAAATTGATCCATTAGAGGCAAGGTTCGTTATTCTCCTCTAATGATTGGTTATTTACTGAAATTACCAAGTATTTGATCCTTTATATATGTTTTCTAATGAGTTTTAATGATTTAATTATGGAAATTGGTTAAATCAACGTTTAATTGATGAGATTATATGATTTTCAAATTGGATCTATTTTGTTGAGTTCATGATTGGTTTTAATTATGATTTTGATGTTTCATGATGTTAATAAGTTGGATTTAACATTGGAATCCCAAAGCTAGGTGAATGTCTAATTTTCTATGTTGTTAGTTATGCATTTTTGAGGAGTTGTGGAGGTTTAGTGTATGCTAGAGGTATAAGGTTGATGTTAGGTTGTTATTTGAAGATAATTAATGGATTAAAAATATAGGTTTTGGATAGGTTAAGTTTGGAAAATGTTTGGTGTTGATTTCGGTAGTTTTGGGAAGGTTTCAGCTAGAGTTTGAAGATGTTTGTTGTTGATTTGTTGTGGCTGGTTTATGAATGAAGTTTGATGCATTGGATCCCATCTTTTTGTGTGGTAAAATCAGGGGTGATTGATCCTCAATCTTGTGGCACCGTTTCAGAAGCTTTGGAGGAGGAGTTGGCATCGACGAACGAGGCTTTGCGTTGTTGGTGAGTGCGAACGTGGATTTCAGCTTTGAAATGGTTTAAAGGTTATTTCGGGAGTTTAAATTAAGCTTGAAACGCTGGTTTAAAATCGAAAGTAAGTATGATGAGATTTCTCCCTCGGTCGTGCTTTGGTGAAATTGTTTATATGCACTCATTTTTGAATTACATGGTACCTATTGTTTAAGCATGTTTTGAGTATGGTTTATACTGATTTTGATCATATATTGATGACGAATGCATTTGGAAAATGATTCACATAAGTATGGGAAATACTTGTTAATGCATGGTTTAATGCATTGAAAATGGTTTTGAATGTTGCTTATAAAAATAACGAGGTACATGGTTAGAAATGAATTATATTGGCAAGTAATGTGGTTTAAAAATGTTATCGGATATAGTTGGCCGGTCATACGATTGATAGTGCACTATAAAGAGTCGTATTGGGTGTTGAGGGGTTTATGTGTACCGAATACTCCACCATGAGTACCCTAACGATTGAGGGGTTATATGGTACCAAAAACTCCCGTTAGTGGATTATGAATCTAACTTATGATATGGGTTGTGATGGTACTCGGTTTTAAGCGTATCTTAATTCTGGTTGAGATGGCATGAAGTGTTGAGAGGACACTTATTGAGTCCGTGTATCTGATGTAAAATTTTGGAAAGTGAATTTGGTTTATGATCACTTGAAAGCCAATATAATGGTTAATGTATCGTGTTGATGGATGTTGATGTATAATGTTGGTTTATACATGTTTACTCTTTAAGCTTTGCATAGGGGTTGTTAGGCATGAGAAGGCTTAAATTGAGGGTTAGCAAATGGAATTTACTGTTGATCCATGATACATGTTGCATATAGTTTAATATACTGGTTTTTGAAAGCGTTAGTGCATGGTTTTCAAGGTATGATGTTTTATAAGATGATTGAAATAGTGATTTCAATGTGGTTTGGGAAATGGTTTTAAAATGCATTGATGGCGTGTTGTTTAAGCACTTCTCACTAAGCCTAGTGTGCTTACGCTCTCTTTGTCGATCAATGCAGAAAAATTAAAGGGTGGAGGTAGAGGGCAAGCAAAGGAATTCCAAGGACTTCGGCTATCCGAAAGTATGGTTTCAAACTAGACTAGTTGTAATAAAGGCAATAGGGTTCATTGTGTTTTTGGGAGGGTTTATGCTAAACTCCCTGTTTGAGCAAGTTTGTATTGATGTTTGAGGTTTGTAAATGGCCTTAACTATTTGGTTATTGTTTCAAATTCATGTTTGGTACGATGGTTGGCTTGGTTTCTAGGAAACATGCCTATGCACTTTCAATTGAAGTGTAATGTCATGTTATGATCTTGTTTCTGTGGTGTTTTGATGTGGTTTGATAGTGAGAATAGATGAGTTTATGTTTGAGGCATGTTGGTATGTGTTTGAATCCTTGAATGCATGAAAAACCAGTAAATTGGGACATATCAGGTCCAGGTGTTTTGATACGCGGACTTGCATATTGGTACGGGTATGCATAATTTGAACAGGGGTTTCGATACTTGAACAACTGTACCGGTATGGGTCTGGGTATTTTGGATGGTCATTTCAATACTCGAAGGGCTGTTTCGGTACGGTTTTGAGCTACTGGAATCTGAGATTTGGGAAATTTGAAAACGTAACAATACACTTGCTTGTGTACTGATACGGGTAGTTGTTATTTCAGTTAATGTGTTGTTTGGAAGTTTCTAATTCTTCCGTTTTGGTCCCTAATTATTATGTATGCAATTAAATGAGTTTGGGTGGTCGAATCAGTTTGAAAATTGTCAAGTGATAATGAAACCTGACTAATTAAGGATTGGTAACTCTAAAATGGAATAAGTCCCTATAATTTTTTAGAATTGCAATTTGGTCCCAAAATTGCAATTACATGCAATTAGATGTCGATACGATGCCCGATTAAGTTGAAATTTCACTTGTTTCCAGTATGCACACCCTAGGTTATAATATTGGATCTAGATATGATAAAAGAAAAAAAATTGATGTGCATCGAGTTAAATTTTTTTGAGTTTACTTCGGCAAACCCAATGTAGCTCGCTCGGTTCGGTCTAGCGTCTAGGCTGGTTCGAGGGGGTTATTGTAACAACCCTTTCCTGCCCTGGTTTAGAACCGGGTTAGAGTATGCTACCGATGAACTAGACGGTGGTCGATACAATAATTCCATACAATAGGTGATAATATTAGGCCTAACATTTAAGAATAAAAATATAAAATTCCAAATTATTCTATTACAAGCCTATGATTATCCAGTTAGGACCAAATTATAACATTTACAAGTTTTAGGGACTTATTCGAAATTTTGGTATTTTAGTGGTCCGATTATGAAACCTATGGTATTTTAGTGGTCCGATTATGAAACCTATCTTACTACAATGAAATTCATCATGCAAACGGTGAGCGTACAAATTTTTATACTATTCGGAGTTCATATGCCCATTCAATTAAGCCATGTAATAATCAGTGACCATTCTGTAAACAATACAAAACTAGGTTCTTTAACTTTTAACAGAATTAACTGTCACCGTACCGATACCCTTATGGCCGTATCGGTACGCTAAACCTAATTCCCAAATTCGAGATTCAAGGGTAATAGGATTGTATCGATACGGTTGAGGTCGTACTGATACTGTTGACCATGTTTACTTCGTATCGATACATTTTGACCCCGTATCGATACGCTTTGACCCCGTATCGATACCATTTTTACACCCAAATTCTAGTAGCCAAAATCTGTACCAATACACCTAGGCCATATAGATACGCCCTTGGTTAACCATCATTGACCTGACCAAATATGCAAGACCGTATCGATACGCCATCAACCGTATCGATACGCCCTGCCTTGTAATGACAAATTTTTGCTGGTTTTTATTTAATTTAACCTATCAACCAAGGTCCAAAGGCAATGAAATTTTACTGGTAAGTTTTAAACATTATAAACTACTAGCATGCCAAATTTCGTGTTAATCTGAATCTATTTACTATGTTTTCACCTTTTAGAGCCAAATATGCACTTTTAGTCCTTTTTTAAGCCATATGAAAAGTTTATTTTAAGCCTTGTGCACTAACATTCCACAAGAACAAAATATACACATCAAAGGAGCCTTATATGACTATTCTAGGTACTTTGCCACCTTACTAGGAGTTCATAGGTTCGATATACATTACTTTAGCTTGCTAGTGACATGTCCAACACTTCAACTCCTCCGATCTCCAACGGTAAATCTCTTAACCTGAAATGGGTGAGATGCAATGCATTAGGCATAAATTGCTTAGTGAGGTAGTCATAATTAAAACACGATATCAAGGTAATGCACTCCAACTTATAACTTAACAATGACAATGCAATAGATCAATAGAAACAATGCAATGAACATATTCACTAACAATGAATCCTTAATTCATCAATAACCCTTGGATCATTTTTGGATAATGGATATGCGAATTCCTACGCCTAGCCAAATCAATGAATGGTCTAATCCCTCCGCCTCGCCAATGTGACCAATATCACAACACATCCCTCTGCCTCGCCAAATCAATATAGGCCGTAGCCCTAGGACCGTAGTCCACCCGTACACTGAGCTCATGAATTCTATGGCATGCCAATTGTATCCAATATCATTCGAATCCAAGGTTCGGTGACAATATCAATGATCATTGTTTAATAGCAATGACAATATTCCATATATTCGATAGCTTTATCAATAAGAAATGATTCAATATCAATGTTCAATAATAGTATCAACGTCGATAGTAATATTTCAATGTTCTCAATGACAATATTAATAGCCAATGGTTCATTTTCAATGTTTCGATAACCGTAACGATGTTGTCATCAATGATCAATGACAATGGCTATATTAATGCTATATCAATATCCTATACTTTCATGGTTCAATGACAATGGCAATGATGATGGCAATGACAATACTCAATGATAACAATGATAGCTATGTTTGATGTTCAATAACAATGACAATGGCATTGACAATGCTCAATACTCGATGCGATAACTTACCAATACTTACCATAATGTCCGCTAAGTGATTCGATGCAATAATCCTTAACAACGGAGTTAGCAATGACAATTCTATTAATGATGAAGCAGAGAAAAGCACCTAGCCTAATCTCGAGATTCCGAATACGCTCACCTCGATATTCTGAAGCTTTCAAGGCTCTTAGATAGCAATCCCCTTGTTCTTAGATTTTGTTGGTGACGGTGGATGATCTCTACCAACTTCTTGAGCTAGGTAAAAACAATATGATCTGGTTAGATTCAATATTACGATATCGAAATCAATATACCAATATCAAAATCAATATTGAAGCTTAAAATAGCTATTAGCTATCAAACTCCATGGATGGCCAAACCCTAGCTTGTGATTAAGCTTGATATATCCATGGAATTCAATGATTGTTTGGGGGGTTTTAGCTTACCCGATCACCTGCAACGATTCGATAACAATAAATCGAAGAAAAGTCAAGCTTGATATCAAGCTCCAATGGAGGTGCTTGCTTAGGTAGGAGACGATAGCTTGGTGAGGTGCTTTGCTTAGAGTGATTTCGGGTAACTTTTCCAATTCTAGCTATTCACTTGATTTTTAATTGGGAGTTTTCCTTTCAATGGAAGAAGCTCTCCCGGTCATCCCACGTATGGGTTTTATAATTGAGGAGGGTCTAATACATTCAGTAAGGCCCTTAAACAATAATTCGACTCAATTAGAGTCCATTATCGATATAATTGACCTCATGGTCAATATCAATACAATAGTTAAACATTTCCGATGTAGGGTTTTCGATCACCAAAACCCAATTTTGACTAGGCCGGATTTCGGGGTGTTACCACTCTCCCCTTTAAGAAAAAATCATCCTTGAATTTTTACCTGGATCGAAGTGATGAGGATATTGCTTTTGCATTGTCTCCTCTAGCTCCCATGTTGATTCCTTAGCGGTATGGCTCTTCCAGGGCAATTTAACCAATGAAATAGTCTTGTTGCGAAGTCTCTTGACTTCTCTTGCAAGAACTTGAACTTGTTCCTCCTCATAGGATAAGTTGGATTGAATTTCTACAGATTCAGGTTCAATGATGTGGGAGGGATCAAAACGATACTTTTGAAGCATGGATACATGAAATAAATCATGGATTTTACTCATTTCTATGGGGAACAATAAGCGATAAGCCACAGGGCCAACTTTTTTAGTAACCTCGAAAGGGCCAATAAATCAGGGATTCAATTTCCCTTTCTTACCAAACCTCAAAACCTTCTTCCATGGTGAAACCTTGAGGAAGGCTTTTTCACCAACTTCATATTGAATACCCCTACGCTTAAGATCAACATAGGCCTTCTATCGGTCAAAGGCTACTTTCAAACGGTCGCGGATAATGGCAACCTGTTTTTCAGTTTCTCGAAGTAAATCAGGGCCCAACATCTTGCCTTCACCGAGCTGAGACCAGCACAAGGGAGTTCGACAACGCCTTCCATACAATGCCTCATACAGAGCCATCTTAATAGAAGCTCGGTAGCTATTGTTGTATGCAAATTCAATGAGGGGTAGGGATTTCTCCCACGATTTTCCAAAATCGATAATACATGCTCGTAGCATGTCCTCCAAGATCTGTAAAGGAGGATTTAATAACGATACACTTAATCAATGATTCGTAGAAAGGATTTCCTGATGATTACCTGTATTACCCTTTTTAATTGACCATTAGACTGATGGTGAAAGGCGGTACTAAGATTAACTATGGTGCCCAGAGCTCCTTGCAATGACTTTTGAAACCGAGATGCAAATCGGGGATCTCGATCAGAAATAATAGATTGGGGCACCCCGTGGAGTCAGATGACTTCCTTGATATATAAGTCAGCAAACTTGGGAATACCATAGTCCATTCGAACCGGTAGGAAATGTGCTGACTTGGTTAGACGATCCACGATGACCCAAAGGGCATCGTGTTTAGCAAGAGTCAAAGGCAGACCGCTAACGAAGTCCATGGTGATCTTTTCCCACTTACATTGCGGTAGATTAATAGGTTGCAGTAGTCCGGTAGGGACACGGTGTTCAACCTTAACACGTTGACACATGAGGCACTTAGACACGAACTCAACTATGGCTTGTTTCATGTCCGACCACCAATAAAGCTCCCGTAGGTCCTTATACATCTTCACTGACCCCGGGTGAATAGAGAAAAGGCTCGAATGGGCTTCCTTGAGGATATCGATGCGAAGAGATTCATTATCAGGTACACATACCCGGTCGCGAAAACATAAGATTCCTTCAGAATTCATTTTGAAATCAGGGTTATCTTGTAACTTGGAAATGATGGCTTGAAGTTTAGAATCTTTTCTTTGCAATGCTTGAATCCTCGATGTAATGGTGGACTGAACTTGAAGTTCAGCTACAAATCAACGATGCTTCCTAAGACAGAAGTGGGCGTTGATAGCTTGAGGAGCTACAACACAAGAACTTGTAATAAGTCAGTGTACAAATCATCACATTAAATTTGAGGATCAATAACAATACTTACCAGGCAGAGGTTTGCGGCTGAGTGCATGAGCTACAACATTGGCCTTGCCCGTATGATAGTTAATGACAAGATCGTAATCCTTGAGGAGTTCCATCCATCTCCATTGTCGAAGATTCAACTCCTTTTGAGTTAAGAGATATTTGAGACTTTTATGATCGGTAAAGAGGTAACATTTCTCCCCGTAGAGATAATGTCTCCAAATTTTCAACGCAAAGACAACTGCAACCAACTCTAGATCATGAGTAGGATAATTAATCTCGTGTGGCTTGAGCTGTCTCGATGCATATGCAATGACCTTGCCTTCTTGCATCAATACACATCCTAACTCAAGATGCGATGCATCACTGTAAACTGTATAGTCCTTACCTGACTCGGGTTGGATTAGAATTGGTGCATGAGTCAAAACTTGTTTCAATTGATTGAAGCTCCTTTGTTGATCCATAGTCCAAACAAACGAAGCTTCCTTTCTCAATAACTTAGTTAGAAGGGCTGCTATCATAGAGAACCCCTTGACGAATCTTCTATAGTAGCCAACAAGACTAAGAAAACTTCTTACCTCGCCAATATTCTTTGGTGGATGCCAATCAAGAATGGCTTAAATCTTCTTCAGGTCTACTTGGATGCCCGAAGCCAATATGACATGCCCAAGGAAGGCAACTTCAATAAGCCAAAACTCACATTTTGAGAACTTGGCAAATAATTGCTTCTCACGGAGGGTTTGAAGCACAATGCGGAGATGATCATGGTGTTCCACTGCATCCTTAGAATAGATTAGAATGTCATCAATGAATACTACTGCCAATTTTTTGAGGTAGGGTCTAAAAATCCAATTCATTAGGTCCATGAAAGCTGTCGGTGCATTGGTTAGCCCAAATGGCATCACCAAGAATTTGTAGTGACCGTATCTCGTGTGAAAGCCGATTTTGGGCACATCACATTCTTTAACTCTCAGTTGACAATAGCCAGACCTTAAGTCGATCTTGGAAAACACAGTGGCATCATTGAGCTGATCGAATAGGTCATCAATCATTGTCAATGGGTACTTGTTCTTAATGGTCACCTTGTTCAACTACCGATAATCAATACATAATCTCATGGAACCATCTTTCTTCTTCACAAAGAGAATCAGAGCTCCCTAGGGCGAAGAACTCAGTTGAATGAAGCCTTTATCAAGCAAATCTTGAATCTGGGCCTTCAACTCTTTCAGTTTAATGGCTGCCATTCAATAAAGTGCAATAGATACTGGAGTAGTTCCAGGTTACATGTCAATGCTAAATTTAACCTTACGGGTTTAGGGTAAACCCGAGAGTTCATCAGGAAAGACGTTAGGAAATCGCACACAACATCAACATCTAATAACTGTGGCCTATCTTTAGCTTCAATTGTCAAAGCATACAAGGAATGATTTCATGAATTCATCAACATAATGCTTTCCTTGCCAAGGCCTCGAAGATACAAATTTTTTTGTTACAATCCACCCACGCTTGATGTTCACTAAGCCAGTCTAGGCCTAGTATCGAATCATACTCATGGATCGGTAGAGCCAATAGGTCGGCCACGAAAGGAATCCCTTAAATCACCAAAGGGCAATTTTTACATACAAATCTTATGGCGACACAATCACCAAGTGGGTTAGTTACAAAGATTCTCGATGCTATAGGTTCACTAGTCATTCCATGCTTCTTAACCAATTCAGTGCTTATAAAAGAATGAGTAGAGCCATGGTCAATCAATGCATATAAAGGATGGGAATATAGTTCAATGATACCTGCAATGACATCAGGCTCATTATCCTCCTCCCTGCTCCTCACATGATACATCTGAGCAGGAGTCTTGGATTCTTGCTTACTCGGTGCCTTGCTAGAGCCACTAGGTCTCCCTATAGATTCTTACGAACTTTGTCTTGACCCCTTACCTCGAAAAGACTAAGTAGGGGTTGCAGCACTTGCCAGTGTAGCCATAGTCTTGGTTGTACCCAAGGGACAATCACGAATGAAATGACCTTGTTCACCATAATAGAAGCATGCTCTAGTATTCTTACGACACTGACCTGCTGGATGTCATTTCTGGCAGTAATTGTAAACTAGATTCTGTGTATTTTGATTGGAGCCTCCAGTGCTTTCAACTGAGGCCGTATTGGCAAAAGACTAAGTCATTGTTTGAGGTTTCTCAATGTTCCCAGAATGGGAAGGTTGGAAATACACATTTTTCTTGGGGCCTTGGTTCTTACTTTTTTTATTCCACCCGGGAGGTCGAGAATCATCCCTAAACCTCTTTTTGGTCCTACTAGTTCCACCTAATCTCAAAGTCTTCTATGTAGCTTCAATGGCCTTAACTCGATTCACAAGATCTTGGAAATCGGTGATCCCTAAGACAGTAAACATAGGGCGTAATTCATCACTAAGCCCAACAATAAACATCCTGCACTTGTCTTTTTCCTTCTGGATGTACTATGCACCATAACGACAATACTTGCAGAAATCATGAATGCACTGCTCAATAGGTCGACCGCCTTGCTTCAGGTGAAGGAAGATGCTGCGTCTTTCTGCGAGATAATACTCGCTAATGTACTTCTTTCAGAATTCTTGAAGAAAGAACTCCTAAGTGACTGATTCTTTAGGAACAGTGAGAATAGTGGTCTCCCACCACTGAAGTGCTTCATCGGCTAACAATGCAAGGGCGAACTCCAACTTGTGTTCGTCGAAACACTGCAATTGCTTATTCAAAATCCTCAACGTGTTGTCCAGCCAATACTCGGCAACCTCAGGATTATCATCATCTTGATCGGTAAAAGTGTATGCCCAGAGCGAGGCCAGCTTATCGATAGGGGCTTGAGCTTATTGGACAACTGGTGGGGTTGGTTGCAACACCGTCTCGGCCCTCACAAATGCCATGAATTGCTTGAACATGTCAGCCATGTTCCGGTAACATATGCCTGTGCATCAGGCACTACTAGTTCAGCATGCTGAGGTGGGGGATTAGGTAGGTTCGGTGGATCCCCCTTACTTCCTCGCCATGAGTCGAGGAGTCGATGGCATGCTCGTAAATGTGAGCCTCATTTGTCTCAGACATATCTACAACATAAAGAGATCGGACTAGTCGACAAGTCACAATATACACAGTGTACAACTCCTAGGTGGCAAAGTAACATGATAACAATGCAATAAGCTTCGGTTTAGTCCTAGAATCGGCTAAACTCTAGCTCTGATACCATAAATATAACACCTCATTCCCGGCCTGGTCGAGAACCGGGTTAGAGTACGCTACCGATGAACTAGACGTTGGTCGATACGATAATTCCATACAATAGGTGATGATATTAGGCTTAACATTCAAGAATAAGCAATATAAAATTCCAAATTATTCTATTACAAGCCTATGATTATCCAGTTAAGACCAAATTATAATATTTACAAGTTTTAGGGACTTATTCATAATTTGGTATTTTAGTGGTCCAATTATGAAACCTATCTTACTAAAATGAAATTCATCATGCAAATAGTGAGCATACAAATTTTCATACTATTCGGAGTTCATATACCCATTCAATTAAGCCATGTAATAATTAGTGACCATTCTGTAAACAATACAAAACTGGGTTCTTTAACTTTTAACAGAATTAACTGTCATCGTACCGGTACCCTTATGGCCGTATCGGTACGCTAAACCTAATTCCTAAATTCCAGATTCAAGGGTAATAGGAATGTAGTGATACAGTTGAGGTCGTACCGATACTGGTTGACCATGTTGACTTCGTATCGATATGCTTTGACCCCGTATCGATACCATTTTTACACCCAAACTCTAGTAGACAAAATCCGTACCGATACGCCTAGGCCGTATCGATGCGCCCTTGGTTGACCATCGTTGACCTAACCAAATATACAAGACTGTATCGATACGCCATCAACCGTACCGATACACCATCAACTGTACCGATACGCCCTGCCCTGTAATGATAGATATTTGCTGGTTTTTATTTGATTTAACCTATCAACCAAGGTCCAAATGCAATAAAATTTTACCAGTAAATTTTAAACAATATAAACTACTAGCATGCCAAATTTCATGTTAATCCGAATCTATTTACTATGTTTTCACCTTTTATAGCCAGATATGCACTTTTAGTCATTTTTTAAGCCATATGAAAAGTTCATTTTAAGCCTTGTGCACTAACATTCCACAAGCACAAAATATACACATCAAATGAGCTTTATATGACTGTTCTAGGTACTTTTCCACCCTACTAGGAGTTCAAAGGTTCGATATACATTACTTTAGCTTGCTAGTGACTTGTCCAACACTTCAACTCCTCCGATCTCTAACGGTAAATCTCTAAACTTGAAATGGATGAGATGCACTGCATTAGGCATAAATTGCATAGTGAGGTAGTCACAATTAAAACACGATATCAAGGTAATGCACTCCAACTTATAACTTAACAATGACAATGCAACAGATCAATAGAAACAATGCAATAAACATATTCAATAACAATGAATCCTTAATTCATCAATAACTCTTGGATAATTTTCGGATAATGGATACGCAAATTCCTACGCCTAGCCAAATCAATGAATGGTCTAATCCCTCCGCCTCCCCAATGTGACCAATATCACAACACATCCCTCCGCCTTGCCAAGTCAGTATAGGCCGTAGCCCTAGAACCGTAGTCCACCTGTACACTGAGCTCATGAATTCTTGGCATGCCAATTGTATCTAATGTCCTTCGAATCCAAGGTTCGGTGACAATATCAATGATCAATAGCAATGACAATATTCGATAGCTTTATCAATAAGCAATGATTCAATATCAATGTTCAATAATAGTATCAATGTCGATAGTAATATTTCAATGTTCTCAATGACAATATTAATAGCCAATGGTTCATTTTCAATGTTTTGATAACCATAACGATGTTGTCATCAATGATCAATGACAATGGCTATATCAATATCCTATACTTTCATGGTTCAATGACAATGGCGATGATGATGGCAATAACAATACTCAATGACAAAAATGATAGCTATGTTCGATGTTCAATAACAATGACGATGGCATTGACAATGCTCAATACTCGATGCGATAACTTACCAATACTTACCATAATGTCCGATAAGTGATTCGATGCAATAATCCTTAAAAACGGAGTTAGCAATGACAATTCTATTAATGATGAAACTGAGAAAGGCACCTAGCCTAATCCTGAGACTCTAACTACACTCACCTCGATATTCCGAAGCTTTCAAGGCTCTCAAATAGCAATCCCCTTGTTCCTAGATTTTTTTGGTGATGGTGGATGATCTCTACCAACTTCTTGAGCTAGGTAAAAACAATAGAATCCGGTTAGATTCAATGTTAGGTTACCGAAATCAATATAACGATATCAAAATCAATATCGAAGCTTAAAATAGCTATTAGCTATCAAACTCCCTGGATGGCCAAACCCTAGCTTGTGATTAAGCTTGATATATCTATGGAATTCAATAATTGTTTGGGGGTTTTAGCTTACCCGATCACTTGCAATGATTCAATAACAATAAATCGAAGAAAAGTCAAGCTTGATATCAAGCTCCAATGGAGGTGCTTGCTTAGGTAGGAGACGATAGCTTGGTGTGGTGCTTGCTTAGAGTGATTTCGGGTAAGTTTTCCAATTCTAGCTATTCACTTGATTTTTAATTGAGAGTTTTCCTTTCAATGGAAGAAGCTCTCCCGGTTATCCCATGTATGGGATTTATAATTGAGGAGGGGCTAATCGCAAGATTAGTCCCTCAACTCTTATTTCCTTTTACTTTTGTCCCTAAATTTCCAAATTTCTATAATTTAGCCACTAAAAGGTTTCTAATACATTCATTAAGGTCCTTAAACAATAATTCGACTCAATTAGAGTCCACTACCAATACAATTGACCTTGTAGTCAATATCAATACAATATTTGAACATTTTCGATGTAGGGTTTCCGATCACCGGAACCCAATTCCGACTAGGCCGAATTTTGGGGTGTTACAGTTACATTTAGACTATTAAAAAAAGTTTTTATAAATTAAGCTCCAGATTTTGTATCAAATGTTTTAACTTATAATTTACAATTTTAAAAAATGATTTACGATTTTTGGTTGCTCTACTGATTTAGATGTGACTTCTTAAATTCGTTAAATCTACCGAGCCGTGTATAGGGTGTTACACTTTGTTTTTTAAGAATAACTATGACACAAAAATGATTGAGAAAGATGAAATTTTAAGAATTTGAAAAATATTTGTCATAGTTTTAAAATCAAAACAATACATAAAAGGGAAACTTTTTTGAAATGCCATTGTTTAATAAAATGCTTGGAGCTAATGAACCATTGAGAGGAAGAAGAGTGTTGTGATGATCAATCAAGGGTGAAACTGGCCAAGAGGGGGTGGATTGGCAATTAAAACGATTCGAAAGCAAATTGGAAAATAAAAAGATTTGTGACATAAGGAGTTATAGTGGTTCAACCTTCTAACAAGGTTTACGTCCACTACCTTAGCTTCCCACTAAGGATTTTCCAAATTCTCTATGAATTTCTTCCCCTTTTTTCTAGGCTAAAGAGGCAACCTTTTACAAACTCAAAGCTTTCTACCTATAGCTTTGAGAACAACTCTCTTTTACAAGAAAATGTTTAGCAAACTGAAAATCCTCTCAAAGGTGAAGTGTTTACCCAATTACAAGTTCACCCAAACCCAATACTTGAATAAAATGAATACAAATATGACCACTCAAGTGGGTTACGAGATTTGACTCTAATAGGCTCAAAGATGGTTGGATTTGTGCTTGAATGCTTAATACTTGTTTAATAGTTGTTGTTGTAGCTTTGGAGACTTGATTATGTACCCCATCATTTTCTAACCGTTTGGGTAGTTGAGATCATCAATATAGCTGTTGAGCTGCACTTTTCCCGCAATAAATGCTATCTGCCAACCCTCAGCATCGGTACGCGGGCTACTGTATAATTACCTACCAAAAGAGAAAATAGCCGTTGTACAAAGGGGTATCGATACACGAATGGCCGTATCGATAGGGAGAGTTAATTTTACAAAGTCGTACCGGTACGGTCCGTACCATATCGGTACTGGTCTTGCTCATTGGAATCCTTATATTTTGTGAAAAAACCCATATCGATACTCCTATAAGGGTATCGGTACGCTATAACTGATTTTCAAAGTTATAGTTCCAATAAACTAGCAAGGTAACGGTCGATATTAAATGAAAAAGATTTTGGAAAATCTAAACACCTCGAATCGGTGTGCATAAAGTCGTACCGATACTCAAAGTAAAATTTGTTCCCCGGTTGAATGGCGTACCAAACGACTATACGCGTATCGGTACCCAATAGCCATAAAGTATAAAATGTTTTTGACTTAGAAACAATTTGAAGTTTGAATCCTTGTCATTTTGTTAGACTTTTTGAGTACTTAAAAATTTATCCAATTTTACAAATGGGTCTTTGAAATCCTTGTTATATCAAAATCAAATATTAGTTTTACAATCTCTCCCCTTTTTGATATAACAAAACCAAAGTAAAAGTTTAAGTCTTTTTGAAAATTACTCCCCATTTCTTTAAGGCTAATAGATAGTTTATTTTGAAAAGTTTTGAAAATTTAATCTCAATTCTTCTCTCACTTTTTGTTAGATCAAAATCAATAGGGTAAATATATGCAAGAGATAAATCAATAAATTACACCCAAACATAATTAAGAAAATTAAATATTATAAATTCAAAGCATTGTTCAAAGCAACATAATAATCTAACTTAAAAAAACATAAACCAAAGCAAATAACATAAAGTCATAAGAATTAAAATAAAGAACATAGGTGCATAAAACTTAAAACCTAATATGATATGAAATGCAAAAGCCTAAGGAGCATCCTAGTCTTCATCTTCCTTATGATCATCACCAAGAGCATGACCACGCCATTCTCCATAAAAGAGGTAAGGGTCATGTCCATAGAAGCTTGACGATTCTCCATGGAGGTAACTCTAGCTTCTAAAGAAGTGAAACGAGTATCTAAAAGAGCAAAACTAGAATCCAACCTCGCATCCAAAGTGGCAAACTTCTCATCAAGATAGGCTATGAGAGCATCAAGGGAATGTTGAGTAACCAGAGCCACTAGATCAACTAGAGCAACCAGAACATTCTCTACGAGATTGTGTTGTGCATTATGATTGAGATCCGCAATACGAATCCATTCTCCATTGTAGATGGTGAACTTTGCATGCCAGAGAGAGTGATCATCAATAGGGTTGATGAGAGGCGAAGCAAGATCATAAGAATAGTTGATATCAAGCTTGTGGAACATATTGCTCAAGGCGGTGCCATAGGTGAAAGAGTTGACAAGGGAGGTGTAGAAGTTTTGGACAAGGTATACTGCTTCGGCAAACATAATTTGGGCTAGGTTTGGACGTACACCCTCATGGAAATAATGGAGCCAAAAATCATCAACTTGACGAACCGTGGACCATTTACCACCGGATGGTCGAAACTACCAAGTGATGAGAAAGTGAAGGAAACGTTCATGGGTATCTAATACGGTTACTAAGACACTATAGAGTTGAGGAAAGACATTTTCATCATCTATACCCGTTTCATCCATCCCCAAAAGACCGACTATAATTTTAGAATAAAGACGAAAAGTTTTTCCCATAAGGTAAGACTCGAGTGCTATAACCTCAAATTTTCTCTCGATTGTAAACACACCGGTCATTAGAGTAAAAGATAAGAACAAGGTTTTTAACTGAATGCCGGGTATACTTAAAAAAGGCATGAACTTCTATTCCTTTAATAAATTAAGATATCGAAAATTAAATTCATCAAAAGTCATGAAGGGTATGGAAACGACACGTTCACGACATATTTTAAAGTTTTGAAAATGTTTAAAACGATCCAAAGCATTTGGATTTTCAGGTTCATTAAAACATTGACGATAAAGTTGGGTAAGGTTTGGTCTTGTACCATTATTTTTGGGATTGGGTTCGGTAGGATTAGGATTTGAAGAGCTAGATGTAATCTCATTTCCTCCTCTTTTCTTAGGACCCATGATAAAATACTGAAAAACAATTTCAAACCACAAAAACAATGTATGCATAAACAGCACATCCAATCCAATAAATCAATCCAATGATCAAGGTATTGTTAATTTTTTTTGTATAGTTTAAAAATCATATACAAGTATAAGAAAAAAATTGGTGATAAATAAATTAAAAAACAATGAAGAAAAATATATGAGTATACTTTATATCTAAACAAAAAAATTTCAATTTTGAAAGAATTTTTGTAAAATCTTTGAATTTTTTTTGTAAAATCTTTTAAAATAGTGTTATATACATACTAGATATATAATTTTGAAACATAAACAATGTATAAATATGAAAGAAATCGAAAAGTAAAAAAAATAGGGTTTATACCTTGAGAATGGATTAATGAAGGGATGAATTGCACAAAGCTTGATGATGATAACTTGGGTTTGTTGTTAAAACCAAAAGCCCCAAAGATATTTTGTGACAAAAATAAAAGATTTGAAAGGATTTTATAGATGAAAGCCAAGTAGGGTTTTGAGAAAAAGTGTTAGGGTTTGATTTAAATTAGGAAAACCCTATTTAATGACCAATTTAAAACTCTGCAGTCACATGTACCGATACGCAATATATGCATACCAAAACTGTGTACCGGTACGGGTTTTAACCGTACCGATCCCTGAACTGTATCGGTATAGGTTCACCTATATCGAAATGCAGTAACCCGTATCGATACCCTTGAGCCAAAAATGTCATTTTTGGCAGCAATGAGCTCAAAAATTCGAACTTAATTGAATCAATATGCATGTGTATGATATGAGAACAACATGTATGAGAAAAAATAGATGCATACTCCCCCTAGCAACAAGAATAAATGCATTTAGGAGCAAAAACACAAGAGCATGGAAATCAACCAAATTCAAACACGTTTTAAACACCAAAAAGGCTCTAAGGTTCAAGAAAAGCTAGTAAGCCCTAACTCTCTCCTAAGATACCAAAAACGTTTTTTTTCTAAAAGTTTGGTGAAAATATCCTCTAATTGGTTCAAGGTGTCTGCATATTCTAGAACTACCTCATTTTTTAAGACATAATCTCTAATGAAATGATGTCTAATCTCTATATGCTTTGTTCTAGAGTGCTGGATGAGATTCTTGATGAGACAAATGACACCAGTATTGTCACACTTTAGAGGGATGGTACCTACATCAATTCCATAGTCTAAGAGTTGTTGCTTTATCCAAAGGACTTGAGCACAGCAATTTCTGGCCAAAATATATTCCACCTTGGCGGTAGATAATGCTACACTATTTTACTTCTTAGAAAACCACGATATGAGCATACTACCTAGAAATTGACAAGTACCAGAGGTACTCTTTCTATCTATCTTACAACCTCCATAATCCGCATCCGAATAAGTATGCAAACTAAAAGAGGAATCTCTAGGATACCAAAGGCCTAAACAATGCGTGTCTATAAGGTATCTAAAGATTCTCTTAATGGCTTGTAGGTGTTATTCTTTAGGACTAGCTTGAAATCTAGCACACAACCAAACACTAAACATGATATCTGGTTTACTTGCGGTAAGATAATGCAAAGATCCTATCATTGATCTATAAAGCTTTAAACCAACAAACTTATCTCCATCTTTGTCAAGCTTTGTAGATGAACTCATTGGTGTGGCTTGAGGTTTCACATTCTCCAAGCCAAACTTCTTGAGTATGTCTTTGATGTACTTAGCTTGATTGATGAAGATGTCATCCTTCCTTTGTTTGATTTGGAGCCCCAAAAAGAGTGAGATCTCCCATCATGCTCATCTCAAACTCACCTTGCATCAATTTAGCAAAATCTTGGCAAATCAATTTATTAGTAGAACCAAAGATAATATCATCAACATAAATTTGAACTACTAAGATGTCTTTGCCTTTTCTTTTAATAAAAAGTGTAGTATCCACCTTTACTTTGTCAAAACCTTTTTCAATCAAAAAATTTGACAATCTTTCATACCAAGCTCTAGGAGCTTGTTTCACACCATATAAAACTTTTGAAAGTTTAAAAGCATGGTTTGGGTATTTTGGATCTTCAAAACCGGGTGGTTGCTCTACATTCACTTCTTCATTTATAAAACTATTTAGAAAAGAACTTTTCACATCCATTTGAAAAAGCTTGAATTCATGATAACATGTAAATACAAGAAGCATCCTAATAGCTTCTATTCTAGCTAGGGGTGCATAGGTTTCATCAAAATTGATTCCCTTTTCTTGAGTGTAACCTTGAGAAACAAGTCTAGCCTTGTTCTTCACTATGTTACCACTCTCATCTAGTTTGTTTCTAAAAACCCATTTAGTTCTTATGGTAGATTTATTACATGGCCTATCAATTAATGTCCATACTTTACTTCTTTCAAATTGATTTAACTCTTCTTTCATAGTCAATATCCAATAATCATCATTTAATGCTTCTTTGATATTTTTAGGCTCTATGCATGAGATAAATGCAACAAAATTACATGCATTTTTAAGAAAAGATCTAGTGGCTACCCATTTGGATGGATCACCTAAAATCTCACTACCTTTGACACAGTTGGATTCCCTTGGGTAGGTGACCTCATTTTCCTTTAGAGACAAGTCCTTCAAGGCTTCTAGAGGTGGTTCTTCTGTTTCTTCTTTAGTTGAAACTTCATCCACTTTTGATGATTGTTCTCCACCATTATTGGCATAAAAAATTCTTACATCATCATCATCATCACAAGAATCCTTTATTGGAAGAAGGTTATCATCGAAAACCACATGTATAGACTCTTCTACTACTAAAGTTCTCTTGTTAAATACTCGATAGGCTTTAAAGTTTAAAGAATAACCAAGAAAAATTGCTTCATCACTTTAGCATCAAATTTTCCTAAATTGTCTTTTCCATTGTTTAAAACGAAACATTTACATCGAAAAGGATGAAAGTAGCTAATGTTAGGCCTTTTTGCTTTTAAGAAGCTCATAAGGTGTTTTCTTTAAAATAGGCCTAATCATTACACGGTTGACAATATAACAAGCATTATTAGTGACTTCCACCCAAAAATACTTAGTCAAATTATTTTCACAAAGCATGGTTCTAGCCATTTGTTCTAAAGTTTAGTTTTTCCTCTCAACAACCCCATTTTGTTGAGGTGTGCGACGAACAAAAAAATTATGGGTAATCCCATTTGAATTACAAAACTCCTCAAAACCTAAAATTTGAAATTTGGTTCCATGATCACTCCTACTGTGAGAAATAGAGTGACCAACATCATTTTGAGTTACTTTTGGAAATGTGATGAATTTTTCTAAAGCATCATCCTTGGTACTTAAAAATAGAACCCAGGTATATTTAGAGTAGTCATCAACTAAGACAAATGCATATGATTTTCCACCTAAACTCATTGTTCTAATCAGATCAGAAAGATCCATGTGGATCAATTGTAAACTCTACATGTAGAACATCATTAATAGGTTTGAAAGAAATTCTTTTATGTTTGTCTTTTGCACAAGCATCACAAATTTTGTCATGTGAAAAATTTATTTTTGGCAAACCTCTTACAAGATTATTTGAAATCAATTTTTCTAAAACACTCATGCTTGCATGCCCTAGTTTTTATGCCATAACCATGAATCATGCTCATCTTTAGCTACAAAACATGCATTTGAAATATAAATGTCATCTAAATGCACCATGTCAATGTTTCCTATGTGACGACCAATAAGCACAATTTTGTTAGTTTCAATGTTGATAATTTTACAACCATTTAAATCAAAAAGCACATTGAAACCTTTATCACAAAGTTGCCTTATGCTCAAAAGATTATGCTTTAGACCGTTGACATATAAGAGGGCCTTTGGAGTGATTAGTTCTTAGGAACCCAAACACTCCTAATCCTCTTACCATAAGAGGGCCTTTGGAAGTTTCTTTTCTTGTATCCACTAAAGTTCCTTTTCAAATAGTTGGATTTTGAAGATGTTCCCTTTTCAAAATTAGATTTCCCAACTTTACTTAAGAAAGCTTTGAGATCGCCAACTTCCCTTTGGTGATCATCATGAACTTTGGAGAGAAGGTTGTTTAAATCTTGATTTTTCTTTTCAAAATCAATTTTTTTTGTTTGTAAATCCAAAACCTTATTCTCAAGTTCTGAGTTGGTTTTAGATAGAGAGTCGTTTTGGTTTTTCAAATTAGAAATCATTTTCTTGTTTTTCAAAATTGATTCCTTATATTTCTCTATCATCTCATCATAAGCTTCTTGAAGCTCATCAAATGTAAAATCAAAGTTATATGAGTTAGAGGTTACCTTAGGATCATCTTCTAGTGCCATGAGACAAAGTTGGTTACTTCTTTCTCCTCTTCATCGGATGATTCCTTATCACTCCAAGTAATAACATGAGCCTTCAGCTTCCTCTTCTTCCTGAAGCTCTTCTTTTTGAGTTGGGGACAATCGAGCTTGATGTGTCCTGGCTTCTTGCACTCAAAGCAAATTATTTGATCATTCTCTTCCTCTTTGTTCTTGTTCTTGAAATCCCTTCTTCGATGGAACTTTTCCCCGATTAGATTTCATGAACTGAGTGAACCTTTTGGCTAGCATGGCCAATTCTTCCTCTTCATCTTCACTCGAATCGCTCTTCACTTTCAAAGCTTTGAGAGTAATTCCCACCTTCTTCTTCTCTACCTTTTTCTTCTTTATCTTTTTCTCTTCTCTCTTCTTTCTTCATCTCTTTCTTTCTTCATAATCTCATGTGTAAGGAGAGAACCCAATAGAGTATCAAGCTTCAAGGTCTTGAGATCCTTGGCTTCAATGATTGCGGTTCTTTTTCTATTTAATGATTCGGGAAGAGAATAGATGAGCTTCTAGATAAGCTTGTCTTCCGGGATGACTTCTTTATTTCCCTTAAGCATGTTGACTATGATGGAGAAACAATCAAACATCTTGGTGATGTCCTCATTCAGTTTTATCTTGAAATTCTTGTAGCTCAAGTTGAGGAGTCCAAACTTGGTCTCTTTTACATTGTTTGTGCCGTCATAGGTGGTCTCGAGCTTGTCCTATATCTCATTTGCAGTTGGGCAAGAAAACATCTGGTTCAAGGGCACAAAAGATAATGTGCATAACTTTGTCATTTACTTGCAATTTCTTCTGATCTTCATTGATCATCTCTATCTTAGACTTTGGAAAAAAACTGACTCCTTCTATCTTCATCGGTATGCTTGGTCCATTTTCCATTACATCCCATAAGAGGTAGTCATTAGATTTGATGAAAAGCCTCATATGATTCTTCCAATAAGGATAGTTATCCCCATTGAAATAGGGCAGTTTGGTGATGGATTGAAGCTCGTAGAGGTTGCTATCGGAAGTAGAGGTCATGTCTTGATTGTTTCTTAATTGAATCACCTTTGGATCATCTCACGAGGATGTTAATCCTTCCTATGAGTGTGGATCTAATACCAATTGTTAGGATGATTAATCAATGGCAAAAATGGCCAAGAGGGGTGGATTAGCAATTAAAACAATTTGGAAGCAAATTGGAAAATAAAAAGATTTGTGACAGAAGGAGTTATAGTGGTTCAACCTTCTAACAAGGTTTACATCCACTACCTTAGCTTCCCACTAAGGATTTTCCAAATTCACTATGAATTTCTTTCCTTTTCTCTAGGCTAAGAGGCAAGCTTTTACAAACTCAAAGCTTTCTACCTAAAGCTTTGAGAACAACTCTCTTTTACAAGAAAATGTTTAGCAGACTGAAAATCCTCTCAAAGGTGAAGTGTTTGCCCAATTACAAGTGCACTCAAACCCAATACTTGAATAAAATGATTACAAATATGAACACTCAAATGGGTTACAAGATTTGACTCTAATAGGCTCAAAGATGGTTAGATTTGTGCTTGAATGCTTAATACTTGTTTAATAGTTGTTGTTGTAGCTATGGAGACTTGATTATGTACCCCATCATTGATTTCTAACCATTTGGATAGTTGAGATCATCAATATAGCCATTGGGCTGCATTTTTCCTGTAATAAATGTTGTCTGCCAACCCTCGGTATTGGTACATGGGTTGTTGTATTAGTACCTACCAAAAGAGAAAATAGTCGTTGTAAAAAGAGATATTGATACGCGAATGGCTGTATCGATATAGAGAGTTGATTTTACAAAGGCGTATCAGTACGGTCCGTACCGTATCGATACTGGTCTTGCTTACTGGAATTCTTATAACTTTTGTGAAAAAACTCATATCGATACGCCTATAAGGGTATCAGTACGCTATAACTGATTTTCAAAGTTATGGTTCCAATAAAATGACAAGGCAACAGTCGAATATTAAATGCAAAAGATTTTGGAAACTCTAAACACCCCGTATCGATATGCATAAAGTCATACCGATACTCAAAGCAAAATTTGTTCCCAGGTTGAATGGCGTACCGATACAGCTATACGTGTATCTGTAGCCAATAGCCATAAAGTATAAAATGTTTTTGACTTAGAAACAATTTGAAGTTCGAATCCTTGTCATTTCGTGAGACTTTTTGAGCACTTAAAAATTTATCCAATTTTACAATTTGTCCTTGAAACCCTTGTTATATCAAAATCAAATATTAGTTTTACAAAGAGCACAGACAAGGATGCGCCCAGAGGGGAGCTGGATGGGGCATTTGCTCCCCTCCTAAAAAATTGAAATTTATATATAATTTAGAAATTTTCTGTGTTTTCTATTGAAAATCTATTTTTTCCCCTTAAAATTTTGTAAGTTCACCTATAACGACCCGAATTTCAAAATCTGAGGGTCAATTTAAATCGAAGTGTGGGAATCGCGTTTGGGTCGAGAACTTGGGCCTTGTGAGCCTTGGTGGGCTTGTATTTTGGTTGTTGGGCTTGATTTTTTAGTGTTGGGATGAGTTAGGAGGATGATGGGGGGAGTAATTAGGTAACTACCTAATTATTTAAAGCGGGAAAGGTGAGTCCCTTTAATTCCTCTGCAAAAAGTGAGAGGAATAAGATCACCTTGTCCCCCTTGTCTTCATCCTTCCCCTATTCTCATCTCCCCACTCACATGAAAGGTTGAATCTTTGTTATTCTAAGTGTGAATCTCATATTTGTTGTTGAGAGAAGGTTGGTCACCACCCAAAGATCTATCTAGCAAGGTAAGAATGGTTGGTTTTGGTAGAGGTTTGAAAATCAGTGTTTGGTGGGGGGTGAAGAGGAAGAATGAGAATGGAGGATTTAACTCCATTACTTGTTATAGGATTCTTCTTTTTACATATCCTAAGTTTCTAGCAACGTTGTAACTTGATTTATAATATTGTCTTGTAGTGAAAGAAGTTGGAAACTCTTCTAAGGAGCAAGGGAAGAAGAAAGCTTGAAGCTTGGGCTAGGAGTTTCATTCTTAGTTGTAGGACCAAGGTCAGTACACTACTAACTCCTTTGGGTTCCTATAATCTTAAGTTTGATTGTCTTGTTGCTTAGTTGATATTTTGGTTGCTTGGATGCCCGAGACCCTCTTTAATGGTGAAACTTTCATTAAGCATTAGAAGCCTATAAAATTGGTAGCAAACCATCCTAATAACTCCCATAAGATGTAGGTTTGAGGTTGAGGGTTAAAGGTAGTGTTTTGAGGGCTTGAAAAGTGATTTCCTGAGCCTAGGAAGCCATTTCTTGGCTTTGGTATATGTACGCAGGGAGGCGGTACTGATACCCTAGTGTTCTGGGTTTAAATAACATTGTTCCATTAGATGAACAACAAAGGGGTACTTGTACGGTGTTCAACTGGCACCAGCATGCCATGCAATCTGGCATTAGTACGGGTCAACCCGTATCGGTACGTTATAGCTTTGGAAAATTCTAGTGAGCTCAAATCGTATCTGTAAGTATGTGAGTACCGTACCAATACCTAAAGGGTACCCGTATCAGTACACAATGACCTGTATCAGTACCCACTCGGCAATTTACCCAAAAATGTTGACTTTCGCTTGGCAGGCTAGAAAATTATATCGTTCAATCCAATAGACCCATAATGGCCTAAAATGAGTTGTAAAACTAAGAAACTGAGAAATATCCTTATACTTGAGCATAACACTTAAGAACTTCGTAAAAACCTTGTATGAATTTTATGTTGATAGCAACCATATGATGGTATGGTTTCATGCTGATATGGCATACCATGTGGGCACTTGATTGATGAGATGCAGATACCCAAGACGTGTTGCAACACCATGGTAAGAGATTTGCTGAATGTATGTTCCTGAAGATGTGTGGCATCGGGTCTCATTCGTAGTTGCTCGATAAGAGATTTTGAGCATGAGTGTATGCTCCCGAAGCTGTGTGGCACCGTGCCACGCTGTAGGTTTATTGGTATGGTGGTTACGTTCTGTGTGAGATTAATGTTTCCTATTGTTTTCTATATGTTTAAGCGGCTAGAGGCGCCAATGTTGTTATATTATGCCATGATATCATTATCTTAGCTACATGCTCATATTTATGATTTACATGAAGCATGGTTGAGTGGAAATGTATCCACTGAGCTTCGTTAGCTCAGCATTCAGAATTGTTGTTTCTATTCGCAGGTTAGTAGGTTTGACTTGCATCGTTGGAGCACCATCAGAGTAAGACTTCAGTATCGACTTGTGTCCGACTACAATACTTAGATTATATTGGGCCATCTATTTATAGAACCCTATGGTTGTATTATAACTCTTATTTTGGATTTTAACTTGTGAGTCGAATGCTTTTAATTATGTATTCAAATGGAGCTCCCATGTAATGTTTTTAAGCATTTTTCTAATTTGAAACATTTGAACTTAATAGATTTTATGACAATAAATGTGGTTTGGGCTAAAATAGGTTAGACATTTTATGGTAATAGGTTGGGCTTGAGGCCCAAATGTGACATCTAGGTCGAGGGTGTTACATTTAAGGGTATTAGAGCCTAGGTTTAGCTGATTTTAGGAAACCTTAAGGGTGATCTAGGTGGTGTATCGGTGTCTAGAGAATACATTGTATATAGGTCAAAGTTGTACTCGTTAAGCTGAATGTATTCGATGGTGTAACCTTATATGTTTGCTTGTACAAAAGAAAATCATGCCAAGGAGGGAACAAGACCGTAAGGAGAGTCGGGGCTTCTATTAAGGGATATACGATGAGTATTATGTTCCTAGAACGGATGAGATGTTGGAAGATGAGAGTAGTCGAGGGTCTTCTTATTTCTCTCATCTGCATCAAGCCCTTCATCGGATTGTGAGGGTCATACATAGGCCTTCGGCTACCCCTCATGAGACACCAATTGAAAGGTTACGACGCCATGGTGAAATACATTTCTACGATAGATGGGGTTGCAACCCGAGGACAAGTTGACATGTGTTCTTTCCCTGTTGAAAAAGAATGCTCGAGAGTGGTAGAAGACCGTAGAGTTGGGATGGTATCCCTACCAACCTACATGGAATGAATTCCTAGATGAGTTTAAGAGGAAGTATGTGGGAGAGACCCACATTGATAGCTTGAGAGATCGATTTACTCATTTGGTCCAAGGGAACCAGTCAGTATTTGAACATGAGCAAGAGTTCTTGCAGTTGAGTAGGTATGCCCCTGATTTGATCGTTATTGAGAAGATGAGGTGCAAAAGATTTTGAAAAAGGTTTGAGGATGGAGATTCAGACATACCTGATAGCTGCCCCACTGAAAGGGTTTTCAAAATTGACCGCCAGCGCTAAGTCACTTGAGCCAGTGCAAGGTTTAACCTATGGCCCATTTGGTGGGCATGGAGGTTCAAATGGGAGGACTCAGAACTTCTCTAATAACTCCAATCTTACTCCGGGAGGAACAGAAACTATTGGAACCAAGGTAGAGGAGCTTCAAACCAAAACTCAAGATCAGACCGTAGGTCAAAATTAGCTAGCCGTAGGAGGCCTTCGTATTCATCTATGATGAGCTCGAAAGGCTCACAAAGAAGTGTGGGCGCAATAGTTTGTGATCTGGACGTAAGCATAGAGGCGAGTGTTGGGGAATGCCTAGAGTTTGCTATGAGTGTGGATTACCGGATCATTATGTAAGGGATTATCTTACAGCTACTGACACCACTTCGGTCCAGACTCAGAGGACCTCCTATCTAGCTTAGAAGGGTCGAGGCTTTGCTAAAGGAGGAGCGAGCCACATGTTAGGACATTAGAGTGGGAGTACATTCTAGTCCACCATGAGGGCGCTATCAAGGCAGTATGCAGCCAAGGCTCAAGAGGACCACGAGGCTTTTGATGTCATCTCAGGTTCGTTTACCTTGTTTTTTGTCCCTATAGTTGCTCCATAGTGGAATATCTCAGCAGTGGGGTATTCCTGCTGAGGATCTTGAAATAGGAGTTTCTTGTGACTATTCCCTTAGAGTATGATGTTTTAGTGCATAATGTGTATTAGATGTGTTTGATTGAGGTTCAAGGTTTGATCTTTCTGGATGATCTGATGGTGTTACCGTTTCAAGAGTTTGAAGTTATCTTAGGGATGGATTGATTGTTTGAGACCTTCCTGGCTCACGTAGTTGACACAAGGGTTGAGAGTCTGAGGCTTGAGAGCCTTCAGACTATTAGAGAATTTGCTGATGTATTTTTGGAAGAGCTGCCCGGACTACCTCCATATCATGAGCTAGAGTTTTGAATAGATGTAATGCCAGACACGGCACCGGTGTCCATTGCTCCATATAGCATGGCACCAACGAAGTTAAGAGAGTTAAAGAATCAGATTCAAGAATTTTTGGAAAGAGGTTTTATATGACCGAGCATCTCATCTTGGGGGTGTACCAATTTTGTTTGTCAAGAAGAATGATGGGTCGCTAAGGATGTGCATTGACTATCTTCATCTCAATAAGGTAATAGTGAAGAACCGTTATCCCTTACCAAGGATAGATAACCTGTTTGACCAATTGAGAGGTGCTTGTGTGTTCTCGAAGATCAAATTGAGGTCGGGATACTAGCAGTTGAAGGTAGTAGAAGAGGATGTCAAGAAAACCGCGTTCAGGACGCGATATAGACATTATAGGTTCTTGGTAATGCCTTTTATAGACTTGATGAATCGAATTTTTCAGCCCTGCCTTGATCAGTTTATGGTGGTCTTCATTGATGATATCTTGGTTTATTTGAGCTCAGTGGAGGAGCACGACTATCATCTTCGTGTTGTCCTTCAGACCTTGAGAGAAAGATATCTTTTTGCTAAGTTTAGTAAGTGTGAGTTATGGATCTCCGAGATGGCGTTCTTGGGCCACATTATTGCAGCGGATGGGATCCGAGTTGATCCACAAAAGATTCAGATAGTGGTAGAATAAAAACCACCGAGGAATATCACTGAAGTCTATAGTTTCCTTGGAATTGCTGAATATTACCATCGTTTTGTCAAAAGCTTTTCTATCATAGCGGTACCTATGACCAAGTTGTTATAGAAGGAGTTACATTTGAGTGGAACGAGAAAAGACAATAATGCTTTGAGCAGTTGGATGCTTATCTTATGGAGGCTCCGGTCTTGACGCAACCTGAGTTGGGAAATGACTATGTTGTGTTTAGCGATGCTTTGTTGAATGAATTTATTGTGTTCTCATGCAACATGGTAAGGTGGTTGCTTACACCTCGAGCCAACTCAAGCCTCATGAATGGAACTATCCTACGCATGACTTGGAGCTTGTTGCGGTTATCTTCGCGTTGAAGATTTGGAGGCACTATCTGTGTGGGGGAAAATGATATATCTACTCCGATCATAAGATTTTGATGTACCTCTTCACCCAAAAGGAGTTGAATCTAAGGCAAAGGCATTGGACCGAGCTGTTAAAGGACTATGATTGTATCATAAAGTATTATCCCGGTAAAGCTAACGTGGTGGCTGTTGCTTTGAGTCAGAAGTCCATATCAGATTTGAGTGTGATGCTTGCTCTGTTGAGGATGACCGAGAACGATGGGTTGTTAGCTGAGCTTCGTGTGGAGCCTACCTTAGTACAAGAGATCAAGAGAACGCAAGTGTTAGACGAAGAGTTTGTGGCAAAGATTGAGATGGTTTAGAGAGGCGAGGCATCCGATTTTGAAGTGCGAGATGGTGGGATCTTAAACTTCAAAGATCGGTTGTGTGTCCTAGCTTTGGAGGATTTGCGGGACCGTATCCTTCGTGAGACGCATCGAAGTTCGTTTGCTATGCATCAGGGTAGCAACAAGATGTACCAAGACCTTCGTCCTTTTTATTGGTGGCCTAGTATGAAAAGAGTTGTATCCGAGTTTGTAACAAGATGCTTAGCTTGTCAGCAAGTTAAGGCCGAGCACCAGGTTCCTTCGGGCTTGCTTCAACCTATTCATATTCCACAATGGAAGTGGGATCGTGTGACTATAGATTTTGTGATCGGTTTGTCATTGACCCAAAGAAAATATGATGGTATATGGGTGATAGTAGATCGTTTGACCAAGTCGGCTCATTTCTTGCCTGTGCGTGTAGATTTTACGCTTAAGAGGTTGGCACGGTTGTACATCCAAGAGATAGTAAGGTTATATAGAGTGCCATCATCGATCATATCAGATAGAGACCCACGTTTTACGGCAAGGTTTTGGAAGAAGATACATGAGGCTTTGGATACCAAGTTGCATTTTAGTACAACTTTTCATCCTCAGATCGATGGTCAGTCTGAGCGAGTTATCCAGATTTTGTAGGATATGCTCCGATGTTGAGTTTGCCTACAACAATAGTTTCCAATCGAGCATCAAGATGGCTCCTTTAGAGGCCTTGTATGGACATAGGTGTAGGAAACCCTTGTGTTGGATCGAGCTTAATGAGAGAAGGATTGTGGGGTCAAACTTGATTAGACAAACCAATGAGAAGGTTTAGATTATCAGGGAAAGATTGCAAGCGGCCTTTGATTGCCAAAAAGCTTATGTGGACTAGAAGTGTAAGCACATCGAGTATGAAGTTGGAGACAAATTTTTCCTCAAGGTGTCACCATGGAAAAGAGTAATCCATTTTGGGCGAAATGGCAAGTTGAGCTAAGGTTTATAGGGTCATATGAGATTCTTGAGAGGGTTGGACTCATAGCTTACTAGTTAGCCTTGCCTTCGGAGATGGTACGCATCCATAATGTGTTTCATGTGTCTATGTTGAGACGCTACCATTCCGGTCCTTCACATGTTATCACGCTTGAGGAGATTGAGATCAATACCAACTTTACCTATGAAGAAGAACCGATAAGAGTTTTGGACAAAAGAGTCAAGGAGCTTCGCAACAAGTGTATGCCTCTTGTGAAGATGTTGTGGAGGAACCACGGAGTCAAGGATGCTACATGGGAGGTCGAGGATGATATGAAGTTGTTGCATCCGCATCTATTTTCATCAGGTAAATTTCGAGGACGAAATTTTCTTTGAGAGGAGAATTGTAATGACCCAGATTTAAGAATATGATGGTCGGTTTAAACCGAAGTGTGGGAATTGCGTTTGGGCTGAGAGCGTTCAAAATTGGTGTTTCTATTCGCAAGTTAGTAGGTTTTGGCTTGCATCGTTGGAGCACCATAGAAGTAGGACTTCGGCATTGACTTGTGCCCGAGAATAATACTTAGTTTATATTGGGCCATGTATTCGTAGGACCCTATGGTTGTATTGTAACTCTTATTTTGGATTTTAACTTGTGAGTTGAATGCTTTTAATTATTTATTTCAAATGGAACTCCCATGTAACATTTTTAACCATTTATCTACTCTGAAACATTTGAACTTAATGGATTTTATGAAAATGAATATGGTTTGGGCTAAACCAGGTTGGAAATTTTATGGTAATGGGTTGGGCTTGAGGCTCAAATGTGACGTCCGAGTCGAGGATGTTACATCCCCCCCTTAGAATTTTATAGGTTCGCCCCCTAACATGAAATCCTGTGTCTATCCCCGAGCACAGAGGATGTTGAAGTTAGTTCATTGGTCAGTAAGTTAGTTGGGTCAGTTAGCCTTGTAATTGGGTTCTACTCGAGTTATTGGACATGTAAACTGTCCCATTAAAGTGGTAGGGTGTATTTTTCAGGCTGTAAGGTCTAAGATTTAGAATTTAGGGTTAGGGTTTAAAATTTAATTTTTAGTATTTTTTAATGTTGGGGCACCGAAAAAGGGCATGATTTTTGCCCCGGTTGAGATTTGCTTAGGGGGGAGGGATATGGTGGATAACAAAAAGTATATACCAAGGAGGGGTGGAACTTTTATATATCATTCTTTACTTGATACTAGGGGTGAGCGTTCAATCGAGTCGAGTCGAAATTTTTTGAGTTATTTCAATTGACTCATCATATTTTACAACTAAAACTTTATTTGAAATTTTTTCGATTCGAGTCGAGTTTATGAAATTCGAGTCGAGTTTTTGAGTTCCTATATTAATTGTAATTATTCATCATATTATGGTACAATTTGATTCTAATTTAAATTACTTTCTCTAATCATATAAGTTATGCATATATATTTCTTCATATTTTTTCATATGTGATATATATTTCTTCGTATTTTTTTATATCGGCCTATGCATATTAGAAAAAGTTGAGGGACTCAACTCTAACTTAAAAATCAATCTACTAATTATTGAAAATTTCGAGTTATTCGAATTTCCATTTCACAACTCAAGCTTTATTTGAAATTTTTGCGAGTCAAATCGAGTTTATGAAATTTCGAGTCGAGTTTTTTCACCTCAAGTTGAGTTGAAAATTTCGGCTTTTTAGTCAAGTTTTGTTTCAGCTCTGCTTAATACCTACTTGATATCATAAACTTGTTTCAACAAAGCCTATTGCTAATATTAGGCAACTCAAGGTTGATTGTATGGTCATCCTTCCATAGAAAAACTTAAAATCATCTCCAAAATGATTTATAGGATACATAAATGATTAAGTTGCTGCGAGAAAACAACCTAAAACCATCCTCTCTTATTCAGATTAAGTTTTTGACATGGAAAATTAAGATGGAATCCGCATTTGGTCTAATCTTCATCTGAAGAGCGTCTTCTCGAAATAGCAAGTGTACAATACACCTAGACACAGGGAGTTCGATCGCTGGTTTTCCTTAACTTGTTCAGACCTTGATTCTATATAAAGATTAGAAGTTCCACAAGAACAAGAAGCACTAAAGATTGTCATATATAAAGAGGAAGGAATTTAAAACGGTCAACATGCATTAGCTTGCACTCCATATTTCAAATATACTTCAAACTCATCGTAAATGCAAAAGGTAATATATGTTTGGCTTCCCCCGACCCACAAAATTTATATATAAAGCATAAACTTACATTCATTATATTATATGCAAGGATATTCACTAGGCCACAAAATAATCCTTTGATATACCATAGGCAAGGCAAATAGACGCAGGAAAGAAGGCCTGGGTAAAGTTCCATATATGATAGTGAACAAGAAGAGCATGCATCACCTGGCAGTCCCAAAGTCTAGTCTTCTTCAATGACATTAAGTTCGCCTTCTGTAAACTCACACGCGGGAATGGGGATTCCAAGCTGCTTCTGTAACTTCTTTACAACAAACACCTCTGGTTCCTCACACATGGTTACCACAGTACCTTTCCAACCAAGCCGACCCGTTCGCCCAGCTCTGTGTGCATAGTGGATAGAGTCAGTAGGCAAGTCCAGATTAACCACAAGATCACATTCGGCCACATCCAAACCCCTTGCTGAAAGTTCATTCGTCACCAAAATTCTCACTTCTCCATTTCTGAACTTTTTCAAAGTTGTTGACCTTGCAAGCTTGCCAAGATCACCATGCAGCTCCGCAGCTACTATCCCACGGGCCTCTAGCTTGAAGACAGCATCCTTTAGCTGCTTTGTATGGTTCATGAATGCTATCACCGACTTGGCATCAAGTGCGTGCACACATCTTCTCAATGTATCAACCTTGTGTTGTAATTTTGTGACACAATGGTAGTGTTTCAAAGCGGGTGGTAGGCTTTGCAATGCCGCCTGAGTCCACATACTTGAGTCTGAACCAGATGTAGGTTTTAAGATATTAACAGGTCCAGAGGGCGCAACAGATTCAAGTGGCATGACCTTTTTAGCTTGGACAAGAAGTGGGTCAGACCCCCAGCTCCTAGCTGCCCTTATAACAGAATATGGAACTGTAGCAGAAACCATAATGGTCCGACGCTCAGCCCACTTAGCAATTGAGCCACTGGGGTCAGCACCTGATCTCCTGCCCACATGTTCCAATATCCGGTGCATATCCTCCCGAAAGTTAAATGACAGGAGCTCATCAACTTCATCTAAAACTAAGAAACGGCAGCTATGAGTGTGAAGCTTCCCAGCTGCACTGATCTCTGCTATTCGACCAGGGGTGCCAACAACAATTGCTGGCTTGTTCTTCTTTAGAGCTTCTTCCTGTCTTGATCGATTTGTACCTCCCACAAGCTGCTGAACAACTTTCTTGTTTTCAGGTCCTAGAAGCTTTTCAACCTCCCTAACGATTTGCATCCCCAGTTCCCTAGAGGGAGCTACAATAACCACATCAATCTCCTTCTTTTTCCCAGATTTACCCTCCCCATTAGGAGATTTATTTTTCAGTGGACCTACTTCAGAAAGTATGGGAAGGAGATACGCTAATGTTTTTCCTGAGCCTGTGTAAGATTGAATCACGACATCATGACCCTTGAGAATTGTTGGAACTGCTGCACACTGAACATCAGTCGGAACTGTGAATCCTGCTGCATCTAACCTCTCTAGCAAAAAAAGTGGGAGGCCAAGATCAGAAAATTACTTCGCTGCAAAAGGAGCCGATTCAATTTCTAGTGATTTCTTCACCCTAACAGCCTTCACTGCTTTTATACTATTGCTTCCTACACCTCTTGACTTACTTTTGGGTGCTTCATTAGAAACATCAGTCCTTTCGATTTTATCTGCCTCATTCGTGTTTGTTTTCTCAAAGTCACTTTTAAAACCAAGGCTGGCAAGAGTAAGAGATTCATTATCATGATTAACCCGGCTCACGAATCATACACTGGTCTGGCCCCAAACTTTCCTAGACACATTAGGTAACCTAGACGAGGGCAATGATTCCCCAAACAATAGAAGCAACCTTGTTGAGGGTAATGTTAGCATCTTTGCCAGATTGTTATTGACCAGCAACTGAAAATTCCACCTTTTTTACAATAGTTCAACCCAGTACCATCGACAACCGAAGATTGCGAAAAAAAGCTTTTTGAAAACAGAATCTCAAGCTGCAGATTTAATGAAAACGAAATGATGGTCAGAGCTGTACAAATAGAAACATAATCTGGACACCCAGTTTCTAAACACGCAAAAGCAAAAAATCAAACACTTGAATTCACAATATCAACACAAATGAACCAAAAAAATCTGAAATCCCGAATTTTGTAATACAACACTTAAAAATGCAACCGAAACATGAGTAGAATTCTCAAATGAATGGAATGTGAAATCTTGTTCAAAAGCAATGGTAGGAAAGTCCACTTGAGTGATAAACGCTAGGCTTAATACAGTGACTGTCATTTCACCTCCGACTTAAACATTTGATCAAACAGTTTGAGAGCAATGTTGGAGCTAACTAATGCAACCGTAACCAAGCAGAAATGTTTAAACTAGAACCATGCTAACGATAAACAGCAGTTTAAAGCATTTGGATAGCTTTGATCTTCCATTTTCAAGAGGAAATTGGCAAAGAAAAACTTACCTTAAGCTCGAACAGCGTCCGGCCTCTCGACTCTGCGTGATAGAAAGTAAACTCCGAGTTCAAACGCCACGTTTTCGGATTGGGTTCATGAATCATGGCTAGTAGCTTAAAGACGAACTTAAAAAGTTTCTGGTATAAGGGTGGCCCATCAAACTTCAACCCAAGCTTAAAAACCTTTAGGCAAAGGCAAATTTTGGGGTTGGACCTAAATTTGAGCTCAGCATCTGCCATTTCCAAGAACGCCTTTTAAGTTTTACCCCGCCAAAAAAAGAGAGTAAAGGAATGACAATTTCTTTTGGATATCCAAATCATTGAATGACTAATCCGGATCAGTACTATAGAGGCTTATTATAGGGTAATTCTCTCGATCAAATTTACTTAACATCAGGATTGAAATTCTTGATCTTACTTAAAAGACATAGTATCTTATCTCACTAGACTAACTGATTGTTGGTTACACGAATAACAATTTGAATCGATGATATATTATTGATCTATTTGATTCCATTTTCTTAAAAAAATGGATGAGTGAGGTGGAGAGAAGCAATTATAGTAAATATTGTTAAACGATGGGTGTTAATAATCCAAGAAAATAAAATAATAATAATAAAGTAAAATTAAAATATTTACATTATTATTAAAGCGAACATGATTTAATATAAGTAATAGAATAATATAGAATCAAATCAAACTGAACATTCGGATCATCCATTCGTTGCTGCTATACTTGAATCTGTTTATACAGCTTCTCCCATGTTTCCTTTGCTGCAATAAATTGTCAAGAAATTAAAGGAAAAATAATGGACTCAAATAAAGCAATTTAAAACATAAAACTATAATTCGTTTGAGTAGAAATGCGTTGAGGTATGTGAGAACACAGTTTCCTTAAGACAGGTTTTCGGCCACTCCTATGGTGCTTGAGATAAGTTGGTTGTCTGTCTCCCAAGATACGACAACTAAATAATCAACTGTAGTAGCACGTTTGTAGAGATCACAAACTATAACCTTGTCTTCCTCCATCACCGAAAACACTTTAAAAAATCACAGAGTAAAATATAGTAGAAAATCTTTGTGTATTCTATATTGTAGTTAAACCTAGTAAATTTGCATTTTATGTATAGGGGTAGAAGTTTCATTGGAAATAAAACTTGTGAATTATCTAAATTTTATTTGAAATAAAATTTATTAATAAAATAG
Source organism: Hibiscus mutabilis (assembly GCA_019671005.1). NCBI lineage: Eukaryota > Viridiplantae > Streptophyta > Magnoliopsida > Malvales > Malvaceae > Hibiscus > Hibiscus mutabilis. The sequence goes on along the minus strand of CM033715.1, from coordinate 44,083,092 downwards.
CATTATCACAATAATATCTAAATTAAAAAGATAATATTTTATGTAACACTCTGATCCCAATCCGAATCTAAAGTACTACATTTGAGTCACTCAAAATCGACCCATTAAAATTTCCATTTAAAACTATAAGATTAGCCATTTTCAAAATATTAAATCATCCATAAATTCATGTAATTAAATAAGAATTATAAATAAGTTTACAAAACATGAGCTCCAAGTTAAACATCGTATATCAAAATAGCATTCAATAGAGTTTACAGACTCAAAACTCGTAAGGCCTTAGGAATACATAAGCCCAAAACTAAATACTAAGCATTGTACTCTAAACCAAAGCGGTGTTGGGAAATCCCTTATTGATGTGCTCCTCGGCCACGATCCACATTCTAACATGCGAACAAAAACAACTAGGGGTGCTTATTGAGTTGAGCAGCTCGCAAACAATTCGAGCTTGACTCGGTCAAAACTCGGTTAATGCTCGACTCAAATTGACTCGACTCAAAATCGAGCTCGGCTCGAGATCTTAGCTAGTCGAGTCGAGCAAGACCCAACTCAAATCGATAAGTTCGTGAGCAGCTCTCTATTTTTTATAAATTCTTTTACGATTTTTTGGTGGCTACCTTAAAAAATTATGTTACAAGAAGTTTAAATATTAGTTGAAAACTCTAGAAAAATTCAGTGAATTGCTAGGTAATTTACCCATAAAATTTGGATTTCAAATTTCGAAAACGTTTGTATTTTCCAAGAATTAAAAAAGTTAATTCATGTTAATAAGAAATTAAATAATAATAATCACTCTTTCCTTTTCTTTTATTACTACTTCATGTAAAAAATAGTAGAAAAGGGGAAAAGTCTGTAGTTTTCACTTCCCATATAAAAATATGATTGAAAGTTAAAATCCCAAAATTTCTAGGGCATTTTCTCCTTTGTTGTTCATCAAAGATTGTTAAGAAAATAAAAAGAATCTCACACTCAAATATTGACTTCATCTCTAATTCGGTCATGTCATGTTCGTTTATTTATCTCCCCAGACCTCACGTTTTTTCTTCTTCTATGTTTATATTAAGCTCTAATAGTATCACTAGATTTTACCTATATTTTAAAAAAACAAGGTAAAAGTTTTGGTAAGCTTAACGAGCAACAAGTTGAGTCGAGCAATGAGATATTTTAACGAGCACGAGTGAGAAAAATTTTATCGAGCTTAATGAGCAATGAGTCGAATAGAGCAACGAAATTTTTTAACGAGCACGAGTCGAGCACTACTCAACTCGTGATCGACTCGCTCGATAACCATCCCTAGAAACAACGATTCTGAACGCTAAGCTTACAAGCTCAATGGTACATTTCTACAGATACATGCATGAAAGGGGTAAAATTACTTATCTTGGACAAGAAGTTGAAATTGTTTGATGAAAGAAATAAGGCCCACAACAATTAGGGAAGGCAAACCCGAAACCGTTGGGTTTCGAGCCGACTCGATTCGGTAGGGTCAGATTTTTTTAGAATTTTCAGTTTTCAAGTCAGTTTTAAAAAAGTTTGAGCCGAGTCGGATCGGGTCAGGTTTGAGTTTAGGGTGAAAATTCCCTAACCCACCCCGACCTAGTTTATTAATAAAATATATTTATATTTATTATAGTTTTATATATTATATTTAATATTTTATTAATTTTCTTGGGTAGGGTCGGGTTTAATCAGTGGTTTTATTAAAATTTTAGGGTCGGATCGGGGCCAGGTTATACATTTATTATATCGGGTTGGGGTAAAAATATATGAAATTCAAGTCGGGTCAAAGTTTTAAATTTTCAGATTGGCCAAAAACCTAGCCTGCCCTTCCCCGTTGCCATCCCTAAAATCAATACATGAATATGAAGTGCCAAACAATAGATTTTAGACAAGAAGATGAAGTTGTTTGTGAAGTCTGGAATGATAGCCAACTTATATCGACTTTTCGAATGGGATCCAAACATTTTTGGATTGAGTTCTCTTCTTACAGATTAACTGTCATTCATTTATCTTTCCAATGCATCTTGAAACACATAAATCTGATGTCGGTAACTCAAGGTACGTCTGTTTTAGTGAAGACTGTGTATGCAGAAAACTGGATTTGAGATTTTTGTAAATTTAGCCCAAAATATAATATATAAAGCTTTAGGACGAATTAGACATGAAAATAAATTAATTACAAGCTGGATTATAAATTTTTGACCAACATTATTAGTATTTTAAGTTATTTCATGGTATTCCTTTTAATTAGCTATCCATATGCCGATTTTAGGGGATTCATTCTATTAAGCTATCAATGTGCTGATATTAAGGATTGCTCATCTATCTATTAGGGAATTTTGGGCTTCCCTTTAGACTATAAAGGGGCAATATCTTTTCTTGTAATGCAAGAACATGAATATTTTCTTTGATGAATTTTAATCAAGTATACTTTTTGAGTTTCTTTCCTATGCAAGATAGTTTTTGTGAATTTCAGAAGTATTTCAACAAAATATTCTCTATAGATTGTTGGTGATTCTTTCTTTACACTCCAGGTTGCCAAGATAATCAATTCATGGAGGGTCGATTAGAGCCTATGATGGAGGCTTCTTGAATAATTACATTCAAGAGGGTTCCTAGAACATACCAAATCCACATCATTTTCATCATCCAAACACCAAGATCCATCCACACCATTCTCTTCCCCTCCACCTTGCTGGATTTTCAACATTCTTGCATTTTCAGATTTGTTCTTTAAATTTCTTGTTCAATCTTTTTGTTTTTCCATTCATGATTATTTCACCCGCTGCCATCTCCCATAATTTGATATCAGATTTAGTTCGTTATTGAGGATGTCATTGAGCAGCATATTAGATTTTACCCCTTTGAGGACTCGATGTCATTACTAGATCATGCAAGGTATGATTTTCCAGATAAGTCTTATTTTCAAGAAATTTTTTTGAGAGATATGTTGTCTTAATTCATGTCTTCTATTGATATTGAAATCCATGATCTAGGACATGATGAAGATATTACTTATGAGAGTTTTACCGAATATATACTTGTTGAAGACAAAATTCCTCATAAACCACAATCCTTTAATGGAATTCTATTTTTTTTTTGTGAATGGGGATATGGGAGGTGAGTTACAAGAGACTAAGGGAAAAAAGGCTGAGAACAAAAAAAATTCAAATTAATAGCCCAACCTTGGTGAGTGAAGACATATATGAGGTAAAATTAGAGAGACGTATCAAAGAAAAGACAGAGAAAAAAGTGAGATTTTTTGTAACAATAACCCAATATTGTCTAGTGGTGTTATGTTCTTTTTTCAGGAATTTATCGATACAATATGTGGTGTTCAACTGAATCACTCCACCAATGAAGCAAACTCCTTTTCCATTGCCATTGTTGAATGTCCTTTATTTACTGAGGTAATTTTCAACGTATAGAGGATTGTCAGAGGAATGTTGCTCATGTTGTGGCTGTTCAACCTGAGAGAAGTGGATTGGCTAGGGTGTATGCACACCGCGAGGGAAGGAATGTCACGGATGTGATCACAAGTACCTTTACTTTGCAATCCTTGTCATTACTTTCTTTGATTGATTCCGGTTCCACGCATTCATACATCTTGCATGAGCATGCACAGTTTCTTGATATATCAATTGAGTTTTTAGATGTGGGTATGCAAGTGACGAGTTCTTTTGGTGAGACGGTCGTTGTTAGGAAGTTGTATAGGAGATTTCCGTTGATGGTTCAAGGACATATATTTGCGGTTGATATGATGGAGTTTCCTTTCTATGGTTTTGATGTCATTCTTGGTATGGATTGGTTAACTAGGCATATGGTTGTGGTTGATTGTAAAATCAAGCACGTTTCGTTGAAGCTTGCCAATAATTATGAAGTTGTGGTGGTGGGAGAGAATGTTAAATTCTTATCCAATGTTGTTTTGGCTATGGAAGCACGAAAGTTGTTGAAGGTGGGTTGTCAAGCATAATTGGTGTATGTTATGAATATGAAGGAGGCACGTCCCCAGGATATCCGGACTGTTTGTGATTTTTTGGGGTGTTTTCGGAAGAGTTGCCTGGTTTGCCGCTAGATAGGGAGGTAGAGTTTTGTATTGAGATGTATGCAGATACGACTCCAGTGTCCATTGCTCTGTATCGCATGGCACCTAAGGAGTTAAAGGAGTTGAAGACGTAGCTTTAGGAACTGTTGGACCGTGGTTTCATTCGGCCTAGTATGTCGCCTTGGGGAGCAGCAGTGTTGTTTGTGAAAAAGAAATATGGCACTATGAGAGTGTGTATCGATTATCAGTAACTGAATAAGTTGACAATTAAGAATAAGTATCCTTTACCGCAAATTCATGGCATATTCGATCAATTCCGTGGTGTAATGATGTTTTCCAAGATTGATTTGAGATTAGGATACTATCAATTGAAGGTGAAGGATAAAGATGTGCCGAAGGTAGCCTTTCGCACCTGTTACAGACATTATGAGTTCTTAGTGATACCGTTTGGATTGACGAATGCGCCTACAACTTTCATGGATATGATGAATCAGGTGTTTCATGAATTTTTGGATCAATTTGTGGTTGTGTTTATTGATGGTATCCTTGTGTATTCACGTACCGAGGAGGATCATGATAGACATTTGCAGATTGTTTTGCAAGCCTTGGTGGATAATTAGTTGTATGCTAAGTTGAGCAAGTGCGAGTTTTGGATTAAGGATGCGGTGTTCCTTGGTTATGTTGTGTCGACGGAAGGAATTCTTGTGGATCCGCAGAAAATTGAGGCGGTTGTGAATTAGAAGCAACCTAAGTCAGTGATTGAGGTTTATAGTTTCTTGGGTTTGGCAGGATATTATTGTCATTTCGTGGATGGTTTTTCTAAAGTTACTGCTCCGTTGACGAAGTTGTTGCAAAAGGATGTTAAGTTTGAGTGGACGGAGGCAAGGCAACAAGCTTTTGAAAAACTAAAGGAAGCTTTGATGCGAGCTCCAATCTTGATTCAACCCGAGTCAGGAAAAGAGTTTGTGATTTATAGTGATGCATCCTATGTGGGGTTAGGGTGTGTGTTGATGCATGATGGTAGAGTTATGGTTTATGCATCTAGACAGTTAAAGGTGCACGAGCGTAATTATCTTACACATGACATTGAGTTGGCTGTTGTGGTGTTTGCGCTAAAGATTTGGAGACATTATCTTTATGGTGAGAAGTGCGTGGTGTATATGGACCATAAAAGCCTAAATATTTGATGTCGTAGAAGGAGTTGAATCTTAGGCAACGAAGATGGTTGGAGTTACTTAAAGATTATGATTTGTCGATCGAGTATCATCCTGGTAAAGCTAATGTTGTGGCTGATACTTTGAGTAGGAAGTTGGCTGTAAAGTTGAGGGTGATGTTTGCGCGGTTGAGTTTATCGCGAGATGGCGGGTTGGTGGTCGAGTTGCAAATGAAGCCCTTCCTTGGCACAGTTGACTAAGGAGAGGCATTTTCTTGATGATTCATTGGTACCATATGTTATGGACATTGTAGAAGGTAATCTGATGGACTTTTGTTTTAATGATGATGGTATTTTGTGTTTTAAGAGTCGGATAGTTGTGCTAGAAGATGTTGCGTTGAGGCGCACTATTTTGACTGAGGCGCATAGTAGTCCTTTTGCTATGCATCCTAGTAGTACTAAGATGTATCATGGGTTGAACAATGAGTACTATTGGGTTGGTTTGAAGAAGGATGTAGCAGATTTTGTAAGTAAGTGTATGGTGTGTCAGTGAGTGAAAGCTGAACATCAATTTCCTTTCAGGTTGTTACAACCTTGAGGATACCGGAATGGAAATAAGAGAGGATCACGATGGATTTCATGACAGGTTTTCCTTTGACACCTTCAAAGAAGAATTCTATTTGGGTGATTGTGGATCGTTTTACGAAGTGTGCACATTTCTTAGCTGTGCATACTACGTATACGTTGGATAAGCTAGCGGAGTTGTACATCACGGAGGTTGTAAGGTTGTATGGGGTGCCTAGGTCTATTATGTCAGACAGAGATCCGCATTTTACATTATGGTTTTGGGAGTGTTTACATAGAGCTTTGGTTACATGACTCAATTTTAGTACTTCGTATCGTCCTCAAATGGATGGTCAGTCTGAGCGAGTTATCCAAGTGCTTGAAGATATACTACGGTGTTGTGTTATTGATTTTCAAGGATCTTGGGAGAAGTAGTTGCCTTTTGTAGAGTTTGCTTATAATAATAGCTACCAAGCAAGTATTCAAATGGCTCCATATGAAGCTTTGTATGGTAAGAAATGTAGAACGCCTCTTTGTTGGGCAGAAGCGGGGAAAAAGTTTGTTTCTTTGCTAGATATGCTTAAAGGAACAACGGAAAAAGTGAAGCTTATTAGTGACCAGTTGAAGCGGTTTCAGATCGACAAGAATTTGAAGCGTAAAGAAATTGAGTATGTAGTTGGTGATAGAGTGTTTTTGAAAGTTTCACCTTGGAAGAAGGTGATGAGATTTGGCTGGAAGGGTAAGTTGAGTCCAAGGTTTATTGGACCATATGAGGCGTTGGAGCGCGTTGGTCTGGTGGCTTACAAATTGAGTTTGCCACCTGAGCTTGAGAAGATACATGATGTTTTTCATGTATCCATACTTCAGAAGTATAGATCGGATCCGTCGCACGTAATGCCTATTGAGGAAGTTGAGTTGAATCCAGATTTAACCTATGATGAGGAACCGATCAAGATCTTGGATATGGACAATAAGGTTCTTCGTGGGAAGACCATAGAGTTGGTCAAGGTGTTGTGGTGACACCTAGGTGTCTAGGAAGCTACGTGGGAAATGAAGGATGACATGAAAGAGTAATTTCCTTACCTTTTTCAAATAGGTAAATTTCAAGGACAAAATTTCTTAAATGGGGGAGAGTTGTAAATCCCCATTTTTGGGCCTAGAAGTTAGTCGGGTTTGGTTAGGCTGTTCGATTGAACCGGTTTTGACAATTTATACTAGTTTCGGGAATAAATTGATTTAAAAGGTTTTGGGTGAGATAAATTATGGAAAAATGTTCTAAAATCCTAAAATGATGTTTGGAAGGTTTTGGTGGGATCAATTTGACAAAATGGATTTGTTTTAATCGTCATTTTTGAAATGGTGACTAAATCGTAAAGATTGCAAAAGGTGTTTAGTGACTAAATTGAAAGGAGTCAAAGCTTAGAATCTTTAGGGAGCTATTACACCAAGGTGTTATCAGCCTTTTCCCTTATTTTGCATGCTTTTAAATGGTTTAATTAATTGATTTTATTAAAGGGATTTAATAAAAGATTTCTAAAAGGCTTAAACATTTTTTTATGTAACTTCCTATTTTCTCTTCTTTTTTCTCTCTACTTTTTCACCAACCAAACTATGATTTTTCCATCAAAAATGAGAGGAAACAATCACTTTATTTCATTCTTTGATTTCCTAAATTGATCTTCTCACTTCTATAACAGCTAGCATCAGATTTCTTGAAGGTTTTTATCCAAATTATTGCCAAACAAGGGAAAAGCTTGTGTTAGAGGTGATCTTTCTAATTCTCCTCTAATCAACGGTTCTTTATTGAAATTCCCAAGCTCTTGACTCTTGTAAATTTTTTTCCAAATTGTTTTGAGTTAAAGATGTTGATATCTTGTTTTAATTAAGCTAAGATTGACGTTTTGATGGGGAAAATGGTTGAGTTTCATTTTGATTTGATAATTCTAGGTTTTAGATTGATTTTGATCCTAATCTTGATGTTTAATAATGTGGATAAATGGGTTTTGATATGGTAATTCTGAAACTAGATGAATTGCTAGATTTTTAGGTTGAAATCTTTGAGATTATGGTTTGTTTATATGTTTGTTTGGTTGATGGAGATATTTGGTTGTTGAAGGAATGTTTTTAGATGTATATTGATGATGTTTTGATATTAATCTCGCCGGGTAATGGTTGGAGATTGGTTAGATTGGTTTCACCGATGTTTTCAGTAGTTTTCGAATAGCGAAAGCTTGGTAGTTGGTAGGGAAGGTTGTGGAGTTGTGTTGCTGAGGATTTTGATTCAAGATTGTGCATTAATCCTCTATTTTTAATGGTTAAAAGTAGGGGAAGTTGATCCGGTATCGTTAGAGGAAGCTTTGGTTGATCCGGAGGCTTGAGATTGCTTCAGCAAAGCAAGCGAAGCATTGTCGATGAGTGAAACTGGTTTTAAAGCTTTTCAAAGGTTTGAAAGCATGGTTTGGGGGTTTAGATTAAGCTTGAAACACTAATCTAAGCTCAAAAATAAGTAAGGAAGAATTCGCTCTCTGTCCTCGGTTTTCCCATTGTTTTGTACAATCATGCTCATGTTTTAGAAAGAGATATTTTACCTACTATTATGCACGTTTTTATGAATTGAGAGATGATTCATGTGATCCCATGAGATTGATTTTTGGCTTTTAAAGAGATTGTGTGTTACACCCCGAAATATGGTCAAGTCAGAATTGGGTTCCAGCGATCAGAAACCCTACATCGAAAAGGTCCAAATATTGTATTGACTTTGACCGTAAGGTCAATTGTATTAATATTGGACTCTGATTGAGTCAATTTATTGTTTAAACGACCTCATTGAATACATTGAAATTTATTTAGTGACTAAATTATAGAAATTGAAAGTTTGGGGGTTAAAGCATAGAGTATTGTGAGTTGAGAGACTAACCTTGCGATTAACCCCTCCTCAATTAAAGTAAACACTTACGTGGGTTAATCTGATGAAATTCCTTCATATGAAGGAAAGCTAATTCTATTGAAAGCATAAAAGATATAGAATAGCCAAAGTTAGAAGCTTTACCCGATTGCTATTAAGCTAGCACCTCTATCTCATCTTCTTCCTACAAGCAAGCACCTCCATTGTTGAGGTTGGAAAAGCTTGAGATTTCTTCGGTTTATTAATATCGAATCATTGTTATTGATCGGGTAAGCTAGAATCCTCAATTTATCGTTGACACCCATGGTTATATCAAGCTTAATCTTAAGCTAGGGTTTTGATATTCATGGAAATCTAATAGCTAATGGCAATTTCAAGTTTAGTTATTGATTTTGATATCCTTTTGATAAGATAAATGTGAAAGTCTTGGTTTCGAGTCAGTCTTATGTATAGTTGGCATGCCATAGAGTCCATAGAGCTCGTGTTTGGGGGTGGACTACGGTCCTTATTTTGGCGACAGTAGGAGGGAAGTTATGTGGTCATTTGGCGACAGTAGAAGGGATTGACCGCTACTGCGAGTACCATTTCGTTTGGCGACAGTTGGTTGGAGATTTGTGTACCTAGGCTGTATTTTGACTATCAAGGCTATGATAAAAGACAATCTACGAAATTTGTAAGTTAAATGGAAAACTTACCTTAATATTTTATGTGAAGAAGTAAATCGGTATATGCCTCGATCGATGTCTTTCGTAACAAGAAATCCTTGTATTTGGTTTGATAAAATTGATAAATTGTATAACAAGAAAAGTATGTGTTTGTTAAGTATTTCCTGCCTTCTAAAGAATAATATTAATGCCTTAAGAGATTAAGATTTGTGTTTATACTATGATATGTTCACTACTTTGAATGACGTGTGCTATATATATATATATATATATATATATATATATATATACATAGATACATGTTCGTAATGCTATGATTGAGAAATGGTATTCCTTGAGATTTTCGAAGGTAACAAGGTAGCAAGAATTTATAACAATAATTTAAATTTTGGTAGCTTAAATAATTAGTAAGGCCTTGCAAAAAAAAGGAACTTAAAAGGTTTCAATGGAATAAAGGAATTAATGAGATAACAAGAAGAACAAATAGAGTATTTATATTTTATTTGATAATCTGAAGATGCTGGTGTAGAAACGAAATTACTTGTTAAGGTGGTTAAAAGATTATTTAAGTTTGGTATGAATCTTAAATTATAGATTTGTTCGACTTCTTAATACGAAAGAATGTGTAAAGATAAAATGCTCTATGTTTTTGTGAAATTCGAACACTTCTTATAAATATACATGATGGTTCAAGCACTAATATCTATATGAATACATGAGCAATTCGAATGTGTATTTATCCATAAACTTCCTTTAAGTTCAAACTTTTAGGCAAGCATGATCGAAAGAGATGTTTTTAAAAGGATATCATGAATTAGATATATGTTATTAGTTACTTTGAACTGCCTCACTAGGCTTATGCTTACCTATCCTTTCATTTGCATTTCAGGATGATTTGGCTTATGAGTATTCTTGAGCTCGGACATGATCACTGGTGACAAGCTGTATGTACGAAATCCCTGAACTCCTAGATGGTGGCACATAATGTTAGAATGCATTGCGAATTTTAGAATTCTTTATTGGTGATATCTATATAATCAAGTTTATTAAGCTTCCAAGTTTTTATATGCTCTTATATGCCTTTGTGGTTGCTTGGTATTAAGTTATGTTTGTTATGGCTTTTTCATATTTGGAAGAATTGCTTACTGTGTTAGGTTGTCTTTCTGGTTGATTGGTTGTTCGTTGTTTTGCCATCCTAAAATTGGGTAGAATGGTTGATTTCTAAGACATGGATGTCATGCTCTAGAATGGTTGACAAGGGACTAAACCATATTGCCTCGGTTTTAGTATTGTAGCTTGAATGAGATATATTAAGCATTCTGTCAAGATGATATTTGAATTTGACACATGATATGGATGTGAATCATGAAAGCATTTGCAAGAGGATCTGTTGTAAGTTTGTTTTATAGGTTGATTTCGATTGTAAGTCTCAAATCCTAGTAAGAAAAGCTAATCATCAAGACCTAATTATAGTTAGACTATAATGTTAAATCTTAACAAATATTCTTGTATTCTAGAGGTTTACCGAATCTGTAATGTCTTTCAAATGAATTATTGATTTCTCTATTAAGAATGTTTTAAAATGGAAATAAAGATTTTTGTTAGTCTTGTATTGTTTGAACTAGTTCGGTTGAGGAATCATGTTTACATTTTAGTTTATCTTGTTCATGTTATTTGAGCGTAATTGGGGACATGATGTGGTTGTAACCAAACCTAGAGAATGATTAAATAGATTATCAAGTATTAACTCAAGTGGTAACTCAGCCTAAAGGGGTTATAATGCATATATTCGAACTTTGTGAACGGACTAGTACTTGATTTACATTATAAACCATAAAATGAACTTGGCTTAAATGATTTAAACAATGGACAAGATAACGTTAAACAAACAGATATAATTAATTGATTGTTTGATATTGTTCTGTTAAATGTTTTGAGATTAGTGACATAAATTTAAGAGATCTTAATCATATTTTGAATAAGAAGTTGGGTGTTACAAATAGGATATAAGTTCAAAATCGAAATGAAATTGTTATGGGTTGTAAGATAATTAGACTTCTATGATAAGTTATAGAATCACACCTCGATTTTGTAAGTGTAGTGCTGTTATAATCCAACTATGTTTGATTATGCTTGATCTGCTTTGATACTAAATTATCTTCTTAACTTAAAAAGAAAATAATTTTTTTTAATTATTCGATTTTCTTGAAAGCATATTTACCCGTTTGTAATAAGATTGTTAAGATAGTAATTTGTTTGTTTAGTCACACATCCTAAACCGGTCTATCTCCTAGCCCGGGGTAAGGGTGTTGCAGAGAGCGTAAGCACACTAGGCTTAGTGAGGAGTGCTCAAAACACAACACCATCAATGCATTTTAAATCGGTTTTCAACTCACATGAGTTCAACATTTTAAAACATCTTTCAAAACCATCATACCTTTCAAACTATGCACTTAACATTTCCAAAACATGCATATTAAACCATATGCAACATGTATCATGGACCAACAACAAAATCCCCATTTGCAAACCCACAATTTAAGCTTTCCCATGCATAACAACCCATATGCAACCCTTAACATTATACAATATAATCCATCAACATGATACATTTTCAATTATATTGGCTTTCAAGTGATCAAGAACCAAGTTCCATTTCACAAAATATTACATCGAATACACGAATTCAACAAGTTTCCTCTCAACACTTCATGCAATCTCAACCAGAACTCAAGGTACATTCACAACCAGATACCATCATAACCCAAATCATCAGTTAGACACATAATCCACTAACGGGAGTTTTCGGTACCATATAAGCCCTCAACCGTTAGGGTACTCGTGGTGGAGTATTCGGTACACATAAACCCCTCAACACTCGAGGTGACTTATTTATAGTGCACTATCAATCCTATGGCCGATCAACTATATCCGATAACATTTTAAATCACATCACTTGCCAATATAGTTCATTATTAACCATCTACCCCATTGTTTTTATATACAATATGCAAAACCATTTTCCAATGCATCAAACTATGCATCACAAGTATTCCACATACTTACATGGATCATTTCTCCAATGCATCCATCATCAATATATGATCAAAAACTAGTATATAACATACTTGAAACATGCTTAAATAGTAAGTACCATGTATTTCGAAAACAAGTGCATAAAATCAATTTCGCTAAAATACGACCAAGGGAGAAATCTCGTCATACTTACTTTCAAGTTTAAACCAATGTTTCAAGCTTAATTTAAACTCCCAAAATAACCTTTAAACTATTTCAAAGCTGAAATTCACGTTCCCACTCACCGACTTCGCAACACCTCATTCGCCGATGCGAACAACTCCTCCAAAGCTTCCGTAACGGTGCCGCAAGCTTGACGGTCAACCTCCCTTGATTTAACCACACAAAAAAGGATTCAATGCATCAAAATGCATTCACAAACCCAGCAAAAAAATTCACAACAACTCTATCCTAAAACCCTTCCACAACAACCGAAAAGATTGTGAATAGAAGTTACGTCAAAAGTGTTTTTAGGAAATAGCTACATTCCTTAATTAAATCTCCCTTTTAATTTCTTTAATTAAAACTCATTAAAAATAATCCAAATTAAGAGGAAAATCGGATTAAAAACATTAGGTAAAATAGATCCTTAAGGATTATAATATTTGACCATTTTTTAAAATAGTCACTAAAAACTGTTTTTCATTCTTTAAATTTTGGTCACTAGCCAAAATGTCTAAATTCCAAATTCCATTTTCCAAAATTAACTTTATTTAAAATATCCACATATTAAATATTGATTTTTAGATATTTTCCCATATTTTTCTCACACCAAAAATATTTATTCCTATTTAAATCATGAATCCGACTAGAATCTCTAATCTCGGTCCACCAGACCGTCTAATCAGTCTAGAAACTCCTAGGCCCAAAACCGGGGCGTTACAAATCTCCCCCACTTAGGAAATTTCATCCTCAAAATTTACCTGAGGGAAACAAATGCGGAAACTGTTTCATCATGTCCTCTTTACTTTCCTACGTGGCCTCCTCAACTCTATGGTGTCGCCACAACACCTTCACAAGCTTGATCGTTTCTCCACGAAGAACCTTACTGCTAGAATCAAGGATCTCAAAGGTTCCTCATCATAAGACAAATCCGGTTGCAGCTTAATGTCTTCCACTGGCATAACATGCGATGGATCCGACTGATACCTTCGTAACATCGACACATGAAACACATCATGAATCTTCTCCAACTCAGGAGGCAACCTCAACCGATAAGCCAAAGGACCTATACGCTCCACAACCTTATACGGTCCAATAAACCTCAGACTAAGCTTTCCCTTACATCCGAACCGCATTACCTTCTTCCAAGGTGACACTTTTAAGAACACACGATCACCAACAACGTAAGCAATCTCTTTTCTCTTCAAATCATCATAGGATTTCTGACGATTCGAGGCTGCTTTCAAGCAGTCACAAACAAGCCTAGCTTTCTCATTCGTGTCTTTCAGCACATCTAGCATAGAAACATGATTTCCCCTAACCTCGACCTAACATAAAGGCGTATGACACTTCCTACCATACAAGGTCTCATACGGTGCCATATGTATACTAGCCTGATAACTATTGTTATAAGCAAACTCCACCAAAGGCAATTGCTTCTCCCAAGTCCCTTCAAACTCAATGATGCAACACCTCAACATATCCTCCACGACTTGGATCACACATTTAGACTGACCATCCATCTGAGGATGATACGAAGTACTGAAACTCAATGATGCAACACCTCAACATATCCTCCCTAAGCCAAAACTTACATTTGCTCAACTTAACATACAACTGATTGTCCAACAACGCCTGAAGCACAATCCGCAAGTGTCTATCATGATCCTCCTCGATACAAGAGTACACAAGAATATCATCAATGAACACAACTACGAATTGGTCTAAAAACTCATAGAATACGCGATTCATCATATCCATGAACGAAGCAGGGGCATTAGTCAAACCAAACGGTATCACCAAGAACCCGTAATGCTCGTACCTCGTACGAAAAGTAGTCTTAGGCACATCCACATCCTTTACCTTCAACTGATAATACCCAGACCTCAAATCAATCTTAGAAAACACCGAAACACCCCTAAACTAGTCAAATAAATCATCAATCAAAGGATACTTATTCTTAATTGTCAACTTGTTTAGTTGCCAATAATCAATGTACATTCACATCGTGGCATCCTTCTTTTTCACAAACAACATCGGCGCACCCCACAGCGAAACACTAGGCCTAATAAACCCTCGATCAAGTAACTTCTGAAGTTGCGTCTTTAACTCCTTTTGTGACATACGATTAGGGAGAAATAGACATCGGAGTTGTATTTGCATACAACTCAATGCTAAACACAACTTCCCTATCCGGTGGCAAACCCGGCAGCTCCTCCGAAAAAACACCCAAAAACTCACATACTATACGGATGTCTTGAACACGTACCTCCTTTGATCCCAGATTCATAACATAGGCTAAGAATGCCTGACATCCAGAATCCAACAAACGACTAGCTTCCAGAGCCAAAACAACATTAGACAAGAACTTATTATTTTCACCCACAACAACCACTTCGTAATCATCAACAAATTTCAAGGAAACTCGCTTGGTTTCAAAAGCAACCACATCTCTATGCTTAGTCAACCAATCCATGCCTAGATTACATCAAAACCATTAAATGACAATTCCATCAAATCAATCGCAAACACATGACCTTGAACAGTCAAAGGACATCTCCCAAACAACTTTCTCGTAACAACTATCTCTCCGAAATAACTAGTTACTTGCATACACACATCCAACACTTCTACATATATATTAAGCAAATGTGCATGCTTAAGCAAGATATATGAATGCGTAGAACCAAAATCTACCAAAGAAAACAATGACAAATATTGCAAAGTAAATGTACATGCAATCACGTCGGTGTCATTACGTTTCTCGCGATGTGCGAACACCCTCACAGGACCACTACCCTTAAGTTGAATTGAAACAGTATGGGCCACCATCCTCGAACCCTTGTCCCTTCGCTGAAACTGTCATCAGCCATGACCACAACCTCGTTGTGGTACAACCGTAGGTGTCTTGGCCGGTCCACCACCCACCAACAATGGGCAATCACGTCGCAAATGATCACTCGATCCACAACTCTAACAATAGTTAGACAATAGTTGCAGAAGCCTATCCTTCACGAGCCAAACATGGACAATCTCGCCTCATGTGATCACGCAATCCACAAACCCAATAGGTATTATGTGCTGCTCTAGTATGAGTAGTTTGACCCTGCGATCCTCACCCAACACTACCTCTACTATGCCTCAAATCAAGGCATACCTTTTATCATGATGCTTCTTAAACTGACCACCACCAGAACCAGAGTCCGTAGCTCTCTTTCCAGAGATAGAACCTCCTACATGAACCTATAAACCTAGGTTCTGCTCAATGTCCTTTGCCTGTGTAACCAACACGTCGAAATTAGTGTAGTCAGAAGCCAACATATATGTCTTAACATCCTATATCAATCCATAATAGAATTGATCACAACGATGCCTCTCATCTGGTACCAGTTCATGAGCATATTGGCTCAACCATACAAACTGAACCTCATACCCCGCTACAAGCATACTACCCTGAACCAAAACCATAAACTCGCATTTCTTTTCATCCAAGTATCTAACTCCCAAATACTTTTTCTTAAAGGTAGCTCGAAAGAACTCCTAATCCACATCATCAAGTTTCATGCCCATGGTCAAAGTAGTCCACCAAGTATACACGTCTCCTTGCAGCAGAGATAAAACACATCTTATCTTACGTGCATCGTTACACGCCATTTGTACCAAAATCTGATTTGTACTAGCCAACCACTCATCGAATACCTTGGGTGCCAACCCTCTGAACTCAATTTCTCACAAACTACGGAGGCGCTCTAATGGAAACCCCGTCTATCTGGCAGCTGGTGCAGGCACATGTACCCCAACAGCAGCAGCTTGAAAAGCTTCGGCCATCGCCTATATCAAAGGCATCATATCACCCAACATTGGCCTAGCTGGAGTAGGTGGTACTTGCTCCACTCCTACCGGTGGATTAGGCGGAGAAGGTGGCAAACCTCCAAGAGGTATAACATCCTCCTGATTTCCCTGCCCAACAGCAGCAACAATCGTGTCAGACCTTAATTCTCTCATCGGTCCCATCGTGCTAAAATATTTAAGGCATGACAATTACACCAAAACAAAAACAATTAGGCCATCTTCAAGCGAAGATCCAAGACTTCTGTTCTAATAAAACATTTCAGACTGTAGTAATAAGGCAATGTGTCCCACAAAAAATTCCCTAACATGGCATATTACAATCAACATACATATAACAATCACCATACATAGAAAAAAAATCAATAATCAATCAAATACAATATTCCGATAATGATAACCTTATCCCAATTATCACAAACCTGGCTCTAATACCACCAAATGTAACCCCTCGACTTAGCCTAGATGCTAGACAAAACTGAGCGAGCTACATTGGGTTTTGCTGAAACAAAACCTGAATCGATTAACTAAACTTAGGTACATTTTTTTTCTTTTTATCTTGTCTAGATGTAACATTATATCCTAAGGTGTGCATACTGGCAGAGGGTGAAAACTTAACTAAATTGGGCGTTGATTAGACATCCAATTGCACAAATTGCAATTCAGAGACTAAATTGCAAATCTGGAAAATTACGAGGACTTACTAAATTTTGAAGTTACCTTTCCTCAATTAGTCCAATTACATGCTTGTTTGTCAAATTTCAGCTCAAAACAATAACCCAAACTAATTCATTTGCATACATAAGATCTAGGGACCAAAACGGAAGAATTTCAAAACATAAAACAATCTATAACTAACATAACGACTAGTTGTACCGATACGGTCCCTAAGAGAATTGATACACAGGCTATAAAAAGCAAAACCATATTCCAATGGCTAAAGGGCGTACCAATACACGTCCCCATGTACCGATACGGAGCCCCACGTATCGGTATGCCTGGACCTGTAATGTCCAAATTTGTTATTTTTTCTTTCGAACATGGTTTCAAACATGCCTTAACAAGTAATACACATGTGTTCCACTTATCTACAGATCAAACCAATCCAGGATATCAAGGAAAACATGATCAAAATCTAGCAACATACTTCAACTGTGATTCTAGAGGCATGCTTCCTAAAAACCAACGATCCAAAAACACGAAACATAAACCCACATAAAACCAACCATATAAAGCCTCTTACAACACCAGAACAACATTATAAAATTGAAAAAATAGGGAGTTTAGCAAATATCCCTCCCAAACAACAATGAACCCCATTGCCTTTATTACTACTAGTCTAGTTCAAAAATCATACTTTTAAGTTATTCAAGTCCTTGGATTTCTCCTCTCTTGCTCGTTGTCTCCAACCTTTAATTCTATAAATTGATGGACAAAGAGAACGTAAGCATACTAGGCTTAGTGAGGAGTACTCAAAACATAACACCATCAATGCATTTTAAACAGGTTTTCAACTCACATGAATTCAACATTTTAAAATATCTTTCAAAAAGATCATGCATTTCAAACAATGAACTTAACATTTCCAAAACATGCATATCAAACCATATGCAACATGTATCATGAACCAACAACAAAATCCCCATTTGAAAACCCTCAATTTAAGCTTTCCCATGCAAAACAACTCATATGCAAGGCTTAAAGAGTAAACATGTATAAATCAACATTATACAATATAATCCATCAACATGATACATTTTCAATTATATTGGCTTTCAAGTGATCATGAACCAAGTTCCATTTCACAAAATATTACATCGGATACAAGGATTCAAAAAGTGTCCTCTCAACACTTCATGCAATCTCAACCGGAATTTAAGGTACATTCACAACCGGGTACCATCATAACCCAAATCATCAGTTAGACACATAATCCACTAACGGGAGTTTTCGGTACCATATAAGCCCTCAACCGTTAGGGTACTCGTGGTGGAGTATTCGGTACACATAAACCCCTCAACACTCGAGGTGACTTATTTATAGTGCACTATCAATCCTATGGCCGATCAACTATATCCGATAACATTTTAAATCACATCACTTGCCAATATAGTTCATTATTAACCATCTACCCCATTGTTTTTATATACAATATGCAAAACCATTTTCCAATGCATCAAACCATGCATCACAAGTATTCCACATACTTACATGGATCATTTCCCCAATTCTTCCATCATCAATATATGATCAAAAACTAGTATATAACATACTTAAAACATGCTTAAATAGTAGGTACCATGTATTTCGAAAACAAGTGCATAAAATCAATTTCGCTAAAACACGACCAAGGGAGAAATCTCGTCATACTTACTTTCAAGTTCAAACCAACGTTTCAAGCTTAATTTAAACTCTTAAAATAACCTTTAAGCCATTTCAAAACTGAAATCCACGTTCTCACTCCCCGACTTTGCAACACCTCGTTCCCCGATGTGAACTACTCCTCCAAAGCTTCCGTAATAGTGATGGAAGCTTAAGGATCAACCTCCCCTATTTTAACCACACAAAATAGAGGATTCAATGCATCAAAATGCATTCACAAACCCAGCAACAATAACTCACAACAACTCTATCCAAAAACCCTTCCGCAACAACCGTAATCAACACCAAACATCTTCCAAATTTAACCTAGACAAAGCCTAAAGGTTTAATCCATCAATTAACTTCAATTAACATCTAAAAGACCTAAAACCATCCTCATACCTCCAACATTCATAACTCTCCAAAAACATATCACTAGCAACCTAAGAAATTAGAGATTCTCCTAGTTTCGAGATTCCAGTGTTAAAACCAACTTATTAACATTATAAGACACCAAAAAACATGATTATAACCAATCAAGAGCTCAGCAAAATAGATCTAAAACGAAAATCACTTAATCTCATCGATTAAACCTTGATTTACCCAATTTCCATAATTAAATCATTAAAACTCGTTAGAAAACAATAAACAATGATCAAATACATGGTAATTTCAATAAAGAACCATTCATTAGAGGAGAAAAATGAACCTTACCTCTAATGAGTGAATTTTCTCTCAATTGGATGTTTTACTCTTGAAAAACAAATGAAGACAATGAGATTTTTGGAAAACAAGGTTGAAGAATCCATTAGAAATCAAGATTTTTAGAAATCAAGGTCATTACCTCAAATCTTTGAAGCGAAAAAAAATATTTGGCTGAAGAGAAGTTGAGAGAAAAGTTTGAGAATAGAAGTTACATCAAAAGTGTTTTTAGGAAATAACTAACTTCTTTAATTAAACCTCCCTTTTAATTTCCCTAATTAAAACTCATTAAAAATAATCCAAATTAAGAGGAAAATCTGATTAAAAACATTAAGTAAAATAGATCCTTAAGGATTCTAAGATTTGACCATTTTTCAAAATAGTCACTAAAAATAGTTTTTCATTCTTTACATTTTGGTCACTAGCCAAAATGTCCAATTTCCAAATTCCATTTTCCAAAATTGCCTTTATCTAAAATATCCAAATATTAAATAATGATTTTTAGATATTTTCCCATATTTTTCTCACACCAAAAATATTTATTCCTATTTAAATCTCGAATCTGACTCGAATCTCTAATCTGGTCCACCGGACTGTGTAATCAGCCTAGAAACTCCTAAGCCCAAAATTGGGGTGTTACACCATTCGCTACCAGCTTGTTCACCTTAGGTTAATAATGTGCATCTAGATAAAATAAAATAAAAAGAAGGTCGTAAACTTGTGTAATAGTTTTGAGGTTTGTTTTGGCAAACCCAATGTAACTCACTCAGATCGGTCAGGCGTCTAGGCCGGGTCGAGGGGGTTGCAAACCTTGTTGCTTTTTATTTTGCTTGAGGATAAGCAAAAACTTAAGTTTGGGGGTGTGATGGTACTTTAAAAGACATGTGTTTTCACCTTATTTATTGATTAATATGTCCTCATCATGTTAACCTTTGCATGCATTTTAGCACTTTTATTTTTGTATTTGCGTATTCTTAACTCAGTGGCTCCTTGTTTAATTATCCTTAAATTTATCACATTTTTTGCTGCAAATGCCGCTACATGAGTTCTTCCAGAATTGTAGTCAGGACTGTTGCTGCATAAGCGTTGTTTAGATTGCATCTAGATATGTCGCCACATTGACAGCTATGAAAAAAAAGATAAGATCAAATGACATTGGCAAAAGGATAAGATAAAAGGACGATGACTTGGCATTTTGTTACAACAATTTTTTTCTAGACATTATGTCGGTACAATGTTCGCTGCAGTGCTAGCACATCAAAACACTCATTGTCGCCACAATAATAGCTGTCAAGATAAGATCAAAAGGATGATGAACTGTCTATTAATACAGCTATCCTGTACGAAATTTACAGCTATAAATCTACAAAGGACACCTGTAAACACCTAATTGGAAGATGAAAAGGATATATATACATATATTCTTACCCTATAAAAAGAAGGCTCATAATCTATCATCTTTTTCATTGGTTTCAGAGCTCTCTTTCTTGATGGCTTTGGCGGCTTAAAGCTTCTAAAGGGCAACCAAGGTGAATCCGATGTAGAATTAAGTATCCATGACAAGTGCGAGGTAAGAGGAAGCATCAAGGAGCAATCGAGTTATCTAGAGATAGCTTTCCCATTTCGGTTCTTAATGTTTCTTTTGTTTAAACGCTGATGATATTGGTTTAATTTCATTTTGCATGAGAATACTTTACGAATGTTGACTGAATGTTTATCTTATTAAGCTTTTCCTCTATCTTTTGATCTTTGGATTTGAATGTCTTTATGCACGAAAGTGTTTATTGCAACCACTATCAACAAGAGTTGCAGTGACAATTCAAGTTAACAATACAATCATTACAATGAAAATTGCATGGGAGTACAACGAAAGTTGACTCAATTGTTCTTGTATTTGCTTATTAGCCATCACTGAGAGGTGTGGCGAGTGGGCTCATATAAGTCTTTGATTAAGGGTAGAAGTTGAGATTGGTAAGATATTCTTGTGCTTTAGTGCATCGACAATCATCTTTTTTTATTTCTTTCTAGCATTCATTATTCTGTTGATGAATCACCGAGGGAACCCTATTGCCATCATTATATTGTTTCTATCTTAATTTTAGTTCATTGCTTTGACATTACCTATATCTTTTACCTTTCATTGCTTCAAAATTACTCATTGCATTTACCTTATTTTTCTTACTTATTGCGTTGACATTGGTAGACATCTGAACAACCGTGCTCGTGGGATCAATATCTGACATGAACTACCTATCAATTATACTTGCATCGACGTGTGTATGCTTGCACAAATCATGTGACGCTATTTCACCTATCAATCACACATCCATCAGGTACATAGGCTATCATTTGTAGCATCCACAATGCATACAAAATACATCCATGCATCATCTACATAATGGACAATGAGCCCAACTTTACCTATGCTCACGCAGCCATCGGGTTACCCATGTTCACACAGTTGTTGGGTTAAATGGACTATATCTGGATCACCATAGCCACAGATACGTCCTAGACATACTTGGATCACATTAGCCACAAGTAGTCCTTACCTGAGGTCACTCAGCCTATCAGGTTACTTGAGCTCACTCAACCTATCAAGTTAATTACCTTATCTAGATCACCATGGTCATAGATAGGTTTCTAATCGCACCCAAATCATTTAGCCCGTGGGTACGTCGGATGTACTTGTTTACTCAGCCTGAGGTATGCATCCCCTTATTTAAGTATCGTATTACTGACTCTAGGACATCTAGATGCAATCATAAGAAAAGGCATGCTCTCCGAGCCTCCATACACATCACCAAGAGGTAAGTGGCACCTAACCAAGCTATCAAGAAAATACCCCAAGGCATATCACTAACCATGTGATTATTTTGACTAATCATTTATCAAGCTATTACACGTTACACCCATCCATGAAGGTATTGAGTCATAGTCCTCGAATTATAAGCCTCTTAAACCCAAAACGTATTTTTTGGACAAATTGCTCAGTAGGTATCGATACCCCCCAAGTTTACTAATACGCCTATGTGGGTATCGATACCCACCTCATGCGTATCAATACACAGCTTCACACGTGAAAGGGATTCAACCAACAGCCCCGTACCGATACACGGGGACTGTGTACCGATACCCCATCAGTATCGATACGCCCCTAGCGTACTGGTACACCTTTTAGCTACTAAAAATCTGGTAGAACATGGGGTATTGATGCCCTCATTAGGCGTACCGATACGCCCTTCAAGAATCGTCTGTGTTCATTATATATAACATAGAGTATTTGTACAGGCTCCTCGTGTATCGATACCGAAGCCCATAAATGGCTTCCAAGGCTCAGGAAATCACTTCCCAAGCCCCCTAAATATAGTCTTTAACCCTTTAACCCAATCTTACATCTTATGGGAGTTAATTAAAGTGGTTTGCTACCCTTTTTACACCTTACTAACATTTAATATAGGTTTCACCATTAACAAGGCTCTAAGCTACCAAACACCCAACTAGCAATCATAAACCACAACATCAAGCAAAGCAATCAATTTATGATCCTTAAGAAGAGTAAGAGTTAGAGATGTACTAACCTTAAACAAAAAATCTCAGATTTGAGCTTCCACACAAGGTTCCTTCAACTTACTCTTTTCCTTAACCTTGAAAAGTCTTCAACCCACTTCCCTTAACCACAAATCATGGGAAAATGAATCAAAGCTTGAATATCAAAATATGGGAAGAAAAACACTACAAAATTTTTGAGCTTATAAAAATCAAAGGAAGAACCCTTAAAGCTTTGAGCTTATAAAAACCCATAAATGAAAGCTTACCTCTATAAACACTAATTTTATCCGGGTCTGTTGACCTGGGTTTTTATTACTATTATTATTGTATTTATTATTATTATTATTATTATGGGATGATAATAAATAAACAAACTAGATATAATAATAAACCCATTTAATTAAATAGTCAAAGTCCATTAATATACAAATAGCCCATTATGCCCAAAACAGTTTAAACCTAAAAATTAATCTGATAAACCCTTTGTTTATCCTTTGCGAAGCCGCCTTGTGACTGTTGGATCAAATATGATCCAACGGTCTAGATGAAGCCGCGAGGTCATCCAGCTGGCGCGAGTAAAGATCACGCCCTGTGTCTTTATCTAGCGCCCTAACTTTTCAGGTCCCACGCGCCTCGTGTCTTCATCTAGCGCTGCCACATCATTCTCCAAGCTTCATTACGACCATCCGTTCCAGGCGAGATCTCAGCCGTTGGATCAAATCTGATCCAACGGCGCAGATTGGATCCGCTCAATAGACTCTTCGCCTCCTCTTCATTCAATGACCGCCACGAGTCCAAATCAATGACTCCCCTCACCGCCGGAGAACGCGCTGCCACTGTATGGCCACCAGATCTCTCCCAACCACCATTATCCATAAAAAAGATAAAAAAACAAAGGGGATATCAGAACCCAAAATCATCTATATTTTTTGCATTAAAAGTCTACTTATTCTTATAAACAATAAAATCATATATATATGATGTAAAGATCTCATTTGTAATCGGTTCTAAGATAATCAATATAAAAAAGCAAGAAATTTCAGAAGGTACTCTCTTTTTTCTCTTTGCATGCAAACGAAAATAACATAATCAAGAATTAAGAACCTTTAACTTTATGTCGCTTCGTTTTTCGGCTGTCCTAGGGTATCTCCGATGATGGACAAGCCCATCGTCCAGTGACAAACCTCTCAGCCTCCTTTGGAGCCGCGTATGGTGATTTGGGCGATTGGGTTTTCAAAAAGAGGGATATTGTTTTTTTACAAAAAAGGGTTTAGGGTTTTGATTTTGCAAAAAGGGGTAATTTTGGTCTAGTTTCGGTGTTCGCCAGCGCTGATGAACGACGATGGACGGTGGTTGACGTAGCGGGAGTTCGCTGGATTTTGGGTTTCTTCCCATAAATGGATGAACACTCGGTGGTGTTCATCTTTTTTCAGAGAGAGTGATGAGATTTTTGGAAGGGTTAAAAAATGAGAAAAAGTTTTTTTGGTTCTAAAGTGTCTTTTATACTCGTTTTAAATTTTTAAATGGGTTATTTACAAAATAAACCCCTCCGCCCCAAAATAATCTGGCTGGCAGTCCTTCTGCCCTTTTTAATCACACCACGGGTCCAGTGGTATATTTGCATATTTAGTCCCTAATTAAGCACACATATTTAATTTCAGCACTGTTAATATAATTTCTTTAATTTTAATCCTTATTTTGTATATTTTTGTCCAAGCATTTATTTATTTATTTGAGAAGTGTTGTTCATTTTGTTTATTCTTGGTTGCTTATTATTGTGTTTAATATTTGCACATCATGTACATATTAAGTATATATGTATAATCTAATATGTATCATATAATATGGGAACATTACTATATCTTATTTACGTATAATATATAATATATGTACACATATATGATACTTAGTTCATGTTAATTGCATTAAATGAAAAATGTTGTTAGTCATATTATGAATTTAATATATGTACCTATATAGCATATAATATAGTTTATGTTATTAATCTATATTTTTAGGTTATTAAAATCTAACCCTTCTTTTACATGTATTTATGTGGTTATCTTTATTTAATTCATGTTACCATCAATATGTTCATTCAAGTATGATTAATTGTCATGTTTTATTTGTTGCTCCATTTTATTTTACTACTCAAGGTCTTGATATCCTAGTGGGAGTGTCATCCTGAGTATTCGGACGCCATCTCCTTTGGTATCCTGGGTTGCGGGTTAGGTTGTTCGATTTGTATGACCATACATTCATGCATCTTAGGGATTATTAATTTAGGTCAAATTTTAAATTTTCTTAATAAATACAATACAAACACTTAGGTATCGATTTTCAGGCATAGTGGGGGTGCGAATCCTTTCCCGCTCGTAACCGACTCCTAAACTCTTAAATCTGACCGGTCTACCTTACCCAAATGGTCGGTGCCAACTCCTGGTTTTATTTTAAAACGTAGTTTTTTAAAGAAATGCCCCTAAACTAAATTTTTCATAAAAAGTGGGATACGTTCAGATTTTTTAGTCACTACAACATGGCGAATCCGTTGTGGACAAAATTTTCAAAAAAAAAAAAAAAAGGAGAGTCAAGCCTTAGTTGGGTTGGTATTGTAATTATTAAGAAAATTTAAATTTGATTTAATTTTGGTTTTAAATTCCTAACCTTGTTTGTTTACTACTTTATTTATTCGGTGTTTGATATAATTTGTTATCACATGTTTGTTCTAGAACCATTAAGTGGGAGCAGTTACCTCGCCTTGTGAAGTATTCACTTCCGGGATCCGGTCCTTATATTTCGTGGGGTTCACACCCCCGTATGGTATATGGCCCATATCCCCCCGAATCGACGTCCTAGCGAAAGTTCAGGTACCATTTACTTTAGAACTTAACCGCATATAGCGAACCATAGAGCTCACCTCTAAAACCATATCAGAACTCTATCCATTTAGTGGTAACCCTTTTAGGTTCTTTTTGATATATTTATACCTTGTTTACTATGAATAGGTTAGCTATGTGCTTTTAATTGTTTTAATTCATTAAATTATTTATTGTTTTACATTTAATTCATTTAATTTATCTATTACACTGTACTGACTCTTTTTTTGTTTTTCTATTCTTTTTTTTCTTTTGTGTTGCATTCAATTTTCATTTCATATCATACATAGGTGTTGATTCAAGGACAGTTCACTTTAGAAGGCATTTGATATGGGAGAGTGGTTCTGTAATACCAAAAGTAATAATACTACAGTGTGGGGTTGGTCCGAGCAAATACAGATGGAGAGAGGGGACAACCTAGCAGTGGGACATGTGTCAGAGGTTACCGAGACCACTCTGATCATTTCCAAGAAAAATGACCTAAAAGAGTTGCAAGAAATATGGCATTGTTGGGATTTGGATATGAAGCAAGCCTTTCAGCAAGAGTTCAGTGACATAGCATTTCTGCTAAATGTTCAAAATGACATGCATTTGTTCAGGGCCCTAACTCAGTTCTGGAACCCGGGATATAGATGCTTCACTTTCGAGAAGGTGGACATGACTCCCACAATCGAAGAATATACCGTATTGCTCCATTGCCCGATGTTTAAGGAAGGGAAAGTCTACACCAAACCT
Organism: Hibiscus mutabilis; assembly: GCA_019671005.1. Classification (NCBI taxonomy): domain Eukaryota; kingdom Viridiplantae; phylum Streptophyta; class Magnoliopsida; order Malvales; family Malvaceae; genus Hibiscus; species Hibiscus mutabilis. The sequence goes on along the minus strand of CM033715.1, from coordinate 44,056,448 downwards.
AAAGACTCGCCCCCTTCTTGGAGAACTTGACTGATATCACCAGAATGAGCAGGGAATGGTTCCAGGGTAAGATCGTGAAAAAAAAAGAAAGACCGATTGTATAGCTTGGGGGCATGTTCGAGACCTAATTCATCTGCATCCTAACCCACCGAAAAAAGACGCTTGTTTGTTTTATGCATCTAGGGTTGGTTATCTTCCCCAAGGTTTTGGGACATATAGACTACGCTACCGCAAATTTGTTTGAAAAACTTAAGAAATAGATCAATCCAGCACCGGCTATCTTAGCAGAGACTTTTTGATCTCTGAATGCATGTAAGAAAATGAGGGGAGATAGATTCTTAGGTTGCGTCCCACTATTGGAGATTTGGATCCGAATTCACTTTTGGGATTTGAAGTTCTCCCATTAGATGTGCCTTTCACCTTTTCTCCCATAAAAGTTTTTCTAGGAGAATACCAGGCTAGAGCAATGACCGAGGATCAGTGGATGGTCAGATTCTGTGACCTCCGCGATGATACTGTTAGATGAAAGGTACCGTGGCTAATCCTAGGCAAATTTTTATACCATTGTGGAGAGTACAATTGGGTAACTTTGCCTGGGATTTGGGGTAGAGTTGGTTATTGTCTGTTGCTCATGCCACGTTAGTACGATTCAATGCAATTCACTCCTACCACTCACAGTCTGGGTACATCTAGCTTTGAGCACCAAGGTAATGGTTACAAAGAACAAGTCCTAAAAATGAACCGTTCTTGGAATATGCACAAGGTTGAGGTCTATGAAGATGATTCGCCATTTACTCCAGGTTATGAACATTGGAGACTCAGTCGGGCTAATGATACCATTCCTCATACGAACCACGAAAATGTTTGACCTATGGAAGAACATACGAGGAATGCTCCCTCTAAACTAGAAAAAGCTAGAAGGGCCCACAGGAAAGAAGTATACGCTTTGGAAAAATGTGTCTCCGACCTTGAAGCTGCAAACTATTTAGCATCGGTTGACGTGGACAAATACAAGAATCGAGAGAAGGAAATCCTAAGAAAGAAGAAGATACTAGATGATAACCATGAGGACTTGAGGAAGGATTGGATGGAATTGAAGCAAAATTTGCAAAGAAATGGTTGGGGCACCAATACCAAAGAATTAACGATTAAACTCGTGAAAGCGAGGAAGAGGACTCATAGCTATATTCGAAAGTATAAAGCTAGCCAGAAACAGGTTGAGAAAAAGACTAAGGAATTAGAAACTGACACTCAAAAGTTAACTCTTAGCCAAGATCAGAATTAGGATTTGGAGGCTCAGTTAGCACGGTTGGAGCTAGCTCACCAAACTAGTCAGAGTCTAGCCAAGCAAAAGGTAGAAGAAGTGAAAGCAATTTCTCGAGAACTAACTATCAGTTAAGCTCGAAACCAAGGATTAACAGCTCAAAATGAGGAACTTGAAGCTCAATTGTTGTAGTTAGAAGGACTTCTACATGAGTACCACAATCAAGACGAAGTTGCTACTCTGAATCTTGTTCAAGACAAGAATGAGTTACTAAAGGCAAGGGTAACCGAGTTGGAAAGCCACTCTATGAGATTTTAGGGAACTACTCGCCTCTTTCAAACAAGCCTTACAATAGGATAATCGTCAGATAGTCTTTGGACTCCAGCATGGCGGTCAGTTGATCAGAGACCAACATAGTACAATGATGGATGTTATGGTGCAAGTTCATGGAGTGGCTCAATATATCCAAGGCTTGGCAAGGGAAGCAGTCGAGTTGTATGCACATGTTAGTCTACGAACATAGTTGGGATCCCGAATCCGCACCCTACTTCGTGAAGTCGAGGCCTTAGGAATAGAAACTAGTCGATCTCTGTAACTTGTTATGTTAACTTTCTGTAATCAGACCTCTTCATCAAATGAAAGTCTTTCTATGGACTATTAAAGAATCAACGCCTTAATTCATTCATTTTGACACATTATTTAATTACTTTTAATATTTCAAATACATTATGCATTGCATTTATTTATTAAAACAATAAGATTAATTGTGGAAATATCATGGCAGACAGTTTAAAATGCAATCATTCCGCGCCAATACGGTACCTGTCTGCAAGTAAAAAATGGAGGATAGGGTGGCTAATTTAGAATAGGGTCACCTCGAGACTCGTTTTGGTCAAGCCGAACAAAGCATCACTGATCAGATTGCTCAATCGCAAGCTACAATTATGGCTCAAATGGCTGTGCTGCTTGAAAAAATAGTGGGTAAAGAAAAAGTTTCTGACAGTACTATTGAAGAGCCAGAAGGGACCGCATCTCACGTCAGGGTTCAACTAGAGATGCCTGAGAGAATAATGTACATCAACACAGCCGGGTTATCTGCAAGCCACCAAGCGAGGGCATCTACGAGTCAACCCATTAATGTGGAGGTAGGCCACGAGGATGAAGTTCCAGACCTGAATGTGATAGAAAAGATTAGAACCGAAGTGGAGAAAAAATATGAAGAAAAGTTTCATTTTTTAGGAAAAATTTAAGTCTATGCAAAGGGCAGACGAACAAGAGAATGAGGCTGATGGCTTGACCCTCGTGGCAGATCTAATGTTCCCTCCAAAATTCAAGGCTCCAGACTTTGATAAATATGACAGGACTAATTGCTGCCCATATAACTATGTACTACAGAAAAATGGTGGCCTTTATAAAGGATGAGAAGCTACTAATTCATTGCTTCCAAGATAGCTTAATCGAGTTAGCTATTCTATGGTATACCCAGCTTAGCCAGGCTAATATTAAGTCATGGAAGGATCTTTTGAGTGCCTTCATCAAACAGTACAAACATGTGTCAAACATGACCCCAACTGAATCATGCTGGAAGGAATATAGTAGAGGTCGAACGAAAGTCTGTGTCAGTATGCCCAAAGATGGCGTAATGTTGCTACCCAAATTCAACCACCCATTCCTGAACATAAGATTACACCTATGTTCATGAACACCTTAAAAGGTGCATTTTTTGACCATTTGATAAATAATACCACTCAAACTTTTGCCGATCTAGTGAGAATAGGAGAATTAATTGAAGTGGCAATAAAGAGTAGAAGGATTGACAGTGGAGAGAACTTCCAAAAAAGTTACAAAAAGAAGGATAAAGAGGTGAACACTACGAGCACCTACTGTGTCCCGGTAAACATTACTATTTCGCAGCCACAAGCTTCGACTAGAAATGTACAAAACTCGAGTAAGAAAGAGGATAGAGCTCCTAAGAACGAAAGGGAGAAGTTGTCATTCACTCTTTTACTGGTGTCTTATGCTGAGTTGTACTATCAGTTATATAAGGCTGATTTGGTTCGACCATATCATGTTACTCCGTAAAAATCCTTTTCCTTTCATGGTATGATGAAAAGGTGCATTGTGACTATCACACTGGTATCCCTGGTCATTCGATAGAGAACTGTGTTACCTTTAAGAAGTTTCTCCAGAACTTAATAAACACTGGGTTTTAAAATTTGATGAACCAAATATGGCTGCTAATCCATTACCAAACCACGGGGGCCGTAGCTTGAACGTCATCGAAGATGAAGGTAATAGAAGAGCTAAAGAAAAAGTGTTTGAAGTTAAATCCCCTCTTAGGTGGGTGTTTCAACAGTTGTGCATGGCACATCTGATAGAGAAGGTATGGAAATAGTAAAAGAAGGATGTGAACCTTACTACGAGTTTCATCAGGAAGGAGGGCACGAGATCCAACATTATGAAGAGTTTAAACAGTTGGTCCAGGGAATGATGGACAACAAAGAAATTGAATTTTTCTAGAAAGTTGAAGGAGGGAAAAAAAACTAGATGTGTGTACATCAGATAACCCCAATACGGGGTGGATAGGCCATTTGTCATCTTGTCCAAGACGAAAGAAGACAGCTCGTCCCAAGGGGAAAGTTTGAAGGTGTCCCCTGAGCTTGTCATCTCAGCCCCAACTCCTTTCCAATTCAAAGACACTCGGAAGTTTCCTTGGCATTATACTGCCAACGTCTTTGTGCCGAAAGGATCAAAACCGCAAAGAGATGAAAAGTCATGTGACGGTGCGAAACCCATATAAGAGGAGGAACCAATAAAGTCAAAAACTGAAGTTGTGAATGAAGTAGGACACTTCATCGAAAGCGACAGATGTTATCCATCGGAAGACTCAATGACAGCAAATACGATAAAAGACAAAGGGAAAGATGCGATGATTGGGCCTGATAAGATATTTAGTGAGGAGCCTCCTATAAAAATCAATAAGCCTATAACCGAAGCACAAGCGTAAGAATTTTTGAAATTTTTAAGGCATAGTGAGTAAATTGTTGTACAGCAGCTCCGTAAACAACAGGAAAGGATTATGGTACTTGAGTTGCTACTGGGCTCAGAAAACCATCGTAATACATTGCTAAAAGTGCTGAATCAAACATTTGTTCCAGATGATATCTCTGTTACCAAATTGGGCTGAATAGTGGGGCATATTGTTGCAGATAACTATACCACATTCAGTGATGATGAAAACCCAGAAGGAGGTATGGGGTCTACCAAAGCTTTAAACATCACTACCCACTGTTAAGGGTACGTCTTGCCTAGGGTGCTCATTGACGATGGGTCTGCACTGAATGTATTGCCAATGGAAACTGTACAGAGGTTACCCGTAGATAGTTCCTACTTGAAGCCATGTCAGATTTCTGTGAGATCCTTTGATGGAACTCAAAGAGAGGTGGTGGGGAAGATCGAGATACCTTTGTTGATTGGACCAGTAGAATATACCATTGAATTTGTGGTGATGAATATTAAGCTAACTTATAACTGCTTACTGGGAAGACCCTGGATTCATTCTGCCAACACTGTTCCTTCATCACTGCATAAGAAATTGAAGTTTGTAATCAAAGGAAAATTGGTAAGTGTTGGAGCAGAGCAAGACATTATTTCTTCAGTAACATTCGATGCTCCCTATATTCCACCTGATGAAGACACCGTAGAGTGTTCCTTTTGAGCTCTAGAATTTGAATGCGACCTTTGTCGCAGAAGGAAGTAAGATCCCATGCCCCAAGTTATCCAATTGTACCAAGATGGCCATCAAGGAGACCCTAGGGCTGAGAGCTAAAACTGGAAAAAGTTTTGGGAAGAAATTGCAGGGGAGCCTACGGGAAAAAAATGTTATCATCAAGAAAGACTTATACAGGCTTGGTCATAAGCCTAGTTTGCTGCAAAGGAAAGAGGAGTACAGAAAGTGGGAAGAACAAAGGAGAGCCAGGTTCAAGGGAGAAGATGTCCCGTGGAAGTCGATGACTTTTCCTCACCTAAGAGACACCTTTGTGTTTGGTGGGATTGTCAATACCGAGCTAAAGGTTCATGAAGCAAACCAAGTGAATAACAAGCTTAACGATCAGGAGATGTTCAATAAATCACCTGAAGGGATGCTTGTTAACATGATATCCAAAGGTGGGAATGACAGCAGGTTTCTGGCTGGTATCCGCCCTTGCCTTCCGAGGGAAATACTCAATAATTGGAGCCATATTGACCTGCCTATAGTTTTTAGGACAGAATCAGAGTAATGCTCCGAACCAACCCTCTTTCTTTCGCTATGGATATTTTGTAAAAGGCTGCTATGTTAATGTACTTGAAATACAATGAAAATGATGTTTATGCGTTTTCTCAAATGGAAAACATTTCATTTACTACATACATTTAATATTCATTTTTTTATTTATTTCATACGAATATTCTTCTTTTCCAAATACTTTTTTCTTTTAATTTTGTGCAAGGTCCCTACTATTAACTGTATGAATGATTTTGAATCCTATCCTAAGATAGACTTCGCGCAACCTTTGTGTTTGGAAGAAATAGATGAGGGGGAAGATGAGATAGAATACGAAGTCCTAAAGGAACTGTTAATATTGATGGCAAGTGAGGAAAAACAAATCCTACATCACCAAGGGAAAGTAGATACTCTTAATTTGGGGACTGATAAAGATAAAAGAGAAGTGAAGATTGACACAACCCTCTCCTTTAAAGACTAGACTTGATTTGATAACTCTGCTTCAAGAGTTCAAGGATGTATTCCCTTGGACTTACCAAGATATACAGGGTTGAATACGAACTTTGTGGTACATAAGTTGCCAATGAGGCCCGAATGTAAGCCAGTTCAACAGAAGCTCAAGAGAATGAGGACTGATATGTTATTAAAAATTAGAGAAGAAGTGAGGAAACAATTTGATGCTTGTTTTTTGAGGGTTGCTAAATACCCAGAATGGGTCTTGAGCATAGTCTCAGTACCAAAGAAGGACGAGAAGGTTCGCTTGTGTGTAGATTATAGAGATCTCAATAGAGTGAGCCCAAAGGATAATTTTCCTTTACCCCATATTGACACTTTGGTTGACAATACGGCGGGCATTCATGGTTCTCTTTCATGGATGGCTTTTCGAGGTACAATCAAATAAAAATACACCTAGAAGATATGGAAAAGATTACACTTATGACTGAGTGGGGCACATTTTGTTACAAAGTGATGCCCTTCAGACTTAAAAATGTTGGGGTAACTTATCAAAGGGCCATGGTGACTATCTTCCACGATATGATGCACAAGAAGATTGAGGTATATGTGGATGATATGATTGCTAAGTCTCAAACCGAGGAAGGGCACATTCAAAACTTGAGAAAGCTGTTCCAAAGATTGAGAAAGTATCAACTGAAGCTCAACCCTGCTAAATGCATATTCGTAGTCACGTCTGGAAAGCTTTTGGGATTCGTGGTTAGTAGAAAGGGAATCAAGATTGACCCTAACAAGGTGAAAGCTATTCAAGATCTTCTGCCACCTCAAACACAAAAAGAAGTTTGAGGTTTCTTGGGAAGACTTAATTATATATCTCGGTTCATTTCCCAGTTGACCGACAAGTGTGATCTTGTTTTTAGATTACTTCGAAAAACAACCCATGAGTATGGGATGAAGAGTGTCAAGAAACTCTATAAATGATCAAGAAGTGTAACACCCTAAAATTGGCCTAGAAATGTTACCAAAATTTACACTATAGGCTAATTGAATTCATAAGCTAATCAAATTAAAGAAGAATGAACATTGCCATCCTTAAGATCAAATAAGTGAAATTAGAACCAAATTGAATTGAAATTAAAACTAGAAGGCACAAAGGGAAGGATGGAAATGTGAACATGCAAAACATTAGAGTTTGCATGAAAATGGGATTAAGATTAAGGGCCTTGAAACATGTTCTCAAATGAAGAGAACATGTGCCAATTGAGCATGACTCACGACAACTTGAGGAAAGATGAACAAAGAAATATTATCATCTTCATCCCATTATACTCTACCTTGGCCGAATGGTAGAGAGAGAAAAGGGAGAGAAAAGCTTCATTGATCACCTTCAAATTCAAGCTTTTTGATTGAGCCTTGATCAAATTTAGCTTGGAGAAGGTATAATGCTTGATTCCAACTTGTTATAGATTGTTTGAACCTTGAGATTATGATGTCTTTGTTGTATGAATTGAATTGGGTGACTGTTATGTGTGTTAGAAGCATGCTAGATTCAATTTGAATTTGAAATTGTGATTTCCAGTAGCCAATTTGATAAAGGAAATATGTATAGTTGCTGGAAATTTGAGAAATGTGTTCATGGTTGAAAACAGTCTTGATTAGGGACTGATTTGATAGAGAAAATGTGTAAGCATGTTAATTGAATTTAGAACCCTATTTTTATCATTTTGGTAGATGAATTCAAGGTTGAATTGAATAGATAACTTGCTGGAAATGTAAAAGCACCTAATTGGACTAGTTAAATTAGGTAATAGACTGTTCAATTGGTAAATTGGATGTGCAATGATGATCACATAGATCAAATTGGATTCAACATGATAATGCCTTGTTTTAAGCTCATTGTTAGGTATATTAAACTGACCTAGACATGTAAGAACATGAAAATGAATTGAATTGCCATATTAGAACCTTGTTAAAATGAGTTAAGAAGCTAGAAATTCAACCTAGTGTAATCTGCCCAGAATACTCTGTTCTGGGCAGTAACTTTGAAAAATCACTATAAATTGTATATAATGAATTTAAGGCTGGAATTTTTATGGTCAACACCTTGGTATGTCTAAATTCATTAGGAGAAAATAGAACTGAATTCTGGGTTGTATAATGAAATGTAAAGAAGAAACACTAGGGATAGTGCAAATTGTCCAGTGTAACAAATTACCTTGTCTTTAAGTTAAAAACTTTATTAATTGGCTAAGAACTAAAATGCAAGCCTTATATGGTCATAAAGACAATTACGTTATCTTTCCAAAGGTGTAAGCCAATTGAAATTATGACGTACGGAATGAAAGTTATCTATGATTAAGTGACTAGAGTGCATGCTGCTGCTGGTAATTGCACATTGTTTTGTGGCAAATTGTAAACAGTTTTAGGGCATTGATTCTGCCTTGTTTTACATGAACTATAATATAGATAAGTGTAATTAAGTTTAATGGAGAATGTATATGAGCATGCTGCCAGATTTGTGTATGCTATGTGTTTGAAACCTTGCCTTGATTGAATGATCATATGATCTTGTCTTGACATGTTTGTACTTGTAATGTGATAGGACCAGGAGTAAACTTGGTGGAAGAGGGTAGAGTGGATCATCCTAAAGCCAAGAACAAAGGAGTGTGGATCCAAGACTAGCTAAGCTTGGATTATTGTGAGTGTAGTTATCTCTAGGGTTAGGACTAGGTCCTAACCAATGAATAGTTGTTTACACTCTTGAAATGTTAAATGAACCTAATTATGGACTTGACTTAATAAGGGAAGAATGACTAGTAATGCATGAAGTTTGATCACATCTTGAATACATGTTTTATTTGAATGCTAAGCATGTTTAAATGATACATTGGTGCTTGTATGTGTTAAGATACATGTGATCGAATGCTAAAGACTTGCTTGAGATATTATCTCATCTTGTTGAAATGAAACATGAAAATTACATGAAATGTGAGCTATGGCTCAATTGGCCTAAGGGTCTAATATGAAATGAACTTGCTTGACATGATCTTGATCTTGAAACACTTGAATAAATGGTAAATCGAACAACCTTGGTAGCTAGTTGGACTAGGTAGAAGGGCATGCCTTCGAGTCTAGAGCTTATTGTGTAAGGGTGGACTACGGTCCAGGGCTAAGGCCCCTATTTGGTGATATACAGAGGGTACGTATGTGGTCTTTGGCGACAGTAGAAGGGTTGACCAGCACTATGGTGCATCTTGTGGCGACAGTTGGTTGGAGACTTGATTACCGATACAAACTAAGTACCAAGGGGGTTGTTTAATTGATAACACATGTAATAACAATCCAATTATACATGTTACTTGTCTTGAAAGCTATATATTGAATATGACTTGTCTTGAAAACCTTGAATTGAATGTTACTTGTTTTGAAAGCCATGAATTGTATGTTACTTGTCATGTAAGCATGACTTACTTGATTACTTGCTTTGTAAGCATGATGTGCTTGATTCATGATATGAAAACATGAAGCATAAATACTTGTTTCTTGTCCCTTGATAGTCGAATGGTTGATATCCTTAGCTAGGATTATCTTAATGCTTGAAAGCCTTGGCTAGGATTATCTTAATGCTTGAAATCCTTAGCTAGGTCTATACTTGATTAAATGACACAAAACTTGAAATAACAATTGGTTAGAACTAGTTACTACCTCACTAAGTACATTCTTGTACTTATCACTCTCGTTTTTATTCTTCCCAACTATAGGATAAAGGATACGAGTGTTGCTTGATCTTGAAGCCTGATTTCTTGAGCTTGAAGCAAGTCACACAAGCTTTGCCTAAGTATGGTTTCATACTTGTTTTGTTTATCTCCTAGAATGGTGGCACTATATTGTTTAAAGTGTAGATTGATCATGCATCTTGGAACTCTTGAACTTGTATATATTGTCCTTGTATGGGCATACTATATTATGAACCTATTTTCAAGTATGTAATGAACCTAAAGTTCTTGTAATAGAATGTTGTTGATGCGCATATGATGATTTAAATGAAATGATCTAATGTTTGATCTACTTATAAGTACCATTCGAATGCTTTGATAGTATGTATTCATTTGTGTATGTATATATCACGTTGAAAGTGGCATTGTGTACTTGTATGATGCTTGATGAATGGTCTAGTTCATTGGGAACTAGTTACATGCCTTGTTGTATGTGTCTTGTGTTAATGGCCGAATGTATGAGTTTAGTATAAGGCTTGATTGGAAACAAGTTCATGCAATTGTATGTTCAAATATCATGTTTAGTAAAATAGGTAAGAGATGTTATATGTATACATTCTAGGATCAATGAAATGAATTGGAAGTATATTGCACACTTAGGCAAATCGAATAGGTAGTGGTATAAGATGAAGTTGTTGAACCATGAAAGTAGTAACTTGTAATGAAAGCATGAAAGGAATTAAATCAGTGATCTATTCGAATGGTTTTAGGTTGATGTAAGGATCGAAATGTAAGTTACTTGCATGATAAGTAATCAATGCTTGCCTTGTTTGCATTGTATTGCTTGTATTGCCTTGTTCACTTTCCTTGCTTGCTTAAGTAATGCTCCCGAGCCGGTTTGCTACTAGCCCGGGGTAAGGGGTGTTACAAGAAGTACCTAACAAATGCTCTAATTTTAGTAGCACCGATGCCGGATAGGCTATTGATCTTGTACATAACGATTTATGAAAATTCAATGGGTTGTGTATTGGGGCAACACGATGAATTCGGGAAGAAAGAAAAAGACATCTACTATTTGAGCAAGAAGTTTACTGATTGCGAAACACGGTATCCGACGATTCAGAAATTGTGTTGTGCTCTAGTTTTGGCTACCAAAAGGCTCAGGCAGTACATGTTATATCACACCACCTGGTTGATATCCAAGTTAGACCTTTTGAAATTCTTGATGGAAGAACCAGCGTTAACCAGAAAGATGGCCCGTTGGCAAATGCTTTTGTCTGAGTTTGACATTATATATATAAGCCAGAAAGCAGTAAAAGGAAGCGCTATAGAAGATTTTTTAGCAAGCCATGCCTCAAATGATTATGAATCCTTGAACTTTAATTTCCCAGATGAAGATTTGATGTGCTTCACTGTTGAAGAACTGATTGTTCCAGAGGAGAAGTCATGGAAGCTTTATTTCGATGGAGCATCCAATGCCCTAGGTCATGGAATATGAGCAGTGTTAATTTCTCCAGAGAATGCCTACCACCCTTTCACGGGTAGATTAGAATTCTTTTGTACAAACAACATAGCCGAATACAAAGCATGTGTTATGGGATTGTCTGCTGCAATTGAGAGAAAGATCAAGGTGCTTCAAGCCTTCGGGGATTCATCCTTGGTAATCTACCAACTTTGAGGAGAATGTGAAACGAGAGACCCAAAGTTAATTAAGTATTATGATTTAATCCAGGAGCTAATTAAAGAGTTCAAGAAGGTCAGTTTCACCTATTTTCCAAGAGAGGACAACTAGATGTCAGATGCTCTGGCAACCTTAGCTGCAATGTTCAAGACAAGTGCAAAAATGGTAATGAAACCAATTGAAATGCAAATCTTGAAATGTCGGCTCACTATTTCAACTTGGAAAAGGAAACTGATGGAAACCCATGGTACTATGATATTTTGCAGTATATCAAGTTCCAAGCCTACCCTAAAGAAGCGAACGAGAACGATAAGAGGACTATTAGAAGAATGGCAGCCGTTTATGTCCTAGATGGTGAGAACTTGTACAAAAGAGGCAAATACCAAGTACTATTGAGGTGTGTTGATGCTCGAGAGGCCAAAAATATTCTCATAGAGGTACAGATGGGTTGTGTGGGACACATGCCAATGGCTTCTCAATGGCCCGTAAAATTATGAGATATGGCTATTTCTGGTTGACTATGGAAGGGGACTCTATCGACTACGCCAAGAAGTGCCACAAATGTCAGATTTACACCGACAAGATCCATTCTCCACTGCTACCTTTGCACACTATGAATTTGCCATTGTAACACCCCTTTCTCGGTCTGGTAGGGATCTGGGTCAGATAGTGTTATCGGAAAAATAATTGGAGGTTCGGAAAAGGGTTCAAAGTTCAAAGCCTAATATAAGTATCATATTGATTATTCCTAAGACTTATCCACTTTGTTTGTTACTAAACTTAATTGGAGTTAGGGTCAATTTTAAACTTTTCTTAACCTTAGGGACTAATTTGTAAATTTTTACCAATTATCTGATTTCGTATTACCAATTGAAATTAAACTCTCCTAATTATTGATCTAAAGGTTTCATTATTAGAACCTATCAAATTACTACGCCAATTAAACCAATTTGAGATTTTCGAGGAAAAATCAGTTTTGTGACTTAACTAAAGTTACCCAATTTTACTAGTACACTTATAAACCATGTTTCTATTGGTATGTCAAATTCGGAATCCATTTACCAAGTTTTCACCATAGGCTCATTTTAGGCACTTTTTAACCTATTCAAATCTAGTCATTATAAGCATACAACAAAACAACAATACCAAGTCATCATACAACCATATAAAGGCTTATACAAAACAAGTTGGATCATATGCTACTTCACTAGGAGTTTATAGCAAAAGATAACATACATATATGACAGGGACGTGACTTGCAACTGCACAACACGTCAAGGCTTGAAATTGATCAAGGTCCTGAAAATGCATGAGACACACATGTTAGGCTTACATAGCCTAGTGAGGTAGTTATAACAATTACAATGGATGATCAATATTATGAAATGTATGATAATCAAATATACAAGTAGTCATATTACACTATACATAATTCATGCTTATTTCACATATTTTCATGATTTCATATTCACATATACATTTCACATATTCATATCATAATCATAATGTCGTAGCACAATTCATAGGCACATATCACATTAGGTACCATTGGATACACGGATTCCCATGTTCACCAACACATATAACAGAGAATGGGTTGTAGCCCTTGAGCCGTAGCTCTTAAGATATATCCCTTACACAATTGACCTTATTTCCCCCACATATAGGTCATAGCCCTGGACCATAGTCCTTCCTTACTTAACCGAGCTCAATAATCCTATAGCATGCCAATTGTATCTAATGTCCATAATTACACAAGTTCAGATAGTCCATATCTTTTAAGTCATATCATATCAAATATTAAAATGAGTCTTACCTCCATACCGTGTAACATTTCATATCATTTCATATATCACATACATATAGCATATCATAGTCATATTTGCATATATTAAAGCAATGCAAGGCACTTACCAGATTTGCCAATCGTATTTGGCATAGTTGCTCTACGTGAGCCCTTAAACAAATACAAACATAATCACAAAATAATGCAACGGGATGGCGAGCCTATCCCCCGACACAACTACACTCACCTCGACAACCTGATGCGTTTAAGGCTCCCGGATAGCAACGCCTTTATCCTTGGCTTTCAAAAGAGAAGACGATTGTTCTTTATCAACCTCTTGAGCCAATCGATAACAAGGACTAGAATTTATTAAACTAAAAAACTCGAGCTTACCAACCCTATCAAGGAGTCGATTTGTTCCTCCCTTTTGTTGTGTCTCTTGCGTAACACCCCCCATTTATACTCAAATTTGCCGGCCTCCAATTGATTTCTCCAAGCTCCACATACGTTGGAGCCGTGGCCAAATCTTAGGGCACAATGCCCACGTGGTAGAGGGCACAAGGCCTATGGCCACCTTGTGCCCACGTGGTGGAGGGCAATTAAAGCCCATGGCCACCTTGTGTCGAGTTTCCCCCAAAAGTGGGAAATCTACGGTAAATTCCTTCAATTTGAAGGAATCAGTCGTGGGTCCCCCACTCAACGTCATCATTCATTCATTTTTTTAATATTAATAAAAATAATAATAATAATAATAATAATAATAATAAATTGTTACAGTTAGCCTGAGTAACCTTCATTGCTTCAAATTAGGTACAAGATCAAGCAAATTACATAACCAGCACCAAATATTCGATCACCAAAACTTAATCCCAACTAGACCGGCTTTCAAGGTGTGACAACTCTCCCCCCTTTAAGAAAATTCATCCTCGAATTTTCACTTCAGGTGAATAGATGAGGATATTGTTTCTGCATAGTCACCTCGGGTTCCCATGTTGCCTCTTCAACATAATGACTTTGCCACAAAACTTTCACTAAGAGCAAAGTCTTGTTACGAAGCCTCTTGGTCTCTCATGCGAGGATCTGAATATGTTCTTCCTCGTATGTTAGGTTAGATTGGATCTCCACAGATTTCAGTTCAATCACATAGGAAGGATCTGACAGGTACTTGCATAGCATAGACACATGGAAGACATTGTGAATCTGACTTAATTCCTCGAGGAGGGCTAATCGGTAAGCAATAGGTCCAACTCTTTCGGTCACTTCGAATGGGCCAATGAAATGGGGACTTAACTTTCCTTTCCTTCCAAAACGAAGAATCTTCTTCCACGGAGATACCTTGAGGAAGGCTTTTTCACCAACCTCGTACTGAATATCTCTCCTACCCAGATCGGCATAGGACTTGTGTCGGTCGAAGGAAAATTTAAGCGGGTCACGAATAATGGTAGTCATTTCATCGGTTTTCTGAAGTAAGTCATGACCTAGCATCTTGCCTTCACCGGGTTTAGTCCAAAAAAGAGGAGTCCTACACCTCCTTCCATAGATGGAGCCATTTGAATTGAAGCCTGGTAACTGTTATTGTAAGCAAACTAGACCAAGGGTAGGGATTTCTCCCATGTATTCCCAAAGTCAATGACACAGGCTCGCAAATCTTCCAGGATCTACAAGGAAGAATCATGATTGGTACAAACACTTATTCACATAACTTAGAGGAGGGTTTAGAGTTACCTAAATAAATCTTTCAGATTGGTCGTCAGTTTGAGGATTGAAAGCAGTGCTAAGATGCACTTGCGTTCCCAGGGCCTCGTGTAAGGTCCTCCAAAACTGAGACGTAAACCGTGGGTCACGATCAGAGATGATAGATACCAAAATTTCGTGTAAACGAATAACTTCACAGATGTACAACTCTGCGAGCTTAGGCAAGCTGAAATCTATTCTTACTGGAAGGAAGTAAGCAAACTTGGTGAATTGGTCCACAATGACCCAAATGGCATCATTTTTCTTCGGAGTCAAAGGTAGACCACTTACAAAGTCCATCGTGATACACTCCCATTTCCATTACAGAAGTTCGATGGGCTGCAGAAGACCCGTAGGTACCTTGTGTGTAGCTTTGACCCGTTGGCAAGTCAAACACCTAGCTACGTAGTCCGTGATTTTATTCTTCATATCGGACCACCAATAGATCTCCTTCAGATCTTTATACATTTTGATAGCTCCAGGGTGAACAGAGAAAGTGTAATACCCCAAAATTTACTAAGTTGATTAAGGGTCATTTAGTACTAAGATAATAGCTTAAAAGCTAACTTAGTGATTAAAATGACAAAAATGTGAAAGTTGGGATTTCTTTAATTATGGGTTTTGGAAAGGAAATTTCTAAGGTTTAAAGGTCTCATGTGATAGATAGTGAATTGAATAAGGTATTCTTAAAGTTTGCTTGAATTCCAAGGAAAATTGGAATGGGAATTGAAGTTTAAAGAGGTAGTGACCAAAATGTAAATTTTGGAAATTTTATGGCAAAGTATAAACTTTAGAAAAGTTTGGGGACTAAAGTTGTAATTTCCCAAAAGTTGAGGGTTTTTATTTCATAAATAAACAGATCACCTAAGGTGTGAATCAAACGCGGAATTATTGGTTTGATCTGATATTTTGATTATTAGGAAAATCGCAGTTAAAATTTAAGTGGAATTCGGATACCCGGATCGAACTGGAAAATTATGAAATTTTGCCATATGATAGCGAAAGGTTATAAAAGTCACTTCCAAGTTTTGGAAATATTTTTAGTTTGATTCAAGATGAATCCTACAGTTTATTTCTGAGTAAAGGATTATTTATCGGTATATTGGGTCGAACGAAAATTTTAGAGACTGATTCAAAAGACATGGAAAAATTCACAAAAATATTATTTTATGAATATTTTATTGTATTTGGTTGGATTCCAACTAGATTTAGTTGAATTTTTACAAGAATGGCAAACTAGTAAATAAAAACTAGTTGGAGGGCAAATTGGTTATTTGGCCCCAATGGCATTTTTGAAATATTTAAAAAGTTATAAGGGCAATTTTGGAAAGAGAAAATGGAAGATTAAATCTTGGCCCTTGATTGATGATAAAATCAATCTCAACCATTGGATAAAAAGGGCAAAATTGTAATTTCACTATTAAATGAATTTAATATTCATTTAATAGATATATGTGTAAAATAATGGTAAAAAGATGAACATTCTTTTCCAGCCAAAAACGTGAGGGCTAGGGAAAGAAAGAGAAATTTTTTTCCAAGCTCGATTCAAGCCCCGAAACTCGATTTTCAGTCAAGGCAGGATCAAAGAAAGTTCGAGATTCTATAAAGGAAAGGATCGAGTATAATTTAGTGAGGCGTGCTAATAAATGGCCCAGGTGAGTGCAATGCATACATAACATGATACATGGTTGTTTTATGCATCATTGGTAAGACTTGCGATAAGTTTACATGATTTATATGTTGGCATGATATTTATGTCATTGATCATATATTTGACATATTTTAAATATGTCAAGGGTTGAAAACAAATGCATTGATCACTAGTTATTGATGATGGTATGCTATGAATGTTATTTCGGGTATGAACTATCCAATATTAAATTATATTGATATACATTGCCATGGATGGAATAAATTCGGGAATTTTGCCCAAATGAGTCATTGAGGGACAGGGTATAGTTGGCATGCCATAGAGTCCAGCAGCACGCTGCATAATCGGGAATTCGGGATAACACTATAGTGTTAAAAGTACACTTAGTGTATGGTAAGCACGGCCTTATAAACGTACAGGATAATGGTTAGCACGACCTTATAAACGTGCGGGTTAGCACTTCGGTGCATATTTGACTCGCGTACCCAGGGTCCTCAAGGTTATATTTGGCCTATGAAATTGGGAAACCGGGAAATCATTGATAATCGGGCTATAAATAAAGGGATAATAAATGGTAAACAAGTTAGAGAGTATATGAACTCTCGGGACATATTTATATGAACACTCAAGGCAAATGGCAAGTATATCGGTAAGAAATTTATATCCAGTTTATATTATGTTGATACATGATTGGTATGATGGTAATATTTATATATTGATCATGATGCATATAAGGCATATTATGATAACCGGGCATACATGAAAATCTTATGACATTGACATATATCATGCTAAATAAACGAAGCCATGAAGTTGAATAAAGTTTAAATTAGTGTTATTAATTTCCTTTATTGGCTCACTAAGTTCGTACTTAGCGTGTGTTTAATCGTACACACGTAGGTAAATCAATATGAGAGGGAGAAAAGAATTGCATCAATATTGGAAAGCTCAACAGGTAATCACAGTAATGACATCCTAATTAAGGTTGATTTTTATAGTGGCGTGTATGCTTGCTAAACTTATTCGAGTTGAGATTGGCCTTTAAAGTTGTTATGGGTTTTAAGATAATTGATTCATGATTAGAACTTGAATAAATAATTTATGTCGATTTTAAGTAAGGTTAAGTGTGCTTGGGCTAGAGAAATTTTAAGATGGGTGACCATCGGGAAGTTTTCTGAAAATTTTAAATTACCCTGATCTTTGAATAAAGAAGTCATAGCATTTCTGACTCATATCCAGTGTACGGATAGGGGAAGGGGTGTTACATTTATTGGTATTAGAGCTACAGGTTTAGCCGGTTCTGGAGATTAAACGAAGTATGGTAAAGGTCAAAAGTGTATACATGCCACTAAGATGTCAGAATTACTAATGATTTTACTTGTTGGAATGGATGCGATTGCTTACTTCATTATGATAGTAATGTTAAATTCCAATGTATGAGAAAAGATTTGTGTCAGGTGTTTAGGCAAGTGAATCAACAAGAGATTCACGAGAGTGATAAAGTTAATGATAATGCTCCATGCTAACATGATATGCATGTTCTGGATTAAGAGCTTTTCTTCCAGACATTAGATTCGATTTTGAATCAACCTGCTTAGGCACTGATTGTAAAAGAATTAAGAGTTCTGGCATACTAGATTTTTAGAAAGATATTGATGGAGATTCTATGATTGTTAATCTATGGTCTAAGGATATAAAGGTTAGGTTGAAGGAACTCTGTATTGATGATCAGAGGAGACTAAAAATAAAGTAGTATATCATCTGAAAGGATTAGACCCGTATTTGATAAAGTAATGTTACGGTACATACTCAAAAGTTTGTTAGCTAGAGTTCTTTCTTTGAGTGTTCCGTAACAAAGTTTATCCTAGAGATGCAATGGAGTTCTTGCATCTTAATTTAAGCAATTGGATTATTTACGGGTATGAGTGTAAGTTAATAAACTGAGCTGATTTGCTTCTAAACTACTTTCTACAGACAAAAGGAGAGTCTGTTGTGACAGTTCATAGGGGGCTAGAGGTCAGGTATAAAGAAGTACTGACTGCCCTATGTATTTAAAAAAATTTATGAAACAGTAAATTATGTTGGATGCAATGGAAAGGATTCAGAATAAGAAAATATCTAAATAGAAGTCATAGCTCGTGAAGAGGAATAATAAATCGAGATAACCACCTTTAAAAAAGTGGTAAGGATTTCTGGCAAAAATGCCAAGATGAATTTATTACATAGTTCCGTAAAAAGATTGAGACAAGGAAAATTAGGAACTCTCTGACATTTATAATTAATGTTGGAGATTCAAGAAAACTACAAAACCAATCATGTGAGTGTTGTGATAATTGGCATGCATGAGCATGCAGAGTTTTATTGGAATTTGTTATCAATATGAAAATGATTTAACTTATGCTATGGATACCGAGCATCAAGGATAGGTTAGGAGAGTATTCCTATTGTTTGGAAATTTTAAATGGGTTGCTTAAGAGGAGCAGTCAGACTTGATGCTTAATCGAGAGACTAAGTTTAAGATTGGATTTAATCCAATAATAGATTTATATTGATTACCACCCAGGTCGAGTAAAGGTTGTAGCGGATGGTTTGAGTCGAAAAACATTCGCTACATTACGAGCTTTAAATGCTCAGGTAAAGAGAAAATCAAATGGTTTGTTATTGGTAGAGTTGTAATTGAGATCATCATTGTTAGATCGGATTAAAGAAAGTCAGCAACGAGATGAAGATTGCATAACCAAGATAAAGCAAGTGGAATCGGGTGGAATTAAAGATTTTGAGAATAAACCCGATGGATGTCTTTACTATAAAGATAAAGTGTATATTCCTAAAGATGCTGAGTTGAAGCAGGATTTGCTTATTAAGGCACACTATAGTCCCTTGACTATGCATCCAAAAAAAAGTATCAAGATTTGAAGGGTTGATATTGGTGACCTGATATGAAAAAGAATGATATCAGAGTTTGTTGCTAAGTGCTTGACTTGTCAACAGGTGAAAGCTAAACATCAAGTACCATCAGGGAAATTGCAATCTATTTCTATTCCGTAGTGGAAATAGGATAGAGTTACAATGGATTTTGTGATAAGATTGCCATTGACTTCCAGTAAGAAAGATTTTATCTGGGTAATTGTGGATAGGTTAACTAAATCTGCTCACTTTATACCAGCTAGAATTGATTATTAGATGAGCAAGTATGTTGAGTTGTATGTCAAATAAATAAGGAACAAGTAAATACCATTAGTGAAAGTCATTTGGCACAATCACCAAGTGGAAAAAGCAACATGGGAAGCAAAAGATGTAATGGAAAAATAGTATCCGCACATGTTTAAAACATGTACGTTTTGAAAATTTGAGGATGAATTTTCTAAAGGGGGAGAGAATTGTAATACCCCAAAATTTACTAATTTGATTAAGGTTCATTTAGTACTAAGATAATAGCTTAAAAGCTAACTTAGTGACTAAAATGACAAAAATGCGAAAGTTGGGATTTCTTTAATTATGGGTTTTGGAAAGGAAATTTCTAAGGTTTAAAGGTCTCATGTGATAGCGTGTGTTTGATTGTACACACATAGGTAAATCAAGATGAGAGGGAGAAAAGCATTGCATCAATATTGGAAAGCTCAACAGGTAATCACAGTAATGACATCCTAATTGAGGTTGATTTTTATAGTGGCATGTATGCTTGCTAAACTTATTCGAGTTGAGATTGGCCTTTAAAGTTGTTATGGGTTATAAGATAATTGATTCATGATTAGAACTTGAATAAATAATTTATGTCGATTTTAAGTAAAGTTAAGCGTGCTTGGGCTAGAGAAATTTTAGGATGGGTGACCATCGGGAAGTTTTCTAAAAATTTTAAATTACCCCGATCTTTGAATAAAGAAGTCATAGCATTTCTGACTCATATCCGGTGTACGGATAGGGGAAGGGAGTGTTACAGAAAGGGCTAGAATAAGCTTCACTTAGGATTTGGTTCTGAAGATCATCATCATCGGGAACACAAATACGGTTGCAGAAACACAATAACCCTTCGAAATTCAAAGCAAAGTCGGAATCTGAGCTATCCTTGACCATAGCAATAAGGGGTTGCAACTCCTCATCAGTTTGTTGGAGTGCCTTAATTTGAGATACAATGGTCGAATGAACTCTTAACTCGGCTAGCAATTTACCATGCTTTTTGAGCTAGAAGTGAGCATTCAAGCATTTCAAGGAAGAAGTGGGTTTCCGGCTAAGAGCATCAGCCACCACATTGGCTTTACCAGGATGGTAGTTAATAACTAGATCATAATCTTTCAACAATTCCATCCATCAGCGATGATGAAGATTTAACTTTTTCTGGGTCAGGAGGTACTTTAGGCTTTTGTGATCAGTGTATAGGTAACACTTCTCACCATAGAGATAATGCCGCCAAATCTTCAAAGCAAACACAACTGGGGTGAGTTCTAGATCACGAGTCGGATAATTTAGCTAATAAGGCTTGAGTTAACGTGAGACATAAGTTATGACTTTGCCTTCTTGCATCAGAACACAGCCTAACCTCATGTAGGATGCATCACTGTACACGGTGAAGTCTTTGCCCGACTCGGGATGCACTAACATAGGGGCATGAGTAAGGACTTGCTTGAGCTGGTCGAAACTCCTTTGCTGACAACAGTCCACACAAAAGGAGTATCCTTGCGGAGAAGCTTCGTTAAGGGTGTTGCAAGCAATAAGAATCCCTTAACGAATCTACGGTAATAGTCTGCAAGGCCCAGAAAACTATGAACTTCTCCCACATTCTTCAGAGGGATCCAATCAAGAATTGCTTGGATCTTCTTTGGGTCCATTTGAATTCCCACATCAGAGATTACATGGCCAAGAAAGGATACTTCAGACAGCCAAAATTTATATTTACTGAACTTGGCATAGATTTGTTTCTCCCGAAGGGTCTGAAGCACGATCCGGAGATGTTCTTTATGAGAAATAGAATCTTTGGAATAGATCAGAATGTCGTCTATAAATTCAACCACAAAATTATCTAGATATGGCCTAAATACACAATTCATCATATCCATAAAGGCTGCAGTTGCATTCGTGACGCCAAAAGGCATCACCAAAAATTCATAGTGACCATATCTAGTCTAAAAGGCAGTCTTTGGAACATCAGACTCCTTTACCAGCATTTCGTAGCATCCGGATCGAAGATCTATCTTGGAAAAGACAGAAGCATCTGTCAACTGATCAAAGAGGTCGTCGATCCTCGGAAGTGGGTACTTGTTCTTGATCATCACTTTATTCAATTGATGATAATCAATGCATAGAAGCATTGATCCATTCATCTTCTTGACGAACAAAACCGGTGCTCCCCAAGGTGAGGAACTCGGTCGAGTGAACCCCTTATCTTGGAGGTCTTAGATTTGAAATTTTAGTTTTTTTAACTCTACCGTAGCCATTTTGTATGGAGTAATAGAGACCGGAGTAGTTCTAGGTTACACTTCTATCCCGAATCTACTTCACGGGTAAGAGGCAGCCCTAGAAGTTCATCGGCGAAAACATCAAGAAATTCCTTCACGACTGATACATCTTCAAGCTTTAAATCCTTCTTAGACTCTATGGCATACATGAGACTCTTTTTAGGCTCGGGTTCGAACTCCATCAAGGTTATGCTCTCCTTACCAAGTCCACAGAGATATAATTTCTTCTTTGAACAATCCACCCACGCTTGATGTTCAGCTAGCCAATTGAGGCCTAGAATGAGATCGAACTCATTAAAGGACAAAGCCATCAAGTTGGTTAGAAATGGGATCTCTTGGATCCTTAGGGGACAAGCTCTATAGATTATTCGAATAGTCACACTATCTGCTAGCGGATTTGAGACAAGTATCTCGGAAGCAACAGGTTCACATTCTAAAACATATTTTTCAATCAAGGGTTCACTAATAAAAGAGTGCGTGGAGCCTGGATCTATCAAAGCATAAAGAAATCCAGAACATAACTCCACCATACCTACAATCACATCGGGATCATCTTCTTGTTCGCGACCTCGGACGTGGTATATTTGGGTTGAAGTCTGCGAGTTAAGGCCAGTTGGAGGAGAATTGTTGTTACGGGGTTTAACTGTAGATCCAGATGGTATTGCTTTGCTCCTTTCCCCTTATTAGGACTGTTCTGAGAATCTACAGATGTAGGAGCATGAGGGTTCTATGGGCACTAACGGATGAAATGGCCAGACTCTCCATAAAGGTAACAAGAACCGGATTGCCTAAGGCACTGCCCCGAGTGCCTCTTCTAGCAAAAGTTGCATAAGGGAATCTGGGAACCCTTTGTGGAATTGCTCGTGCAATCCACTAAAGTTGTGCGGGTAACAGTTGTTTCGACAGACTAGAACTGAGGTACATACCTAGATCGAGGCAATTGTTGGTAGGTAACAGACTTCTGGTCCCATTATCTTTCCTTCTCCTGGGACGTTGGTGACTTGGAATCATCTTAGAACCTCTTATCAGGTCGAATCTAGTTCCCATTTCTCCTCTCAGATGCTCTCTATGAATCTTCAGTTGCGATGGCCTAATTGACAAGGGTCTGAAAGTCCTCGATTTCCAGAGCAAAGAAGAGAGGATGAAGTTCATCAAAAAGGCCATCTGTAAACATTCTGCATTTTTCCTTCTTGGTACGGATGATTTTGGCGCCATATCTTGCATACTTATAGAAATCATGGATGTACTGCTCCACTGGTCTTCCCCCTTGCCTCAGATGGAGGAATTTATTGTGTCTTTCTGCAATGTAGTGCTCGCTGATGTACTTCTTTCGGAACTCTTGAAGAAAACAGTGAGGATCACCGTATCCCACCAGCTTTGGGCTTCGTCCACTATCAAGGCCAGGGCACATTCAAGTTTATGCTCCTCAAGACACTTCATTTGCTGATTCAGCACTTTTAGAGTGTTCTCCAGCTAGTATTCCGTGATCTCGGGGTTATCCAGGTCCTGGCCGATGAACATATACACAAGATATTGCTTGAGCTTGTCAACACGGGCTCTCGAAGCAGGCAGAGAATCCTCAGTAGGTGAGTGAGGTGGTTCTTGTCGGAGAGAAACCACCACCTGTTTAATCATGTCCGCCATGGACATCAGATACGCCTACTAAGCGGGTGGCATTGATGGAGAGTGAGGTGGGTCGTTCTGTCCCACACACTCGAGTTGAATTTCAGGCCTAAAATTGTCCCCCCTGAGTTGAGGAGGAGCCTGGACAAGGCTCGTTCACTACCCTTCTATCAGTAGGACCAGATATTTTAGATCTAATTTACACAGAAAGATTAACTCGTGTAAGTTGCAAGTCACATAATACATATTCAAATAAATCCTAAGTGGCATATGCAGACACGGACTCATAACGAATGCTTGGTTAGTCCTAGAATCGACTAAACCTAGGCTCTGATACCACAATTGTAACACCCTTTTCCTGGTCTTGTAGGGATTTGGGTCAGATAGTGTTATCGAAAGACTAATTGGAGGTTCAGAAAAGGGTTTAGAGTTTAAAGCCTAATCTAAGTATCATATTTCTTTATTCCTAAGACTTATCCACTTCGTTTGTTACTAAACTTAATCAGAGTTGGGGTCAATTTTAAACTTTTCTTAACCTTAGGGACTAATTTGTAATTTTTTACCAGTTATCTGATTTTGTAGTAGTAGTAGCAGCAACAACAGTAGTAGTAGTAGTAGTAGTAGTAGTAGTAGTAGTAGTAGTAGTAGTAGTAGTAGTAGTAGTAGTAGTAGTAGTAGCAGTAGTAGTAGTAGTAGCAGTAGCAATAGTAGTAGGAGTAGCAGCGAGAGTAATAGCAGTGATAGTAGTACGATGCTTGTAGTAGTAGCAGCGATAGTTGTACCAGTAGTAGTACCGATGCGAGCTTGATAGCGAGATAGATAGCGATAGTAGCAGAGCGATAGCGAGAGCGAGAGCGAGAGCGAGTAGCAGTGAGTAGTAGTAGAGTAGTAGTAGTAGTAGTAGTAGCGATAGTAGCAGTAGTAGCGATGAGTAGTAGCAGAGCAGCGGTGAGCATGAAAGAGCAGCAGTAGTAGTAGTAGTAGTGTCAACAGACCCGGATAAAATTAGTGTTTACAGTTGCCTCTCTTTGCTCATTCTGGTGAAACAGAATAGAGCAAAGATTATAAGCCCTAACTTTACCCCACTTTCATGTTCGGAGATTCAGAGCCACGAGCCCCTCCTATATGGAACTGGTGCACTCTTCCTCCGTATGAAGCCTTAGAGCTGCAGATTCTTCCTATATAGAACCATTAGCTTGTCCTTGGTGATTCTTCAGGCTGCAAGTTCTCCCTATATAGAACTTTTTCACCTTCAAGTCTTAGAGCTACAGGTTCTTCCTATATAGAACCTTTCACTTTTGGTCAGATTCTTCGAGCTACAAGCTCTTCCTATATAGAACTTTTCGCCTTAAAATCCTGAAGCTACGAGTTTTCCTATATAAAACTCTTACCTTTGAAGTCTTGGAGCTAGGAGTTCCTCCTATATAGAACTTTTCATTATGAAATCCTGGAGCTTAAGGTTTTTCCTATATAGAACCTTTGGCTTCGCAATTCTGGAGTTATAGTTCTTCCTATATAGAACTTTTCACTCCGAAATGGCACCCTTTTTCTTATGTCATGAATACCAGAAAAATTTTATTTTGCTTCCCAAAAGGCTGAAGCTTGGAAAGCGTTGAGACAATGCCCCAATTTTTTTCATATTAGCATGGAAAAAATGTTCATTTCTCAAGATCTACTTCTTCGGGCATGGAGTGAAAGATCCAATCTTTTGCTAATTTCTTTAATACCTGTCAAGAAAATAGACGAGTTGTTTTGATGGTATGAGTTAGCATGCTCCTAACTTAGGGATGTCTAACTACATATGATGCATGGCTAGTAGAATTTCTAAATTGCTCGGTTGTGTTCACTTTTCTGATTGACCAAACTCAACCTTCTACTTGCTCCCTCTCTTTTTCGGCTCTTTATAGCGATGGTACCCCATCTCACATTTGGGTTCAACCACTTTAGCTCTTTCCCTTTGGGCTTCTGAAATTTTCTCTAAAGCGTCTTTTCAGGTTTTCACTTTAGATTTTCTCCTCAAAGTTCCCTTTTGGGTTTTCACTTTGGTTTTCTTTTCTTCTTTTTTTTCCTTTTTTTCTCTTTTCAGGCGCCCTTTTGGGTTTTTGCCTTGTAGTCCTTTTATTTTCATGATTCTCTTACTTTTCTCTAACAAGCTTGACTTTGATGTTAGTGACATTTGTCGTCCGATCTCGGAACAATCCCATATCTCGGTGTTTGGGGTCTTTTTCTAGGTATATCAAAGAAAACCTGAATGTCGAGGCTAAATTGGTCTTTGAATCATCTGTATTTTAGAGGCTAGAACACAGTAATACCAAGAAATCTTTTGCTTATCATGCATCTATGTTAACCTACTTGCAAGATGCTTATAGAAATGATAAGAGATGGCACAAAATAGTACTTCATTAAGATTGATAGATTTTGAAATGATTTGAAAGGTCGTGACAAACACGAAAAGAGAATAAAAGACTATAAAATGTCCTAAACATCCACTGTATGAATGATGCATAGATGTCTAAGTTTCAAGAAGGTCAATTTGTTGGATGCCTTTTCTCAAGATTCACTTGAGTCGCCCTTTACAGGTTTTCAACTCAAATCCTCCATTGGTTTCAAGATGCCCTTTTCGAGTTTTCACCTTGAACCCACCCATTTTCTTTTCTTCTTTTTTGTTGTTTTTTTTTGTTTTTTTGTTTTTTTTCTCTTTTTGTCCTTTTTGTTTTTGTTTCTTCAAGCGTAGTATTTTTTAACTGAGTCAGATTTTATGGGATTTCTCAACTCATTCTCATCCATCTATGTTAAGATTAGTGTTCCCCCAAGAAAAAGCCTTCTTGACAACATGCAACCCTTCCCAATTAGGCATTCATTTCCCTTGGGAATCTCTATAATTTGACAAGATCTTTTTAAGCACTAGATCCCTCTCTCAAAATTCTCTTGGGCGAGCCTTCTTGTCATAAGCCCGCATCATCCTCTTTTGATACATCTAACCATGGTAGATAGCTTTCAACCTATTTTCCTCAATGAGATACAATTGATCAAACCTAGCTTGCATCCATTCAGTTTCGTCCAACTTCACTTTGTTCAAAATTCAAAGCGACGGGATCTCTACTTCGATTGGTAGTACTGCCTCTGTGCCATAGACCAAAGAGTATGGCATTGCCCCTTTCGATGTACACACAGATGTTCGGTAGGTGAACAGAGCAAACGGTAGTTTCTCATGCCAATCCTTAAAGGTGTCTGTTGTTTTAGATATGATCTTCTTAATGTTTTTGTTTGCTGCTTCCACTGCCCCATTCATCTTAGGATGATAGGTGGTGGAGTTATGATGCACTATTTTAAATAGTTCACACACCTCAATTATCATTTTATTGTTTAAAATGGAAGCATTGTCGGTAATAATCCTTTTTGGTAATCTATACCGACAAATGATCTATTTCTTCAAGAATTTACAAATTGTCGCCCTTATGATGATGGCATAGGAGGCTGCCTCTACCCACTTAGTAAAGTAGTTAATGACAACTAGAATGAAACGATGCCCATTGCAAGCCTTTGGGTGAATCTGTCCGATAACATCCATGCCCCAGACTGTAAAAGGCCATGGCTGTCACACCCCAAAAATCGGTCTAGTTAGGATTAGGTTTCAGTGATCGAATATTTGGTACCGGTTATATAATTTGCTCGATCTTATACCTAATTTGAAGCAATGAAGGTTACTCGGGCTAGCTGTAACAGTTTTTTATTAATATTATTATTAATATTAAAAAATAAATGAATGATGACGTTGAGTGGGGGACCCACGGTCGATTCCTTCAAATTGAAGGAATTTATCATGGATTTCCCACGTTTGGGAGAAACTCAACACAATGTGGCCATGGGCTTTAATTGCCCTCCACCACGTGGGCACAAGGTGGCCATAGGCCTTGTGCCTTCCACTACGTGGGCATTGTGCCCTAAGATTTGGCCACGGCTCCAACGTATGTGGAGCTTGGAGAAATCAATTGGAGGCTGACAGATTTGTGTATAAATGGAGGGAGGGTGTTGCGCAAGAGACACAACAAAAGGGATGAACAAATCGACTCCTTGATAGGGTTGGTAAGCTTGAGTTTTCGGTTTAATAAATTCGAGTCCTTGCTATCAATTGGCTTAAGAGGTTGATAAAGAACAACCTTCATCTCTTCCGAAAGCCAAGGATAAAGGTGTTGCTATTCGGGAGCCTTAAACACATCAGGTTGTCGAGGTGAGTGTAGTTGTGTCGGGGGATAGGCTCGGTGCCATCCCGTTGCATTATTTTGTGATTATGTTTGTATTTGTTTGAGGTCTCACGTAGAGCAACTATGTCGAATTCGATTGGCAAATCCGGTAAGTGCCTTGCATTGCTTTGATATGTGCAAATATGACTATGATATGCTACATGTATGTGACATATGAAATGATATGAAATGTTACACGGTATGGAGCTAAGACACAATTTAATATTTGATATGATATAACTTAAAAGATATGGACTATGTGAACTTGTGTAATTATGGGCATTAGATACAATTGGCATGCCATAGGATTATTGAGCTCGGTTAAGTAAAAGAGGACTACGGTCCAGGGCTATGGCCTATATGTGGGGGGAAATAAGGTCAGCTGTGCACGGGATATATCTCCAGAGTTACGGCTCAAGGGCTACGGCCCGCTCTTTGTTATATGTGTTGGTGTACAGGGGAATTCGTGTATCCAATGATACCTAATATGACATGTGCCTATGAATTGTGCTACGACATTATGATTATGATATGAATATGAAAGCATGAAAATAAGTGAAATAAGCATGAATTGTGTATAGTGTAATATGACTACTTGTATATTTGATTATCATGCATTTCATAATATTGATCATCTATTGTAATTGTTATGACTACCTCACTAGGCTATGTAAGCCTAACATGTATGCTATCTTTTGCTATAAACTCCTAGTGAAGTGGCATATGGTCCAACTTGTTTTGTATAAGCCTTTCTATGGTTGTATGATGACTTGGTATTGTGGTTTTGTTGTATGCTTATAATGACTAGATTTGAATAGGTTAAAAAGTGCCTAAAATGAGCCTAAGGTGAAAACTTGGTAAATGGATTATGAATTTGACATACCAATAGAAACATGGTTTATAAGTGTACTAGTAAAATTGAGTAACTTTAGTTAAGTCGCAGAATTGATTTTTCGTCGAAAGTCTCAAATTGGTTTAATTGGCGTAGTAATTCGATATGTTCTAATAATGAAACCTTTAGATCAATAATTAGGAGAGTTTAATTTCAATTGGTAATACGAAATCAGATAATTGGTAAAAATTTACAAATTAGTCCCTAAGGTTAAGAAAAGTTTAAAATTGACCCCAACTCCGATTAAGTTTAGTAACAAACAAAGTGGATAAGTCTTAGAAATAATCAATATGATACTTAGATTAGGCTTTGAACTTTGAACCATTTTCTGAACCTCTGATTAGTCTTCCGATAACACTATCCGACCCAGATCCCTACCAGACCAGGAAAGGGGTGTTACAATTGTGGTATCAGAGCCTAGGTTTAGTCGATTCTAGGACTAACCAAGCATTCGTTATGAGTTTGTGTCTGCATATGCCACTTAGGAGTTATTTGAATATGTATTCTGTGACTTGCAACTTACACGAGTTAATCTTTATGTGTAAATTAGATCTAAAATATATGGTCATACTGATAGAAGGGTAGTAAACGAACCTCATCTAGGCTCCTCCTCAACTTAGGGGGACAATTTTAGGCCTGAAATTTGACTCGAGTGTGTGGGACAGAATGACCTACCTCACTCTCCATCAATGCCACCCGCTCAGTAGGCGTATCTGATGTCCATGGCAGACATGATTAAACAGGTGGTGGTTTCTCTCCGACAAGAACTACCCCCCTCACCTGCTGAGGCTTCTCTGCCTGCTTCGAGAGCCCCTGTTGACAAGCTCAAGCAATATCTTGTGTATACGTTCACCGGCCAGGACCTGGATAACCCTGAGATCGCGAAAAACTAGCTGGAGAACACTCTAAAAGTGCTGAATCAACAAATGAAGTGTCCCAATGAGCATAAACTTGAATGTGCCCTAGCCTTGATAGCGGAAGAAGCCCCAAAGCTTGTGGGATATGGTGATCCTCACAGTTCCTGAACATCGTGTCACGTGGGACTTCTTTCTTTAGGAGTTCTGGAAGAAGTACATCAGCGAGCACTACATTGCAGAAAGTCACAAAAAATTCCTCCATCTGAGGCAAGGGGAAGACCAGTGGAGCAGTACATCCATGATTTATGTAAGTATGCAAGATATGGCGCCAAAATCATCCGTACCGAGAAGGAAAAATGCAGAGTGTTTATAGATGGCCTTTGTGATTAACTTCATCCTCTCTTCTTTCCTTTGGAAATCGAGGACTTTCAGACCCTTGTCAATCAGGCCATCGCAACCAAAGCTTCACAAAGAGCATCCGAGAGGAGAAAGGGGAACTAGACTCGACCTGATAAGAGGTTCTAAGATGATTCCAAGTCACCAACATCCCAGAAGAAGGAAGACAATGGGACCAGAAGTCTATTTCCTACCAACAGTTGCCTCGATCCGGGTATGTACCTCAGTTCTAGTCTGCCAGAACAACTGTTACCCGCACAGCTTCAGCGGTTAGCACGGGCGGTTCCACAAAGGATTCTCAGATTCCCTTATACAACTTCTGCTAGAAGAGGCACTCGGGGCAGTGCCGTAGGCAATCTGATTCTTGTTACCTTTATGGAGAGTCTAGCCACTTCATCCGTTAGTGCCCACAGAACCCTCAGGCTCCTACATCTGTAGCTTCTCAGAACAATCCTAATAAAGGGAGAGGAGCAAAGCCTGTACCATATGGATCTACAGGTAGACCCCGCAACAACAATACTCCTCCAGCTGGCCGTGACTCGCAGACTTCAACCCAAATGTACCATGTCTGAGGTCGCGAACAAGAAGATGATCCCGATGTGATTGCAGGGATGGTGGAGTTATGTTCTGAATTTGTTTATGATTTGATATATCCAGGCTCCATGCACTCTTTTATTAGTGAACCCTTGATTGAAAAGTATGCTTTAGAATGTGAACATGTTGCTTTCGAGATACTTGTCTCAAATCCGCTAGGAGATAGTGTGACTATTCGAATAATCTATAGAGCTTGTACCCTTTCCGGCCAACTTGATGGCTTTGTCCTTCCATGAGTTCGATCTCATTCTAGGCCTCGATTGGCTAGCTGAACATCAAGCGTGGGTGGATTGTTCAAAGAAGAAATTATATCTCCATGGACTCGATAAGGAGAGCATAACCTTGATGAAGTCCGAACCTGAGCCTAAAAAGAGTCTCATGTATGCCATAGAGTCTAAGAAGGATTTGAAGCTTGAAGATGTATTAGTTGTGAAGGAATTTCCTGATGTTTTCCCCGATGAACTTTTGGGACTCCCTCCCACCCGTGAAGTAGAATTCAGGATAGAAGTGCAACCTATAACTACTCTGGTCTCTATTACTCCATACAGAATGGCTCCGGTAGAGTTAAAGGAACTAAAATTTCAAATCCAAGACCTCCAAGATAAGGGGTTCATTCGACCGAGTTCCTCACCTTGGGGAGCACCAATTTTGTTCGTCAAGAAGAAGGATGGATCAATGCGTCTATGCATTGATTATCGTCAATTGAATAAAGTGACGATCAAGAACAAGTACCCACTTTCGAGGATCGATGACCTCTTTGATCAGTTGAAGGATGCTTATGTCTTCTCCAAGATAGATCTTCGATCCGGATACTCCAAATTTTGGTAAAGGAGTCTGATGTTCCAAAGACTGCCTTTCGGACCAGATATGGTCACTATGAATTTTTGGTGATGCCTTTTGGGCTCACGAATGCAACTACAACCTTTATGGATATGATGAATCGTGTATTTTAGCCATATCTAGATAAGTTTGTGGTTGCCTTTATAGACGACATTCTGATCTATTCCAAAGATTCTGTTTCTCATAAAGAACATCTTCGAATCGTGCTTCAGACCCTTCGGGAGAAACAGCTCTATTCCAAGTTCAGTAAATATGAATTTTGGCTGTCTGAAGTATCCTTTCTTGGCCATGTAAATCTCGTCTGCGGGAATTCAAGTGGACCCAAAGAAGATCCAAGCAATTCTTTATTGGATCCCTTTGAAGAATGTGGGAGAAGTTTGTAGTTTTCTGTGCCTTGCAGGCTATTACCGTAGATTCGTTAAGGGATTCTCATTGCTTGCAGCACCCTTAACGAAGCTTCTTCGCAAGGATACTCCTTTTGTGTGGACTGTTGTCAACATAGGAGTTTCGACCAGCTCAAGCAAGTCCTTACTCATGCCCCTGTGTTAGTGCATCCCGAGTCAGGCAAAGACTTCACCGTGTACAATGATGCATCCCACCTAGGGTTAGGTTGTGTTCTGATGCCAGAAGGCAAAGTCCTAGCTTATGTCTCACGTTAACTCAAGACTTATGAGCTAAATTATCCGACTCATGATCTAGAACTCGCCGCAGTTGTGTTTGCTTTGAAGATTTGGCGGCATTATCTCTATGGTGAGAAGTGTTACCTATACACTGATCACAAAGGCCTGAAGTACCTCCTGACCCAGAAAGAGTTAAATCTTCATCAACACCGATGGATGGAATTGTTGAAAGATTATGATCTAGTTATTGACTACCATCCTGGTAAAGACAATGTGGTGGCTGATGCTCTTAGCCGGAAACCCACTTCTTCCTTGAAATGCTTGAATGCTCACTTCTAGCTCAAGAAGCATGGTAAATTGCTAGCCGAGTTAAGAGTTCATTCGACCATTGTATCTCGAATTAAGGCACTCCAACAAACTGATGAGGAGTTGCAACCCCTTATTGCTAAGGTCAAGGATAGCTCAGATCCTGACTTTGCTTTGAATTCCGAAGGGTTACTGTGTTTTTGCAACCGCATTTGTGTTCCTGATGATGATGATCTTTAGAACCAAATCCTA
Source organism: Hibiscus mutabilis (assembly GCA_019671005.1). Classification (NCBI taxonomy): domain Eukaryota; kingdom Viridiplantae; phylum Streptophyta; class Magnoliopsida; order Malvales; family Malvaceae; genus Hibiscus; species Hibiscus mutabilis. The sequence goes on along the minus strand of CM033715.1, from coordinate 44,023,822 downwards.
AGTGAAGCTCATTTTAGCCCTTTCTGTAACACCCCCTTCCCCTATCCGTACACCGAATATGAGTCGAAAATGTTATCACTTCTTTATTCAAAGATCAGGGTAATTTAAAATTTTCAGAAAACTTCCCGATGGTCACCAATCCTAAAATTTCTCTAGCCCAAGCACGCTTAACTTTACTTAAAATTGACATAAATTATTTATTTAAGTTCTAATCATGAATCAATTATCTTAAAACCCATAACAACTTTAAAGGCCAATCTCAACTAGAATAAGTTTAGCAAGCATACATGCCACTATAAAATCAACCTCAATTAGGATGTCATTATTGTGATTAACTGTTGAGCTTTCCAATATTGATGCAATGCTTTTCTCCCTCTCACCTTGATTTACCTACGTGTGTACAATCAAACACACGCTAAGTACGAACTTAGTGAGGCAATAAAGGAAATTAATAACAATAATTTAAACTTTATTCAAGTTCATGGCTACGTTTATATAGCATGATATAAGTCAATGTCATAAGATTTTCATGTATGCCTGGTTATCATAATATGCCTTATATGCATCATGATCACTATCTAAATATTACTATCATACCAATCATGTATCAACATAATATAAACAGGATATAAATTTCTTACCGATATACTTGCCATTTGCCCTGAGTGTTCATATATGTCCCCAGAGTTCATATACTCTCTAACCTGTTTACCATTTATTATCCCTTTATTTATAGCCCGATTATCAATGATTTCCTATTTTCCCAATTTTATAGCCCAAATATAACCTTGAGGACCCTGGGTACGCGAGTCAAATATGCACCAAAGTGCTAACCCGCACGTTTATAAGGTTGTACTAACCAGCACGTTTATAAGGCCATGCTTACCATACACTAAGTGTACTTTTAACACTATAGTGTTATCCCGAATTCCCGATTATGCAGCGTGCTACTGGACTCTATGGCATGCCAACTATACCCTATCCCTCAATGACTCATTTGGGCAAAATTCCCGAATTTATTCCATCCATGGAAATGTATATCAATATAATTTAATATTGGGCAGTTCATACCCGAAATAACATTCATAGCATACCATCATCAATAACTAGTGATCAATGCATTTGTTTTCAACCCTTGACATATTTAAAATATGTCAAATATATGATCAATGACATAAATATCATGCCAACATATAAATCATGTAGACTTATCGCAAGTCTTACCAATGATGTATAAGACAACCATGTATCATGTTATGTATGCATTGCACTCACCTGGGCCATTTATTAGCACGCCTCACTAAATTCTACTCGATCATTTCCTTTATAGAACCTCAAACTTTCTTTGATTCGGCCTTGACTGAAAATCGAGTTTCGGGGCTTGAATCGAGCTTGGAAAAATTCTCTTTCTTTCCTTAGCCCTCACGTTTTTGGCTGGAAAAGAATGTTCATCTTTTTACCATTATTTTACACATATATCTATTAAATGAATATTAAATTCATTTAATAGTGAAATTACAATTTTGCCCTTTTATCCAATGGTTGAGATTGATTTTATCATCAATCAAGGGCCAAGATTTAATCTTCGATTTTCTCTTTCCAAAATTTCCCTTATAACTTTTTAAATATTTCAAAAATGCCATTGGGGCCAAATGACCAATTTGCCCTCAAACTAGTTTTTATTTATTAGTTTGCCATTCTTTTAAATTTCAACTAAATCTAGCTAGAATCCAACCAAATACAATAAAATATTCATAAAATAATATTTTATGAATTTTTCCATGTCTTTTGAATCAATCTCCAAAATTTTCATTCGATCCAATGTACCGATAAATAATTCTTTACTTAGAAATAAATTGTAGGATTCATCTTGAATCAAACTAAAAATATTTCCAACACATGGAAATGACTTTTATAACCTTTCTCTATCATATGGAAAATTTTCATAATTTTTCAGTTCGACTCGGGTATCCGAATTCCACTTAAACTTTAACTGCGATTTTCCCAATAATTGAAATATCAGATCGAACCAATAATTCCGCATTTGATTCACACCCTTAGGTGATCTATTTATTTATGAAATAAAAACCCTTAAATTTTGGGAAATTACAACTTTAGTCCCCAAACTTTTCCAAAGTTTATACTTTAGCCATAAAATTTCCAAAATTTACATTTTGGTCACTACCTCTTTAAACTTCAATTCCCATTCCAATTTTCCTTGGAATTCAACCAAACTTTAATAATACCTTATTCAATTCACTATCTATCACATAAGACCTTTAAACCTTAGAAATTTCCTTTCCAAAACCCATAATTAAAGAAATCCCAACTTTCTCATTTTTGTCATTTTAGTCACTAAGTTAGCTTTTAAGCTATTATCTTAGTACTAAATGATCCTTAATCAACTTAGTAAATTTTGGGGTATTAAAATTCTCTCCCCCTTAAGAAAATTCATCCTCGAATTTTCAAAACATACCTATTTTAAACAAGTGCGGATACTGTTTTTCCATTACATCCTTTGCTTCTCATGTTTCTTTTTCCACTTGGTGATTGGGCCAAATGACTTTCACCAATGGTATTTACTTGTTCCTTATTTCTTTGACATACAACTCAGCATACTTGCTTATCTAATAATTCATTCTAGCTGGTATAAAGTGAGCAGATTTAGTTAACTTATCCACAATTACCCAGATAGAATATTTCTTACTGGAAGTCAATTGCAATCTTATCACAAAATCCATTGTAACTCTATCCTATTTCCACTGTTGAATAGAAATAGATTGCAATTTCCCTGATGGTACTTGATGTTCAGCTTTCACCTGTTGACAAGTGAAGCACTAGCAACAAACTCTAATATCATTCTTTTCCATACCAGGTCACCAATATCGACCCTTCAAATCTTGATACTTTTTTTGGATGCATAGTCAAGGGACTATAGTGTGCCTTAATAAGCAAATCCTGATTCAACTCAGCATCTTTAGAAATATACACCTTATCTTTATAGTAAAGACATCCATCGGGTTTAATCTCAAAATCTTTAATTCCACCCGATTCCACTTGCTTTATCTTGGTTATGCAATCTTCATCTATTTACTAACTTTTTTAATCTGATCTAACAATGATGATCTCAATTACAACTCTACCAATAACGAACCATTTGATTTTCCCTTTAAATGAGCATTTAAAGCTCGTAATGTAGCGAATGTTTTCCGACTCAAAGCATCTGCTACAACCTTTGCTCGACCAGGGTGGTAATCAATATAAATCCATTATTTGATTAAATCCAATATTAAACTTAGTCTCTCGGTTAAGCATCAAGTCTGACTGCTCCTCTTAAACAACCCATTTAAAATTTCCAAACAATAGGAATACTCTTCTAACCTATCCTTGATGCTCAGTATCCATAGCATAAGTTAAATCATTTTCATATTGATAACAAATTCCAATAACACTCAGATGATTGGTTTTGTAGTTTTCTTGAATCTCCAACATTAATTATAAATGTCAGAGAGTTCCTAATTTTCCTTGTCTCAATCTTTTTACGGAACTATGTAATAAATTCAGCTTGGCATTTTTGGCAGAAATCCTCACCACTTTTTTAAAGGTGGTTATCTCAATTTACTATTCCTCTTCACGAGTTATGACCTCTATTTAGATATTTTCTTATTCTGAATCATTTCCATTGCATCCAGCATAATTTACTGCTTCATAATTTTTTTTTAAATACATAGGGCAGTCAATACTTCTTTATACCTAACCTCTAGTCCTCTATGAACTGTCACAACAGACTCTCTTTTGTCTGTAGAAAGCAGTTTAGAAGCAAATCAGCTCAGTTTATTAACTTGCACTCATACCCGTAAATAATCCAATTGCTTAAATTAAGATGCAAGAACTCCATTGCATCTCTAGGTAAACTTTGTTATGGAACACTCAAAGAAAGAACTCTAGCTAACAAACTTTTGAGTATGCACCGTAACATTACTTTATCAAATACGGGTCTAATCCTTTCAGATGAGATACTACTTTATTTTTAGTCTCCTCTGATCATCAATACAGAGTTCCTTCAACCTAACCTTTATATCCTTAGACCATAGATTAACAATCATAGAATCTCCATCAATATCTTTCTGAAAATCTAGTATGCCGGAACTCCTAATTCTTTTGCAATCAGTGCTTAAGCAAGCTAATTCAAAATCGAATCTAATGTCTGGAAGAAAAGCTCTTAACCCAGAACATGCATATCATGTTACCCTGGTGCCTCTACACCATGCTAAGCTGAGGGTAGAGCATTATCATTAACTTTATCACTCTCGTGAATCTCTTGTTGATTCACTTGCCTAAACACCTGACACAAACCTTTTCTCATACATTGGAATTTAACATTACTATCATAATGAAGTAAGCAATCGTATCCATTCCAACAAGTAAAATCATCAGTAATTCTGACATCTTAGTGGCATGTATACACTTTTGACCTTTACCATACTTCGTTTAATCTCCAGAATCGGCTAAACCTATAGCTCTGATACCAATAAATGTAACACCCCCTTCCCCAATCAATACACCGGATATGAGTCAGAAATGCTATGACTTCTTTATTCAAAGATTAGGGTAATTTAAATTTTCAGAAAACTTCCTGATGGTCACCCATCCTAAAATTTCTCTAGCCCAAGCACGCTTAACTTTACTTAAAATCGACATAAATTATTTATTCAATTTCTAATCATGAATCAATTATCTTAAAACCCATAACAACTTTAAAGGCCAATCTCAACTCGAATAAGTTTAGCAAGCATACATGCCACTATAAAAATCAACCTCAATTAGGATGTCATTACTGTGATTACCTGTTGAGCTTTCCAATATTGATGCAATGCTTTTCTCCCTCTCATCTTGATTTACCTGCGTGCGTACAATCAAACACACGCTAAGTACGAACTTAGTGAGGCAATAAAGGAAATTAATAACAATAATTTAAACTTTATTCAAGTTCATGGCTACGTTTATACAGCATGATATATGTCAATGTCATAAGATTTTCATGTATGCCCAGTTATCATAATATGCCTTATATGCATCATGATCACTATATAAATATTATCATCATACCAATCATGTATCAACATAATATAAACCGGATATAAATTTCTTACCGATATACTTGTCATTTGCCCTGAGTGTTCATATAAATATGTCTCGAGAGTTCATATACTCTCTAACCTGTTTACCATTTATTATCCCCTTATTTATAGCCCGATTATCAATGATTTCCCGGTTTCCCAATTTCATAGCCCAAATATAACCTTGAAGACCCTGGGTACGCGAGTCAAATATGCACCGAAGTGCTAACCCGCACGTTTATAAGGTCGTGCTAACCATTATCCTGCACGTTTATAAGGCCGTGCTTACCATACACTAAGTGTACTTTAACACTATAGTGTTATCCCGAATTCTCGATTATGCAGCGTGTTGCTGGACTATGGCATGCCAACTATACTCTGTCCCTCAATGACTCATTTGGGCAAAATTCCCAAATTTATTTCATCTATGGCAATGTATATCAATATAATTTAATATTGGGCAGTTCATACCCGAAATAACATCCATAGCATACCATCATCAATAACTAGTGATCAATGCATTTGTTTTCAACCCTTGACATATTTAAAATATGTCAAATATATGATCAATGACATAAATATCATGCCAACATATAAATCATGTAGACTTATCGCAAGTCTTACCAATGATGTATTAACCAACCATGTATCATGTTATGTATGAATTGCACTCACCTAGGCCATTTATTAGCACGCCTCACTAAATTCTACTCGATCATTTCCTTTACAGAACCTCGAACTTTCTTTGATTCGACCTTGACTGAAAATCAAGTTTTGGGGCTTAAATCAAGCTTGGAAATTTTTTATCTTTCTTTCCCCTAGCCCTCACGTTTTTGGCTGGAAAAGAATGTTCATCTTTTTACCATTATTTTACACATATATCTATTAAATGAATATTAAATTCATTTAATAGTGAAATTACAATTTTGCCCTTTTATCCAATGGTTGAGATTGATTTTATCATCAATCAAGGGCCAAGATTTAATCTTCCATTTCCTCTTTCCAAAATTTCCCTCATAAATTTTTAAACATTTCAAAAATGCCATTGGGGTCAAATGACCAATTTGCCATCCAACAAGTTTTTTTTACTAGTTTGCCATTCTTGTAAAAATTCAACTAAATCTAGTTGGAATAAAAAAAATACAATAAAATATTCATAAAATAATATTTTATGAATTTTTCCATGTCTTTTGAATCAGTCTCCAAAATTTTCATTCGATCTAATATACCGATAAATAATCCTTTACTCAGAAATAAACTGTAGGATTCATCTTGAATCAAACTAAAAATATTTCCAACAATTGGAAATGACTTTTATAACCTTTCTCTATCATATGGCAAAATTTCATAATTTTCCAGTTCGATCCGAGTATCCGAATTCCACTTAAACTTTAACTGCAATTTTCCCAATAATCGAAATATCAGATCGAACCAATAATTCCGCATTTGATTCGCACCCTTAGGTGATCTATTTATTTATGAAATAAAAACCCTTAACTTTTGGGAAATTACAACTTTAGACCCTAAACTTTTCCAAAGTTTATATTTTAGCCATAAAATTTCCAAAATTTACATTTTGGTCACCACCTCTTTAAACTTCAATTATCATTCCAATTTTCCTTGGAATTCAACCAAACTTTAAGAATACCTTATTCAATTCACTATCTATCACATGAGACCTTTAAACCTTAGAAATTTCCTTTCCAAAACCCATAATTAAAGAAATCCCAACTTTCGCATTTTTGTCATTTTAGTCACTAAGTTAGTTTTTAAGCTATTATCTTAGTACTAAATGACCCTTTATCAACTTAGTAAATTTTGGGGTATTACACTTTCTCTGTTCACCCTGGAGCTATCAAAATGTACAAAGATCTGAAGGAGATCTATTGGTGGTCCGATATGAAGAATAAAATCACGGACTACGTAGCAAGGTGTTTGACTTGCCAACGGGTCAAAGCTACGCACAAGGTACCTACGGGTCTTCTGCATCCCATCGAACTTCCGCAATGGAAATGGGAGCATATCACAATGGACTTCGTAAGTGGTCTACCTTTGACTCTGAAGTAACCTTAAACCCTAAACAATAATCTTATTACCCAACCATGAACCCTAAACATCACACCACAAACTCTAAACCCTAAACAATAAACCCCAACCATCAAACTCCAAACCTAAAACTCTACTCTAAACTCTAAATAATAAACTTCAAACCTTAAACCCTAAACTTTAAACCATGAACCATAAAACATTAACCCTAAACAATAATCATCAAACATCAAACCACAAACTCTAAACCCTAAATAGTAAACCCCAACCCTTAAACCTTAAGCTATAAACTTTAAATATTAAACCCTAAACCATGAACATCAAACACTAAACCCTAAATTTTAAAATTCAAACCTTAAAACCTTAAACATTAAACCAAAAACTCTAAATCCTAGATAATAAGCCACAACTCATGAACACCGAACTCTAAACCTTAAACCACAAACTTTAAACCCTAAACATCAATCCCTAAATCATGAACCATAAAACTCAAACACGTTAACCTCCAAACATTGAACTCCAAACACTAAACCTTAAGCCGTGATGTAACACCCTAAATTTGAATGTCACATTTGGGCCTTAAACTCAACTAGTTACCATAAATTTTCTTAACTCGGTTTAGCCCAACAAAATATTTTCCAAAAACATTTAAATTAAATAGTTGAAAATATAAATAAATAATTAAATCTTTACAAAGGAGTTCCAAAATTAAATTAAAACATTTGAACATTTGACTCGATCAATAATTCCAAAATACGAGTTACAGACTCGACTGCGTAAGGTCCTATGAATACACAACCCACTAAACACAAGTATCATACTCTTGGAAATCACCACATACTAGAATCTCATAACACAAGTATCTTACTCTTGGAAATCACCACATACTAGAATCCCGTACCAATAGTGCTCCTCAGTCCCACGATTTGACGACCAACCTATGCATGGAAATAACGATTCCGAGCGCTGAGCATACAAAGCTTAGTGGTACACATCTACTCTACTAGTACTACTACTACTACTACCACTACTAACTGCTGCTACTACTACCACTGCTACTACTACTGCTGCTACTACTACTACCACTGCTACCACTGCTACTACTACTACCACTGCTACCACTGCTACTACTACTACCACTACTACCACTGCTACTACTACTACAACTGCTACTACTATCAGTGCTACTACTCCTACCACTACTACCACTGCTACTACTCCTACCACTACTACCACTGCTACTACTATTATTGATGCTGCTGCTACTACTACTGCGACTGCTGCTACTACTGCTGCTACCACTACTACGACTGCTACTACTACTACTATTGTTGTTGTTGCTGCTACTACTACTACTGTTGCTACTACTACTACTACTACTACGGGATGATAATAAATAAATAAATAAACCAAATATAATAATAAACCCATTTAATTAAATAGTCCAAGTCCATTAATATACAAATAGCCCATTAAGTAGTGGCAGTAATGGTACCACTACTACTACTACTACTACACGACTACTACTACTACTATGACGACGACTACTACTACTACTACTACGACTACGACTACGACTATGACTACTACTACTACTACCACTGCTACTACTGCTACTACTACCACTGCTACTACCACTGCTACTACTACTACTACTACCACTGCTACTACTACTGCTACTACTACTACTACTAACGGCTACTAGTACTACTACTACTACTACTACTACTACTACTACTACCACCACTACTAACTACTACTACTACTACCACTGCTACTACTTCTACCACTACTACCACTGCTACTACTACTACTACTGCTGCTGCTACTGCTACTTCTACTACCACTGCTACTACTACTACCACTACTACCACTGCTACTACTACTACCACTACTACCACTACTACTACTACTACTACCACTGCTACTACTACTACTACTACTACTACTACTACTAATACTACTACTACTACTACTACTGTTGCTACTACTACTAATACTGCTACTACTGCTACCACTACTACTACCACTACTACCACTGCTGCTACTACTACTACTACTACTGCTGCTGCTGCTGCTACTACTACTACTGCGACTACTACTACTATGGGATGATAATAAATAAATAAACCAGATATAATAATAAACCCATTTAATTAAATAGTCCATATCCATTAATATACAAATAGCCCATTAGGCCCAAAACAGTTTAAACCATTATCCGCCGCTTCATTTTCTGGCTATCCTAAGGTATCTCCGATGATGGACAAGTCCGCCGTCCGGTGACAAACCTCTTGGCCTCCTTTGGAGTCGTGTATGGTGAGTTGGGCGGTTGGGTTTTCAAAAAGATGGGTATTGTTTTTTACAAAAAAAGGGGTTTAGGGTTTTGATTTTGAAAAACTATGGTTAGATCTGGTTTTAGGAGCACAAAGGGTAATTTTGGTATGGTTTCGGTGTTCGCCGACGCTGGTGAACAACAACGATGGATGGTGGTTGACGCAACGGGAGTTCACCAGATTCTGAGTTTGTTCCCAGAAATGGATGAACACACTGTGGTGTTCATCCTTTTTTCAGAGAGAGTGAGGAGAGTTTTGGAAGGGTTAAAAAATGAGAAAGAGTATTTTTTTGTTCTAAAGTGCCTTTTATACTCAATTTAAATTTTTAAATAGGTTATTTATAAAATAAACCCCTTCGCCCAAAATAATTCAGCCGGCAATCCTTCCACCCATTTTAATCACGCACCAGGTCCAGTGGTATATTTGCATATTTAGTCCCTAATTAAGCACACATATAATTTTAACACTGTGAATTTAATTTCCTTAATTTTAGTCCTTATTTTGTGTATTTTTGTCCAAAAATGTATTTATTTATTCGATAAGTGATGTTCATTTTGTTTATTCTTTGTTGCTTATTATTGTGTTTAATATTTGCACATCATGTACATATTAAGTATGTATGTATAATCTAATATGTATCATATAAAATGAGAATATTACTATATCTCATATACATATAATATATAATATATAATATATGTACACATATATGATACTTAGTTCATGTTAATTGTGTTAAATGAAAAAATGTTTTTAGTTATATTATGACATTAATATATGTACATATATAGCATATAATAATCCAAACGCTTCATGAACTTAAACCCGTAATGATCCAAACTCTTTTGAATGTAGGTTAGTTCGATGGAGCACTTACTGGAAACCTGAGACAACATCTCAAACAATTCATAGAGATATGCCAACTGTTTCAACAAACTGGAGTATCTGGAGATACTGTGAAGCTAAAATTGTTTACTTTTTCCTTGAGAGACAGAGCTAATGCATGGCTCAATTCTTTGCCACCTGGATTAGTTACTTCTTGGGCAGACCTTTGCCAGAAGTTCCTGACGCGGTTTTAGCCACCAACACTCACTGCCAAGTTGCGTGGTGAAATCATTATATTTAAACAGGCCGAGGATGAAACTCTTTATGAAGCCTGGGAAAGATTTAAAGATTTGTTGAGAAGGTGTCCAATGCATGGGTTCTTAAATTAGACCCAAATACAAACCTTCTACAACGGATTGAATGCACAAACAAGGACTGTTGTGGATGCTTCAGCAGCCGGATCGTTGCTTGATAAGAAGTACACTGAGGCTGTTGATATCCTTGAGAGAATTTCGATCAATGACTTCAAGTATCTTGTTGCTAGACTTGGGACCGGGAGTAAAGCCAATGGGAAATTGAAAGTTGGTGAACTCACGTCCATTCATTTTGAGATTTCCAACCTCACTAGCATGGTGAGAATGTTGCAAAAGAACAATGAGGCCCAAAAAGTCAAAGCACTATATCCATTTTGCACCATTTGTGGAGAAAACCACCATGTGGATGAATGCCCTGTTAATCATGAGTTGGTAAGTTTTGTTGGGAATGCCAGTCATTTTTATAATCCTAATACCTATAATGCAGGTTAGAGACGGCACCCTAACTTAACTTAGGGAAATCAAGGAGGTAATCACTACAATGCCCCACGCCAAAACATCCAACGGCAGAACAACAATGCCATGTCAGCATTTTATCAAAATACCATGCCACGGAAAGCTCAGAACAAATTCCAGCAAAGGCAAGGAAGCAACCAAGGAGAAGATCTTACACAATATATGGAGCAAAATGAAGTAACAGTCCAAAGTTTGGCGGATTAGTAAGAAATTATAAAGACAAATTGGGTAGATTGCTAATGCACTTAGCAACCGACCCCAAGTTACTTTGCCAAGTGACACTGAAGATGCTCAGCACAAAGAAAATTAACAATGCAAGGCAATAACTCTTCGGAGTGGTAAGTAGTGCGAAACAGAGACGACTGCCAAGTAGCCAGTCGGCAGCCAAGATGCAAAGCTTGTGCCAGCAGACATACCTAGAGGAGTAGAGAAGGAGAAAGTAGATGATGCCAGCGATCATGCCAATAAGAGTGCCAAACAAGATGCCAGTCCCAGTGCCAACAATGACGCCAGCAATGATGATAAGCAGACTGATGCCAAAATAGATGCCATCACTGCCTCTGCAAGCTCGGCAGCGCCAGCATATGTATATCCACCGCCACCATTTCCAGCAAGACTTCAAAAGCATAAGCAGGACCAGCAATTTAAGTTCTTTTTGGAAGTGCTTAAACAGTTGCAAATTATCATTCCATTGGTGGAAGCCCTTGAACAAATGCCCATGTAAAATTCATGAAGGACATCTTGTCCAAAAAGAGGAAGTTGGAAGAATTTGAAACTCTTGCTCTCATTGAGGGATGCAATGCCATGATCCTAAACTGATTGCCACCAAAGCTAAAAGATCCAGGGAGTTTTACTATTCCTTGCACAATTGGCGACAAGTTTATGGGGAAGGTGCTGTGCGACTTGGGAGCCAGCATCAATTTGATGCCACTATCAGTTTTCAAGAAGCTTGGCATAGATGTAAGACCTACCACGGTGACACTTTCAATTGGCAGACCGATCCTATGCACATCCCAAGGGTAAGATTGAGGATGTGTTGGTAAATGTAGATAAATTTATTTTCCCAACTGATTTTATCATTTTGGATTATGAAGCTGATATTAATGTGCCAATTATTTTGGGTAGGCCACTTCTTGCTACTGGCAGGGCTCTTATTGATGTTCATAAAGGGGAACTAACCATGAGAATGAATGATCAACATGTTACTTTTAATGTGTTTCAATATTTAAAATATGCAGATAAACCTGATGAAAGTCAAGTCGATGAAATGATGGAGTCCATCTTTACTTTGGACATGGCACAGTTGTGCCAGAATATAGCAAGTGATGACGACATGCTTGATGGCATAGCTGAATTGTTTAAGGAACCTGTGGAATCATCTTTGGAAGCTAAAGATGTGAGTTACTTCGAGCCACTCCATTTGGCCAGCAGAGAGATAAAGAAACCAAAGCCATCTATTGAGGAACCACTAGAGTTGAAGCTTCAACCCCTGCCAGAACACTTAAAGTATGTTTATTTAGGTAAGAACTCGACTCTGCCAGTGATTATTGCCACTGATCTCACCCATGATCAGGAGGTAAAACTGGTGGCAATACTAAAAGATTATAAGCAAGCGTTAGGTTGGACCTTGGCAAACATCCAAGGTATTAGCCCAACCATTTGCATGCACAAGATCATACTAGAGGAATATAATGGCAGGACCATTGAAGGCCAAAGGCGGCTAAACCCAAGCATGAAAGAGGTTGTAAAGAAAGAGATCATAAAATGGTTGGATGTAAGGATCATTTATCCCATTTCCATCAGCTCTTGGGTCAGCTCGGTGTAGTGTGTGCCAAAGAAGGGTGGCATGATTGTGATCCAAAACAGTAAGGACGAATTGATTCCCTCTAGAACCATCACTGGATGGAGGGTTTGCATGGATTATAGAAGGTTGAACAAGGCTACAAGGAAGGACCACTTCCCATTACCTTTCATTGACTAGATGTTGGACAGGATGGCAGGTAAAGCTTTTTACTGTTTTTTAGATGGTTATTCAGGATATAATCAGATTGCCATTGCCTTTGACGACCAAGAGAAGACCAAATTCACGTGTCCATATGGGACATTTGCCTTTAGAAGGATGCCATTCAGACTGTGTAATGTGCCAACAATATTTTAACATTGCTTGATGTCCAATTTCTCCGATATGATTGAGCATAACATGGAAGTATTCATGGATGATTTCTCAGTGTTTAGTGTAATATTTGAGGAATGCATCCATAGCCTGGAGCAAGTTTTGAAGAGATGCATAGAGACAAACCTAGTGTTGAATTGGGAGGAATGCCACTTCATGGTGAAAGAGGGCATTGTTCTCGGTTATAAGGTAACCAAGAGAGGACCAGAAGTTGATCAAGCCAAAGTGGAGGTAATTAAGCAATTACCACCTCCAAAAAGTGTTAAAGGTATAAGGAGTTTTTTAGGTCATGCTAGTTTTTATCGGTGATTTATTAAAGATTTTTCAAAAATTGTTAAACCTTTATGCTCATTGTTGGAACATAATGTCACTTTTGCATTTGACGATTCTTGTTTGAGAGCATTTCAGGAGCTTAAAGACAGATTGATTAATGCCCCCATAGTCGTGGCACCAAATTGGAATGAGCCCTTTGAGCTCATGTGTGATGCCAACAATTATGTCGTTGGGGCAGTTCTGGGACAACGGCGTGGAAAGATCTTCCATGCCGTCTACTACGCCAGTAGAACCTTGAATGAAGCACAACTGAACTACTCTATAACCAAGAAAGAATTCCTCGTGGTTGTATTTACTTTTGATAAATTTAGATCTTATCTAATTGGTAATAAGGTTGTGGCTATACATATCATTCGGCGTTGAAATATCTCTTGGCAAAGAAGGATGCCAAACCTAGACTAATCCAATGGATGCTCTTACTTCAAGAATTTGACCTGGCGATCAGAGATAAGAAAGGCAGCGAAAACTTAGTAGCTGACCATCTCTCTTGGTTGGAGCATCACACTGAGGATGGTAAGTCCACTATAATTAGAGACGAATTCCCTGACGAGTATTTGCTTGCAGTCGATGCTATATCATGGTACGCTGACATAGTCACCTACCTGGTAAGCAATATTCTGCCATCAGACCTGGCATATAATGCCAAAAAAAGATTTTTATGAGAGGTGAGGTAATACTATTGGGATGAGCCCATGTTGTACAAGTAGTGTGCAGACCAAGCGATTCACCGGTGTGTGCCAGAGGACGAGCAGCAACATATATTGCATCTATGCCATGCCGCACCATATGGAGGACATTTTGCTGGGATGAAGACTGCTGCCAAACTTTTGCAGTCGGGATTCTTTTGGCCCACACTGTACAAGGATGCCCATGAGTATGCCAAGACATGCGATCGATGCCAACAAATAGGGAACATCTCTGGCAGACACGAATTACCACTCCAGAACATTCTGTCAGTGGATTTATTTGATGTGTGGGGGATCGACTTTATGGGTCATTTTTTTCCCATCGGTTGGTAACGTGTACATGCTCTTGGTTGTTTACTATGTGTCAAAGTGGGTAGAGGTTGTTGTCTTGCCAACAAATGATGCCAAGGTTGTTTCCAAGTTCTTGCACAAAAACATTTTCACTAGATTTGGTGCTCCTCGAATGATTATTCATGACGAGGGTACTCATTTTAAATGTAAATTAATTTCTAAAGCATTGTGCAGGTACGGGATTCAGTAGCGAATCACCACGGCATACCATCCACAAACAAATGGGCAGATTGAGATATCCAATAAAGAGATTAAGAACATTTTGGAAAAAACTGTGAATCCAACAAGGAAAGACTGGTCCTTGAGACTATATGAGTCCTTGTGGGCTTATAGGATGGCATTTAAAACTTCTTTGGGTACTTTCCCATTCAAACTTGTCTTTGGCAAACCATGCCATATGCCAGTAGAACTTGAACATAATGCCTATTGGGCCATCTGGAAGCTTGACATAGCATGGAGAATTGCTGGAGAAAAGAGGTTGCTTGACCTCAATGAATTGGAGGAGTTCAGAACACAAGCCTATGAGAACGCTAAGATATACAAGGAGAAGGCAAAATGTTGGCATGATAGTCGAATCCTACCAAGACAGTTCGAAATAGGTTAGCTTGTTCTATTGTTTAACTCTCGGCTCAAACTTTTTCCAGGTAAGCTTAAGTCAAGATGGACAGGTCCTTATGAAGTTGTGAATCATTATGCTCATGGGGCTGCAGATATCAAGAACTTACAGACCGGAGAAATTTTTAAAGTGAATGGTCAACGCCTAAAGCATTACTTGGAAGGTAAGTGAAGTCATGCCAAGGAGGTGATCCTCTTGGCATAATTGGAATGAAGCATCCACGGGTTTGAAATTCTTTGTAAATATTAGGATTATTTGTTTTTGTTTTCCTTTATGAATCAGGTTTTTGTTCTTGTTTTCTTTTTATTGTCTTTTAATTTTTATTCTTTTGCTGCGTTACACAATTTTCCATTTAGTGTGTGCAGGAATTTTGACAGGAATTGATGCCAGAGGCATGTTCATATTCCGTGTGAAAGAAGAAGAAAAACCTAGCTTGCGTAAAAAAAGAGAGAAATCTGGGGAATTTAACCCTTTTTGCCGCCCATACTTATGATACGTTATCTTATCATAATTACCCTATCACTTCAAAATCCTTTCCATACCTTTACCCTTATCACTTCTCATTTAAAATTTAAACCCTTTTTCCAATTAAAACTCCATAAACCTCAGCATTATCCCCTATTTTTTGGCTACCCTAATTACTCTCTCTTAAAAACTCAACCCTTTTCTCTTCCATTCTTTTAAAATCGATTCCCCCAAAACTTTTCCCTTTTACTCTCATTCGATTTTCTCTCAAGCAAGATCCAAGAACTTCAATCTTTTCTTTTTTTCCCATCGGTTCTCATCTTTTCATCTCCATGGCTTCATCCTCTACTCCCTTCAAGAGATTTTTCAATGAGGAGATTCGCAAGAAGTTCGATGAGAGCTTCTCTTCAAGGTCATTCCTTTATGAGAAACAATTTAACTTCCAATCTGACACCACTATCGGATTCTCGCTGGGATTCATGTCCATCGTTGATATGCATAAGTGGAGTTCATTCTATCAGCAGAAGGGGGAGGTGTTTGCCACCATCGTGCAAGAGTTTTACAC
Organism: Hibiscus mutabilis; assembly: GCA_019671005.1. Classification (NCBI taxonomy): domain Eukaryota; kingdom Viridiplantae; phylum Streptophyta; class Magnoliopsida; order Malvales; family Malvaceae; genus Hibiscus; species Hibiscus mutabilis. The sequence goes on along the minus strand of CM033715.1, from coordinate 44,007,476 downwards.
CCATCTCGTGACCAAGGATTCTCTATTCTTGATGATTCAGGGTAAGTGTGTTCGTTTTGATGAAGGTTACATTAATTCTCTTTTATCTTTTCCAGCTGAAGGAGATGAATACTTTGAGTACGCTGAGCCTATGAATGCGGCCAAGAAAAAAAAGATTCTAGCAGACCTGTACGAGTCTAGCATAACCTGGACTGTTTTGTCCACCATCCACCAGACCATTAAGAGGCTGGCATTGAAGCCTCAGATGCAGGGATGGAACTATTTCATCAAGCATAATCTTATACCCACATCGCATAATGAAACGGTCTTGGAGGATCGGCTTATCCTGTTGCACTGCATTATCAAAGGGCATCAGATCAATGTCGAGAAAATTATTATCGATGAAACTTATAAGTGTGCTACCAAAGGTAAGGGAAGTCTATTTTTCCCTTTGTTGATTTCTAATATTTGTTTGCGCCATGAAGTGCCTAGGATGGATGAGGATCACGGCCAGGTGATTAAAGCTACGACCATCACTACTCATATCTGGAGAAACCTCACTAGAGGAGAGCCAAAGGAGAAGGGAAAGGGCGTGGCCAATGGCCACGCTGAACCAGAAGCCAAGGGCCGAGCCAAAAAATGTGCTAGAGACCATGCCAGCCAACTCGCTGGCAATGCTATCCCAGGTGTACTCCCGCTAGGAGATTATTCTTTGAAAATTAGAGAAGGCTGATGAGCTCAATGCGAAGATGCGGCACTATACCAAGGAACGAGATGTCATTATTAGAGAGGTCCTTGTGAAACTCTCTCCCGATGTTGTGTCTGTCTTTCCTCATTTTCCTATCGAGCTAGCTGCCAGTGATCCTCGACAGTCCAGTCAAGCCAGCCAGTCCAGCTAGTCATACCAGTCCAGTTATTTCTGCCAATTCCGAGTTTGAGGCAACAGTTCCCCTATCCCCGGTGCATGTTGAATCTGCCAGCACCACCTCCTCTTCCGAGTCAGATGAGATTCCTACCACCAAAGCGAAGTCAACGCCAGTCACACCACTCGTCGAGCCTGCCAAGCAGAAGGATGATGTTAGAGCCTCCACTACTGCCACCAAGCAGAGTTGGAAAGGAAAGAAGAGAATGGCCCCTGACTATGGGAGCCTATCCATGAAGAAGACCCATGCCAGAAAAAAAAAAAAAAAAAGCTCGTGCCCAAACGGAATGAAGCCTCATCCAAATGGGAGTTTTCTTCTACCTAACTCTTTCGTATTTCATGTTTGCATTTTCATGATCGTGCATTTTTATTTTTCTGTTTCTCTTGTATATATGTGTCGTTTCATGCATTGAGGATAATGCACATCTTGGGTTTGGGGGTGTGCATTTTCTTACTTTTATGCCATGCCATGCACGTTTAAAATTTTTTGTATTTCATGTAGAGTGGTTGCATACCGAACCATTAAAAAAAGTGAAAAAAAAAATCTCGGCTTAAATTTGAAGTTTGTTAACAACTATTAGGTAAGCTTATTTTGATCTACTTGTTTTCCCGGTGATGAGTTTATAATTTTCAGTTTGCCATGCCAGTAGATTTGTATGCCATGTTTGTCATGACAATTGATCTCTAGTTTAGGTAATTGTTTCTAATTGATCTCTAGTTTAGGTAATTGTTTCTACACTTAACATGTGGCATGTATCTAGTTCCCCAACAAACTTAGGTAATTTGAAACTATGCTCATCTTTGGAAAAAAAAAAAGAAAAATGATGCCAGGGTTAAATGTAACTAAGGCAGCAATGTTCTGCCAAGGCAAGAAAAAATTTTGAACTCTCTTCTACCTAGGGATAATAAGTACTTAGGGCTTCGTGGTATGCTCCCTCTTAGTTCTTAAGTCCAAAACCTTAGTGTATAAGTTGAAGAGAAAGCCTAATGGTAACTGGATTAAGGTGGGGATTCGTGGTATGCTCCCTCTTATCACTCACGCTAAACAGTACCATGAAGCAAGCTAAAAGATAATGCCAATACCCTTCGGCACGAAAAATATAGAAAATAACAAAATTGAGTTTAGAAAGTAAATCGGCTAAGGGAGTGAACGGATGCTAGATGCATACTGCCCACACTTTGCGTACAAATCATGCACTTAGACTAGAGTTATATTGTTGCACTTGAATTACTATCTGTGTGGCACTGTACACTGAGATTTCTGAGGGCAGTATTAGAATCAAACTCTGCTTGCCATCATTTGTTGGAATTCCAGCCAAAACTTTTGTCAAGGTATTATTTTCACTGTTTTTGTTTTTCTTTTCTCTTGCATTACTTGAGGACAAGCAATGACCTGGGTTTGGGGTGTGTTACCTCCTCAAAAGTATTGTTTTTCATGCCTATTTTGATATGTGTTTGCTTGTTTTCAAGTACATTTAGTTGCATTAGTTTGTTAGAATCATGCATTTACATAAAAGAGTTAGTAGGCTGTCTATGCCAGTGTCATGGGTTGTTTTTAGTGGCCTTTGCGTAGGTTGGCAGGAAGAATGGACACAGGACGCAGGGATGCAGTTAGGAATGCCAGATGAGTGCCAAGCATTTGTTGGCAGAGTGGTATGCCAGCGGCTATGCCAAGAAGAGATGAACCCCTGAAAAAATAGGAAAGGATCAGGCTCCTAAAAGATCACAATTGGATCAACTTCCGAAAAAATAGTGGATAAGGTGATGCCAAGTGATGTTGGCAAAGTTGTGCCAAGCTCGTGTGCCAGGATGGCCATGGCATGATGACGCCAGCCCTTGCCTGATAAGCTATCACATCGAGCTGATAAGATATCAAAATGATCGGATAGAGCTCTATCTCTTATCTCTTGATCATTTCAAATTCAAATTCAAAGGCTTATCTCATCCTTTCCCCTACACGTCTATATAAATAACAACCGATCAAGCATTTGAGGCGGGGAGAAAAAAAAGAAAAGAATCAAAAAAAGGAGACGAGAGGTGGTCAGAGCAAGGTGTTGGAGAGGCGAATGACAGTCGGTGCAACCGAGGAAGGGTGGTTCGACTTCTTGGCCGAGAGTCTGGCGTGGAGGGCTGCATCGAGAGACCCCTTTGCCTATTCCCTTGGTAGAATTTGTTTTTCTTTAGTTTTTATTATGATGGTGATGTTAAAAACGTTTGTTGGTTTGTTGGTTAACCCTCACACCATGAATTAATTTAATAGTTGGTGGGGGATGTTTTGGTTTTAAACGTTGACTTTTATGCCTTAGTTCCTTTATAATAATTCTGTTTTTGGCAAAGTTTGTCTGTTTTGCATACATTAATTTTTCCTAAGTACTGTGCCAAAGCGAGAGCTGGCACAGTTAGCTTATTGCCTTCCAATATCTTAACAGACTTGTGTTGGCAACGATCAAGTTTCTGAACACTTGGGAGAGAAGCTTCGAGAGAAGTCGTTCAAGTAGATAAACATACTTCGGAAATGAAATCTACCCCCCACGGAGTATAGATTGGTTTTTAAATCAAATTGATTTAAGGAAAACATACACTATAGAGATATAGGGGTTTTTAATTGGTCGGTTTAGGGCAATGACCATTGAGAGAGGCTTTGCTATTTTTGAATATGCTCTGCAACCAATGCCAAGATAGTTTTGTCAATAAAGGCTGGCATGAACCACATTTGAACCAGGCATTCCCTGCCAACAGTCATCATTCATTTGAAAACACCTTTCTAGCCAACACTTCACTTTGGTTTTATTTTATTTTCTTTTCTTAGTTTTAAAATCAACTCTTTTAAACTACAATTTTTTCTTCCAAAACAAGTAACAAACTAAATAATTGAATTCCAAGTCAATCTCTGTGGGATCGATACTCATTTTACCAAGCTGTATTACTTGTCGACCATGTATACTTGCACACAAAAGACTCTTGGCACAATTTATCTTGCCCAAATACATACCATTTATACCTTTTTCCAGCATTCATTTTACACATCTCCCTGAGAGTCAACAATAAGAAATGATGAGAGTTCCTAATAAGAATAGTATAAGGACCATAAGCATATTGGTTACAAAGAAAGGTGATAACCCTAGAAGAAAAGAAAGATACTCGCATGAAAGATTTGAAAGCATGTTGCTAAATCATATTTGAGACGAATGTCCAATTGCCAAGATAAAGATTTAAGAGCATACATAAAAGAAGCAAAGAAAATAAATCTGAGGATGACTTTTCAGGGGACGAAAGCTTATATGAAGATCTCATAATCCTCACATGCATTACGTATAGTTAGACACCCCTATGTTAGGAGCATGCTAACTCAAAAGCATTTTGCTTATTTTAAACAGATATTCAAAGACTTTGATCTATGTCTTCATGTTGAAGAGGTAGATCCTATTAAGATTTCCATTTGGTAGCCTTTTTGGCGTAAATCCATTTCTTAAGTCCTTCAGGCATGATGTCAACCTTATTTTGATGTTAAGACGGGTAGAAACTGGGGCATCATTTTAAGGGATTTTGGTAGCCATGTTGGCGTGAATCCATTTAGTAAGTCCTCCAAGCCATCAATAAGTAGAAACTGAGGCATCATTTTAAGGGATTTTGGTAGCCACGTTGGTGTGAATCCATTTAGTAAGTCATTCGGGCCATCAGTAAGACCTTTGCGCATGATCTCAACCTTAATTTTATGCCAAGACAGGTAGAAAGTGTGGCATCTTTTTAAGGGATTTTGGTAGCCATATTGGCGTGAATCCATTTAGTAAGTCCTTCGGGCCATCAGTAAGTTCTTCGGGCATGATGATAAGTCATTCGGGCCATTAGTAAGTCCTTCGAGCATGATGTTAAACCTTCTCTTGATATCAAGACAGGTAGAAACTGTGACATCATTTTAAGGGATGTTAGTAGCTTTTTAGCGTGAATCCATTTCTTAAGTCCTTTGGGCCATCAGTAAGACCTTCGGGCATGATGTTAAGACTTCTTTTTGTGCCAACACGATAAATATTGGGGCATCGAAGAACTCGCAACTTGAAGAATTAGCCAAGGAAAAGCGAAAAGTTTTAGAAGAACTCGTGATTCGGAGGCTACAAACAGAGAAGTATGATAAAAATTAGTGCTCATGATCTTTGCTCTATTCTCGTTTCACAATAATGAGCAAAGAGGGGCAGCTATAATCACTAATTTTTGTTCGGGTTGTACATTGGTATTATATTTAAATCTTATTTTGTTTTATTATTATTATTATTATTATTATCACTAGTGGTAGTATTATTATTATCTAAAAATTAAAAATAGAAAAAAAATAGATCAATATAAAAATGGAAGCCCATTTTCAATTTAATTTGAAGTTCAGTCCATTTAAAGTACATATAATATTACATGGCCTGTTAGGACCAATCCAATCCCAGAATCTGATAACAAAAAAACCCTAATTTGTTTATCCTTTGCAGCAGCCAAGATCTGATCGTTGGATCAGATCTGATCTAACGGTTTGGATCAAATCGAGAGACCTTTCAGCTTCTCTCCACGCGCACGTGACCCCCACCTGAGATCGTTCGACTCATTCATGCGCCTGCACTGCTCTACTTCCTCCATCCATGTGGCGCCACCGTCGAGATCACGCTGCCAACCGTACGGCCACCGATTCCCTCCAACAACGGTGCAGAACAGAAAATGATAAAAAAAAGAGGGGATTTCAGTCAATGAGTCATCCATAGTGCAACCATTAAATTTTTGCTTATTCTTGTAAACAAAGCATGAGATATAAAACGATGTACAATCCCAACGTAATCAGTTTTTGAGAATCAATACAATCAAAAAAATCAGAAGGTTTTACCTTCGTCGTTGTCGTTCTCGTTCGGTGACAAGTTTATCGTTTTCCTTCGGGATCAAAGGGTGAACCAGAGTGATGGGGTTGTTTTCTATAAAACAAAAGAGGGTTCAATTTTCAAAATGCTCGGATTTGGTTTTAAGTAAAAGAAAGGGTTTTTTCGAGTGTTTCGGGGAGTTATCGACGCCGACGAACGGCATCCGGTGACGACTTGTGACGGCCGGCACGGCCAGACCTCGCCAAAATCTGGGTTTATCCCCAGGTCCGGATGAACACACGGTGGCGTTTATCCAATTTTCAGAGAATAAGAAAGGATTTTTGAAGATAGCTAAAAAAATTAAAAAAAAAAGGTTCTAAATTTTGCCTAGGAATGTGTTATATACTTGGTTTAAAAATAAAAATGGGTTGTTCGCAACATAAGGACCTCTACCCCTTTATATTTCGGCGGCAGTCCTACTGATCTTTTTAATTACGTTCTCAGTCCCTCGTTGTTTTCCAAAGTTTTCAATTTCGTCCCTGGATCAGACTTAATCTGATTCTCAGTGGTTTATTTACCTTTTTAACCCCTCATCTTTCATGCATATTTAATTTCAGCATTATTTTTATATATATTTAATTTCAGCCCTATTTTTAATTCCAGCCCTTATTTATCTATTCATATGTATTTATTTTTATATGTATGTTTTTGTTTCATTTTATTCTTTTTTCATACGCGTATTTATTTATTTGATACATGTCATTGTTGTTTTTTTGTTGTCCATTAATTTGTTGTATGTATGTATGTATGTATGTATGTATGTATGTATGTATGTATGTATGTATGTATGTATGTATGTATGTATGTATGTATGTATGTATGTATGTTATGCTTAGTACGTATACTATGTATATATTATTATTATTATCTATATATTATATTGTGCGTTCTAATACATATATATATTATGTGTATGTTCTGTTTTAGTACACATGTATTATTATTATATATTTTACGTATTTATCATATATATATATATGTTTTACGTAAGGAATATATTATATGGTATATAGTTTTATATAATCTAGATGGCACATATATCATGTTTATTTGTTGTATGTATGTATGTATGTATGTATGTATGTATGTATGTATGTATGTATGTATGTATGTATGTATGTATGTATGTATGTATGTATGTATGTATGTATGTATGTATGTATGTATGTATGTATGTATGTATGTATGTTATGCTTAGTACGTATACTATGTATATATTATTATTATTATCTATATATTATATTGTGCGTTCTAATACATATATATATTATGTGTATGTTCTGTTTTAGTACACATGTATTATTATTATATATTTTACGAATTTATCATATATATATATATATATATATGTTTTACGTAAGGAATATATTATATGGTATATAGTTTTATATAATCTAGATGGCACATATATCATGTTTATTTGTTGTATGTATGTATGTATGTATGTATGTATGTATGTATGTATGTATGTATGTATGTATGTATGTATGTATGTATGTATGTATGTATGTATGTATGTATGTATGTATGTATGTTAAGCTTAGTACGTATACTATGTATATATTATTATTATTATCTATATATTATATTGTGCGTTCTAATACATATATATATTATGTGTATGTTCTGTTTTAGTACACATGTATTATTATTATATATTTTACGTATTTATCATATATATATATATATGTTTTACGTAAGGAATATATTATATGGTATATAGTTTTATATAATCTAGATGGCACATATATCATGTTTATTTGTTGTATGTATGTATGTATGTATGTATGTATGTATGTATGTATGTATGTATGTATGTATGTATGTATGTATGTATGTATGTATGTATGTATGTATGTATGTATGTATGTATGTATGTATGTATGTATGTATGTATGTATGTATGTATGTATGTATGTATGTATGTATGTTATGCTTAGTACGTATACTATGTATATATTATTATTATCTATATATTATATTGTGCGTTCTTATACATATATATATTATGTGTATGTTCTGTTTTAGTACACATGTACTATTATATATTTTACGTATTTATCATATATATATTTATTTATGTTTTACGTAAGGAATATATTATATGGTATATAGTTTTATATAATCTAGATGGCATGTTTCATATTAGTTATTTGTTTAAATTTAACTAATTGATTACATATCTATTATACCATGTATATTTGCTTTTACCATATTGATATTTTTCTACTATTTTAATTTGTATAAACATAAAAAGTATTTAGTATAATATATCCATATATAGAATACACGGTTTTAACTAATATAATTTTATACCATATATATAATATATTTTTCATTAATACAATATATATTATGTTTTGTTTACATAAGGTTTCCTTTTTTACCATAATTTGTACCTTAAATATATATTTTTCTTTTTTATACCTTAAATGTGTATATTTTACGTTATAAATTTTGTACCTTATATATTCTCCTTTACATATAGAATACACGGTTTTCCTTATATATATATATATATAGGGATGGGATCCAGTTACATGGTGTAAAACTCATTTAGTTTTACACTAATCAATGGCCATTGGATGGGTAAAATGGATGGATGAGATTAACAGTAAAAAATGTGAAGATTATTACTTAAAAAAAGATAAGGAAATAATCTTAGCCATTAATTATCATCCAACGGTCTAAAAAAATATAAAAGTAATTGACTTTTACACCATGTAAGTGGATCATAACTCATATATATATATATATATATTTCGTGTAGTGTAATATATTGTTTCACCTAGCTTTACGCATTGATATGTATTTTAGATTTTAGAATGGTATATGGTTATTCTAATTTAATATTCATGTCCTTTTAGTTATGTTTGTTCGTGTTTATATCTATTTATTGTTATATGTATTTATTGTTCATGCACATATATCATGTTTATTTGTTATTATATTGCATCTAGGATAAAAACTGTCAATGCAATGCCCTTTTATTCGAGAGTAAACTTGGCTAGTATCAGGTGTATAGGTGGTGGTTTTCGTTTATTCTCGAATAATAGGGCCCTTAAAATTTACTCGCATATATAATCAAATTTTGATTTAAATGTCACTTTAACTCGCAAAATTCGATATTAATTCTGAGGGAGTATTATACATAGTATAGGTGATAACTATAGTATACTACATACAAAGTATGGGTGCGAAACATTTCCCACACGTAACCGACTCCCGAACCCAAAAAGAAAATAATCTCTAGTTAGTTTTTTGGTGTCCTGTCTACCTAACCCAAGTGACCGGTGGCGACTCTATTTTTTATTCTAAAATATGATTTTTAAAAGAAATCCCCCTAAAATAAATTTTTAATAAAAAGCGGGATACCTTTCAGACTTTTTTAGTCGCTACACCGATACACTAAACAATCTTTAAATGCAAATTAAAGATGGAAGTTGATGAGTATATTAATAATTGAATATGCCTTAATAAATGAGATAACGTGGATTAATGAAGATAATAAATGAGATTAATTATATATATACTTCTTCATAATGTATTAACTACTTGTTAGTGTAAAATAAATGATGTGATGACGAGTAGCAACGATAAGGAGATCCTTGGGATCACTTTGTTTGTATGCCAAGTAGGCATTTGGTTGGTTGATGTCCTTTGATTGATGAGATTCGGATACCCAATGAGAAAGTGTTGCAACACCATGGTCAGAGATGTCAAATGTACGTTCCCGACGCTATGTGGCCCCAAGTCTCATTCGAAGATACTCGAGGGGTGATTCCAAGTATAGAGCGTATGTTCCCGACGCTTTGTGGCCTTGGGTCTCTCTCAGGTAGTTCAAAGTTTAGAGTGTACGTTCTCGATGCTTTGTGGCCCTGGGTCTCTCTCAGGTTTGTGGTTCTACTTTGTGTGCTTTTGCTCGGATGATTTGGTGAGATCTCGAGTATGGTTGGGGCTTGTATGCCATGTTTGATGTTTTGCTTATTGAGAGCATATGTTTAGGCGACTAGTGGTAGCGTCGCGTGTTTATTTATCTCTCTTTATTGCTCGTACTAGCTTGCATGCTTATTTTTATGATTAGCATGAAGTATAGTAGAGTAGATGTGTACCACTGGGCTTTGTATGCTCAGTGCTCGAAATCGTTATTTCCATGCGTAGGTCAATCGTGAAATCGTGGGACTGAGGAGCACTATTGGTACGAGATTCTAGTATGTGGTGATTTCCAAGAGTAAGATACTTGTGTTTAGTGGGTTGTGTATTCATAGGACCTTACGCAGTCGAGTCTGTAACTCGTATTTTGGAATTGTATTGATCGAGTCAAATGTTCAAATGTTTTAATTTAATTTTGGAATTCATTTGTAAAGATTTAATTATTTATTTATATTTTCAACTATTTGATTTAAATGTTTTTGGAAAATATTTTATTGGGCTAAACCGAGTTAAGAAAATTTATGGTAACTAGTTGAGTTTAAGGCCCAAATGTGACATTCAAGTTTAGGGTGTTACATCATGGTTTAAGGTTTAGTGTTTAGAGGTTAATGTGTTTGAGTTTTATGGTTCATGATTTAGGGATTGATGTTTAGGGTTTAGGGTTTATGGTTTATGGTTTAAGGTTTGGAGTTTGGGGTTCATGAATTGTGGCTTATTATCTAGGATTTAGAGTTTTTGGTTCAATGTTCAGGGTTTTAAGGTTTAAATTTTTAGGTTTAAATTTTTAAATTTAGGGTTTAGTGTTTGATGTTCATGGTTTAGGGTTTAAGATTTAAAGTTTATAGCTTAAGGTTTAAAGGTTGGGTTTATTGTTTAGGGTTTAGAATTTAGAGTTTGTGGTTTGTGGTTTGATGATTATTGTTTAGGGTTTATGGTTTATGGTTCATGGTTTAGAGTTTGAGGTTTAAGGTTTGAGGTTTTGTTGTTTAGAGTTTAGAGTAGAGTTTTAGGTTTGGAGTTCTAGGTTTAGAGTTTGATGGTTGGGGTTTATTGTTTATGGTTTAGAGTTTGTGGTGTGATGTTTAGGGTTCATGGTTTAGAGTTGGGTATTAAGATTATTGTTTAGGGTTTAGGGTTTAAGGTTTGGTGTTAGTATATTTACAATAAATGTAAATACATGAAAATGGTATGGGGTATAATTGACAAAACTAACGCAAAACTGACATGTTAAATAAACACCACCTTCACCCCGTAATAAATATCATCTAACTTGCGTATAAAACAATACGCCATATTAAATTTCACATCTACCAAATGCACATATAAAAGTTTAGTTATAGAGATGTATTAAATAATACATGTCAATTACAACCAACCAAACGAGGCAATAGTTTTACACGTTTTTTGAATCGTTTGACGGGTGAAATAAATTGCTGAGATTAACTCACATTTTTTCCAAGTGATAATTTTCACATAACCTATTGTTATCCTCAACTATCCATTTATTTCACCCATTTAACGATCCAAAAAAATATAAAAGTTCAAAATTCTTACATTGTATAACTAAAGCCTATATTATATATATATATATATATATATACTTCATCAAGAACATGAAAACGAGCAATGTCATCACCCACTTGGTACAAAATTTATAATCTTTACTTCTCTATTATATTGCTCAATACATTCATCGATAATATTGCTAATTTCGTCCGCTCTAATAGTTACCATGAATATTTCCTAATTATTTGTTTGGAAGAAAAAAAGCGTAGGTTAAAAAAAGGCTAATCAGTTATTTTTTTCATCACCCCAAATTGAGATGATAATTTTTATCAAATTGAGATATTGATCAGTTATCAAAACTGGACTAGACCAGCTTCTAAAAAGATCACGTAATAACACATCTTGCACTTCTTGTTCAAGAATGTTTTTCAACTAAAACACTTTACAAATGTAAAAAAATATAACATACAGCAAAAAATAAAAATTAGCCTTAAACAAGAGTAATCGTCACACAAAATAAAAGCGAATTAAAGCTATCAAGTTCTTCATCTTGGTGCCTGGATGGCGAATGCCCCCCAGAAACATTAATATACATGACAACTCCTCGAGGGTCAATGCCAAAACAAGCGCATCATGACTGTCGCCAGCCTTATGACATAGACAACATCATCTACAACTACCACTACAAGAAACAACAATAGAATAACCTGTATAAACTGCATATGACATGCTGTTCATTATGATGCTCTCGAGCTAGAAACATATGAAGAGGTTGCGAATATAAACACGAATCAATATTCCAGTTTTCTACGCTTCCTCCTGGTTTGTACTCTTTAAAATGTTATACTTGCAAAGAGGGCAAGTAGCATTGATGTACAACCACTTGTCTACACAGGCACAGTGAAAATGGTGACCGCAAGGAAGTTCCCTTAGCTCAACTCCGTCATCATAAGCAGAAAGGCAGATGCAACATTCCTACGGATAACACAGAATCAATATCAGTTGGGTACCTGACTTAAACTAGACTCACTCATGATAAATGAAATTATCACAAACACAAATCTGGCTTCACGTCAAATCGGTTCCAAAGAGGCAAGCACAGGAGGGAGGAAACGGGAAATAAACAGCATAAAAAACCAAAAACAATGACATAAGCTTACTGCATCATCTTCAGGAAGAACACATTCCAACGGGGAATCTGTACCACATTCAGTCATTATCCCCCCAACAGGTCCTTGGACATCAGCAGCAGATTTCTCGTCATTGCCAATTTTTCGGAATTTGAATTTTGATAACTGATCAATATCTTCCTTGGAAGCTCCCTCCTGATGCAAGTGGTCATTATGAAGCAAGTACAATAAATGGTATGCTAAAACAGAAAATAAAAGCTTAAAATATTCCTAGTAAATCTATTAACTGCCAACAGCCTTATAACCTGCATAAATTGTAGATTTTTAACTTAAAAGTGCTTAACTGAATCTTTTCAGACAAATGCAGAATGGAGACTTTTCTTTAGAAGTACATAAAGCATGGTCATCAAGTAAAATTTAATATTCAAATTATGCATCACATGGCGAGCCCACTATTATATCATATCAACTTTCAGAAAACAAACTTCTATCAACTTCGTTTTAAGTGAGATAAGACAATTATCCAAGTTGATTCATGTAAAGCTCACAATTCAAACAAGACAGAGGCCTTCCCCATGCTATCTAGTTACTCAAGCATGAAATGCACGCATACAAATTACTGAGGCAATTACAATCTTGATAATCTTACATGCAGCAGGATGAAAGTTACCTGATCTGCCACAGCATATAAGATTGCAATAATACATGGAAGACAGCAGCAAACAGCAATGCCAATGATGCATGCCAGAGCAACGCAGAAAACAACAAAGAAAACATCAAAACCGAGAAAAAGTATACAAAGCCTGCAAAGAAAATTGCATTGAAAGAATTGGGTTCCAGTTACAAGGGGAAAAAACTTCAAACAACAAAAACGTAGCAGGAAAGAACAAATAAGAACTAACCAATAAAGCTGAAGGGAGCTATGAGCCATTGCTTGGCCACCTATAGATACCCAGTAGAATCCAATAATCCACCAGATGAAAGAAAACATCGTATTTGCAGATTCCAGATGCTTTGCAACGCTGCTGAAAACATCAATTTCAATTGATTAGCCACTAAGTGTAGGTCTGAAGTATCATATACAACTTAAGCTATAACCGTTGAGGTTAAATATATCCAAGAACCAAGATAATCCATTAAACAGATAGACATGCCAAAGATCATAATAGAACTATCAAACACTTCACATGTCAAATGCATAGGGCAGATTATCACAACACATCACAACCAGGGATTCAAATAGCGGCTGCTATATAGCAGTAGCGGCACCATCTGAAACCGCTATTGTGGGAAATAGCTGTCCGCAATGACCGTAGTAGCATCCGTTATGTCCACAAACACGATAAAACACCGCGACCGAAATCATGGCCGCAACCACAATTTAAATCCATGATCACAACTTCAAGGTAAATTATACATTTGTATAACTTAACCAAGTGACAGATAAATGAAAATGTCAATCTCCATCAAATACGTAATCGCAACATGTTCTGTGGGTTGCAGTTAAATGATGCCTAAAGCATAATTTATCAGACTTCCAAAATGGCTAAAGAAAAAAACTGTCAAAGTTCCTCTATACATATTAATTGCACCAATTAACAAATGAGAAGCGATGAAAAACTATCATTAACTTCTCTAAATCATCAAATAACAATATAACTCTTAGAATCAAATGATTGTATACCTGCTGCTGCTACCATCCTCTTCCAATTGGGCTAATGACACGTACTGCTCCGAACTCACCCTCGATCCTGGGCTCAAAGCTACTTCCTCCCCTGCATTAAATGGTCTGTAAACTGAGCTCTGCCGCCGCCGCTTATACTCCACACAAATGCAAACCATATGCAAGAAACACTGGAAAGCATACCCAATTATCCACAACCTCAGCGGCATACCAGGCCTCTCGTCCCTACTCAAAACCAATACACCAATTGCCACCACCACGAAAGCTAAATTCCAGATAATATCGAGGATGACGACGGGCTTAGAATACGCCCAATCGCTCTGTCGTTCCTCCAGTTGCTCGGCGGCCGTTTCTCGGACCAGCATGGACGGCTCACGCATCATCCTTCGGCTGCTGCCACGGCGTAGGAACCGCGCCGCATCACGGAAGCTCTGGCGACGAACGGTTCGGCGCCAGGAAGACTCGTCCTGTGAGGCGCTGCTTGTTGATGACAGAAACGGCGTCGTGTCCAAAATGTCATCGGAGGAGGATCGGTTCGTTGGAATCGTCGAAGCCATCCCTGGGAATTCTCAAAAACAAATTCGTAGAATATTTTCAATAAAAAAATGATTGGATTTTCAAATTGGCTATTCAGATTTTATGCCACCATATATAAAATACGATTGTTTTTTCAATTGTTTAGGGAGTTGAGATAAGTTAGGGTTCGTGGAATGTTGTTTGAATTGATCATTGTTGGGCACCAATTCTAATTCGCGTAAATTACAATCACAGCCTTCGATTTATTTATAAAATTGCGATTTCGTCACTGTATTTTAAAACATTATGTTTCGGTTACTTCATTACTTGGGATGAGTTATTTCAGTCATTGTGCCTTTGTATAATAATACATTTACCTCTCAATATTTATATATTTTATTAATTTAATATATAATTATAAAAATAACTATATATTTTTATATTTTTCAATTTAATCCCTAAAAAATCAAACAAATCCTTCTTTCATTTTCACGTCATTATTAACAAATCCCTCGAACCAAATCTCCAATTTTCTCAGCTTATATTCTTCTGGGTAGAATTGAAAAATGGTCGCTAAATTATCCTAAATTTTTCATTTTGGTCACTTAATTCTTAAATGTTACAAAATAGGCATTAAACTTCAAATTTTATTGCAAAATGAACATCATGGCATTAGTTGCAGTTAAGGGGTAATGTGGCATGCTAAAATTATGAGATATATCTCATTTGGCCTCAGTTGTAAGTAAAATTTAAATTTTGATATTTTTTAATATTTTTAAGCAATAATTCTAAAAAATAAAATACAGAAAAAATTAAAAATATATGGAAATTCAAGGTTACGCCTTCAAAACATTTCATCCATGTTAAAGAAACTGCGAGTCCCTACTTAACCTAACTGAGCCTAGTAAGGCCTCAAACTAACTCTAAGCTTGCAATCTCAGATTTTTTGAATTTTAATTTTAAAACTTAAGCTTTATCCAAGATAAAAATCAAGCTATTCATGGGCTCTCATTACCTACAAGGGGAAAAAAGGATTCCATTATCATGTTTGATTTCAAACTTAATTATTTGCATATAAGTTTGAGCTTTTTTTACAATGAAAAAAATTCAGAAGTAATATTAATTGAGTATGAAGAAATGTTTTTCCGTTGTTTATTTTATTTTATTTTTTTATATTTTTTAGGCTTAACCATCGAATAAATGCATAAACTATATCATTTTTTTTCTAAATAGGTGTCTAAACTATATTTTAGGCTATATAGGTGCATAGCGTTTCATTCTATGATCCATTTAAAGTTTTTCCGTCAACGACCGTTAAAAAAAATTCGTCATGCAATCAAAACGTGACACGTGACCTATTTTTTATTTTTTTATTTTCGAATTTCTTTAAAAATCCATTTTTTTAAAAATCCCTAGGTTATAATTTATTTTCAATCAAACCACAAATCACATATCTCTCACCGTCCGGCATCCCCATACGTCAGTGGTTCACCGTTCACCGCCCAAGTGTTGGGTACCTCACCGTTTAACATTCCCCATCCTCTAGACGTCGATTGAAACTCAGTCGACTTTTTTTCATTGTTGGGTGTTCGTCGACGGTGAAAACGACGGTTCATTCATCGATTTTTGATGACGAGATGATAGGGCTTTCGGTAGAGAGGGTCCAATGAAAACAACGGTGGCCGGTGGTGGTTGAATCGGTGGCCAGAGTAAAGGGATTTAGGGTTAGGGTTGGGTTTTTTTAGAGAAATTAAAGATTGTTGGGTTTAATTAATGTATTTTATTATTTTATTTTTCTATTTTTCAGATTTTAATTTCAGAAAATGATAAACCATGTCACGTGTTCAAATTTCATTTGATAACGGAAAAATATAACGTTTGTCACGGAAAAACCTTAAATGGGTAACGGAATGAAACGTTAGACATCTATTTAGCCCAAAATATAGTTCAGACACCTATCTTGAAAAAATAGTATAGTTTAGGCACTTATTTAACGGTTAAGTTTTTTTATAAATATGCTACGTGTTAACTTTTTTATTGTAGTATTAATTGAGTATGAAAAATTCATTTTAAGTAAATGAAGATTTTTGTTGATAAATATGCTATATGTTAATTTTTGATTCGTTCATAAATGTTACATCAAATTTTGTGAAAATAGTGGTCAAAGTAATTGATGGAAAAATACTTTCATATATGAAATTACCAAAAATAACATTTTTGGTGGGATTGGATAATTCAGTATAATATATGTAATAAACATAGAATTATATAAACTATCCCATAACATAAAAAGTGAGATGGCAAACATTTAGAAATTCTCTCGGTGCAAGTTTTGCATGACTTTTGATTCACTAGATTTTTCTCTTTTTCCTCTTTTTCTTTTTCTTTTGATTTTTTTTTTTATTTTTGTTCATTTGCAGCTAAAGAAAATTCCTTAGCAAATTTGGATTTCTAAGAAATTGGGGGTGGGGCAGTCCAGTTTAGAGCCAATGGAGGTAGTAACTGCTAAGCAAATTACTGTGAAATGTTCTAAGGTCGATGATGTTATAGCTACCAGTGTTCCTGAGAATATTAAAGGAAAATGGATTGCTCTAGTAGTGCAATCTTTAGGAGATTCTTATGTTACATTTTGTAACAATTAAATAGTCTGATAATCATTTTGTAATAATTGAATAGGTCAATAACTATTCTATAACAATTAAATAGTTTAATGACCATTATATAACAATTAAATAGTTTAATGACCATTATATAACATTTACAAATTTTGATGACCATTTTGTAACAATTAATATGTTACTTTAGTTGTTCAGTCAGACGGTTCAGTACTCATTTTATAATAAAATTCAAAATTTAATGCATGTTTTATAATTTTTAAAAATTTAGTGATCAAAATGAATATTTTATAACAATTTAGTGACCGTGTGTGAACTTTACTTTTTTAACAAGTAAACCTAGGAGTAGAATTAGCTAAGTTGTTTTTCACTCTTCGCTTATCCCAATTTCATAGTTCGTAATAACAGGGTGGCCCCTGAATTCTTCGGAAACTAAATCTATCTATATCCGATACTAACATAACTTACTACAAACCTAAGCATTTCTCCTGCAACTGGCTTTAAAAATTATACCATATCCAATTAATTGATTGACTAATTTGGAACATGTACTATAGAGATCTATTATAGGAGCGACTTTCCTAACTCAATTTACTCCATTCATAATGTCAGAATTCAAATTTCTAACCCTCCTTAAGGGATTTAGTGCATCTTCCCACTAGACCTAGGGATGTAAACAAGCCGAGTCGAGACCGAGTAGTGATGAGCTCGACTCGACTCGTTAAGAACTGAAGTAGAGTTCGAGCTCAATCGAGCCTAATTGTGTCGGACTCGAGTAGCTCGTGTTCCGTCTGATTTACAACACTAGTAGTAGTAGTAGTCTAATTGTGCCGAACTCGAGTAGCTCGCGATTTGTCTCATTCACAACATTAGTAGTAGCAGCAGCAATAGCAGTAGCAGTAGTTAGGAGTGTTAAAAAATACCCGACTCGGTTGACCCGAACCTAAAAATATCGGGTAATCTTTAAAAAAAATTACCCGACTGAGTCGGGTACTCGACCCGGAATTTTTCTCGAGTAGTTGGGCCGGATCTAGGCCGATTTTTTTTGGTTATCGAGTACCCGACCCGACCGGATAGTTTTAATATATTTATTTTTTAGTTTTAAATTATATTTTTATTTTTGATTACTTAATATTTTTACCTAAAACTAAATTTAAATTTCTAAATTATTTCTATGTTTGTATTGTGTACTTTAAAGTTTTAAATTTTCAAATATTTTTTTATTAAATAGAGATGTATTACATTCCCATAGCGGGATTCAAAAGAAAAAATAAGATTAATATTTTTAATGTCTTTTTTTTGATAAACTATAATATATATATCCAAATATTTCATCTTAAAACTAATTTTAAATCATTAATTTTTGTGTTTGGATTATGTATTATGAACTTTTAAATTTTATGTGTTTCCAATTTAATATTTTAAAAAATTTAAACTAAAAAATAAAAAAAAATTATGAATCGGGTACCCATTATCCGATTACCCGGGTACCCGGATATAGCAGGCCGGGACACGGGCCGGCTAAAGAGGTACCCGGATGAGCCGAGTACCCGGTTTTTTGGGTACCCGACAATGAACACCCCTAGTAGCAGTAGTAGCAACAGTGGCAGTAGTAGTAGCAATAGCAGTAGTAGCAGTAGCAGCAACAACACTAGCAGTAGTAGTAGCAGTAGCAGCAGCAACAATAGTAGCAGCAGCAGCAGTAGCACTAGCGTAGCAGTAGCAATAGTAGTAGTAGCAGCAGTAGTAGTACTAGCAGCACTAGCAATAGCAACAGCAGTAGTAGCTGTAGCAGTAGTAGAAGCAGAAGCAGCAATAGCAACAGCAGTAGCAGCAGTAGTAGTAGTAGCGGCGAGTTCCATAATTATATTCTTTTTTATTCAAACTTGCCTTACACTTATGACACGTTTTAATTTTTTATATCTGGTTTAAAAATTAATCACGAGATTAACCTAATCCTAAATTGAACTCGCTGTATGGACACGACGAGTTCCCTCCTACTTAACGACGTTCTGAGGCTAAGCATAATGATGTTTTTACATGATTGAACTCGTCGTGTAAACACGGCGAGTTTGGCTTGGATTGTAATTTATGTCATTTATATCTCAATACGTTTAGAAAAAAATGTTTAATTAAAATATAAATTTTGGAAGTTGTAAATTATCTAACATTTTTTAATTCTATTTGAATGCACAAATATTATAACCAATAAGTTGTAAAATGTTTTAAAGAAAATGTAGAAGTTGAAATGAATTATTTAATACTAATGTTTATGTTAAAACATGGCTAGCTAATAAAAATAAAACAACATATTTATGTTCAAGGTGAACATTTTGGCATTTTATGACCTGGAAGTCTACAATTCTCACAGAGTCTAAGTTGTCTGGTAGGCTCGCGGTCATGGTGACGCATGCCGGCCATATCATTCTAAATCTGTGTGGATCTGGGACGTCCTACTTTTTCCCTTCGCAGAGTTGGGTCAAGTAAAATTGTTGTTCATGTTTGCTCAACATTCCATTCAGTTTCACTGCCGATTGGTGGGAATTTTATTTCGTAGACCTTAAATACCGAATGAAGCCAGTATACAGGATCCACATATTCCTTGTAATCGATCCTGGCAGTAGAGCATGCAGCGATGACATGCTCGCATGGAGTCTTAAGTGCCTAGAATTTGCCACAATTGCACAACCTATGTTCGAGATCTACCTTGTACGATGTTGGGTCAAAACCCTGCATTGGTCGTGGTATCTCTGAGACACGAAAATAGTTGTCGTTATGCGAAATTGGCAGCACATGCAACCCGTTGGATTTAAAAATAGGTTTTTGAATTTCTTCTCGTATCTTTGGGTGGAATGTACTACCCATTTGCAGTATAACATATTATTTCCCCAAGGTTGCAAATAGCTTGTCGAAACGAAAGTACGTAGCTTTCACGTTAGCGGTCACTGGCAAATCGAACCCGCTTCAAAGAAAAATTGATTGCCTCAGCCAAGTTGGTTGTAATGTGGCCATATCTAAAACCACCATCGTATGCATTGGTCCATTTATCCTTGGGAATTTTTGCAACGTACTTGTTGCAGATTATTCCTCCCCTATAACTTTTCAAGCATTTGTTCAATATTTTCTTGAACTAGTTCGTACCCTGAGACACAACAGATTGAATAAATGAGATATAAGGAAACTAGTGATAAATACTACAAATCTTAATATGTATACATGCGTATAACGAGCCTGTGTTCATCGTCCTTCTTATATCGGCCATGATAGTTTGCGGCAATGTGGCGTATGTAGTAACGATGTTCAATGTTTGGAGATTGAAACTTTCTGCCCAAAGATTGGATCGCTAACTTAATCTCACCTCCTCGATCTGAGATCAAGCAAACTCGGTCTTTTTTATAATGTAATGGCATAGCTTTTTGAATAAAAAGTTGCATGAATCAGTATCTTTTTTGGGCACGAGTGCAAACGCTATAAATATTGTTTTACGATTGTCATCTTGAACAACAACTAATAAAAAAACTTGCTTGTATCTTCCATACAAGAATGTGCCATCAATTTGCACGACAGGCTTGCAGTTCTTGTACGTATTAGTACACTGTGAAAATGTCCAAAAAAGTTGTTTGAATTGGCAAACATCAGAAACCATACGGTCATTCTTGTAGTATGGTTTGGTTTCCAAATCTGCGATCGTTCTGGGGTTGTATTTCTTCATGATGTTTATCCAAGCTGGGAGCTCATTGTAAGAAGTGTTCTATTCCCCATGCAAATTCATGATTGCCTTATTCCTTCCCCTTAAAGTCTTTTTGTATGATGGCGTGTAATCGTATAATGTTGTAACATGCATCTACAACGCAGAAACAATGACTTTGGGGCTTGCCTGGATAATTGTTTGGATGCTCTCGGTGATGATTTGGATGATCCTGCCTGTAACCAACAACATAACAAGTATGAGGGCCGTTGTAGACTGTGATCTCCTAGACGTCCTCTGTTTTTCATCTTATTGACTCGCACCTTCCAGTTGCATCCCTATGCCGATTTCTGTCTACATCCGCATACGTATTTGAGTACATCACCTTGGAGTGTACACCATAACATATGTTGTAGTTTTTAACAACAACTTTCGCTTTGTCGCTTGTTATGAACTGTCTCTCTTCCCACAAGTCATATTTCTTTATTACAAAGTAAGAACCATCAAAACCCACATCAGGAATGTTAGCGAACTTTTACACGTCCATTGCCACCAAGTCTATTTCGTGCATGTGCGATGAAGGCTCGTACAGTGTTAGGGCACTACTGCTTGTAACATGTCCCAATTGATTTTCATTGAAGTTTCCAGGGGCGTCATCATTATTATCAGTGTCACTTTCAGTTTCAGAGGCAAAATCGGCAGCAACATCTTCAGGCTTCACGAATAACCTAACCTCAGCACCATCGCGGCCGCGCTCTTGAATCAATTCTTCTGGGGATGTATAGCCTTTATCACAATTCGTGAATGCATGGGTAGTTACAGAAGTCGTAGCCGTAGACCTGGGGGGAAATTAAGAGGAGTGTAGGTTGGCTCATTTAGATCGAATGATGCAACACAAAAATGTCAGACCACTGAAAAGATTGATCCACTAAGTCTTGGTTGATGCCCATCAACGTATGGGTTAAAGGTGGAAAGTTGAGTTGATGGTTGTTCGACGTTTAGGTCGAAGAAGTTGGCAGATGAGTATCGTGCTGTTGAACATATAGGTTCATCATGAAGCGCAAGGTTATAAGCAGGAACACCAAGATTGTAATCCCCCATCAAAGAGTTGAAATCATATGTTTTCGCCTAAGTTACGACTTAGTTTTCATTGTCACATGCTACTTCTCCACTAAAATCTACGTACCAGTAGCAAATTTCCTCTCCGTACCCCATTTGTGTGTTGACCATTACTTTAACATCGTTTTCATTGTCAATTCTCATTGTACCGTATGTCACTAGAAACAAGGATATTTGGAACCTATAATAGATAGCTTGTAGTGGTCTATTACGCCCGACATGTACTAGCCGTTTAATCTTCTTTACTAGCTCCTCCAAAGGAATGGTGCGAATGAATTTAATACGAAAAAAATTTTGGACTCAAAGTTTTTCGCGGTATTATCTCCTATATAGTTGCCATCGTAGTATACGATTACTGAGATTGGTACTGGTACCATTGTAAAATGATGTTTTTATGAGATTGGGAAAATTTTGAATTGAAAGAGAAATTATGGGGTTTGTTTGAAAGTTATGGAAAATGAGAAATAGATTAGCCGATAAAAATTTAATGAGTTTTTGAACTCGACATGTATGTACGGCGAATTCCCTTAACGTAATCCGTGTTAATTACATTTGTAGTGGAAATGTAAACTTGCAGCGCTATTTCAATTTTAAGCACCAAATTGTGACATGATGAGCCAAACTTGCCGTTCCCAGACGGCGAGTTTAGCCTAACTCGCCTTGCATAGACGACAAGTTTTGCTTGTCATGACATAATTTGCTGCTCAACTGGTATAATATACGAAGACACGAGTGTAACTCAACTTACTAGCAAAGCGAGTTTATGTTAGAATACCCAACTATAAATAACTGGTAACATGATGTTCGATTGTTTAAAACCTCCATTTCAAAATTTTATACTTTACGTTTCTGAAAATGCATTCAAAATCGAGGTCGTTTTATGTATTAATGGCACCTACTTGCACGAGCAAAGTTTTCCTTACAACATTAACCACGTAGGGGAGATCATGGTGTTAATGGCCAGCTAGTTTCTTACATGGAGCAGCCATAAACCACCGATTGAGAGAAATTAGTGACATTTGCATATTCCATGTTGAGTAACTTTGTGTAGCACCCGTTGTATCTCTCAATTTTCTATGTTTAGGCGGGAGTATGTTAACAAAGACTTCAAAAAAAACATACCTCTTCATACTTATTTTAATGCATTGGAAGCTGTATATAATACAAGTTTATAAAATTTATAAAATTTTGTACGTATTATAACTATATTAAATTTTTTATTTGTTGCCTACTATGTGAAGAGAACTCCCATAGGGGTGTTTAGGCACATTTTATGTTGCTTCCGGATGTTTTTCGAATAAATTTTTATGTTAACATTAAGTACAAGTGTTTATCTATACAATTATGCGTCCATCGCTCGGTCTAACATTCAAAAATTGTTCTGAAACATGCGTTGGAAACCCTACCAAGAGAACTCTCATAGGGGTGTTTACGCGCGTTTTACGCCACATCTGGATGTTTTTTCGGCCGAACTTTTTACGTTAACAACAAATACAAGTGTTTATCTATACGACTATGCGTCCGTCGTTCGGTCCAACATTCAAAAACTGCTCTAAAACATGCGTTGGAAATCCTACCAAGAAAACTCCCATAGCGATGTTTACACGTGTTTTACGCCACCTCTGGATGTTTTTTGGGCAAATTTTTTACGCTAACATTAAGTACAAGTGTTTATCTATACGAATACGTGTCTACCGTTCGGTCCAACATTCAAAAATCACTCTAAAACATGCGTTGAAAACCCTACCAAGAGACCTCTACAAAAATGCTGCTAAGAGGCTGAGAAGGTGGAAATGACGAGCGAAACTCGCTGGACATACACGGCGAGTTATAGCACTCATGAATCAACGCATTCGTTTCATACCACAATTGTTTTTTATTTTGTTATAAGAACCAAATTTACAAAGTTAACGCCACTACATCAATTATGTTGTACATTGTTTGGAATAAGGCTACCATAAATCATAACGAAAACTCCAATTACTGTTGTATTGTCTCATATTACGAAGTTCTGCTTACAACATTAGTTTTTTGAGAAACTGCGTGGTCTTACATTATTTAGGATGTAACACAAATGTTGCAGTCAGGTCTTGAAGGCATAATGTTGCACCCATTTTTATTCCATGCAACAGCCCATATGCATCTATAATGACATATACGGGTTACTGCATGTCATATTCTTTGTTGACTAACCTCGTTTTTTGTACGAACAACCTTGTAGCAGTAAAAAACAATTGGGCAGTCACTCATATCAATGAATTGTGGTACTGAATGAATATGTTGTATACTATAAAAAAATATTTACATGTACTCAAACATATTTATTAAAGTTCGAGGGTAGTTTATAATAAGTTTCTAATTTTTTTGTATTCTAAATATATCTTAATGTTCTCAAACATTAGTAATTCGTTATTTCTGATCGATTGCAACACTCTACATAGTTAGTTACGTGAAAAAAATAATCAAACAGAATATTTTTTGTCAACTAAACTTAAAATTTTATTAATAAAAGAAAACATTCATTGGGTCCGAAATTTATTAAAAGACAAATATCTAAAATTAATAAACATAACAAATTTTGTATACTCAACTCAAATAAATAATTAAACCTCTATGTACTGTGTAGACCTTGCTCCCATGTCGGGATAGGATTGGGGTTCTGGATCAGGTTCCTAGTCCTGTTCTTCTGGGATTTCAAACAAAGTAACATAAGCTTCACGTTGGGCTTCGATCATCAACTTTGGTTTGTTTTTTTGCCACAAACCACTAACGGTACTTAGAATTCAAGAAATTAAAATCATAGGGAATGGGATCACGGGCCAGCAACTTGATTGACCTATAAAGCCACCATGCTATGTATGACGAATATCTCTTTGGCCAATTCTTTTTGCTCTTACCCCGTAAGTCTACCTTTTCGAACTCATCCATATTGGTCCGATCCTCCGGCACAAGCTGGTGGTATCTAAACTGCCTAAGAACCTGATTGTCGTGAAAAATCTCGACAATCGCAAAATTTAGCAACGACATTACCGAACACTAATTTTCGACATCTTTGTAGGCATCGTCCAGAATCACATGGCGAATATCATCATCGTCATCATATGACATCCATCAAAATTGCAATAATACGCACATAACTGAAAAATTGGATAAAAATAAATTCAAATTTTAAAATTTCGATCTAAAAACAATTTTGCATTACCTGCTCTTTGCAATATATATCAATCTTCGTTCTTACTACGAGAATTAATTTTACATTCAACGCTTTCTTTTTGAATTTTTGAGCCAAATACATAGATAGGTCATGGTTTCCGTAAATAATATTTAAAATAACTATGGGAATTAACATTATTACCTTAAAGCGAATAGGAATTCAAATGGAGGATCGCAAATAGGAGCCAGAAATTGAAGCCTGTACCAGGCCCATGATTGTATCAGCACCACACACCCACCAATATCAGTGTGCACGAATCTATCATTGAGGTTTATCGGGGTCGATGTCTTGCACAACTGGTGGTACAGAAAACCTAATATTGCAGATCTACAACTAATTTTTTTACTACCTACGACGTCTCCAAGAATGGAAGGTACTGCGTGTGCTTGTGAGAACTCGATTTTTTCGGCATTAACATACCACCGATAAGGAGAAATATATAGGCTCGAGCAGTGCACTCAAGTTGTGGAATTTCCATCCACTTGAAAATCACTCTTTAGCCAAGTCAGCTTCACATGTTTACCGTCAACAGCATCCGCCGGTGGAGTCTTCCCCAGATACTTGGAGCAATAATCATAATCAAAATAATTATTCTGACCAATGACTGAACTGCCTGAAATTGGGACACCGAGATGCATAGCAACATCTTCAGAGGGTAATTGTGCACTCCCCGCACGGCATGTGGAAGGTACGCGTCTCCGATATCCAGCGCTCCACCAACCCATTAATCAACTGCGACACGATTTCAAACTCATGGATCTTTGACGCGTACCTAAAACCGGAATTCTCCAGAAATCTCATTATATGTTGGCTTGGTGGATCGCTCCATATCAAGCGAGGCCGAAATTTTGAATCCTCTTTCAACAAAACACAATATTTAAATTAAATTAGCACTTTATCATTTAAAAACAATAAATTAAAAGTTGCAAAAAAAACATAAATTCTTACCAACAATCTCATGTTTTTCGTGATGTGAGAATCTTGAAGTCTTAACCCTATTTTTTCCTCAGTAGTTATACGCAATTAAATGCCTAAAACATCACAAATCAATCGAATTTAAAATATTTTTGATTAAAATATTAACAACACAGTTTACTATTTGAATTAAAAAGTACGATATATAAAAAATTTGAAAAAACAAAATAAATCATAATCATAAAAAATATTCGTACTCTAAAAATATTAACAAACGTTACCTTTAACCTTTCGAATTATATGTGATCTTGCTTCTTTCAGTGTCGTCTAAGAAAATCTCACGGCTTGACAAATTATTTTGCTTTGCTCGAACAAAACATGTGAAATTTTTGTGTGTGTTCTAAACCCTGAACAAAACTATCTATTTATAAGAAATAAAAAAACCTAATTTGCAAAAAATCTAAAACAACCCATTATTTTTTTAGTAAAATATGTCACGGCCGTTAAGTATGAGGGAACTCACCTTTTTCATACGGTTAGCTCGCTGTTTTCATACGGTTAGTTCAGTTTAGGATTAAGTTAATCTCGTGATTAATGTTTAAACCGGATATAAAAAAATAGAAACTTGCTATAATTGTAAATCGAGTTTAAATAAAAAAATATATAATTATAGAACTCGCGGTAATGGTGCGGTGAATTCATTGTAAAGATCCTATTTGCGTCCTTATGGCAAAGAAAGCTATTATGTCTACAATTCTCACTTTCTGTCATTAGTCGAGCATTGAAATTTGAACAGGTCGTCAATACTGCTACCTGCTAATTAAGTGCTAACTACAAATCCAGACTAAGGGGTTCGAGTAGTGTTGAGCTCGACTCATCTCGTTAAAAATTTGAGTTGAGTTCGAGCTTAAATAGTTTTTAACGAGCCAGAATAATTTGAGCTCGATTCGGCTCGTTAAAAACTCGAGCCGAGTTCGAGCTTGAGTCGAGTTCAATCGAGTCGAATGTTGGCCAAGCTTTGACTGAGTCAGACTCGAGTAGCTCACGATTTGTCTCGTCTTATTTAAAGCCCTATTAGGAAAAAAAACTTTGATACATAAGTTGTGTAAGCTTGTTAATTTAAGGGTTTAGGGTGTCAGTTTAGGGTTTAGAAGTGTATGTTATTTGGTTTAGAATTTAGGAATTGGATTTTAGGGTTTAAGAATTATGTTTTAGGGTTTTAAGTTTAGGAATTTAGATTTTAAATTAAAAAAATTAGTATATTATATTTCTAGTAGCTCAGAGGCTTTTCGAGTTTGGTATCGAGTAGCTCGACTCAGCTCGTTAAGAACTCGAACCTCGAGTCGAGTCAAATCAAGTCGAGTATTGACTGAACTTTAATTAAGTAAAACTCAAGTAGCTGCGATCTGTCTCGGCTCATTTACAGTCCTAATCTAGGCCTGCTTAATCAGACTCCAAAAAAATGCCTTCATTATTACGAGAAAAAAAAACAAAAGAAAAAAGGCTTAACAGTCAAAAAAGTGCTCAAACTATACCCTTTTTTTTGTTAGGTGCCTAAACTTTGTTTTGGGCAAAATAGGTGCCTAACGTTTTCAACATTACTCAAATAGGTGCTCCGCAGATACTACCCATTAATTTTCACTGTCTGACAGTGTCATCTTCTTAAGATTTTGAAATCATATTTGAAAATAAATAAAAATTAATAAAATAAAAAACCTCAAATTTCACAAAATAGCCCCAAAATTTGAAATCCCTAACACCCAAAACCTAAATCCCGATTTGAACTAATTTCGCCGATTATCGCGCCGCCGCCCATCACATCCGTCGTTGGACCATCACGACCATTTACCTCATCACCTCATCGTCAAAAATCGACCGACACCGTGTTAAATGTCGAAATCGTTGATTGATTTGCGACGAACAGCGGCATAATAGACGATGAATGGTGTGTGAGTCATTCGGCGAGGGGAGGGCGCTTCATTATGTCGCCGGAAACGCGACCAACGCCGATGGGAGTGGCCGAATTTGGAGAGTAGAAATTTGAGAACTATTTTGGGATTATTTGAAAATTTTAGAATATTTAAAAATTCTAGTTTATTTTTTAAAAAATAAAATTCAGAAAACGTTTAATATTACCACGTGTTCGATTTTGATTGGATAACGAAAAAAAATTAACGTCTGACATGACCAAACCTTAAATGGGTTATGAAATAAAACGTTAAACACCTATTTGGCCCAAAATATAATTTAGGCATCTATTTAGAAAAGAGTATAATTTAAGCATTTATTTGACAATTAAGCCAAAAAAAGTTTATTTTTTGGTCTTAAGAATTCCAATTCCTTTAGCCATTAAACGCATGTTAGTAGGCCCCATAGCATTACCCCAAAGATACTCATACATCAACCTCCACATGATCCTAAACCTATTTTTGGATTTTTTTTTGTTTTTATTTATATTCTCATATTATATATTTAAGTTTAAGATTTAGAGTTGATGTTTAAAGTTTAAGGGCAGAGAATTTTTATTTTTATATTTATTTATATTAATATTAATCTTGATTAGGGTTTCCAACTACTTTCATAATCCCAATTGAAATCCATTAATTCATGAGGATAACCATCCTCAATCCTTTCTTTATAATCCGTCTAAAGAAAAAAAAGAAATTATAATGAATAGAATTTGTCCTTTTTTACTTCTTTATATGCATTACCAATAATTTTATGTCACATGTATTATCAATAAAATAAAAATAATCAATAAAGCAGTAAAAAATATTCATTAATATACGTGACATAAAATCATTAGTGGACCATATAGAATGCAAAAAAAAGTAACAGAAGAATATTGTTCAACTATAAAATAAGGTTATGAGCAATATAATAATAATAATAATAATAATAATAAACTTTAAATCCTAAAAAATATAGCATGCCCCAAATTCTTTAAACTCTAATCCTAAATACTAACATTAAACCTTAACCTTAAACTCTAAACTTAATTTTTCTACATAGAACATAATTAAGGACACCAAAAAAAAGATTTTATTCGTACCAAACCAACTAACATGTAATTTAAGGTATATAACTTGTATATCTAGTTATCTTTTTAAGTGATGTATACATATGCTATATATATATTGGTGTCATCTTTCCTCTTACAACTAACATGATTCTTATCTTTTGTTGTATCGGTTAATTTCTATTTTCTAGTCTCTCTTTTTTTCATCTCTTTATTTTCTTAAATATCATGATAAAAGATGGTATAAAGCGGATCAAAAAGTGTCTTAGCATGTCTGGAAACCATGATTTCAGAAGCAGCCCATAGCTTTGTACCTTCGTTCGAATTCGAACCAAGTTTCGACGTTGGTGATTCATTGCAGTCTGCAAAGTATTTCCCACTTATATTTACTAGTCTTGGATGCGTTGCTACGTAGCAAATCGTGGCAGCTGCCTGAAACATGGACAAATGAGAGCCCCATTGTCCATCAAAATCACCCACTTCAACTTCATTAATCAAAAGCTTTACATGGACAAATTAGATTTTATTACGACCGAGAGTTGATACCAGGAATTTAAATAGAGGTCGTCTATATTATACGGATACGAATATGAGTATTGGTACGAAAATAAGAACGAAAAACAACAATTTTAAAATTATAGGGTACAAGTATGACAAAGTATTGTAAATATAAAATAAATTTTATATTCTAAAAAATATAAAAATAAATAGTTATAAAAAAATCATATGAGCATGACATCACACATTCTTATATACTTATAATTAAATCATGCAAACAAGAGAAAGTCAAAAAAAGAAGAAAAACACAAAAAAGGTGAGTGAATAGAAGAAGAAGAAAAAATAAGGAGAGGAAATACTTGAGAATACCCAAATTATACCTAATATGTCTTCGATAAAATGATATATCGAACACGAGGTACGACATTAGATTAACGTATTCGTACTTCGTAAGCGAAATAAGCAATATCTATCTCCTTCAAGTTCTAAAAAATAACAATAGAAACTCGTCACATGCTTTAGGCGAGTTCCCCTAATTTTTTAATCCTAAAATTCATGTTATTTTTTTGATGTTTGAGCATGTTTTTAATAATGTTTGAGAATATTTTTTCATGATGTTTGAGAATCTACAGGGACAAGCTTATAATCACGAAATAATGTGTATTGTAAAACCCAATTTGTTGTAAATACCAAATTATTCGTGGGTGTGATTCTAGGCTCTTCATCCCTCGATGACAAAGGGGATACTCCTTATTCTGCAATAAATTCTTTTAAATTATTTTTATAATGCTACAAATATCATTATTAATCTACAAATAATTAAATAATTATAAATTTATACCAACTCTAGCATGTTAGACGTAAAATGCTTACCTTCTAGTCGCAACAATGGTTCACGTAATGCCATCTTCAAACAACTCTACAAAACTATTTGATTTACAACAACAAAAATTTCAATTTTATAGAAACATGAATATATTAAGCAAATTTTAAAAATTAAAAACATAAAATTATTATTAATACTACTATTTCCTAAAATCAATAATATTAATAATTTTCTTTTTATCCATATATTAATAAAATTAATATAAATATCACATATAAATAATATTTTTAATGATTTTTTATTAAGTAGAGTTACAATAGTATTCTCAAGGCAAATGTCGATATTCGAACCTACACAAAAGGTGAAGCGAATGAGCATCCATGACCATTAGACCAATTAGTGGATCACAATTACCTTATTAATTATACTACTGCTAACATTATATTAAATATTTTTTATGTATTCAAACTAATTCCTTAAATAATCTCAACCATAACGAGTTGCTGCTACAATAAAATAGTTGCTAGCAGGGTTAGCTACAAAATACCCCACCCTGAACAAAGTTGTATGTTTGTATCATCATGTCTATCTATCAACCTACCATGTAATTTGGCACTGACAATCTCTAATACAAGAAAACACTTCTTCTACAGTTCTAATTTTATCTCTAGTTGGCTAGCATTGCGTTTCTCCCATATGCACACCACGCAAGCTTAAGAATAAGCACTACGAGAGACTTATTTGTCAGCTCCACAATTGCCCACTGTAGCTTTTCTTTCCAACTCCATACAGCTTTGTTAAGACAACAAAGCCTCAATACCGGCCCTCAAACTTACTTTGCAAACCAACACTCAAAGAACAAGTGATTGCGAGAATCAAGATCACTTCCACATAACCGACAAGTAGCATTCACATTAATCCCCATCCGAAGAAGCATGTCTGCAGTTGGAAGCCTATCAAGGATGATCATCCAAGCAATAATAAAATGTTTTGGTATGTGGGCTACTTCTGCCAGCTAACTTTACTCTTCTTTTCTCTAATCTCCTCATAGACCCAACTGGTTGAAATCCCATGCAAGTTATGCCTGGCAAATAAAACTGAAGCTTCAGCTCTAAGCTTTAGCAATTTTTTTAAAATTCAGTTGTGATGGGGCTTAGCTGCAATCGACCAGAAACTTTCCTCCTTTAGAACATAACTCTGAATCCAAGCAACTCACAAAGACCCTTCTCCAGCAAGGATATTTTTTATGAGAGAAAGGGAACAAGCTTTACTCCAATAACTAATATATTTAAGGCCAAGGCCTCCCTCAGATTTTAGTGTAAAAATCTGCTGTCAACAAATTCGAGTACCCTTCGTTGGAGAATCGCTTTCTTTCCAGAAAAATTTGGTACAAAGTTGCACTATAGTTTCGGAAAAAATAATAACTCTTATCGACTATAACGACTAAAAAGAACATAAACATTATTCTTTCAAACTTACTTTTTTAAAAAAAAAAAAAAAACTTAAAAAATTTCTCCTCCACTAGATTTAATTCAAACTAAATACCTACAAAAAATTTCAACTATAACAATTACATAAAATATGACATTAATCTAAAATAATTATTAACCAAAAAATTATCAAAAACAACAAAAATCACGTCGAATTTTCTCTAACTTTACTTCCAAAATTTCCTCTCCACTAGATTTTATTCAACCAAAAAACCGACAAAAAAATATAAACAAAAAACAAATTACGTAAAATATAACATCAATCTAAAACAATTTTTAACCAAAAAATTATAAAAAAATAACAACAAAGTTCCTCGAATATTCTCCAATTCAAGGTGTAAATTTCTTTTTATAGTCTCGGATTGTTATATGTATAACAACGATAAAATGAATAGATTTGAAGAAGGTTGTCCGTGCCTGTTTTGACGATGAAGTACCTAAAATCAAACGATCAGAAAATATGAAAACGATGAATAATGAAAAAACTGAGAATAAAAATGTAGCGGTGTTGCAGGATTTAGGAGTTCATTGGTGAATGATTGAAAAGCTCAGGAAGGATCAAATTTTTGTTTGATAATATCTATTGAAATTTATGTATTATAATGATAATATTTATTATTATCTTTTTATATTATATGCATAATTTTAGTAAACAATATTAAACAATGTCGCTAAGTACTAGTTAAAAATAATTTGGATAATTTAGTTAAAAATAATTAATGGGTAAACTTCACCAGAGGTCCCGTTTGTTTAGATCTTATTCTATTTCAGTCACCAATTTTAAAAAATGATTATTCTTGACACTTACGTTTTCGTTCTGATTTATTTTGGTCATTGTATCATTAACACTCGTTAGCTTGATGACGTAACACGGTAGTTAAAATGATTAATTTTTAATTTGACCCAAACTTTAAACAAAATATTCTCTCTACCTTACTTTTATCTCACAAAGTGGGACCTTAAGCCAACCCGTCACCTTTTGTTCTCTTCCCGTCCCTTCCCCTAAACTTCTGATACCATGGCAATATAACTGGACCATCATCATGTTTGGTTAGTAAGAAAATATGAGAAAATGGAGAACCTGTATAAAAAAGCACAATTTTCCAAGCTTTCAAAATCCATCAAACCACCCCCTCCAGAATACCAATTAACATAAACCAAAAAACCCATCATCCAAATCTTGTGTTTTTGGTCTTGAATATACATATGACAAGTCTCTTCTCGGTTCTGAATCCTATTCCGATGGCTCTTTTCTGAGTTTCTTCAAAAACGCTGCTTTTATACTCCAAAGCGATATATCTACTTTTTTTTCTTATCTTAAAATAAATTCTAGGTTTAAATCATAAAAATAATTCATTTTTTCTCTTTCATTTTGCATGTTTAGAACCTGGGAAGCACGGGTACGACATTCTCATGCCATTTCAAGTACCCGAAACGTCCCAGGGATGGGTACGGGACAGGTACGGCTGGGGTACGTACCGAGGACGGTCCATGTTGACGGGGTGCGGCTACAAGTTACCGGGGATGGTTGGGATATTTCCGGGGACGTTTCGGGGAAGGCATATGAACTTCACGCGCGTCCCCAAGGCTATTTTGCAACTGCGCTTCGACATGGATTCCGACAGCCTCACCGGCTGAGGCTGAGCGACCAACGAGAAGAAAAGCGCCGTCGAAAAAATCAGGTGAAAAAAGCTTAGACAAAGAAGGAGAAGTTGAAGAAGGAGCTGTTGAAGAAGAAGCATGCCTGAGAAAAACACGTGAATTTTTTTTTTTAATTTCTTTCTCATTTATTAGTGATTTTTATGACTTTTGTCAGTTTGTGGGGCTCAATAAAGGGTTTTTCTTGCTTTATTTAATTATAAATGAGTCTATTTTGCCTTTTGCAACAGAATTCATAAATACGTTTTTATACTACTTTATTTTCAATGAAGAAAAAGCTATATTATTTATGAGTATTAGTTGCTTTAAATAAGATTATTTTTACTTTAACTTTTTATTAATATTCTGTTTCTACCAGTTCTTTAATTATTATTATTATTATATAATTTTATTTTATATTTATCGTATCCTTGTTCTATTCGTACCCTATAATTTTGAGAATTGCCGTTTTTCGTCCCCATTTCCGTCCCCGTATCCGTATCAGTGCAACATAGTTTAGAGCAGAAACAAAATGGGTTTATCCATGGGAGCTTAAGAAACAACTCAATTATGTACAGACTTGGTTCATTTTGTTGAACAATGAACAAAAGTATCACTGCTTTTTCTTCTTATTTTTGTAGTTCATTCAAGCTTGGATGACCATTTAGCTAGCTGGTTTTGTTTAAATCAATCGAAGTATCAACGTGCAACTTCAGATTCTGGAACGCATATTCGCTGGTTTCATATCTCATCCTGCTATTGCAGTCATATATATATTCAAGACTAAAAAACAAGATTTGGATGATGGGATTTTTGGTTTATGTTAATTAGTATTATGTAGCGGGTTTGATAGATTTTGAAAGCTTGAAAAATTATGTTTCTTGTATACAAGTTCTCCATTTCCTCATATTTTCTTACTAACCAAACATGATGATGGTCCAGTGATATTGTCATGGTACCATACGTTAAGGGGAAGAGAATAAAAGGTGAAGAGCTGGCTTAAGGTCTCACATTGTGGGATAAAAGTGAGGTCGAAAGAGTTTAAGGGCTAAATTAATATTTTGTTTAAAATTTAGGGGTTAAATTAGAAATTAACCCTTTTAACTATCGTGTCACGTCATCAAATTAACGGGTTTTAACGGCGCATTGACCAAAATAAAACAGATCGAAAAGGTAAGTGACAAAAATAACTTTTTTTTTCTAAATGGGTGACTAAAATAAAACAAGACTCAAACAAAAGGGACCTCTGATGAAGTTTACCCATAATTTATTTATTTTATATTTTAATATTTAGTACAATAATTTTATTAAACTTAATATATTTTACTAAAAGTGTATTTAATTTTTTTTTGTTGTGCTTCCGGTTTCCAGGTATTAACCCTAACTAATCAGAACCGATCCACATCGCACAACTAATTTTGGTGAGTAAGTCTCTCAACAAAATTTTTCTACATATACAATGGTTTGAACTCGAGACTTACTTAAGTTATATCAAACTACTTATCATTTGGATCAACTGTTAATTGTGTATTTATTAATACTATTACTAAAGCTTTAATCAACTTGTCCTTAAAAAATAATTTTATAACTATTTCAATTTTGACAAATCTAACTAGAATTGCAAAGATCGAGGTATTTTCGGTAAAATATACACCCAATTCACATTAGAAAATAAAAAACGGCTGAATTAGCAAATTTAGGTCTGAAAGCCGGCAAAACTGGTAGGATTATCCAAAATATATATATATATATATATATATATATATATTTCGGAATATGGGTACTTGAATTCGTAGTTTGAAAAGTAAGTTAATTTTTACAGTGCTGATAAAAAACGCCATGTACACATGGTATTATCCTTTAAATATAAATACTTTAAATAAAGTCAACGTTAACTATTTTGGCTTAAAAATAAATATTCAATGCACAATATCATATGCAAATAGCGATTTTTTATGTACAGTACACAATGTTACGTGCATATAACGTCTTCTCCCATTTACCATAAACTTTAGCTTAATTTTTAAAATATGAGTGGAAGATCTCTATATTCCAAATTTTTATTTTGGAGTGGATTATCCCCTAATTTTGCCCTGAAAGCCTATGCCAACGATCCATGGGAGGAAACTTTAACCGAATTCAGAAATGAGGGGTTTTAAATTTGTTTTATAGAATGTGAAAACTTAATTAATAAAGAATTCAGAGATAAAAAATGGATATTTTTATCTAATATTTAAAGGTTTAGATTAATATTTTATTTAAATTTTAAGTGCTAAATAAAATTTAAAATTATCGACTAATGTGTCAAATTATCTAACTAATGAGAGTTAATGACTAAATAATCAAAATGACTCTCTAAATTCGCTATTCAAAATAGAACAAACTAAAAATAAAGAAACTTGGGTATAATTTACACTTACTAAATCCAGGGGCAAGAGGATGCCATTCACAATTGATTTTTTATAGGTATAAATATTTAATTTATTGACTAATTAATCTGAATCAAATATTATAAAGATTATTTGTGCAGACGACCTTAAACCCAATTTGCTCATGTGTAAAAGTAATTAGGAGTGACATTCGATTGAGTCGAGTAAAAATATTTCAAGTTAACGAGTCCTATTTTTAAATTTGAATTTCGAGTCGAATTATTCAAATTTCTTTCAAATCTATAATGTTATAATATTTTATTTTCAATTTAAACAACTTTATATAACCAAATACAATACACATATATATTTCTTTATAGGGTAAACTACATAAATTATCCCCGACTATACTCCAATTATTTTTTGCATCTCTTGACTATCAAAAGTTACAAACTGATCCCCTGACTTAAAAAAAGTAATAAATTAGTCCAACGCTGTTAAAATTTTAACAACGAATAACCCTCAAGTTCTACACTTATTTTAATTTGACCCTAAATCAAAAAAATTAACCTACATAATTTTAATAGTCTATCAATTTAGTCTATCTACTTCCTTTAGTTAATTTGATCCTGCGACCAATCAAAAACAAATAAAAAAAAACCCAGCTGTTTCTTCTTCATATTCCCTAAAAGCTTTATTCTCAGGATCTGTTGCTCTTCTAATGGGCGGCAACTGAGGAAACTTCCAACTTTCTCATCCTTTTGTACTCTGTTTGTCTAGTGAAATTGTGAAAACAAAACAAAAGAAAAATGACCCTTCAAGTTCTTTGAAATCTGGGCATTATTGTAATCTCAGGTACTTTTTGGGGTTGATGGACCCCAATTCCAAATTGCATTCTTTTTGCTTGAATTTTCTGGCTTTATATTGCTATTTGTCTTTCAAAATCTGGGTTTGTTTCCCATATTGAAAGTAATTGTTGGTTTTGACTTTTCGTTCTTAATTTGCGGTACTGGGTATTTGATTTTTCCCTTGATTTCGCCTTTGTGATTTAGAGTAGATCTGTTGGTACTTATTATCATTTATGAGCTATTTTCTATTATTTTAGAATTAAATCTAATAATTTTACAGTGAAAAATTGAATTACACTGAAGAAAAGACAAGATGGGGAAGAAAGCAAAATGGTTGTCTTCTCTAAAGAAGCCTTCAGCCCAGAAACCAAGAAAAAGAGAACCCGGGTCTGAGAAAAACACTCCAAACAACAGTTTATTAGGTGAATTATGATGGCCTACACATGTATGAACATGATCACAAATGAAATTGTTATGTTAGGACTTTGCTAGAATGAAATAAAGAATTAAAAATAAAATATAGTGTAATCTGCCCAGAATGTTCTGTTCTGGGCAATGACCTTGAAAAATCACCAAAAATTGTATATAATAAATTTAAGGCTAAAATTTTTATGGACAGCATCTTGGAATGTCTAAATTCACTAAGAGAAAACAGAGTTAAACTCTGGGCTGTGTACTGAAATGTAGAGTAGAAATACTAGAGACGGTGTAAACTGCTCAGTAAAGCAGGATGCCCT
Organism: Hibiscus mutabilis; assembly: GCA_019671005.1. Taxonomy (NCBI): domain Eukaryota; kingdom Viridiplantae; phylum Streptophyta; class Magnoliopsida; order Malvales; family Malvaceae; genus Hibiscus; species Hibiscus mutabilis. Next base: position 43,969,938 of record CM033715.1, on the reverse strand, counting down.
GTCTTTGAGTAAAAAATTGTATTAATTGGCTAAGAACTAAAATGCAAGCCTTATATGGTCATAAAGACAATTTTGTTAGCTTTCCAACGGTGTAAACTAATCAAAATTCCGACGCAATTAAAAGATATAATTATTTAAAGGGACAGTGTGCAAACAGCCAGGCAGCAGTGTCCTGGGCAGTTTGGGACTGTTTTTGCACCTAGAAGCAAAATGTTTCCAAAACAGTTTTGGGACATTGTAATCTGTCCAGTTTATGTCCTAAAATGAGGTAATAACAATATAGAGATGAACAAGTAAGAAATGCTTAAAAGAAAGCACAAAAGCATTAGCTAAATGTTAGGTACAAATGTGGTAACATTATTGCTATATATGTGTGACATCATGTGAATGTTTTGATGAATTGTATGTGTTATGCTTGCTAGACCAAGGGCAGCAAGTTGTGGAAGAGGAAGAGAAGAGTGAACATCCCAAAGCAAGAGGCAAAGGGAAGACTTAGGTCCTAACCAATCTTGCTATTGTGTTAATTCAATGACATTGTCATGTAACATGACCTAATATATATTTGGCTAATTAAGAGAAGAATGGTATGAATGACAACTTGTTTGATGCCATGTTCTAGTTGTTTGCTTGATTGTTAAGCAAATGAAATGAAATGCTTGACATGTTACATTGCTTATGCCAAAGGTAAGAAATGGCATGCTTGCTTGGAGAATAACGTACGCACATTGCATACATATGAATGTGTTTGTGATTGATATGCGTGACTTGTTTGATATGAAATGAACAATGGTACCACTTGGTGTTCATGCCATTCGAATGGCATGGATAAACTTGTATTGGGAGTTAAGACTCCATAAGCCTAAGGGCTTGGCCTTTGAATGGCATACTTATGTCTTGATTAATGAATTGTATAAAGCTTGAATGAAATTGTTAATCAAACAACTTTGGTATCTAGTTTGGATAGATAAAAGGGCATGCCTTAGAATCTTGAGCTCATATTGGCACGACGGTGTATATTGGCACTTCGGTGCATATTATTGAAGATTTGATTATCTAGTGAACTAAATACCAAGGGTATTGTAAGATGAATTAATAACTTGAAATGAACATTGTTTGTCTTGGATGTGTGATGTGAACATTACTTGACTTATAAGATTTTTGAACGAACATCTTTGTCTTGAAAGATAACACATGAATGATTGTATAACTTGTTACTTCCCATGAAAGAAATGCATAGATGATGTTATTGTGCAAGAATGTCAACTTGGTACTTGGTATTTTTGATTGCTTGTCTTCTAAGCAATAACTCGAATAGTATGATATGTATACATGATGGATGTTGCTATGTTGAATGTGTGATATGGGAAGCTTGCCTATGTTTACCCCATTCATTTGAATAGATTATGACATGTAGTGATGGACTTAATTCTTTGAAATACTTGTAAACTTGGATATGTATACTTGAAATTGGTTAGCTTAGTGTTACCTCACTAAGTACATAACTTGTACTTACCACTCTACTCTTCATTCTTCCCATAACAGATTAAAGACACTTTCAAGAGGAGCAAAATAGAAAAGTAGATGGACTAAATTGAAAGATTATTAAAATTATATAGTTTAATTTTTTAAAATTAAGATCAAATTAAAATAAGTGTAGAACTTGAGGGCTAATTATATAATTATATCAATTTTTATTAATTGCCATGTCACGAGCCATTAAAATTTTAACGGTGTGAACCAGTTTATTATTTTTAGGCTAAACTATAAAATAAGAGCACAAGCTATGTATATTTTTATAATAGGTGCCTAAACTATTTTTTGGTTTAAATAAGTGCCTAAACTTTTATTTTGGCTGAAATAGACGTCTAAACTATTTTTTAGCTGAAATAGGTGCCTAAATTTTTATTTTTAGTTATTTTGAAGTCAATTTTGGCATATATTTGGGCACCTATTTCAATTAAAAATAAAAATTTAGGCACCTATTTCAGTCAAAAATAAAATTTTGGACACTTATTTTAGCCAAAAAATATTTTAAGCACTTATTGTAAAAAAAAGACATAGTTGAAGTACTTATTGTAACTTTTTTAAGTTGGGAGATAAGTTTGTAACTTTTATAGTCGATAGACGCAAAAGATAATTAGAACATAGTCAAGGGACCATTTATATGGTTTATTCTTTTTTATATTCTTTTATATATGATATATATAAGACAAAATTAACGAATTCGACTCGATCTTCACAATTAATCCATTAATTATTATAAAAATTCAAGTTATTCAAATTTTTATTTTATAACTCAAGATTTATTTGTATTTTTTTAATCTAATTTATAAAATTAGAAGTGGTTTTTTAGGGTCAAATAATTTGATATTTTTGAGTCTAAATTTTGCCCACCCCTAAAAAGTAATCATACACAGAGAAACCCAGGAAAGAATGAAACACAAACTGAACTTTGAGTGTAATACCATCCTTCATAAATCTAACAGCTGAGGAAAGAGGAGCATAGATTAATTTTATTTAAGGTTCAAACTATTCAATCATGTACAAAGTTATATGGTCCAATTGTATTTTTGGCCGCAAATCCAGGGAAAAGTCATGGGACAAATAATCCGGAAGTCCGGATGAGGAACCAATGTTCAAGTACTTGAGTGCCAAACTACCCGCTCCTTGCTTCAAAGCAAAACCACTGTCAAATTTGTAGAAGAGATCTACAAAGTTTACTATATAATATGATAACATGGCATAAGGTGTTGCAGCATAAACAAAACCAGTACAAAGTTGATGGAACCATCTGCACAAAAGCAGGCCGAAGCTCGGGTACAGGAGAGCAAGAGATTGAAGGGAAAGAGAGCGAGGTTGTACATAGTTCGCCGCTGCATATTCATGCTGCTTTGTTGGAAGGATCATGGAGATAAAAATCATTGGTAAAATCAAACGTTCATGCCGGATGCTATTTTAGGCATTTAGATCACAACAAAATTATGCAACATTTGTATAAGAATCACATAGCATGGGCTAAATTGAGAGATTCACTTGCTGTAAATGCTATAGAATGTAACAAAAGTACAGTCTTTCTCTTAGATTTTCTCCTTTTTCTTATGCCAAGCACAGTTACCTGCATTTATCTAATCTTCTCAACTATACTTTCCTTAAAAAAGCGAATAGGCGTACAGTGGACTAAGCCATCGAGATAGCAACTTACAGATATCTATATCAAGTTCAAAATGCACAAAAGTGCATTCAAAGAGAAAAAAAGTGGCCAAGGAATAAATACCTAACACTTAGGTTGACATAGCATGAAAGTTATAACTTCTATGTTCCCCAACAGTTCCCGGGGCTAAAAACAGGCCACCTTACCGTGTAAGGACATGCAAGCACAAGAAGTAAATCTAAACCTTTCTTGTGAACCATGGCAGAATTTGAAACGAGCTTTAGCAGCGTATAATCTTCAGGGCATAACCATTAGAGTTAGACACCTAATTTACATGGAAATACTGCCCCGTTTGAAGTTAGGTAGGAGTTATAGCTCAATCTTAGCATAGTTAGATGTTTGATCTTCATTTTTCATTTTCCTGTCCACTAGTGAATGCCAATAGAGAGAAAAGGAGAAATAATTGCAGTTGAAAAAAACATGGTTCTACATGTTTGAGAAACACTAAGGCTCGGTTCAGCAAAGATGTTCAGACGCCCGTTGAGAAACACTCAGCCGATTGCTCAAAAGCTGGATTTCACAGAAGTGGTGAAACGCCCGTTTGGGTGCTAAATCAGGCGAGAAAACAGGGGTCAATGCCCGTTCAGCGACCTATTCAGCATTGCTTCTCCGTTGGCAACGCCTTGGAGAGGCATTGCTGAACCAGCCCTAAATACTAAATCCCATATGCCCCCAAAGGCTCCAAATCATTTACTACCAAAGAAAAAAAGCTGAAGCCTACCACTCCCAAATTAATCACCAAGGTCGAATCCGAAACAAATGCAAACCAACAAGTTGAACCCAGAAGCTGTCGAGAAAAAGGGATGGGCAGCCTACAGCCATATCCTAATGAAACAAAACAAAAAGGAAAGGTAAAACTTTCTCCTTCCTAACAAATGCACATATTCGTTCCAAAGGTTCCAAAGAACTGAAGAAATCATAATAAAAGAAACCACATCAGTAATTCCTTCAACTGATAACAGAAAGACATTGTCATAACAAAACCTAGGAATCAAATGCAAGAGTAAAATCAAGCTCCATATATTTCGATCGAGGGTTTTGACTTCATACATTTGAGAAAACAAAGCATCAAACAAGCCAGATCATTTTATATCCAAACGAGAAAACAAGAAAAGAAACAGCCTTTATTACATAACAAGTCCAATTTTCAATCAGAAGTAGCAACAAACTTAGAACATATAAACTTTTCTTCTTCTTTCCCATGTAAACAGAACCCTAAATCAACAGAAACCGAAAATATATGGCGTGGCAAGTACCAATATTTAAGAGTAGGTGAGGGGACGGTCCTTGGCCTCGTCGGGATTGTCGTCATCGTCGGGATCGTTGGTTGAGAGGTTGACACAGGAGAAACGCTCGAGGGAAGAGAAGAAGGCGGAGACCACAGTGGCGCTGACCCAGGAAGCCACCTCTCCCAACTTCTCGCGAGAAATCAAGCTGGGTGGATTATCGTTGTTATCCATTCTTGTTCTTGGTCTGGAGTCGATTGGATTAAGGAGATTTGAAGGGCGGGTTGATCGGGGCTTTTCACTGCATCTCTTGTCGGTTAAGGGGTAAAGCCGCCAAGGTTCTAGAAGGTGCTAATAGTTAGTACTATTTATTTTGACTAACTAAAGGGATATTTAGCTGTCAAATTGCGCATGGTATCATAGTACCCTCCCAGGGTAACACCCGGAGCTGAACTCCTCGGATGCGCATTCTTTTATTTTTTTTTCTTTTAATTAATTTTTAAGGGGTCTGCCCAGGTTAATGTGGGCTAGTTAACTGTCCAGGTTTCTAAAGCGGACCTAAATAGGGATGGTGAGGGTCAATCCAAGTTGGATATATTTTATCTTCGAGTTGATTCTGATCCTATATAATAAAAGTACAATCTTATTTTGATTTGACCTTAAAATTTTAACAAACAAATTTAATAAAATTTCAATCGTCTCGAAAAAATTAATAAAAATATTAAATACTATATATAAAATATATAATTATAAATAAATGAAAATATTCATCATAAATTTGATTCAAACCCCATTTTTTTTTTCTAAAAAACAATCACCCCTACCGGGTCGAGTCAAGTCAGGACCGATGGACCATAATTTTGGCACCCCTATATCTAAATCACTCCTCTCTATCAGACTAACAGAAGTTTTATCTTAAATACTTTTATTCCAATCCCTCCATCTCTTCGACCTATTGGTGACAAACGAATCGTTCGATTCGAATTATTTTGAGCAAGATAATTTCAGGTATGATTACATTCGGTTTAGGTTCGTCTCAGGTCGAATCGAATTTGGTTTGGCTTTAGTTTGTGTTTATGGTAATTCGAGTATATCACGTGTCTGAAGGAACAAAGCCGATCTTAATTATGAACCTCTAAAATAATCAACCCTTTTTAATAAATGGGTATCTTAATCATCGCGGGTTAATATGAGATTGATGTTCGATTCCAATCGATTTAGGTAAATAGATTTGGGTTGCTTTTGGTTTTTATTGTCTTCGGTTCAACTAAAATTCAAGTCAGTTTCAGTTCGATTCAGTTTATTTCATGTTTCGGATCAAGTTCGGGTTGTCATGTTCTGGGCGATATCAGATTCTGAGTTGAGTAAATCAATTCGGATCTCGGGCCTCAGATCAAGTTTGTCAGGTCTACTCCAACCTAATCAATTTTTTTATGATAAAACATTTTATTGAAATAATATATTAATAAAACTTAGTTCAACAATTAATCATATATGGAGAAGTAAAAAAAATATTTAAGCCTATTAATTTCGTTCTTAATCTTCGAATAGTAGTTTTTAAATTTTTATTTAAAGATTATATAAAAATATGAAAAGATTATAAAAAACTTTTACATAATATTAAGTAGAATCGTTAAATAAGTGCTCAAACTATAACTTTTGTTTTCAGTTAAGTGCATGAACTGTTTTTTAGGTCAAATACATGTCAAATGTTTCATTCTGTAGCTCTTTTAAGGTTTTTTCGTCATCAACCGTTAAAAAATTCTTCATTCAACACATGCCATTTTTTTATTTTTTAATTTCTGAATTTCGTTAAAAATTTTAAAATTTCAATTTCTTTCAATCAAACCCTCAAATCAAATCTCCCTCATCGTCTAGCACCTCCCACAAATTGGTGGTTCGCAATTTACCACCCAATCGTAGCGTACCTTACCGTTCGTCATCTCTCACCCTCTAACCGTCGGTCAGAAACCCAATCGATCTTTTTTTCTTTATTGTTTGATGTTCGTCAACGAGGCAATCGATAGTTCATTCGTCATTTTTTGACGACAGGGTGATGTGATTTTTAGTTATGGGGGTTCAACAAAGGCAAGGGTGATTGATGGTGGTCGGAGGAAAAAATTTAGGGATCAATATTCGATTGATTGGTCTAAGCTTATCGACCAAAAAGATTTGTCTAAGTCACTTCGTTTCTTTTTATTTAGATATTTATAGTTAGGGTTTTGGGAATTTTTTAGAGAAATTAAAGATTTTTGGGTTTTTTTTATAAAATTAAACATTTTATGATTTTTTAAAATAAAAATTAAAGAAACCAACGGGGGTTGGTCCAAGTGGTAAGTAGCTAGTATCACTTAAGCAGGTCTCGGGTTTGAGGCGTTGTGTATGCAAAAAATCCTCGCTGGGAGATTACCCACCAAAGCTAGGTGTGCGACGCGAGTCAGTCTGGATTAGTCACGGCGAAGCCCTAGACACCAGAGGACAACCAAAAAAAATAAAGAACATAAAAATAGGCCACATGTAAAATTTTTAGTGGATAACTGAAATTTTTAACGTCTATCACGAAAAAACCTTAAAAACGTCATAGAAGAAAACGTTAGGCACCTATTTGGGCTAAAATCCAAGCACCTAACTGGAATAAATAGTATAGTTTGGGCACTTATGTGACGGTTAAGCTTAATATAAAGGGTAAACTACATGAATGACCATTGATCAACTATAGGGTTAAGTTTTACTTTGACCATTGATCTACTAATTTTTTCAATCAGACCACTTAATGAGTATTTCTCCTATATAATGATGCTGGAATAAAGATTTCACAATTTAGAGTGTTTTTGTTTTTATTCGTGAAATAGAGATGGTTTGAAAGTCGTCTATACTTCCCCGCTAGGGATGTAAAAAGCTGACTCGACTCGAAAACCCGACTAAAACTTGCTCGAGTAAGAACTTGTTTTGACTTGAGGAAGTGATGACCTGAAACCGATTTGTAACCGACTGTTGTTGACCCAAACCCGAGTTGTTAATGTAGCAATCGAACTCGACCTACATCCGAATGAGAACGACCTAAACCCGAATTGTACCTGTTACTGTAGTAACCGAACCCGACTGAGAAGAACTCGAACCCGAAACTAACCTGGCAAATAACCAATATAACCCGACTGAAATGACCCGAGATCCGATTTACCCGACCTGTTAATTGACCTAACTTGTTTTGAACCCGACCTGTTGTTGACTTGAACTGATATTGACCTGGCTTGATATTTACCTAACCTGTAATTGAGGAAGTGTATGATTTGATGATTTTCAAGAGAAAAATGAAGTATTTGAAAAATTATAAATTTATTATATTATAATGTGAGAAACTATTTTTCACTATTTAAATTATTCATTATTAATTTTTTATTTAAAACCTTTTTATTAAATAATTCAATTATTGACTATTAATTTATTAAATTATATATAAGAATATATATACATATATAATCAATTTAAAGTGTTGATAAATGTAAATTATATTTATGTCTCTGTTTTAAAATACCAAGTAAATTCATATTGAATAAAAAAATCAAAAAGGAAGGAAAGGAACAAAAAAATTATAATTATGTTTTATTTTAACCAAATCACACTGGTAAAGACACTTCTTAAATATAAGATTGAAAGCCCTAAATGGACATACTCTTTTTGATGTTTGGTTAGCAAGAAAATGAAAGTTTAAAAAAAAATTAACACGACTTTATCATCTTCTACTACAATATTACCTTACGTATATAAATTTATTTGTCTTTTTTTATTGTCTTGGCAAATTTTATTAGGGAGGATTGAAAACTATTTGTTGTTTTGATAAAAACCAAATGTTAGAAGGTTAACCGTTTTTAATGTTTTAAATTCATAATTGTAATTATAGTACCGTAATTTTTAATTATCATACACACATTTATGCTGTTGATAAATAATTTTGGTGAAAATAAAATTTTAATTGATACTAAAGTATTGTTTTCCATTGATGTTAGATAACAAATGTACAAATTAAAATTAAGAAATAAGATAATACTGGATTTATTACAACTTAGTAAACTTAAAAATTACAAATGAATAAAGTAACTTTTTTTTGTAAAAATTTAAGCTCTCAGATCTCATAGCAAAAGTTTTACAAGGCTAAATGCTTGACTTTGCTACCAGAAATTTCCTCATCCAGCTCTCAAAAGATCTAAATGCTACCATCATGGTTAAATTATAGGTAACTTCTCAGCTTTGAAGGCCAAAGTGAAACTAGCGTAATTAACCAAGGGCAACTACTTAGATAAAAAAATTAATTATGTCAACCAACAATTCTTTAAATGTAGAAGCACAACAGTCAGCAACCAGCAACATGCAACAATCAAAAGCAATTAAGTATTGTCTAGTCCAGAGACAGGAAACAAGCAGTAACAGTAACCCAGGTTAACAAAAAGTTCAATCCCTAATAATGAATAAAACAATGATCATTATTCATCCAAACAAACACATAACGGTAAAGCCAAAGGGAATATGATAGCCTACAATGCCAAATATTTTGACTTTACTAAACTCTTACAGTCTATAAAAATAGGATAAAACAACTTATAACATGAATAGAGTACAAGCTTGTACCAAAGTTAAGCAAAAGAAGAATACATGTATAACATTGCATGTTTAACCAATGTGAATGTAATACTTGTTGTAATGTGCTTATAACATGAATAGAAAACTAAGCATTAATGTGCTTATAACATGAATAGAATACAGGCTTATACCTGTTTTACATCCCTACTTATACCATAAGCATTAATGTGCTCTGTAAAAGTACCCCACAAAAGCAAAAACAGAATCACAAACTATTTTTAAAAATTAATAAACATAAAAAATTAAAAAAATAATTTAAATGGTTAACCTTAAACGGGAGGTGAACCTTCACCAAAATTAAAGATTGAATAATCATTAATCACAGTAAGATAATCTTCATCTTTTTCCTCCGATTCAAAATCATACAACTAATTACGAGTTGTTACAAATATCTCAACATTTTTAGACAAGAGTTTAACTCTCAACTTGTTCAAAATCTGACCCCATGTTAAATGGGATTAGGAGATTAGGCTTGCACTTTAATTATTAGTGTTTGTAAGATTTAGGGTTGAGGTTTGGGGTGTAGGGTTATAGGTTTCAAGTTGAGTGTTTGGGATTATGAGATTAACTAATGATTAAAGTGTAAGCCTGATCCCCTAAACCCTAAAATCCCTAAAATAATCCCATAACCATATACCCCTAAACTCCAACCCCTAAATCTTACAAAAACTAATAATTAAAGTGCAAACCTAATCCCCTAATCCCTAAACTAATATCATGATCTAAAACACTTGGCTTGAAACCGACGACCCCTATGCTCCAAACCTCAATCCCTAAATCTTACAAACACTAATAATTAAAGTACAAGTCTAAACCATGAATACCTAAACTAATATCATAACCCCATACATTCAACTTGAAATATATACCTCTAAACCCAAACCTCAACCCCTAAATCTTACAATCACTGATAATTACAGTGCAAGCCTAATCCTCTAATCCCATTAGTGTTTATAAGATTTAGAGGTTGATGTTTGGGGTGTAGGGGTTATAGGTTTCAAATTTAGTGCTTGAGGTTATGGATTAGTTTAGGGATTATGCTTGCATTTTAATTATTAGTGTTTGAAAGATTTAGGTGTTGAGGTTTGGGCTTTAGGGGTATATATTTCAAGTTGAATGTTTGGGGTTATGGGATTAGCTTAGGGATTTAGAGTTTAGGGGATTAGGCTTGTGCTTTAATTATTAATGATTGTAAGATTTAGGGGTTGATGTTTGGGGTTTAGTGGTATATTTTTGTTCATATTAGTCCCTATTTTTAACCGAAATTGACCCCTATTTATTTTAAATTTTTGTAATTTAGTCCAATATTTTTAATATGATGATATTTTTGTTCATTATATTTATAGTCCCCAAAACTTTATTTTTAGCCAAAATTAACCCATATATATTTCTATTTTTGGTAATTTAGTCGAATAATATTTTTATTTATTCTAGTCCCTACAATTTAATTTTTAGTCAAAATTGCCCCATATTTATTTATTATTTTTGGAAATTTAGTCCAATATTATTTTTGTTTATTCTAGTACCTACAATTTAATTTTTAGTTAAAATTAACCCCTATTCTTTTTTTTGTAATTTAGTCCAATATTTTTAATATGATGATATTTTGTTCATGTTAGTCTCTAAAATTTTATTTTAACCAAAATTAACCCCTATTTTTATATTTTTATAATTTAGTTCAATATTTTTGCTAATATTTCTATTTTTGGTAATTTAGTTGAATAATGTTTTTATTTATTCTAGTCCCTACAATTTAATTTTTAGTCAAAATTGCCCCATATTTATTTATTATTTTTGGCAATTTAGTCCAATAATATTTTTGTTTATTTTAGTACCTAAAATTTAATTTTTAGTCAAAATTAACCCCTATTCATTTTTTTGTATTTTAGTCCAATATTTTTAATATGATGATATTTTTGTTCAAGTTAGTCCTTAAATTTTATTTTTAACAAAAATTAACCCCTATTTTTATAATTTAGTTCAATATTTTTGCTAATATTTTTGTTCACTCTAGTCTCTAATATTTTATTTTTAGCTAAAATTGACCCTTATTTATTTATAAATTTGGTAATTTAGTCCAATATTTTAAATATGAATATTTTGTTCATTCTAGTTCATAATATTTATTTTTAATATGATTCGTGTTCGTGAAATGCGTTAAATAATTCACTCGAAATGACCCAACCCAAAGTCTATCGACTATTTTTACTAAACTCAAACTTAATACGAATTCGAAACTCGAATTAACCCGACCTAAAATTACCCAACCTAAAATGAACCCGATCTAAAATAAAACTGACCTGAAATTAAACCGACTTGAAATGAACTCGACCTGAAGTCCACCAGAGCCCGTATTAACCTGTCAATTACCTAATTCAAATCTGAACCATTTTAACCCGACTTGAAATTGACCCGCACCTGACCCGAGTCAAGTTGAAACATCAAATCAACTTGAAATGACATGTATCCGATTTGACCCGACCTGACATGATCCGACTTGAAACCCATCTGATTATATGATTTTACATCCCTATTCCCAGCGACTTCAGTGTATTTTTTCATCTCTATGCCTAAAGTCGTTAGCATTTCTCGATGACTTTTAGAAGTCGCCTACACTTCCATGTCATTTTTAGAAAACATCCCTAGTTCATGAAGTAATTTAAAAGCATCCATATTTCTTAAAATAAAAAACTCAATATCTCTACCCTGCAAAAAAAAAACCCACTTAACTATTAAAAATGCTATCAATTAAGTCATTTAATGTTAAAAACTAGCAGAGAAGAGCAAACATATTTGGCCGGTTGGCCAAGCTGCTCATCTTTGTTCCTTTATATTCCTTTAGGTCATAGTTTTAATTTATCAAAAAAGTCTAGTGAAAAGATGACGTAACAGTTAACGACAATTCATATTATACAATTGATCCATATTATTTACATATTCTATTAATCTAGTCCATATTTTAATTTAATTAAAAAATTAATCCTCCCATGCAGAACGCATAAGGGAAAAGAAGATGCTTAAGCCACCGCCAAGTGGCATTTTTTTAATTAAAAGTTGTGCAGCATATGTTATTAAACCCTTTATTCTAGGTGAAAATTAAGCATTCAATCTACCTGTACTGCAAACAAAGAAACAGTAACGATACCGATCCATGAATGCAGACTGTAAGCATCTTCAATGTTGGACATGTCATGGAACTTGAACACAACACAGAGTCCAACCACGCCAAGCACAAATGCCCCAAGCTGAAATATCATATGGAGCACCTTTTGGTAAAAAAATTCGGATCTGACGAGTTCCGACCCGACTCAATCTAATAAAATCGAGCTTTATTTTAATTTTTTGAATTTTGAGTCGGGATGAAATGAGTTTTAGAAAAAAATAATCGGGTCGAAGCGGAGTCAGATTTAAAAATAAAAATTTCTGATCTGACCGGACCCGACCCGACCCAATTTGAATAAAATTATAATATATTTTAATATATTTACAAAACTGTCACTATATATAATGTTTAGGGTTTTAAACGTTTTCATTCTCTTCATTTTCTTTACTGAGAGCCGTTCACTTCACTATTTTTCTTTCTCATTTACTTTTCTTTTATTCTTTTTTTTCACTTTCTTTCTCTCAACATGCATTCTTCAACATTTTTTAAATTTTTTTATAATCTTTATTTCTCATTTATTACTTAAGGGGTGTTTGGATTATGGAAAAAAAATTACAAGGAAAAAAAAATCTTTTTCAGAATTCAACACCCACGTTTAGATTGAAAAGATTCCCCCAATAGAGTAATATGACGTTACCAACAATAGCGTCTTTTTGAGTTTAAGGTGAGAATGTCAATCCCTTTGATTTCTTAGGTATTATATGATTCCCGTCGTTTTGGACTCCAATGCCCCTAAAATAGATAGTTTTACAAAGATCCTTCCCAGAGTTTGTTTCTGCTAACGTTTGTAAGATCTATTGGAAAAAAAGTTTCTCGTCGTCCATCATTCTTACCCTTCTCACCCTTGTTTTTTTTTTTGCATTCAACTTAAATTTAAACTGAGATTTAAGATTTTGATGTCATTTTTTTCTTAGGCCATAACACAGAATAGTGGAGAAGTGGATTTGTCATGGAAATTGAAGGGAAAAGATGGATTTTATTTGGTTCTACTCCAACCGACTGTTAGGTAAGGAATTAGTAATTCTTCGTGTGTTTTTACTTGGGATTTTGGTTTCGAAATTAAAAATTTTCTATTGAAATTTCATGGGTTTCATTACCCAATAAGTAAGAGTGTGTTTTAGACATCAATCGAAGAGAAAGAGCAAGAATTTTTGGTGTTATTGGTTCGGCTGGATGATTATGATTCTAATAGATATTATATGCAATAAATGTTGTTTGGTTTTGTATTTCATCTTCATTTTATGTTTGTTCTTTTTAGCTGTTGGCACCAAGTTTATTGCTCTTGATTTGCAGGATAAATCAATATCAATAGGTTGTAATGTTTAGAGAACTCATTTTTGTGATGGTAAAAAGATTTTAGGCATATTCTCGGTTAGGTCAGATAAATTTTCAACCTTAAGTTAGTTATAGTATTTGTAAATATGCTCAAGTGAAGGTGATGTTATTGAAGAATTAGTGCAAATGGAGTTGGCAAAAATAAAGTAATGGTAAGATGTAATTGGTAGTTTGTAGAGGCCTGAGATGTTTGATTGCCCCGTTTGTTTGATTTTTGGTTGGAATCGTTATAGAAAAGCTTCTAAGGTGTATGCATTGTTATTTTACTTAGTTGAATACTATATTGTATTTAGGACGAGTCTATCATTTCTCTTATACTATTGATAGACTTTTTAAAGTTGTTTTTTGGTGTTTCCTAACTTCTCTAGAGATTACAAGATTGTTGTGTTCCAAGGGATTACAGTTTTCGTTTTTGTAATGTTCTGCTCCTATATGGTGACTCTGGTGACTCTAGTGGGGAGGAATGTGGATCATTTGTTATGAAATGCTTTGAGGAGGTTGACCTTTCTTTTTCAGTACTGCCTAGTTAGGGTCTTAAGTAGATTTGCAGGTGTTGAGTGTCTATGTTTTGGTGAGTTCAATCTCTTACGTGTTTGATTCCTTGGTCATTTTAATTATGAATGGGTTATTGATTGTCATGTGGGGAAGTTTCTGTTTTGGTAATTGATTTAGCACTACAAGGGAATGATGGTCTTACGGATCCATCTTCCTATAGCTTTTGAGTGGATATATGGTATTGGTTATGGTCTTCATAAGCGGTATCGTAACTGCATATGTAGGTAATATCTTTCTGTGTTATTATTGATTTCCATCATGTGTTGGAGTGTTGGTTGCCCTTTTGTTGCTGTAATGAATCTTAGTAGATGAGTATAAACTGTTTTAAAAGGAATCGTTCAGCGTTGCTTGGTTGCTGCTAAAAACTTTAACTGGAAATTGGTTCTAATCGGTAGAGAAAAATTGTGATTGTTGATGGCTTGCTAAAGATAATTTCTTATAACTAGTTATATTCAATAGTTTGCACTTTTCTTTTTGATACACATTGAAAAATAAGACACGGGTATGCCATTACTATGTTGATGCTCGTAAAGAACTAACATTGCATTACAGTGCTGGTATATTTAGTGAAGAATCCATTCGTTTCCAACTTTGCGTGTTCTTAAAAATGTAAAATTATTGTTTTGTTTGTAATAGGGTGGGATTTGTGTTGGGCTCGATAATCACAACCGAATTGCTTGTCAAGTGGTGGAGAAGATGTAATTTGGGTATTTGGAGTGGAAGCAAAAAGATAGAAAAATATATACACGGATTTAGAGTGGTTCAGCTTTTTAACCAAAGCCTACATCCATTACCTTAGATTCCTACTAAGGATTTCACCAATTCACTAAGAATTCTTTCCTTTTTCTAGGCTTAGGAGGAAAGTTTTACAACTTAGACTTACAAATCTAAGCCTAGCATTCAAAGCTCACAAATCGAGCTTTGAGAACACTCTTACACAAGATAATTCTAAGCAAACGAAATCCCTCTCACTAGGTATATGTTTGCACTCTTAAGCACTCACTCAAAATCTAAAACACTTGAGCATACGTTTACAATTAAGCTTACAAGTGTCTTACAAGTGTTGTCTATACAAGAAATATGACAATTTGAGCACTAAGATATTTCTTGATCATATGATTGTTGACTTGAGAATTATTAGTCTTTTATAGATGCTTGGAGGTTCCTTTTATTCTTCCAAGTGAGTTCCTAGCTGTTGGAGACCGTTAGGATTGAATTGGAGCCGTTGGGGCTTTTATTTCTTGCAATAATTATAGTTCTGAAGCTATTTGTATCGGTACGCGGGTTGTCGTATAGGTACGCGGGTTGTCGTATCGGTACGCCCATCTTCAGAATTAGTCATTGTGCTCTTCACAGTTGATGCGTATCGTTACGTGTAGGAGAGTATCATTACGGCATACAATTTAAAAGATCGTTGAGAAATAGCCGTTGGGGTTTTTGCCACATAGGCGTATCAAAATGCCAAGAGGCGCATCGAAACGACCCTCCTTGTATCGATACGGGCAAGCGGTATGGGTTTTGGCAGTTTCAAATAGACTGTAGCTGAAACTTTAAGGCGTATCGATACGGGGAATATCGTATCGGTACAGTTACTTGAAAAACTCAGGTTTGGCCACTTTAAAGATATTTAAATCATTCTAAAACCTTATAAAATTCATCAAACATATTTTCAAGTTGTTTGAACTTAAAACACTTTTGAAATCTTTTCAATTTAGTCCAAAACAAATTTTCAATTATTATATCAAAACATATATCCTAACAATCTCTCTCTTTTTTATATAATAAAACTAACTTGAAAAATTGTTTGTGATTCTCCCGTTAGTATTTAAAAATTTGAATAAAAGATTTTTTAAAAATTTAAATGTATATAAAGCTCCCCTTATTCACTTGAAAAATCAATTTTTTAAACAATTTCTTCCTTTTTTTGTTATATCAAAAAGAATTTATGTAACTTTAAGTACAAAATAACAATGAAGATTAAAAAAATTGGACAAAAATAAGAATTTTAGTTTTAAAATGACTATCCCTTACTCAAGCATCAATCAAATTGTTAGTCCAACAATGATGATAAACTAGTTGAATTAAAATAAATAAATTAAATTAAAAAGAAAATCAACTAATTTTTACCATACTTGAACCAAAAGTAGAATGTGAAGCTTCCCTTCTTCAAGTGTCATTTTTGTGTGTATGGAGCTCCCCCTCAATGTAGTACTTTATTGACCACTCTTTATCTTACCTTAAATAAGATAATCAAGTAATTTTTGGTATCCAATTTTTTTTGGATCCATAAACGTTAGTAGCACAAAGTTTAGTCCCCTTAGGAATCTATTTTTCAATTTCATCCTTTTTAGTTGAAGTAATTAGTCATTTTAGGAGTCAATTACTTCTAAAATTTTTTCCATTAAAAAATCTAGGGGCACTAGATTGTCTTTGGTAAAAGTTTGATTTTCCAAAATTATTTTTCTTTTCAAGTTCTTTGAAAATCAAATCTTTTTCTTCTTGAACTTTATGAAGTAAATTTTGTAAATCTATACACTTTTGCTCAAACTCATTGAGTTTTGCTTCGAGTACAATTTTGATTTTAGAAATCAAATTATTTTGAATTTTCAAATTTGAAATCACTTGTTTTTCAAAATGTGATTTTTAAACTCTAAAATCAAATCATCATAGGCATCTTGTAATTCATCAAAAGAATATGAACTAGAAGTAGATGAATTAAAAGTTATCCTTGAACTTTTTTATGGCCATAAGACAAAGGTTGGTTTGTTCATCTCCGGTGGAGTCGTCGTCACTCTAAGTAGCCACATAAGCTTTCTTCTTATTGCTTGAAGACCTTGACCCATTCTTCTTCATCCTTGATTCTTGTCTTAGTTCTTTTTTTTCTTCATGAATCGGATGAATTTGTTGAAGAGCTTGGTTACCTCTTCATCTTCACTTTCCTCATCACTTGAATCTACATGTTGGCATGTGGAGGTTGAAAGAGCAATGGCGTTCAAATCAATGTCTTGCTCTTTGATTTTTTTCTTCTTCTCCCTCTTCAAGGGTTGTGACATCATCTCATGGGTGAGCGAAGATCCCACGAGCTCGTCAAGCTTGAGCTCCTTTAAGTTCTTTGCTTCTACAATGTCCGTCTTTTTGGACTCCTATAATTTGGAAAGTGAGTAGATCAACTTTCGGACGAGTTTATCTTTCGAAATCTCCTATCCAAGACCTTTGAGTTGATTGACGATTGTGGGGATCCTCTGACCTTTGAGTTGATTGACGATTGTAGAGAAACGGTTGAACATCCTCTTGATGTCTTCATCCGGATCCTCAATTAGTACTTACTAAGGCGATTATGCCAAATGCGCAAAAATATAAATATTCAATGGGACATGCCTAAACAAATTTCCTCAAAAATTTTTAAATGCTTCTAGCATTTTAAATCCTTCAAGGATAACTTTTCTTATATATATGGATCAACAAAATAATAGACGCATATAAAATATTTCATAACTGCCAAAGTAATTACACCCATCATGAAATAATTAAAATTCTTCATATATCATAATGTAAGTAGTATTTACGAGTACTTATTTGTGCCTTAGTTGCATTACACCTTTAGGTGTTTGGATTACTAGTCCAAAACCTTTACTTTTGGAAGTTCAACACGTCTTTCCATGTTGGCCAATCATTTCAATATCTATAGTTTTCTATATAAGATCATCGTTTTCTTTCTTTACTTCTATAGAAGTATTCAATGTAAACTTTGTTGTCGACAACTTTTCTTTTCTGGTTCCATTTTCATAGTGACATAATTCATCGAGATCTTATCAAGATTTCAATCTTTATTTCAGGTACCTGAAGCTCTTCTAGAGTTTTATTATTAGTTATGTTTTGGGTCCCTTTAGGAGCACCCGCCTTCAATATATGACCATCTCATATTACTTTGCATTTACGAGAATTTTGATCATTGGAACCAGTTTTAACTATCATGCTTCATGCATGATTTACATCCATTCGTTCTAATATGCAATTCAAATTTAGAGCATTTTCAATTGGTATATGAGACTTGATTACTCTCATTAGGTTAGTAAATATGTCTAGAAGTTGAGATGTAATAATATGAATTATCTTATGAACTTTTGGTTCATATACGAGGATCTAGATAATGATAATTCATTTTCTTTCTTTATCCAGTTGATTATTCTCCCTCTTGATGTTGAGAAAAAATATCTCATAAATGATTTTCCAATTAATGTTTAAGAATTTAAACATAAAAGGAGACTTATATTCAATATATATTCTCAACCATTTTTATTTACCTATTTTGTGCGTTGCGGTGGAGCAATTCAAATATATATCGCACATTCAAAAATTATCAAATAGGAAATGCATGGTGTAATCACTCATTTTTATCCGGTTTGTAAATATTGTTAATATATTAGTATAATAATTAATGGGGAATTATTATTGCATGTATACATATTACATTATATGTTTACTATATATATGCGATTAATGTGTGTGAAATATATACGTGTGATGTATGATTGCATGTGTATTATACATATTATGTTTATGTATATGTTAATATTTATTATAGTATATGTGTGTCGTATGTATGTTTATGTGTGCATTGTGTGTGACTGTGTAACATGTGAATGTTATATTAGTGATGTGTATAATTAGGTGTGCCGGTACATTTATGTTATATTAACTAAGGGCGTGTAACGTACATTAATGTCGGTATGCCATACGTATAGGTGTACGCGTACGAATATATATGTGTATAAATGATCATAATCGTGTTATTATTTTTATTATTATTAATATTATTATCACATATATATATATAATATATATATATATAAACAGAGAATAAAATAAAACCAAGGTTTATTAGTGTCCAAGCCCACATAATATTACAAAAACCCAAAAAATATAATAATACAAGGCCCGGGTGGCCCAAGCCCAAAACCCCATTTAACCCTAATTATTTTATCTTTGCGCAGATGACTAGGAGCCATTGGATCAAGATGTGGATCCAACGGCCACGATCAAGGAAGGATAAATATCTAGCTAGCCGCGTGAACTACACGTATGGACGGTTCGAATGCCACGCGCGCGTTCGGAACACGCGCGAACACTTCGATATCCCACGCGTGCGTGAGTCCCACGCACTATAACCCCTCGACTGCTGAGCCCCACGTGTCACGATCTGGAGCCGTTTCACCGGTCGAGGTTTCATCTGGGCCGTTCATCCTTCAAGCCATCCCGACCGTTAGATCGGATCTGATCCAACGGCCAAGAACGTCTCTGGCCGAAGACAACTTCCCCACACCGCCACCATGCTTCCACCATGCCGGTCTCCAACCACCGCGTTCAGACATATCAGAACAACACAAAAAAAGAGGCTATGTCAGTGTCAGTCCAGATCTAAAAAAATATATTACATTACTTGCTACCAAACCAAAGGGTGATATATGTATGAAACAAGTAATTATAAAGTTTCCGGGGGGAATCAAAAAAGAAAAATAACAAAAAGCACCAAGTTTTCAGTGGTAACGCTCTTATCTTTTTCTTACTTCTTTGCATGCATAACGAAAAATATACGGAGTGATAACAAAAGTAAAGAGGGATTTAGAGTTGTTATCCTCGTCGTCTGTGGATCTCCCCTCACCAGTGACAAGCCTCTACGACTTTCCGAAGCCGAACATGGTGAACTGAAGGGAGCAGGAGGTCCATTTTGGTTTCACTTTGGTCAAACGTAAACAATTTTTTTTTTTCGTTTTGTATTTACTTAGATCTAGGCAAAAGGGTGAGTCTTAGCGTAGATCTAAGTTCATATACAGGTTCGATTTAGAAAAAAGGTTGGTTTTGGGTGTTTCTTTTAGTTCGCCAGCGCCGGTTAGCAGCGACCGACGGCGGAAGGGACGGCGGAAAGTCGCCGGTTTTTGGGTTCATCACAGGTTCAGGGGATGGTTGAGAGAAAATGAAAGGATGAAGGGGATATTATAAAACGGATCGAATGAAAAAAATGAGGAAAATTTGAGATTAGGCTGAGAAAGGGTGTTTTATAGTTATTTTATTTTGTGAAATGGGTAAATTTAGAAATAAATCCCCCCGCGTTTTTGATATTTTCATTTCTGTCTCGCTGCATGGGATATTTACAATTCCAGTCCCCCTTATATTCTAAAATCTTGCAATCCAGTCCCTAAATTAAATAGAATCAATTTTTAAATGGCGAAATTACCTTACTAGTCCCACCGCGTTTTTGAAATTTTCACTTCGAGTCTGCCCCTTGGTCCAATTACAGTTTCAGTCCTTTCAAGTTCGGTCATGCTTGCATTTTCGTCCCTAAATCGCATATTATTGTCATTTAATTTCTGTTCCTTATGTTTATTTCTTTTCATTTCAGTTCTGATTCCATATAAATATTCATGTTCGTTTATTATAATCGTGTATGTTGATGTATCTTTTTGCCTTTTCATATATCCCTCGTACATGCTTTGTATTTTCATGTTTACATGTCTATGTGTGTTAAGTTTATGGCGATTATGTATCTTTATGCATAATGAAATATATAAATTGTCAATGCCGTGCCCTTTTATCCGAGCGTAAACGGGGCCAGTATCAGTCGTAGTGAAAGTGGTTGGGCGTTTACTCTCGGATAACGGGGCCTTTAAAATTTATTCGCAATTATAACCGAATTTTAAACTAATCGTCACTTTAATCTGGAAAGTCTAATATTAACGAAGCGATAATTATTAAAGTACCAATTTTGGGCGGTGTGGGGGTGCTAATCCTTCCCTATCCGTAACCAACTCCCGAACCCAACAGTCTTTTTTAAATATCTGGTTTTATGGTGTCTAGCCTACCTAAGTGGCCGGTGGCGACTCTAATTTTTAGTAAAATGCGGTTTTTTCTTAAACCCCACGGAATAAATATTTTATATCCGAAAAATCACAAACACTTTGAAAACTCGTTTTTTAGCGAAAAAAGACATCGCTACAGATGGCGACTCCGCTGGGGACCATTTTTGTTTTTTTCAAAAACAAATGAGAGTCAAGCTTTTTAAATAATTACCGCTTTAATAATGTTAGAAATTCCGGATTAAAGTAACTTTTAAATTAATACTTGGTTACAATTGCGCGTTTATTTTAACGCATTTAAAATTTGGCATATAAACCCATCCTTTTAAGTGGGGGAAAACGCTAATACTTTCGTGGAGATATCGTTCTCCTGTATAGGCCCTAGCAAGTATCTTTCGGGGCTCGAGTACCTTATGCTTTCGTAAGGATATCGTTCTTTCGTACAAGCATAAGCGAATGGGTCCCCCTGAATTGAACCTGGTTGAAAGGAGCCTATAATGGGTGATGATCGGGGGCCTTGCTACTCTTAGTAGAGGACAGTGAGGACAATTCGAGTACCTCCTAGAACCAAAACTGCATATAGAGAACACATAGAAACCCACCATGTTAGAGACATGCAGATAACTTAGGTGTCTTAGATGGAATATAAATAGGATTGCCTTGTTTGCTTATCGCATTTAATTTGCCCTTTTATTACGTACTTATCATTTTTGTCCGGCACTGACTTGTTTTCTTTTTGCTTTGTTTTTGCATACCATCGCATTCGCATTACACAGGGCATTGATTCCCGAGTGATTTCTCCCATAATAGAAGATTGTTCATGATGGACCAAAGGTTCTTTGACCTGAAGGAAAGGGGTCCAATTCCAGAGTTCCATCACGAGACTAGATTAGAAGAATCATTCAAGGACTCCAGAACAGTTTCGGTAAGCAGTGTCAATTCTGGGGACAAACAAGATGAAATACAAGAACTAAAAAAGCAGATGTCCGAGATGATGAACCAGATGAATGCTATGATGAAAGGCAAGCAGCATGCCGAACTCAGAAAAGATTCGATCGAGGATCAGAACGTGGAACAGAATGGTCAGAATGTCGAAACAGACAACACCGTTAAATATGACAAATCGAATCCCTTTGTGATCAATCTCAAGAAGCAGATAAGTATCATATTTGGGGTAGATACCAAGGGAACAGAGGCAAAACCAGGGGAAGCTCGAGAATCTAATGACATCAGAAGGCATTATCCTATACCCATGAGATACACCTAGTTACTTCCTTTGCTTGTCGAAAGGAGCCTTATCATACCAGTGAAGTCTGTACCAAGAAAACCTCCTTATCCGAAGGATTACAACAGTCGTGTCTGGTGTGGCTACCACATAGGCGATTCGAGTCATCACACCGAAAATTGTAGGGCCCTGAAGGACAGAGTTCGAGATCTTATCAGAATAGGAGTTTTGGGTTTCGAAGACGAACAACCCTGATTCTACAGCGAGCCAACCGTTGCCTGAGGGGCAAAGTCGAAGGAGGGTCAGTACCCAGCCCAAGGTTCGGGTAACACAGAAGTGGGTCACTCAAGCGGGATAAAGTTAGGAGTCAAGAATAAAAGCGTCTCAAAAGATGAACTTGCACGCAAGTACGGCCAGCTCGAGCATGAAAGGCACGATCTGAGCATGAAATTAAAGAACGTACAAGACGAATACCAGAAGTTGTACTTTGAATTCAAGAGTGTAGGTCTGGGTGACACCGTGGAAGAGTGGGTCAATGGTATGATTCAACTGAGGAATGGTTCAGAACGCTGGAAGCAGAAATGTAAGAATAGTAAGAATAAAGTCAGATCATTATCACATAAGCTGGAAGAAGCTGAGGGCCAATGCGACATTCTCCAAAGTGAGTTGGAAAGCAGTCTGGCCATGGAAGATATCCTGAAATCAAGTCTGCAGCAGGAAAGGAATGAATCACAAGCCTTTCAAAGGGAAAACGCAGCACTCAAAGAACAGGTAGCGAGGCTCGAGACTTCTTTACGTACCAATAAGATCCGTGCTGGGGCAATGACCGCTCAGCTACAAAAGGCCGAGCAAACAATACGGGAGAAAGACCGAGACATGAAGATGGTTACGACTCAAGCCCGACAAGTAGTAGATTTAGCCGATGCAGCAACACCAATAAGCCAGAATATGGATCCAGCATTGGACCGCGAAGGAAAGCTGACAGGACTGTTGAATGAGGTCAAGACATTAGGTGCTAGGGCTCACCGCTATCTGTAAAACCCTAATACCAGATGTAATGAAACCTTATGGTCTGAATGAAAGATGTCCTATGGGGATAAATCACTTGCGGAATCGATGCTTTATTGCATTCATGCATTGCATTTGCATCACATTCTTTGTATTGTTTAATAATTTTATCATCGCATGACACTTCATCATTTAACACTTGGGGTTCGATGACAGAATTAGTTGGAAAATGGAACGAACCAAAGAGTCAATGCTTGACCAGCTAGAAGAAAAAATCGAGAAAGAGCTTAAGAAGAAAAAAATGATAAATGTTTTCAATACGAGGGAACTCTGCCTAGTCCCTGATTTGGTCATTCCTCCGGATTTCAAGGTTCCCAGATTTGCACAGTATGACGGAACCAGCTGCCCGAAGATTCACTTAACCATGTTTTGTAGAAAAATTGAAGGATACATGAAGAATGAAGAATTGTTGATCCACCACTTCCATGATAACATGACGGGACCTACAGCATTGTGGTATAACCGTTTGAACAGAAACCAAGTTAGGTCATAGGGTGACCTCGCTAATGCCTTCTTGGGTCAATACAAATATGCCTTAGATTTAGCACCCTGTCGTCAGTTTCTTCAGAATGAGAAAATGAGACCAAATGAAAGCTTCAGGGAATATGCACTAAGGTGGCGATGTTTGGCGACCCAAGTCCAGCCTCCTATAGTGGAAGAAGAGTTGACTCCCATGTTCTATGCAACACTTCCCTCTCCTTTCTTCGACGTGATGTTGGAGAAATCGAGAAACGAATTCAAAGATTTCATGACGATTGGAGAGAGGATAGAATACGCAATCAAAGAAGGAAAATTAGGGTCTAAGTCTAAGGACCGAATCGAAGATAAGATAGATAAAGATAGAGAGGTAAATGAGTGTCATCTCCAGGGTTCGCGTAAAAGAATGAGACAGACTGACACATCGGGGTCATCAAGGAAAATTCCTCGGATGAGCGCAAATTTGGAAATGTTTGGAACATCTATCTCAGACATTTGGCCTCATTTGGTAGGGGTCACTATCTTGCTCCTAGACCGATGAAGATTGCACCTGATCCGTTTGCCCATAGTTTTGACTCGAGTAGCTCATGCGAATTTCATATGGGGGCACCGGGGCATCCCACCAGGAAATGTAGACCTTTATTGGGGGAAATCAAGAAGCTGATCAATGATGGAACTCTGACACGAGAGTTGGTCCAACAGTGGAGGACCAAGGATGAGGGGCAAGTCTGCATAGTGCTGAAGAAGCCAGAGATGTCTCTACATTAAAAAACCTTCCTAAAGTAATACAAGGAATCAACTTTACTACATGTGGCCCACTTGTGGTAAAGATCTTTTGTGATAGGGCATGTTTGTTGATTTTTATTCCAATGAAGAACACATTTCGCTTAACATATAATGTTCTTGAAAGTACATAGATATATATTTTCTCGCCGTTGTAGGACAGTGGATATCAATTGCAAGATGTGACATTAGATAGATGTTTTGACAATGGTGGGGTATAATCTTCCCTACCAGACTCTGGTCAGCAAAGCGAGACTACTACTCTCTCGATGATGTTCAAGGACGAAAAAGCTCCAAATGTCAACCATGTAGAGTCGCTTGAAATTGAAAGTCTAGGCATAATCTTCTAGGTAGTAAATAAGTAAAAATAAGAATTAAAAGAGAAAGAAAGAAAGAGAAAAGAATAATAAAAAGCACTTCTATGTTCGAAACCTGGTAATAGGCTTGTTCGGATAAGAGTGTGGGAATCTTGGGGCACTCCGCTGAGGCGATAAGGTGGAGACACATCATCCAATTCAAGAAACCTTAGCTTCATGAGTGATGGTAATATTTTCAAATCGTGACTATGCCGAGTAACTTGGGGCAGTGTTGTTTGCTCCATCGTTGTCCTCAAGACAAAGGACTGTGACGAATTGATTTCCTCAAATAATGATAAAAGCGAAAAAAAGGAAGAGAAACATAAAAAAGAAGAAAATAAGAAAAAGAGAGAAAAAATGATGAAAAACAGAAAAAGAAAAAGAAAGAAAAAGAAAGAAAAAAAGAGAGAAAATAGACGATATCATAGGAAAAGTTAAGACTCGCACCACCCAGAACTCTATTCCTAGAGTAATATTTCTGCGCTTGAGTGGTCATACAAGCCCACCCTTTTTGGGGGCAGAGCAGATAATGAGAATTGAGAAAGAGTAGTACTCTGCAGTAACGCGGTAATCATGAGGATGAACCGAGTCACCAAGGAAGACTTCACATCTTTAAATTACCGAGTGGTTGAATCTAAGTCGCTCTTGCACATGATATCCAGAGCTCATATGCTGTGTTTTCAAGATCCTGTATGTTAATCTAAATGATACCCTTCAGTGGAACACCAATCAACAAATGGACAAGTTAAAGCAACAAAGATTTCCATATATTACTTCAGGGATAAGATCCAGAACACAAGGTTGCGAATACTATTGGAGCACCTAACCAGAAACGACCCCACAATGCATAGAATGAAGATGATGATAGAAGCGGGTTCCAGCCATGACGCCTTGTTTGGTTAAAGAAAATGAAGGACAAAACAGGACAAGAATGAGCTTACAAAGTATGAGGACGGTAAAAGGTAAACATTGAGTCTCCAAAGGATCAAAGCATAGGGATCGAGAAATGGTTCCCGTCCAAAGGCAACAAGAAGGTTGAGATTAAGAAACATTTTGTTCACCCCGATGACGAAACTAAAAATAATCAGAATGATGGGTCAAAGGAATTGGAAGGTAGCTGAGCTCATGATTGAGTGGGGCAATGCAGAACAGAAAGAATAGTAAGAATCTCTGCACATGCATGATATATGGTTTGTTGGTGAAGCGGGTAGAGACCCCGAAGAAGAAAGGCAAGTGCTCGTGCAAAAGAACAAGAGCGAGTACTCATTTAACAAAAAAATTGACAGAAATGAAGATCAAAATTGAGCATACTGCAAAAAGAAAAGAAACAGAGAAATCCGAAGAATGACTTTTCAGGGTATAGGATTGTAAAACAGGTCTAAAAATAAAAAAGTAAAGAAAAAAAGAAAAAGAAGAAAAAAGAAACAAGGAAAATAGAAGAAGAAGAAGAAGAAAGCACGACATTGCATGCATCACATAGATAGAGGCATGTCAATTTTTGCTTGTTCATGGACAGGTATTTGAAGAATTGTCAAAGAATTTACTAAAGAAGAAAGCCAGATGTTAAATCCTTCGGGTCATCGGTAAGTCCTTCGGGCATGATGATAAGTCCTTCGGGCCACCAATAAGTCTTTCGAGTGTGGTGATAAGTCATTCGGGCCACCGATAAGTCTTTCGGGCATAATGCGGCAGCATGAGTAGCGTGAGTCCCGAAAGAACGGCAGCCATAACGGCGTGAGGCCCAGATGTTAAATCCTTCGGGTCATTGATAAGTCCTTCGAGCACGATGTTAAGTCCTTCGGGCCACCAATAAGTCTTTCGAGCATGGTGATAAGTCTTTCGGGCCATCAGTAAGTCCTTCGGGCATGATGCGACAACATGAGTAGCGTGAGTCCCGAGAGAACGACAACCATAGCGGCGTGAGGCCCAGATGTTAAATTTTTCGGGTCATTGGTAAGTCCTTCGGGCACGATGTTAAGTCTTTCGGGCCACCAATAAGTCTTTCGAGCTTGGTGATAAGTCCTTCGGGCCATCAGTAAGGCCTTCGGGCATGATGCGGCAGCATGAGTAGCGTGAGTCCCGAAAGAACGATAGCCATAGCAGCGTGAGGCCCAGATGTTAAATCCTTCGGGTCATCGGTAAGTCCTTCGGGCACGATGTTAAGTCCTTGGGGCCATCAGTAAGCCTTTCGAGCATGGTGATAAGTCATTCGGGCCATCAGTAAGGCCTTCGGGCATGATGCGGCAGCATGAGTAGCGTGAGTCCCGAAAGAACGACAGCCATAGCGGCGTGAGGCCCAGATGTTAAATCCTTCAGGTCATCGGTAAGTCCTTCGGGCACGATGTTAAGTCCTTCGGGCCACCAATAAGTCTTTCGAGCATAGTGATAAGTCCCTCGGGCCATCAGTAAGTCCTTCGGGCATGATGCGATAGCATGAGTAGCGTGAGTCCCGAAAGAACGGCAGCCATAGCGGCTTGAGGCCTAGATGTTAAATCTTTTGGGTTATCGGTAAGTCCTTCGGGCACGATGTTAAGTCCTTCGGGCCACCAATAAGTCTTTCGAGCATGGTGATAAGTCCTTCGGGCCATCGATAAGTCCTTCGGGCATGATGCGGCAGTTAGTAGCGTAAAATGTCAACAGCCTCGTAAAAAAAGTAGAAAAATAAGAAAAAAAGGGAAAAAACAGAGAAAAAAGGAAAAAGTAGAAAAAGAAGAGAAAAAAGAGGAAAAAAGAAAATGAAAAAGCAGAAAAGGAAGAAAAAACATAAAGGAAAAGGAAAAGAACAGAAAAAAGTAGAAAAAAAGAGAAAAAAGGAAAAAGAAAAAGGGAAAGGAGCAGAGAAAGAAGGAAACAAAAAAAAAGAGAAAAAGAGAAAAGAAAAATCGAAGACGAAGGTTATATAAAGGAGAAGCCTACGTTTTCGAGCCCCAGTGAAAGGCTCCATATAAGAAGAGCCCTAACTCCGGAATCGCAAAAAAAAAGAACCCAAGGTGAAGAAGTTCTATACAGGGAGAACTTTCGAGCTTGAAGATTCGACCGAGGAAAAACAGAGAGTTCTAGAAGAACTTCTGAAGTCGTGAGCAGGGAAGTCAGATAAAAATGAGTGCTTTCGGTCTTTGCTTTGTTCTCGTTTCACAAGAACAAGCAAATAGAGGCAACTGTAATCACTCATTTTTATCCGGTTTGTAAATATTGTTAATATATTAGTATAATAATTAATGGGGAATTATTATTGTATGTATACATATTACATTATATGTTTACTATATATATGCAATTAATGTGTGTGAAATATATTCGTGTGATGTATGAGTGCATGTGTATTATACGTATTATGTTTATGTATATGTTAATATTTATTATAGTATATGTGTGTCGTATGTATGTTTATGTGTGCATTGTGTGTGACTGTGTAACATGTGAATGTTATATTAGTGATGTGTATAATTAGGTGTGCCGGTACATTTATGTTATATTAACTAAGGGCGTGTAACGTACATTAATGTCGGTATGCCATACGTATAGGTGTACGCGTACGAATATATATGTGTATATATGATCATAATCGTGTTATTATTATTATTAATAATATTATTATCACATATATATATACATAAACAGAGAATAAAATAAACCAAGGTTTATTAGTGTCCAAGCCCACATAATATTACAAAAACCAAAAAAATATAATAATACAAGGCCCGGGTGGCCCAAGCCCAAAACCCCATTTAACCCTAATTATTCTATCTTTACGCAGATGACTAGGAGCCGTTGGATCAAGATATAGATCCAACGGCCACGATCAAGGAAGGATAAATATCTAGCTAGCCGCGTGAACTACACGTATGGACGGTTCGAATGCCACGCGCGCGTTCGGTACACGCGCAGACTCTTCGATATCCCACGCGCTATAATCCCTCGACTGCTGAGCCCCACGTGTCACGATCTGGAGCCGTTTCACCGATTGAGGTTTCATCTGGGCCGTTCATCCTTCAAGCCATCCCGACCGTTAGATCGGATCTGATCCAACGGCCAAGAACGCCTCTGGCCGAAGACAACTTCCCCACACCGCCACCATGCTTCCACCATGCCGGTCTCCAACCACCACGTTCAGACATATCAGAACAACACAAAAACAGAGGCTATGTCAGTGTCAGTCCAGATCTAAAAAAATATATTACATTACTTGCTACCAAACCAAAGGGTGATATATGTATGAAACAAGTAATTATAAAGTTTCTGGGGGGGGGAATCAAAAAAGAAAAATAACAAAAAAAGCACCAAGTTTTCAGTGGTAACGCTCTTATCTTTTTCTTACTTCTTTGCATGCATAACGAAAAATATACGGAGTGATAACAAAAATAAAGAGGGATTTAGAGTTGTTACCCTCGTCGTCTGTGGATCTCCCCTCACCAGTAACAAGCCTCTACGACTTTCCGAAGCCGAACATGGTGAACTGAAGGGAGCGGGAGGTCCCTTTTGGTTTCACTTTGGTCAAACGTAAACAATTTTTTTTTTCGTTTTGTATTCACTTAGATCTAGGCAAAAGGGTGAGTCTTAGCATAGATCTAAGTTCATATACGGGTTCGGTTTAGAAAAAGGTTGGTTTTGGGTGTTTCTTTTAGTTCGCCGGCGCCGGTTAGCGGCGGCCGACGGCAAAAGGGACGGCGGAAAGTCGCCGATTTCTGGGTTCATCACAGGTTCAGGGGATGGTTGGGAGAAAATGAAAGGATGAATGGGATATTATAAAACGGATCGAATGAAAAAAATGAGGAAAATTTGAGATTAGGCTGAGAAAGGGGGTTTTATAGTTATTTTATTTTGTGAAATGGGTAAATTTAGAAATAAATCCCCCTGCGTTTTTGATATTTTTATTTCTGTCTCGCCGCATGGGATATTTACAATTCCAGTCCCCCTTATATTCTAAAATCTTGCAATCCAGTCCTTAAATTAAATCGAATCAGTTTTTAAATGACGAAATTACCTCACTAGTCCTACCGCGTTTTTGAAATTTTCACTTCGAGTCTGCCCCTTGGTCCAATTATAGTTTCAGTCCTTTCAAGTTCGGTCCTGCTTGCATTTTCGTCCCTAAATCGCATATTATTGTCATTTAATTTCTGTTCCTTATGTTTATTTCTTTTCATTTCAGTTCTGATTCCATATAAATATTCATGTTCGTTTATTATAATCGTGTATGTTGATGTATCTTTTTGCCTTTTCATATATCCCTCGTACATGCTTTGTATTTTCATGTTTACATGTCTATGTGTGTTAAGTTTATGGCGATTATGTATCTTTATGCATTTGTTCGGTTATTCGTATCACACATATTAGATTGATATTTGAGTTGGCTCGAACATAGCCTGCTTTATATTTCAGCATGTATTGCATGTTTTCTTTGCTTTTAGGCTATGTGTTGGTATATTTTCTTGGTCATGTATAATGTCATATTTTACGTATGTTACAATGTGTCTTATTGTAATATGTACATTTTTGTAATATGTGTTTTTGTTCCATGCCTTGTAATTGTGACATGTTAGGTTTATTTTTAGTCACGAGTAGGGATAATTTGTATGCATGTATGTTTTAGATTAGTATTGTATTTATGTTCTGTTAATAGTTTATTATGTGAATATTTACTGTATTTAAATTATTGGCCATACTTTATATTTTGTTCACTAATGCCGCATAATGAAATATATAAATTGTCAATGCGGTGCCCTTTTATCCGAGCGTAAACGGGGCCAATATCAGGCGTTGTGATAGTGGTTGGGCGTTTACTCTCGGATAACGGGGCCTTTAAAATTTATTCGCAATTATAACCGAATTTTAAACTAATCGTCACTTTAATCCGGAAAGTCTAATATTAACGAAACGGTAATTATTAAAGTACCAATTTTGGGCGGTGTGGGGGTGCTAATCCTTCCCCATCCGTAACCAACTCCCGAACCCAACAATCTTTTTTAAATATCTGGTTTTATGGTGTCTAGCCTACCTAAGTGGCCGGTGGCGACTCCAATTTTTAGTAAAATGCGGTTTTTTCTTAAACCTACATAGACATGGCATAAGAAACGACATTTAAACATAAACTTGAAAGTTTGAAACTCATTTCGTAATGAACACGGTTTTTTTTTAAACTTACATTGAAAACACGATAACCATAGTATGGATCGTACTCGATACCTTCGTGATAATGCAACAACCAAATCAACATGAGGATGAAAGCTAACATCCCGGAGACACAAGCAAATATGGTTAGTCGAGAGGTTGAACGTCTATAATATTAGTTATGGGTGATGGTTACTTGGTTGCCGGAATGCATGGTGATTAAAACCTCGGTGATTCGGGTTCATGATGTGCATGAAACGACAAAGGACGAGGGCTTAAATATATAATGGTTACATTGATTCTACCATATTGGTATGGTTTCTTCTAGGGAGAACTGTTGGATCATGATTTTTACAGATTAATATCTAACATTGAACAGTTCATATAGAAGGAAATAGAATTATTAATATTTTTTACAAAATGGTATCGAACATTGAATTTGGCGCAGCTGTAATACTCTCTATAAAAATTTCTAATTGG
This sequence comes from Hibiscus mutabilis, assembly GCA_019671005.1. Lineage (NCBI taxonomy): Eukaryota > Viridiplantae > Streptophyta > Magnoliopsida > Malvales > Malvaceae > Hibiscus > Hibiscus mutabilis. The sequence goes on along the minus strand of CM033715.1, from coordinate 43,938,459 downwards.
TGTGTTTTCAAATTCCACGTCAACCCCTATTTTTTAGCTCTTTAATCTTCACCCGTTGCACAACCTTTAACTAAAAAAGCCACTTGGCTTAGTGGCTTATGCATATTCTTTTCACCAATGCGTCCGATATGAGAAATATAAAAATAAAATAAACTAAAATTAAGAGTAAAACTTCCAATAAGATGATACCACATGATTATTTTTTAAATTATATTAAATTTATGATTAAATTAATAGAATATATAAAGAATGAGGATCAAATGTGTAATAATACCAATTTTTGTTAACTGCCGCATTATCTCTTCCGGTAGATTTTAACGGCAAGTGACTTAATTAATAGCATTTTAATAGCTAAATGGCCTGATTGACAAAATTAATAGATCAATAGTCAAAATAAAACTTACCATGTAATTAAGTGGTCATTCATTTAGTTTACCATACATTAATTACAATAAAAAGGAGTTTTCGTTGAGTTCAAATAAACTTATTTTACTTGCTTTCCAAGTATATCTCGTATTAATGTAAAATATTCCGTGTTTATATATTTTTAGGGTTTTTAAAGCCTACAAGTAGGGACTTTCTTATGTAATATATACAATTCATGAATTAAACAATTTTCTTTGTGCAAAAGTCTCTTGAGAGCATTTCTTAAATATTCAAAAAATTTAACTTGTTCTTGCTTGGAGTGCGAAGATCCAATTATATTGTGACGTGTTGAGGTGTTCTTCTCCCTCGTTTAGGTTTATAAGGACTAACTATCTTAGAGGATTAGGCGTTCATCTTTCCTGGCTTGAAGCTCCCATCTAAGTTGCTAAGACAAAATATCCTTAAAGGGTAAGCATTCTCATCCATCCACATCTTCTGATCATCCACATGATATCGCATTCTTATCATTTTGTATAAGTTTTTAGGTGTTCTTGGTTTTATAGTAACAATGAATTTTTTTGATCGATTTGATGATATGGCTGCCTATACAAAAGTAATACATGGGCAATACATGAACAACATAGACGTAATGCATAACAGGACCACCAAAATGAATGCAGACTTGGCCGACATATGTATTATTCTCAAAGCCCTAGTTGCATCAAGAATAAAAGTCTAACACCAATCTTACTCATCTTTTTCCAAAGAAGAAACTAAGTGTGAATATATCCATACTTTTGATTCTTGCTCTATCACTAATGACGAATTAAATGATTAAGATGAATCGCCTGGTGAACGAGATTTTTTTTTGATGAACATCAATTACAAGAAGAGATTGAGATTGAGATTGGTGATGAAAAAGAAAATTGTTCGTTGGAATCCTTAGAAATATTTTATTCTCCTAAACAATTATACTTTGACGGTATTCAAAAATTTTACGAAGTGGATATGGGGAGTGAATTGTCTTGAGAAAAGACTAAGAGTAAAGAGGTATAGAGAGAGAAATAAGTCTTATTAATGGCTCAACCTTAGTTAGTGAAAAACTATATAAGGTAAAATCTGAGATGCGCAAAAGAAAAAGAGAAAAATAAGAGGAAAGGTTTTTTGGACTAACCATAACGCCAATTTATCTATGGAGTTGTTTTCTTCTTGCAGGATTTTGTTGAACCATTGAGAGAAGCTCAATTAAATCATTGCACCTATGTCAAAGATTCAGATATATTCAAACTTGATGATTGGTTTTGATTTCATTTTCTATATTCGAGGAAGAATATTTTTGAAGAATGAGGAAATGATACGAGTAGAGGAGTAAAACAATTTTGTTTTGAACAAGAAATTGAAGTTGTTTTTCCAAGTTTAGAACATCACCTGACTTGCGATGACTTTTCGGGTGAGATTCGAGCATTTCTAGGTCACGATGTCTCTTTAAAGATTGACCATAGTTCAATTAACTTTCCAACGCATCTTGAAACGTCTCAATCGGACATTAAGAACTCAAGATACTTTAGTTTTAGCAAAAATCAGATACATGCTCATTATAGAATTCTTGAACCGTTGCGAATTATCAATTGTTTTATTGATTATTTGTAACTAAATTCAACCCAAGACTTTCTATTATTTATTTTAGGTATTTTAGGATCATATTTATTATTTATTTTTCTTAGTAAAAAACAAGTGTTCTTTGTGTTTAAGTAAAGTTATTATACTTACTTTCCAAGCATGTCTAACATTAATGTAAAAGATACTAGATTTATTTTATATATATTTAGCATTTTTAAAGTCTATAAATAGGCACTCTTCTTATGTATTATGTACAATTCATGAAAAAACAGTTTTCTTTGTGCAAAACTCTTTTTAGAGATTTTCTTCATTGTTCAAGATTTTTATCGTGTCCTTACTTTGGAGTGCGACGATCTAATTATGTTACGATGTGCTGAGAACTAACTATTGTTAGAGGGTTAGACGTCCATCTATCCTGGCTCAAAGATCCTGTCTATGTAGCTAAGATGAAATACCTTTAAAGGGTTCGGCATTTCCCATCCACCCACATCTTTTATTCATGCACCCGGTTCAATGTTCTTATCATATACCAATGCAAGTCGAGTAGTAAACAAAACATTTGACTACTTTATTAATATTCATAATAAACTTGAACTATCATTGACTTCTTAGACTATTTGTTGATGCCAATATTTGGAAGACACAAGATAGGGTCGTGGACAGGGTTGTGGTGGTGGTTTTAGATGGTTCACCCCTTCTGATTTGGGTGGAGAGCCATAGTAGAAAGAGTTTGAAATGAGTGGGTTGAAGATGGAGAAACCAAAGGTATGGGTTTTGCGGGGAGAGTAGTGAAGTTTGTGATTTGCCATCATGCCACAAGCAAATCATATTCATTTGTGTTTTTTAGAATGAATATTGGACCGAACCGTTTTGAGATTAATACATGGATCAAAGTCATACATTAATTCTCTAAAAAATTGCGTCGTTAAATCCTTAACCTGATATCACTATAGTTCTCAACATGAGAAATTTTATGTGTTGAATAATCAACCGTTATCTTTAACCGGACAACTATAGAAGTTATACTTGAACATAATTAGAACATGTAGTGATATGTGGGTGATTAAGATGGAATTTGTCCCTATTATTATAAGAGATATATCTCTCAGACCCTAGACGATTGAGACTGAAAAATGTATGGTTGTGCTCGAATGATTAATGTCATTCATTTTGTCAATCTAATTGGGTATCAAGAAATTAGAGATAGAACTCTATAAGGTTGACTTTATTCATGCCTTATACTCTATCTAGATATTGTGAGACAAAAGGATTATGTCATGAGTTAAATTTAGGTTGTCTCAGATCATGTGCTTTCATTTAACTTGGGTAGTGCTATTGTTGGAAAAATAAACTGCTGCAAACCGAGGCGTTAGCACTAACTGGAAAATAATAAAATAACTAAACCAAACCTATAACACCCCAAACCCGGCTTAGGAGTAAACTGAATTAGGAAGTGTTTTAAAGCAAAACAAACAAACATTCTTGATAAATTTAGTATAAACCAATGAACATGCTTTAGAAAGGCAAAGTAATTAAAACCTTTTTTTTAAAATTCATTCACAAGTCTATCTTCAAACTCAAATTTTTACATATTCGAATATCTATGTAATAAGCAACACACTTCAATTTCTAGTTCATAGCATGTCATTGAATTCAATAAAGATCCAAAGATCACATTTTTAATTACCATACTATTCGATTCAATCATATCAAGGATTCTATTCACATGAGCATTTGAATCATCATCTCAAAGACATGACTAGCGTTTAAATCCATACGAAAGACTCACACGGGTACAAAGCTATTTCAATCCACAGCTAAAACCTTAATACTTGGATAACAATCATCCGAACCATATAATAATTACTTAGGAAATTATCTCATAATTTAGCTCGACATGAATCAAATCAAGACCTTCAGTTCTTTAGCAAAATTTTGTATCCTTTAATATCTACTAAAGAGTAATCATAACAAAACATCTTTTACGAATTATTCTTAGTCCATCTTCCTAATTTGGAAGTATTTCAAACTTAATTCATTTTTATCCAGTGATCATAAAAATATACATATATATATATATATATATATATATATATATATATATATATATATATATATAGCATCAAACAATACCATTTACGTATTCAGGACACACTATCAACTACTCTTTGCATTCATGATCGATTCATATGAACTATTTTACCTTGAAAGGATTTATCACAAGATATTAGACATACTTAGCCTACTATCATGCAAATCAAACCGATAATCTAGCAACATAAAGCACATGTAAACATCTAATCTAGTAAACCGACATTATAACTATATAACTTCAATAGCAAGCCACCAAAAAATATATAAAGGCCCATTACAAACTTAAAACATTTTTTAGAGCATCATATATATATATACATACATATATGATCAAAGATGCTCTTAAATGCACAATGCATACATATCAATTATGTGCCATCATCTAGGAGTACTCAAGAGGTTACAATCGTACTTCCTAACACTTTTGATCCTATCCAAACTCGATAGCTATTCAGAAGCATAGATACCCTGAAAGGTGATGAAAGAGTGGGGTAAGCTAACGCTTAGTGAGGTAGTACTAAGATCTGAAGAAAATATAATAGACCTTGTATAATCTATTCTGATTCTTTCGCTGGAACAAGCCAAGGTTCTAGTAAGTACCAAAGCAATAGAATATTCACACAACATAGTCTCTAGGATTCAAGTTATATTATTACAAAATGATTTAACATTGTAACTCAAAAACATGGTTTGTTTGTCTCATACGGTATCATTTAAGGCTTCAATCCCAACTAAACCATAAATTTCTTAATACGCAAGGCATCAAAGCAACACTTATCACTAACAAAGCATGTCATAACATAACATCTCACAACAAGGCATAACAGGGCATATCATAACAAGACTTATCATAGTCATTAGCTACTTTCCTTATAAGTTATCAAGGTGGTTCTTAATTTATTATGAAATTCTATTATTTTAACTTTAACATGACCTTGTAAATCAAGTGCTTATTTCTCTAACACATCTCTTGATTAAATCTTCCATAATACATTTAATTCATAAGCATACATTTATATATATATATATATATGTATATATATAACGTCTCAAATTGTTCTTGTTTATGCATATATTTTATCCAAAGGGGACACTAAATCATGAATATACAATTATAAATTCAAATCAGTTTAATACATATTTGGATTTAGTCAAATCAGTTCTGAATTCTTGTATATAACTTTAAAGATTCAAAACAGTCCAAACATAGTTGGATTTAATCAAAACAGTCCTGAATTCTTATATATAATTTTAGAGATTTAAAACGGTCCAAGCATAGTTGGATTTAATCAAAACAGTCCTGCATTCTTGCATATAATTTTATAGATTCAAAACAGTCCAAACATAGTTGGATTTAATTAAAAAAGTCCTGAATTCTTGTATATAGTTTTAGAGATTCAAAACAGTCTCGTCATTACTTATACTCATTCAAAACAGCCTTTACATCTTGTATATAAACATAAGGGTTCAAAACAGTCCCGTAATTACTTGTACTCATTCAAAACAGCCTTTAAATATTGTATATAAACATAAGGGTTCAAAACAGTCCTGTAATTACTTGTACTCATTCAAAACAGCCTTTAAATCTTGTATATAAACATAAGAGTTCAAAACAGTCCCGTGATTACTTATACTCATTCAAAACATCCTTTAAATCTTGTATATAAACGTAAGGGTTCAAAACAGTCCCGTCATTACTTGTACTCATTCAAAACAGCCTTTAAATCTTGTATATAAACATAAGAGTTCAAAACAGTCCCGTAATTACTTGTACTCATTCAAAACAGCCTTTAAATCTTGTATATAAACATAAGAGTACAAAACATTCCCGTAATTACTTGTACTCATTCAAAACAGCCTTTAAATCTTTCGAATATAGCATCTCATACATATATATATATATATATATATATATATAGGTGCTACTTATCATGTAAGTTATCAAGCATGGCATTTCGTAGGCATGAATTACTTATCACCAAAGCACAAAGCATAACATAATCATGTGTCACTTGTCATATAAGGTAGCAAGCATAACATAACATGGACATGGATTTCATATGACCAAAGGTACATGGTATATCATATCTTAAGCACAAGTTACTTGTCATAGAAGATAACAACATAGCATAACATAAACATGGATCTTTTTTTGATCACAAGGTGTTTAGATAATTCTTAAACTTGGTTTACAAATTTCTTTAGAATCATATTACTTGTCAAGCCAGTATCACAACTATGCATTATTTTAACTTATAATCTCATACTTCCTTATTAACATATCCTTTCATTCGAAGCAAATACACATATTAGAGAAATACTCAATTTTATTAGAATCATGTTACTTATCAAACACGTTTTCACAGCTCTGTTAGATTATGCCCAAAGACCAATCATAAGATGATTGTAAATATCATTTGTTTTACCTTGTTTATTGACAAAGAGGCATTGCCATCATTATTTTCAGTTACAATTCCACGTGCATAGATAAACTGAATTATAATAAAGTCCTTAGAATAATATGGTTATTCTTAAATGTCCTTAGTCGAGTATTATTGTGAGAATGGACAACAACAATGCATTAAAACTAATATGCAGTTGATTGTTGACAAAGTGTTTTCATTGACATAGAGATGTCAAAATCAATACATAAGTATGTGTTAGAGAACGACATACTGGACTGACCCGCTATGAGCATGTTTCTTGGATTATTATATGATAGTCATAACATTGCTCGTAGTGATAACTACATATATGATCCTCAGACTTGAGATCATCATTATTTCAACATCGTGAGTGACATATTTTGATACAGTCAAACATGTGTCGTAACTGACTACACTATAAAGACTAATATTGGATATGTCACAATCTATGTAGTGGGATATGGTTAATCAAGATAGGATTTGTTCCTCCTACATAATAGGAGTAATATCGTAGGCCACTTGATTGAGTGAGACTAGAAATGCATGGCCATGCTCGAATAAGTTGATATGAGATATCATAGTTATTCGTTTATAATAGTCTACTCAAGATATCAAAAAATATTAGATAGACTATACAAGTGTGACTGTTCCATGACTTGTGTCCAATCTAGATATAAAGGACAAACTGATGTAATACATGAAAAAGAGTTAATCACGAAAAAGGTTATGTCGAATCATGATTTCTTGTAACTCAGATGACAATGACGTATTGCTAGATGTCACTCATTGTTTGTAATATTAGAAATATTCTAATATTTACTACTAACGTTACATGAACCTACAGGGTCACACCTACGATTGAAATGAGCATATATTAAACGAATTATATATGTACAAATTTGTTGTACATGGATTTAGTTAAATTAATATATATTTGATATATATAATTTAACTATTGGGTAAATATTAAAAGAAAAAATAATTATTGTAATTATGACTCTTTTAATATATAAATAATATAATTCGATTTAAATCAATATATATATATATATTAAAATCCTAATTAAGTTGAATTAGGATTATATATTTAATATATATATTGAAATCCTAATTAAAGTTGAATTGAGATTAAATATATTTAATATATATATTGAAATCCTAATTAAGTTGAATTGAGATTATATATTTAATATATATATATATATTGAAATCCTAATCTGAGTTGAATTAAGATTACAAAGGCTATATAAAGGCATGAGAGATCTAGCAGTCATTAATGTTTTTGGAAAAACTCTCTAAATAGTTTAGAGAGTTTTATGTGCTCGTTTCAATTGGGTGAACTACGTAGAGGTCGGAGCATTATCGTTGCGGCTTAGGAATCGACATCGTGGAATCGTGATTGGATATTTATCTTCTCCAAATTCAGAATTCCAGATTTTAAACAGGTAATTCTTCACCCTTATTCACCCCGATTCATTCCTCGTACATGGATCTCTAGTGGTAATCGCCGGATAATTTTTTCGTTGTGCCATGGGGTGTACCAACGTGACCCAACAATGGTATCAGAGCCACTTGTACGATACAGATTCAGATTTTAATTACTCGGGTGATGTAATTGTACGAGATACATGTTATTTTTGATTTATTTAGTGAATATATGATATTTGTACAAGCAAATCTATTCAATAACGATTAATCTGTTAATCCGGTTAAAAGATGTTCCTAAGATCGATGATTAAGAGTTAAACATTAGGATCTTTGTCGATAGGGTTTGAAATATTATATGTTAATTGTTAACATATTCAATATTGAGTTTTAGGATTTTAGATGTTAAGTGTTAACATACGCAAATTAAAGTTATATATTAGACTGATGGTTAGTCTATAGATTTCGTACGGGAAAGTAACAAGAGTTATTTTAGTAAAAACCTCGTGGATTTTAAAATCCTGAAAACATGATAATATTGATAAATTTTTTCAAATTGTGAGGTTTTTACACAATAATTAAGATGCTAATCTTTAAAAGTTTCCCTGCCTCTAACCAAGCGGTGGCAACCCCATCGGCGACAATGGGGCCGTCGAAACCTCGCAAGGGGCTTGACACATGCATAGGAACAATCTGGTAAGACTTTAATAACAAACCGCGTTGTTATTATGTTTGATATGCACGGTGTTTGAAATGCATGGTTATAGCCCAATAGCCTGTTTAGTTTTATTTATAAGGTTTTATAAATACGACCTACGTGTTATGCCTTTCTATACTTCTATTGTAATTCTCTTCTCATCTTAGTCCCTCGTATGTAAAACGAGTTTATGAAATTGTAATCTATAAGAAGAAGCATGGACTAGAGGAACATAAGTGTGGGCCGACAGAAAAATTCAAGGATCGCATAATCAAACCCGGCTTGTAGAGCTAAAGAAACACTTAGCCGGATTGTTGAAGCTTCTGCCGAAGAAGCCAAGGGTGTTAAAAGAGATGTCGTATCTCCTTTAAGGACAATTCTGGTACAATCACGAGCTACCGCTGCAACAGTTGCACTGCCCGTCGCCCTATCAAAGGCTGCATCACAGTTAATTTTGATTGTTCCACAGGAAGGTGGAATCCATGATGTCGGTTTGGTTGGGGGGTCGGGCTTACTCATGTGAGCCTTCACTTGAGCCTGTGTAAATTCCGTGAAAGCATTTCCGGCACGATTCTAGACCTCCCACGGGGAGTCTAGTGATCCTTCAAAGACAAGCGCATTACGAGACTTCCACATTGCCCATAATAAGAAGGCGATAAGGCCACAACCATCATCGAAGTTCCCAAGCCTGCAAAAGTCAGTAATTCTTTCCCACCATTTGACAAAGCTTGGAAAACCTATAGGGGAGGGGGAGTAATTAAAACCATAGGCTCTCCACACTGCCTAAGAAAAAGGTCAAAAAAATAAGAGGTGCTCAATGCTCTCCACATTATTCTCACAGCGAGGACAGCAATCAGCCGCGTGAAAAGAGCCATGGAACCTGGCTGCAACAATACCCTTTGTTGGGACAATGTTGTGGCAAAGCTTCCATAAGAAAGATCTGATCTTCGTAGGAACATTGAGGTTCCAAATGGATTTCCAAACAACATGATTCTAATCCAAAGCCTCGCTAGAGGATGGAATGTTGGGACAATCTTGTTTTTTTGCCAAGAAGCGATAACCAGACTGAACAGAATAAATCCCATCGACAGATGCTGCCTAGATCAGAGAATCTTTAACCGTAGGACCCCCAACAGGAATGGTCAAAATAGCCTTCGTTTTAGAGTCCGAAAAGAGTCTCTCGAGTTTGTTTTTATCCCAAGATTTCAGGTCCTCTCCTATGAGGTTGAACACTGTAAAGACATTACACCCAGAAGGAAGGCTGGCAGATAAGTGAAAATCAGAAAGTTTAGGAATCCAATTATCATCCTAAATAGAAATTCTCCGACCATTACCGACTCTCCATAGAGATCCCTCTCGGATGACTTTAATTCCTTCCCTAATACTGATCCAAGCCCAAGAAGGATTAGAGCACTTCGAGGCTTCAAAAAGATTGCCATTGAGAAAATAGATCCCACGGAGAGTTTGGGCAAGAATAGAATCGAGATTCTTAAGAATTTTTCATGTGATTTTAGTTACAAGGGCACGGTTGAAAATATTGAGATCCCTGAAGCCAAGGCCACCCTTGTCTTTTGGAAGACATAAATCCTTCCAGTTAATCCAGTGAATGCCCCTCTCTTTGGTGCTAGAGTTGTTCCACCAGAAACGTCCCACCAATGAACATAGCTCATCGCAAAAGGACGAAGGGAGGAGGAAACACTGCATGACATAAGTCGGTATGGCTTGCACCATCGCTTTAATCAGAACCTCCTTGTCAGCTGGACTCAAAAACTTGGCTTTCCACCCTTTAAGCTTGTTACAGACACTTTCCTTTATAAAGTTCAGGGCTTATTTCTTGCTTATCCCCCAAATGGAAGGTAGGCCAAGGTACCTGCTATCCTCTTCCATAGAACTGAAGCCAAGTACATTAGAGAGGTGGTGCTTGAGTTGTAAGCTCACATTTGGTGAAAAGAACACCGAAGACTTGAGGAAGTTCACCGTTTGCCCAGTCGAGGATTAGAAGGTATTAAGGATTCTCAACACTGATTCACAATTCCTTGCATCTGCCCAGGAGAACAGAAGGCAATCATCGGCAAACATCAAATGACTCAAGGTTGGGCATCTTCTCTTGATCTTGAAACCTTCAAAACTGGACGATTCCACCTTTTTAGCTATGATCCATGAGAGAATATTTGAAACAAATAGGAACAGAAAAGGAGAAAGAAGGTCCCCTTGACGTAGACCCCTTCCCGGGCAAAAATCTGCATGTCTTTCCCTATTAAGCACGAGAGAGAAGGTGATCGAGGTGACACATTCCATTACACGCTAAACCCACCATTCACAAAAACCCATTCTGATCATAATAAAACGAAGAAGATCCCAATCAACCTTATCATACGCTTTCTCCAAATCGACCTTAAGAGCCATAATGCCTTTCGATCCTTTCCTAACTCTCTTAATCGAATGAAAAACTTCATGCGCAAGAATGATATTATCCTGAATAAATCTTCCCTGAACAAAAGCAGATTGAGAAGGCGAGATCAGCTCCGGAAGAAAGCCTTTGAGCCTTTTTGCCAAAATCTTGGTAATAACTTTCATAGAGAAGTTGCAAAGGCTTATCGGTCGAAAGTGGTTGACTTCACAAGGATTTGCTTTCTTAGGAATAATGACAATGTTTGTTTTATTAATCTCATGGTCAAGGCTGACCGAGTTGAAAAATTGAGACACCATGGCTATGAGATCTTCCTTTATAATATCCCAAAAGGAGTGGTAAAAACACCCAAAAAAGCCATCAGGTCCCGGAGCCTTGGATGCCCCCATACTGAAGACAACACTTTTGATCTCTTCATAAATCTCTTTACGGAGGCTCCTATCCATATCCTCCGAGACAATAATCGGAATAACCTCCTCCAAATCTTGAAAGTTGATGAAACGATCTTTGGAGTAATTTTTCTAGAAGTGTTGTTGCAAATAGTTAGCAATTTCAATCGGATCCTCAATCCACACCCTGTTTTCCTTTTTGATTCTGCAAATATAATTAACTTTTCTATTCTGAAGGGTGGTGGCATGAAATTTTTTTGTATTTTTATCCCCCGATTGGAGCCAATTGACCCTCGCTCTTTGATGCCAATATCTCTTTTCTTATTCCCACGTTTTATCCAACTCATTCTTTAATTGCTTGGATTCAGCTAATTCCGACTTACTCAAGCATTTCCCCTGAAGGGATTCAATCTTTCTCAGATGCTCCTGCTTCTTGTAAGAGTTAGCCTGAAACTTTTTCTTACTCCATCTTATCAGAGAGAATTTAGTCCACTTAAGCTTATGATCGAACCTGTGGGACATCCATATTGGTGAACTAGATTCCCACCCTTTACGAACAACTAAGGGACACACCTCATCAAGGAGCCATTTAGATTCAAATTTAAACTCTTTTTTGTATTTCCTTTGCAATCCCAATGGCCGGATGATTATAGGGACATGATCAGAGGCTATTGCAGTATCCGCCATTCCCAGGGCTTTAGGGAAAGAATTGTTCCATTTGATAGAACAAAGAGCTTGATCCAATTTTTCAAGGATAGCATCATTTTCACTTCTATGATTAGACCAAGTGAAGTTCCCCCCTTTAATCGGTAGTTCCAGAAGTTCTGTTGCATCAACAAAGTCATAGTAACATTTTGCATCTCTCGGATCAAAAGGATTGCCTCCCACTTTCTCATCTTGGGAGGTAACCACATTGGAGTCACCGATCACCAGCCATTTCTTATGGGAATCAAGTCTTAGTTTCGTTAGTCCCTCCTAAAACATCTGCTTATCCTCACTGTATGGAGGACCATAGATAAAAGTGCCTTGCCATTCATTCTCCCCTTGAAGGGAGATCCTAGTATCAATGAAATTATTTCCAGAATTAAGAACAGATAGTTTCACCTCATTAATCCACCAAAGAGCTAGCCCCCCTGCTCGACCGATAGGATCAACGTAAAACGCACAGTCCATTTTCATTATAATCTTCTCTAGATACCATTTTTTTCCGTTTGGTTTCACTCAAGAACACTATGCCTGGCTTGATATTAAAAATAGAGTTCTTAAGAGCTCTCACCGTTTCCTTGTTTCCCAGCCCCCGCATATTCCAAGCAAGAATGACCATTGAATTCAAACAACAACCAGACAGTCCAACCTAAAACAAACACAGCAAACCAAAGCACCCAAAGGGAAAGGCAAAAACCAACAAACAGAGAGCAACTGAATACCGACCAGCAGTGTCGGGATGATAACCCACAGAAAGGGAACGAACAACCAGAGGCGAGATCACAAAGCAAGAACTGGGAATGAGAAGATAGGATTCAAAAAATCAATACCAGCAAGCCTGTCAAGCCTTCTCCCCGAACAATCCACCTCATCGGAGCCTCTAATGGGCACCAAAACTATTCGGAAGCAACCCCTGCCAACACCTACTGCCTCATCAAAAAACCAGACTCTTTCTAACAAACCCCACTCTCAACAGAGCAAAAATCGCTTCCCAGACAATCTAACTGAAGAGGAAAGCATTCCACGAAACAGTCAAGTCCTCAAGGAGCCCTCCGAAAAAGCAAACAGCTCTCGTTGAAACCACTAACCTTCTCAAAGCAAAGGCGACATCGGCAAATAAGATGCCCCCACCAAAAACTCAGACCGACGGAACAAAGTATAGCCGAAAGGGACAAGAAGCAGCCAAAGGAGCCCAAAAAAATGAAACAGACAACGCTCGCTGCAACAACAACCCTCTCTGAAACAACCGAACCAGGAAGCGTTGCAAGAAGAGGCAAGAAGCAGCCGAAGCTCTACCAACAAGGATCACGCCACCGCAGACCAGCAACAATACGTCGGAAAACCTTCCTTTCACCACCAACAGAACACCACACCAGGGTCACAACAACCTGTTAAGACGCTGAAGGAGTACCTAGAAGGGAACTTGCACTCAACCAAGTTCAATCGATGCAGAAACCCAGCAGATATTGTGAAACCAGGGGAGGGGAAATTGGGGGCGAAATTAGGGTTTTTTGTCGTGTCTTTGCTTTAGTTGAAATCAACTTGCTAGATTTTATCTTTCTCAAATCTCTTCAATCTTGTTTTATCTCATATTCTTAATCTCTTTATTTAGAATTTTTTTGGGTTTAGTTTAACTTTTATTTTGGGTGTAAAAAGGAAAGAAATTAGAATGATCGATTCTTTTTTCGATAATTATATATTTTGGTGAATGAGTATGTTGTAGATTCTTTTCTTGGTCATTCTTTTATATGAATTTTTCTTTTTCTGATTTTTAATTAGATTGATTATAAAAGGTTGTTGGGGGATGAGTTGCTGAGAAACGGACCTGGTGTTTGATTTAGGTTTGTTTTTGAAAAATAAATTATTGTATTGAAATTTCTTTTTAAGATTTTGATTGTATGTACGAAGTTTCAATAATGTTGTTCGTGGTTTTTGAGTTGTTGATTATATTTTCTCTCCTTGATCTTTTTATCTTTCATTGATATATTTTCTCTTGCAATTCTTTTAACTCTTTTTTAAATTGTGAATATCAAATTGATTACGGGATTAGAGTTATTATTTGTTTGAGTTTGTGGCAACAATAATTTTTTAACAGGAAATTGATTATTTACTTTTTAAAGATAGTAATTTCAGTGCATTGATTTTGGTTTAGTTGTTATTTTTTTTTTGTTGGAGTGCAGACCTTGTTCAAATTCATCTTAGCTAGCTTAGTTAAAGTGAGACATTCTCAAATTCCAGAAGTTTTACACTTAACATGTTTGATAAATTGTCTCAATGAATTACATTTCTTTCTTTTTTCCCTTTCTCCTTATTTAGTTTTAGTTTGGAATGAACAAAAATTTTAATCTGAGTAGTTCTGTCATTTTTTTAACAAAGAATTTCTGTCATTTTAAATGTTGCTAATTTGTGAACTTTGGAATCTGTAATTTTTTATTATAAGAGATTGTTTTCCGCGTCAAACTTGTATTTTAGGACCGCCAAAAGAAGAGAAAATTATGAACATGCTATAGAATTTGATCCAATTATTTATCACAATCGGTTTTATTTTGATTGTAACCAGATTACTATACGTTTGTAGGCTTAACTTCTTACCTAAGGAAATCATTCTATAAATTAAGCAATGTAATTAGAAATTGTTTATAGGTCTCAAAGATCGGATCAACACTCATAATTTTTTAATGCATTTGAAATAATTAAGCTTCCTGTTATGCATCTTGTTGTTAGGAGAATTATCCATACTATAGGCCCCAAGTATGCAGTGAAGTATCGTATTGTTGTAGAGAATGCAGTTATTGCTATCGTTCTTGCCTTGAACTTCTAATTAAAAATGGTCTTCGGAGGTTGATTGCAGATGGCATATAATGTATTTCTCCAAGTTATTCTTTCATAGAGTAGGTCATTTAATATTGTTTGATATGTGTGAATGCATTATTGCTATGGGCTATAGATATACACAAGCAAAAAATTATCCCCATAAACTAGCTGCTCATGTTGCTATAAGTTAGAAAACTTTCCACATGTTGCAACTGTTTATCTAATTCTATTGATGTTCTATGAACCAAATATCCAGAATTCTAAAATGTATATTGTGAATTAAGAATGTAATTTCCAAGAATTATATAGGAATTGTCTATTATTAGTAGGAGTAGAGCAATTAATTTGAGTTTGGAGTTTAACTCTTTTTTTAATCATATTTGTAGACATTCATATTTTTATTTGTTTGATTTTGCAGTGAGATGGATTAGATGTTGGATAGACATTGCAAATGGATATGCCGAATTTCAATTTGAAGTTAAATTTATTTTGCATGTGAAATATATATAACCTAAACTTTGTTTTCATTTCTATGATGTAGTTTAAAACTTTGGACATCTCATATAACAGAAATGCTTGTTATTGATCTATTACTAGCATTTTGATCTTTAAATTCTAAGAGTGGAAGATGACAATCCATTTTTTGAAACATTAAAACTCTATATAGAGCATCGATTTGCTGTAGAACATTGAAACTTCTTTGTATGTTATTGTCTCTCAAGTTATCTGAGAATTATTCGATACTCAAATTAATTTGTTTTTTATTTTTCATATTTACAATTTGTTAGATATTGAAGTTTAATTTTTGGAATGAAAATTTTAGATTTCTACTACAAGGACGCTTGTTAATGTGTTACAAGGAATTTCATAAAATAGAAATTCATGAATAGTGATAAAAGCTTTTGATTCAAAAGATGAAATATTGGAATTAATAATCTCCGAGTTAGTCACTAAGCATTTAAAAATATGATAAGACTGTGGTTTTATAGTAAAATCTATAAAATTATTAAATGAAAGATAAAAATCAATAAAATTTGCAATGTTTAATTGTCCGACTAAAACATATTCTGAAAAATGTTTTCAGTAAAATTACCAAACAACAAAAAATGAATTACATAATATCATCTAAACACCAAAAAATGATTTTTGTAAATCGTTTTTCAAAAAATATAATTCATTTTTCAGAATTTATTTTCCGTAATTTGTTTTCAGTGAAACAAACGGACCCTTAAATAAAGCAAATTTTTGGTTAGAGAACAAAGAAAAAAGGTTTACAATTGATAGTTTAGCTATCAACTTAATACTTAGAATGTGTCATACGGCAGTGAAAGTTTTTCTTTCTAACACTATTTGTTCTTGTTTAATACATGCTTCATGTGCTATGAAAGTTGTGTACTCAATGTTATAACTCCTACTCATTTATTTGCTAGTGAATAAGACCTATTCTTTTATGATTTCGTAATTGTTTTCTTCTTTAATTCACCTTGTTTGTATAACTTTATTTTTTAGTTATTTTAAATTTTAAAGATCTATAGAATTTTAATTTTTTATTTATGAACATTGATTAATATATGCCTTGGTTTTAGATAATACATGCCTAAAGACAATTCTTTTGTTGGCAACGAGTTATGTATATTCAGTAATAATTTATGTAGTTACGCTAATTCTCATTATTTTTGTAAGAAAAAAACGTGTAACACTTTGTGTGGCTACACAAATGCTTACCATAAGTTGAGCTCATTTTGGATTAGATTGGGTGATCTCAGGTAAGAAATTGTGTAGTTACACTTTTCATTACATTTCCTGTAACAAATTATGTATATCATGTAATAATTTATGTAGCTACGCAATTTCTCATTGTTTTTGTAAGAAAAAAGGTTATCTTGTAACACTTTGTGTGGCTACACAAATGCTTACCATAAGTTGAGCTCGTTTTGAATTGGGTGATCTCGGGTAAGAAATTGTGTAGTTACACTTTTCCTTACATTTCCTGTAACAATTTATGTATATCATGTAATAATTTATGTAGCTACGCAATTTCTCATTGTTTTTGTAAGAAAAAAGGTTATCCTGCAACACTTTGTGTAGCTACACAAATGTTTACCATAAGTTGAGCTCGTTTTGGATTGGGTGATCTCGGGTAAGAATTTGTGTAGTTCACTTTTCCTTACAATTCTTGTAACAACTTATGTATATTCTGTAATAATTTATGTAGCTACGTTAATTCTTATTATTTATGTAAGAAAAAAGGTTATCTTGTTGCCCTTTGTGTAGCTACACAAATGCTCACCATAAGTTAAACTCATTGTGGATTGGGTGATCTCATGTAAGAAATTGTGTCGTTACACTTTTCCTTACATTTATTGTAACAAATTATGTATATCCTATAATAATTTATGTAGCTACTCAAATTCTCATTATTTTGTAAGAAAGAATGTTATCTTATAGCCCTTTCTATGGCTACACCAATGCTTACCATAAGTTGAGCTCGTTTTGGATTGGGTGATCTCGGGTAAGAAATTGTGTAGTTACACTTTTCCTTACATTTCTTGTAACAAATTATATATATTGTGTAATAATTTTTGTAGCTTCTCAAATTCTCATAATTTTTGTAAGAAAAAAGTAATCTTGTAGCCCTTTGGGTGGCTACACAAATGCTTACCATAAGTTGAGCTCCATTTGGGTGATCTCGGGTAAGAATTTCTGTACGTACCTTTTTGCATACTTTTTTCTGTAACAAATTATGTGTATTATGTACTAATTTTTGTAGCTACTCAAATTCTCATCCTTTTTGTAAGAAAAAAGTTATCTTGTAGCCCTTTCTGTATGTACACAAATGCTTGCCATAAGTTGAGCTCCTTTTGGATTGGTGATCTCGGGTAAGGATTTGTGTACGTACACTTTTGCTTACCTTTTCTGTAACAATTTATGTATATTCTGTAATGATTTTTGTAGCTACTCAAATTCTCATCCTCTTTGTAAGAAAAAAGGTTATCTTGTAGCCCTTTTTTGTGTACACAAATGCTTACCATAAGTTGATCTCCTTTTGGTTTGGGTGATATTGAGTAAGAATTTGTGTACGTACACGTTTCCTTATGTTTTTTGTAACCAATTATGTATATTCTGTAATAATTTATGCATCTATTCAAATTGTCATAGTTTTTGTAAAAGGTTACCTGGTAGCATTTATGTTTCTACACAAATCTTTACGTCGTATGAATTTATGTATATACCGTTTTCTTTACAGTTACGATAAATATTTATGTAACCGTCGCGTAAGAATTTATGTACAAACCTGCTACCTGTAGAACCTGTCAGCCTTATTTTAGCCTTAAATTTAAGGCCTCGCTGTAGAACCTTCCGAAAAGTGCACATTTCTTTTTTTTTCTGTAGATTGTGTGTTTAAATTATATTTTGGGTAAATTACATAAATGATCACTTAACTTTACTCTTAAACCTATTTTGGCAACTAAAGTTTCAAAACATTCAATTTTACTCACTAAAGTTTAAACATTAAACTTTTTTGTCATTAAAGTTTAGACATTAAAGTTTTTTGTCACTTTTAAACACCAAACGGTCGTAGATGGTCGTTCGATCCCAAATTTCACCAGTCACTTTTTCTCGACCCCTTAAGCCTGAATTCGACCTCTATTTTTATCGGAAAGTGCTCAAAAGTTCATGAATCGGCCAAAAACCTTTTAGTTTCTCTCTCGTTAATCTCTTTTCTCCACCTTCGAATGGAGCTCGTTTCTTAGTATATTGCTTCTCTCGTGCCGATGAAGCTTATCATCGTTTGGATCTTAGAGATGTTCCTTCGTTCGCTGGTAAATGGATGTCATCATAAAGTTAACGGATGGGTGACCAAATACGTTCAATGTCTAAACTCCAATGAGTAAATTGAATGTTTTGGAACTTTAGTGACCAAAATAGGTTTGAGAGTAAAGTTCAGTGATGATTTACGTTATTCACCATATATTTTTGTTTTAGGCGTTTAAATTTTAGTGTTTTGATCGATGTAGGTGTACCATTTCATTTTGTAATTATTTTCAGGTCGACTGTTAAAAATTTGTCAATGAATTTGCAACACATAACCTTTAGTCATCGGAAACAAATAGAGAAATAAAGTGGAAGTTTATAAAATGGTTTGCTTTTTAGAAATCAAACAATCTTAAGTCCCAAAATACTTCAATTTTGGGAACTCGTCGATTTCTAGGGTATAACTTTGATCAATAAAAATTCATTCTTTTTTTTTTGTGAAATAGAAAAACCCTAAATTCCAAAAAATTATCCAAAAACACTTCAATTGTGAAAATCTATCTATGCGAAAGTGAAATCAAGATCCAACTCTCAAAAATTAATCCTAAAACTCTTCAATTTTTTATTAGGAAGCAGAAGCTTGAATTGATAAACCCTTATTGAATATAAAATTTAAGAACTAAGAATTAGAATTTAAAAAAATCTCAAACAAAACTATAAAAAAAACACATCATGAAAATAAGAAAAATAAACAAAAGAGAGAGGTGATGAATCCTGAAATTTCATTTTAGCTTGGATGAATTTTCTTTCAACACAAATTTGAAAATAAAAAAATTAAATTCAAATAAAAAATAAGAGAAAAAAATAATAAACTCGATATGAGACAGTCTTTTTTGAAGAGCGTGCTATTGGATGGATAGAAATTCTAACCCTCTAATGACGTTTCATCATAACAACTCAGACGAGGGCTTCGAACCATGATAAATAAACGTCTCCTTAGCAACCTACGTGGTGGATAAAAATGTCTCAACAAGTGGTAACACAATTGGATATTTGAACTTGTTTAACTTTACCTTAACCAGGAAAAAACTCATTTCTTCAACGGTAAGTTCTACCTCCATTTGTACTTAATTTACCTCATTTTCATGTAACTTTTATTTTTGGCTAATAACTATAAATTTCTTAATTTTATATGCCATCCTTCTAAATTTAAGTTCATTTGAAGCGAATCTGCCTTCGTTTATCTGGGAACAACTTTGGTAAAGGTTGATACAATGATCGGTGAAATAATGTCACACGATTTGTGCAAGCGTACACACGTCGATGCAAGTATAGTTGATAGATGCAAATTTGTCTGATATCGATCCTACAAGGACGGTTGTTCAGAAGACTACCAATGTTAGTTCAATAAGTAAGAAAAATAAGGTAATTGCAATAAGTAATGTCACAATAATGAAAGGTAAATGATATAGGTAATGTTTAGCAATGTATTGAAATTAAAATAAAAACAATATAATGATGGTGGTGGGTTCCCTCGGTGATTCATTAACAGAATAACGGATGCTAGCAAGAAACAAATTGTAATGCCCCGGCCTAGAAGTTTCTAGGCTAATTAGACGGTCCGGTGGACCGGGATTAGAGATTCGAGTTAGATTCAAGATAAAAATCGGAATAAACATTTTTATGTGAGAAAATATATGGGAAAAATATCCTAAAATCATTATTTAATATATAGATATTTTTGGTGAATTCAATTTTGGAAAGTGGAATTTGGAAATTGGACATTTTGGCTAGTGACCAAAATGTAAAAATTGAAAACTGTTTTTAGTGACTATTTTTAAAAAGGGTTAAATCTTAGAATCCTTAAAGAGCTATTTTACCTATTTTTTAACCTGTTTTTCTCTCAATTTGAAATATTTTAAATGAGTTTTAATTAAGGAATTAAAAGAGAATTTAATTAAGGAAGGTAGTTATTTCCTAAAATCACTTTTGACGTAACTCTTTTCTCTAAAACTTTTCTCTCAAAGCTTCTTTATCCAAACACTTTCTTTTACATCAAAGATTTGAGGTAATTCTCTTGATTTCTTAAACCTTTGATTTTTAATGGATTCTTCTATATTGTTTTCTAAAATCTCATTGTCTTTCTTTGTTTTTCAAGAGTAAACATACAATTGAGAGGAATTTCACTCATTAGAGGTAGGGTTCATTCTTCTCCTCTAATGAATGGTTCTTTATTGAAATTCCTAAGTATTTGATCCTTGTTTAATGTTTTCTAATGAGTTTTAATGATTTAATGGATGAAATTAGTTAAACCAAGGTTTAATTGATGAGATTAACTGATTTTCATTTTGTATCAATTTTGATGAGTTCTTGATTGGTTATAATGTTTTCTAATGATGTTTTATAATGTTGATAAGTTGGTTTTAACATTGGAATCCCGGAACCAAGTGAATCTATAATTTCTCAATTTGCTAGTGTTGTGCTTTTTGGCGAGTTTTGGTTGTTTGGTGAGTGCTGGAGGTATAAGGATGATGTTAGGTTGTTTTTGGATGTTAATTGAAGATAATTGATGGATTAAACCTTTAGGTTTTGGCTGGGTTAAGTTTGGAAGATGTTTGATGTTGTTTTCAGTTGTTGAGGAGGAGTTTTGGTTAGAGTTGTTGTGGATTAATGTTGCCGAGTCTTAGAATGCATTTAGATGCATTGAATCTCCTGTTTTTGTGTGGTTGAATAAGGGGTGATTGATCCTCAAGCTTGTGGCACCGTTTCGGAAGCTTTGGAGGAGTAGTTCACATCGACGGACGAAGCTTTGAAATGGTTTAAAGGTTATTTTGGGAGTTTAAATTAAGTTTGAAATGCTGGTTTAAACTAGAAAGTAAGTACGATGAGATTTCTCCCTCGGTCGTATTTTGGCGAAATTGATTTTATGCACTTGTTTTTTAATTACATGGTACCTACTGTTTAATCGTGTTTTGAGTATGGTTTATACTGATTTTGATCATTTATTGATGATGAATGCATTTGAAAAATGGTTCATGTAAGTATGAGGACTACTTGTTAATGCATGGTTTAATGCATTGAAAATGGTTTTGAATGTTTCTTATAAAAACAATGAGGTACATGGTTAATAAAGAACTATATTGGCAAGTGATGTGGTTTAAAATGTTATCGGATATAGTTGGTCAGCCATAGGATTGATAGTGCACTATAAATAAGTCGTTGGGTGTTGAGGGTTCTATGTGTACCGAATACTCCACCATGAGTACCCTAACGGTTGAGGAGTTATATGGTACCGAAAACTCCCGTCAGTGAATTATACATCTAACCGATGATTGGGTTGTGATGGTACCCGTTTGTGATTGTACCTTGATTCCGGTTGATATTGTATGAAGTGTTGAGAGGACAGTTGTTGAATCCGTGTATCCGATGTAATATTTTATAAAGTGGAACTTGGTTTATGATCACTTGAAAACCAATATAATTGTTAATGTATCATGTTGATGGATAAGGATGTATAATGTTGGTTTATACATGTTTACTTTTTAAGCCTTGCATATGGGTTGTTATGCACGGGAAAGCTTAAATTGAGGGATTGCAAATGGGGATTTTGCTGTTAATTCATGATACATGTTGCATATGGTTTAATATGCATGTTTTTGGAAATGTTAAGTGCATGATTTGTAAGGCATGGTGTTTTGAAAGTTGTTTTAAATGAGGATTTCATTGTGAGTTGGAAACCGGTTTTAAATGCATTGATGATGTTGTGTTTTGAGCACTCCTCACTAAGCCTAGTGTGCTTACACTTGTCGCAACCCTCTCGAGATTCGACGTTTCGACGAAAACATTAAAATCAACGGAGTCGCCACCAATCTTTTTAAAAAAAGGTGTAATTGGATCACTTAAATTGGGTTATTTTAATAAAAATATTTTATTTTCACAAAATAACATTTTTCTGGTCTGAAAAAACACAAAACCGGGTTCGGGAGTCGGTTACGCGTGGGGAAGAGTTAGCACCCCGACAACGCCCAAAAATTAGTACCTTGTCGATTACAAA
Source organism: Hibiscus mutabilis (assembly GCA_019671005.1). Lineage (NCBI taxonomy): Eukaryota > Viridiplantae > Streptophyta > Magnoliopsida > Malvales > Malvaceae > Hibiscus > Hibiscus mutabilis. The sequence continues at coordinate 43,915,703 of CM033715.1, read as the reverse complement.
AGGCTTAAAAAGTCGGATTTTGCGAATTCTTATAGAGTTTTAAATTATTGTCCGTTTATGAATTATATTCCATTTTAACGGCCTTATCACTTGAAAATGAACTCCAATCACTGTCAACACTTCTAGCGCTAACCCGTCATTTTCGTTTAGTAAGGCACTGTATTAATTAAATTCCATTTTTTTACAGACAAACAAAAAACGATTAATTTGTTGAGAATTTTACTAATTCTAAATTAATAATTACAAACCTATAGAACTCTAAATGTTTTAACCTATTTTGGGAGGTTTAAATTTAATTAAGTGTGTTTTATTTTTTGTGAAAGAAATTTTATTACAAAGAAATCTCTATCTAAGCTTTGGAGGACTTATTCCTAAAGTCAACTTAATTCTAAGGCAACAAGACAAGAAGACTAAAATTACAAAGCTTAAAACATTTTTATTTTATGTTTTCCAAGTTTTTAAGTTTTTTTTGTTTTTTTAAAAAGAATCTAAACTTTTTATATTTTTGTTTTACTTAAAAACCTTTACTACTTTTTATTTGAAAAAGTTGTCATTTTTTATGTTTTAAAAATCCTTTTACTCTTTTTATATTTGAAAACCCTTTTTTGTTTTTTAAACTTGCATTGTTTTTATGTTTTCTTAAAAGAAGATTTTTAGAATGTTTCAAAACATTTATTATTGTTTCTATTAAAATACACACTTTTTAAGAAAAAGAAATTTTTTAAGGTTTTTTGAGTATTAGAAATCATCTATTTATCTCAAAAGAACAATTTATTATTCTTTTTTTTATTTAAAAAATGATTTTTATGTTTTTAAAAATATTTCTTTCATTTTCGGTATTTTAAAATAAAGAAAAAAATGGGTGAAAATAAGTGGTCCAAAATGATTTGGGTTTAAAGCCCACAAACAAAATTTTTTCATTTTTTAGAAAACAAATGGATCAAACACCATACTTTAATAAAAAAAAGTTCTTGGTGTTCATTAAAGGGGATGACAAGGAGGAGGACCACGTGCCGGCCGCCATCCACCGGCGCCGACCGCCGCTGGCCAGCGGTGGTCTCTTCCCTTTTATTATTTTTTAATATAATTAGACAAGAGAACAACACAATAAAGGATTAAATCGAACAAACCCATATTAACATAAAATTATATGAACAAAATATAAAGAAAGTAAGAACAGTAGAATGAACAAATAAAAAACAGAATTAAAATTAGAAAAAGGAAAAAATGAGAAATTATACTGATAAAGTGGCAAAAATGCTTGCTTTTCCTCCTCAAAAAATTCGAACAATGCTGCTCCAAATTTGAACTAATTCCAGCGACCTCCCAACAATTTTCAGAGTACTTTTCTGGGTATTTTCGAATGAATTTGAGTGTGTGTTGAACAATGCAAATTGGGCACTATTTATAGGGTTTGAGGGATTGGGATTCAAGGCAAATTGGGGACAAAATCCCTATTTTCGTCCTACAAAATCATCCAATCTGATCAGCACAGCTTCAATTTGTTGAAATTCATCCCGAATTTCATCTGATTCGGCTCTAATTTGGGAGATTTTACCCCTAATTTAATTAGGGTTCGAGCCCTTTTCCCCTTTAATTGGCGAGCTACCGGCGACGACAAGGGACGGGGTCGGCAGCATTGGACTCAGCCAGCCGAGGCGAGTCAACAGGCATCAACCACAGAGGCCGCCGTGACCTAGGGACGGTGCAATCGGCACCGACAGCCGGCCATGGCGTTCGAACCAGGGGATTTGGGGGAGGTGATCCCGTACGTGTGCAACTCACGCGCTGGCGCGTGGCTGTGCGAGATCCTCCCCTTTTCCCTTTTTTTCTTTATTCGATCCAAGCCATCCGTATTTTTACCCCCGAATCCAACGGTCTCAAATAAACATGAAAAAAAGATAAATGGGTTAGTTTGGGCCTCTTAAGAAATAAAATGGGTTCCTCATTTATTATTTTTCTAGTGTTTTTATTTAAATGAATTTATTTTGGGTTATTATTTAAAAAAAAGGTTTTGTGAACCATATTTTCATCCCTTTTTATTTTAAACGAGCTCACTATTATTTATTTTCTTTTTGTATTTTATTTAAAATGAGCTTATTATTATTTTTTATATTATGTATTATTTTTTTTTATTTTTTTAAATAGGTAAAAATCAAGTGACAATAGCTGCCCCTTATTTGCTTGTTCCAGTGAAACAGGGATACAACATAGAACATGAGGCACTTGATTTTCACCGATCTCCGATCTGTAGCTCCACTTCGTTCTCCTGATGCCCAAACGGTTGGGTGGGTTCTATTCTCCTGATGCCTGAATAGATAGACATGTTCCATTCTCCAAGTGCCCGACCGGTTAGGCAGGTTCTATTCTCCATATGCTCGAATAGATGAGCGACCTTCATTCTTCATACGTCTGAACGTATAAATAGCTTCCAATCTCCTTATGCCTGAAAGGATGGGCGGGTTTCAATCTCAAATGCCCGAATGGCTAGGTGGGTTTTATTCTCTACGTGCTCGAATAGATAAGCGGCCTCCATTCTTCATACGTCTGAACAGATAAACGGCTTCCTATCTCTTTACGCTTGAAAGGATAGGCGGGTTCTATTCTCTATGTGCTCGAATAGATAAGCAAGTTCATTTGGTGAAGAGTTTCTGCATACCTGCAAAAACCTGATATATGATGCCATCATGACAGGCATGCCCCTAAGGATGTCTACAACATGAATGCATGTCAAGTTTTTTTAAACTTGTTAACTTAAATTTGTGGCCATCTCCACTGTCTCTGCTTCACTATCTTCCTTTTTCATGTCTTTTGCTTCATGGAACAGTCATCTTCTGCTTCATCATTCTCATTTCTTATGCTTCTTTGTTTCATGGAAAACATTTGATCATTGCATGTTTGAATCCCTTGTTTTCTCAAATTCAACTACCATTGTAGTTGATACCTCAATATCGAGTGAAAGGCCTTTCAAGCAATCCTGCATATAATTAAGCCTCTTTATGAATTCATCAAAATCACCACTTTGAGTGATATCGGATTTAAATTCCATTCCTTCTGATTTGGGTATCAAATGCCCCCATCTATAACAAACTAAATGCTCAAAACTAAGCAATGAACTATGTCATAGTCCCTATATTCTCAGACCATTGACAAAGTAATACGCGAAAATCTCTTGTTCATTTTAATAATGTTCGACAAAATGATTCTTATCCCAATAAAAGACATTTATAAAGGAAAAAGAAGGAAATTGAAGGAAAAAGGTCATAAAAAAGAATTCTTATTAATGTTGTGGCAAACATGAAAGAAAGGTACAAAGAAAAAGGTCCAAAAGACAGGTATCCAGATATCAAAGGCCTGAACCTCATGGAGACGACCCTGAGTGCTGCCCTTGTCAAGAAGATTTCGTCTACTTTAAGGACGTATGAAGGTATAAACTTCTTTCTGAAATGCCAAGTCTATATAGGAATCTTTTTTTGCCAACTTGATTGCAAAATTTTGAGCCGCCCTTTGCGGGATTTCAACTCGAATCCTCATTTGGTTTTAAGACGCCCTTTGTGGGTTTTCATCTTGAACCCTCCTTTATTTCTTTTTCTTCGACCTAAAACGTCTTTTGCAGGTTTTCACCTTAAGTTCTTTTTTTCTTCTTTTTTTCTTTTTCTTTGACCTAAAGCGCACTTTGTGGGTTTTCACTTTAAGTTCTTTTTTATTTTTCTTTGACCTAAAGCGTCCTTTGCGGGTTTTCACTTTAAGTTTCTTTTTTTCTTTTTTTTCTTCATGCATAGTACTTCTTGATTGAATCAGAGTTTACTGGACTCTTGAGCTCATCTCCATCCATTTCAGCCATAATCAATGCCCCTCCGTCAAAGGCTTTCGACACAACATAGGGCCCTTCCCAGTTAGGTGCCCATTTTCCTCGAGAATCCTTTTGGATTGGTAATATCTTCTTTAATACCAAATCCTCTTCTCGAAACTTTCGCGGGTGGACCTTCTTGTCGTATGCTCGTATCATCCTTTTCTAGTACATTTGACCATGACAGATTGCTTTCACTCTTTTCTCATCGATGATGTTTAACTAATCGTATCTTGCTTGGACCCATCCAGCCTCTTCTAACTCTGCCTCTTTTAAGACACGGAGGGATGGTATTTCAACCTCAATAGGTAGCACAGCCTCCATCCCATACATTAAAGAAAATGGAGTTGCCCCAGTAGAGGTTCGTACAGCAGTTCTATAGGCATATAATGCGAAAGGTAGCTTCTCATGCCAATCGGTGTAAGTGTAAGCCATTTTTTCCACTATCTTCTTAATATTCTTATTTGCAGCCTCTACAGCTCCATTCATTTTCGGGCGATAGGTCACTGAATTGTGATGTTTGATTTGAAACTGCTCACAAACCCCATCCATTATCTTATTGTTTAAATTAGAGGTGTTGTCGGTGATGATCCTTTTAGGTAGGCCATAGCGAAAAATAATTTCTTTTTCAAGAATTTGTAGATAACAAACCTTGTGACATTTGCATAATATGCATCTTCTACCAATTTGGTGAAGTAGTTAATAGCCACTAAGATGAATCTATGCCCGTTCGATGTCTTCGGGTAGATTTCCCCAATTACATCCAATCCCCACATTGGAAATGGCCATGGAGACGTCATAACATGGAGTGGAAGAGGTGGTGTATGAATTTTATCTACATAGACTTGACACTTATGGCATTTGCGGGCATAATTGATGTAGTTTGTCTCCATAATGGACCAATAGTAACCAAAGTGCATGATCCATCTAGCCATAGTGAAGCCACTTGGGTGAGTTCCACAAACTCCTTCATGAACTTCCTCTAATATTGTTTGAGCTTCTTTGGCATCCACACACCTTAACAGTACATGATCTCGACTCTTTTTATATAGGATCTCGCCATCGAGGACGTATCCTGAAGCAAACTTTCTGATCGTCTTCTTGTCATTCTCAGTTACCTGTGGGGGATATTCTTGGGTCTTGATATACCACGATATCATGATACCATGGAAGGCCGTCTGTTTCTTTCTCTAAGTTGCAACAATAGGCTGGGGAATCAAAAAGTTGCATTTTAATTGGCATCATCTCCGTGCCTTCACTTGCTTTAAACATGGCAGCTAAAGTAGCAAGGGCATCAACCATTTGATTATCTTCTCTCGGAAGGTATTTGAAGGTAATCTTGTCAAATTCTTTAATCAGTTGAAGAACCAGTTTGTGATATTTCACCCGTTTTGTGTCTTTTGTCTCCCACTCTCCTCGAATATGATAAATGACTAGTGCTGAATCACTAAAGACTCTTACGGTTTTAATTTTCTTTTCAATGTCTGCTTGTAGACTGAGTATACAACCCTCGTATTCAACCATGTTGTCGGTGCAGAAGAATTTCAGTTTGCTTGTGAATGGGTAATGGTTTCCTTTTGGCAAAACCAAGATTGCCCCAATACCTTATCCTAAAGCGTTTACAGCACCGTAAAAATTCATTACCCAGGATTCTTCTGAGTTATCATTTTCCTCAGTCGAAATGCACATCGGGTCTTCAATTGGGAAGTTGAAGTTCAATGCCTCATAATCTTCGCAGACTTGCCAAGAAATCTGTTATTGCACTCTCTTTTATAGCCTTCTGGCTTACATACTGAATGTCGAATTCTGATAATAACATTTGCCAACAAGCCGTTTTTCCTGACAAAGCGGACACTTCCATCATGAACTTTAGAGGATCTAGCTTCGATATTAACCACGTGGTATGGTATAACATGTACTGTCTTAGCCTCTTTACCGCCCATACTAAGGCACAACACAATTTCTCGATTGAGGAATATCTGGTTTCACAATCTGTGAATTTCTTACTCAAGTAGTATATTGATCTTTCTTTCCTTCCCGTCTCGTCATGCTGTCCTAATACACATCCCATCGAATTTTCACGGACGGTTAAGTACAGAAATAGGGGTTTCTCTAGAATATGCGGTACCAGAATATGGGGATTCATCAACTGCCTCTTGATTTCCTCTAGCGCAGCTTGGCACTCTTCAGTCCATGTCCCTGTATTATTCTTTCGAAGTAGCCTAAATACAGAACTACATTTCTCTGTCAACTAAGAGATGAAACGAACAATGTAATTTAACCTTCCAAGGAATCCTCGAACCTCTTTTTGCGTTTGAGGTGGTGAGAGTTCCGAATGGCTTTGACTTTATCTGGGTCAATCTCAATTTCTCTTTCACTTATGACAAACCCCAATAATTTTCCCGACCAAACTCCAAAGGTGCATTTGGTCGGGTTGAGTTTTAACTGAAACTTTCTCAACCTTTTGAAGAGTTTTTCCAAATTCTCTATGTGTTCTTCTTCTGAGCGGGGTTTGGCAATCATATCATCAATGTAAACTTCTATCTCTTTGTGCATCATATCATGGAATAGAGTTACCATGGCTCGCTGATACGTTGCCCCTACATTCTTGAGGCCAAAAGGCATGACTTTGTAGCAAAAGGTTCCCCACAGAGTTATAAATGTGGTCTTATTCATATCCTCTGGGCACATCTTGATATGGTTGTACCCTGAGAAGCCGTCCATAAAGAAGAAGAGAGAATGCTCCGTTGTGTTGTCCACTAGGGTGTCAATGTGCGACAGTGGGAAGTTATCTTTAGGACTTGCCTTATTAAGATCTCGATAATCCATGCACATGCGCACTTTTCCACCTTTCTTTGGAACTGGGACGACATTTGCTACCCATTCTGAGTATTTTACAACTTCTAGGAATCCGAAGTCATATTGCTTCTTTACTTCATCCCTAATTTTCAAAAGCATTTATGTCTTCATCCTTCTTAACTTCTGTTGTACGGGCCTGCATTATAGCCTAATAGGGAGTCTGTGTACAACAATGTCTATATCCAGTCCAGACATATCTTCGTACGACCAAGCAAAAATGTCTTTATATTCTCGTAGAAGCTTGACCAAACTCTGTTGGGTTTCAGCAGTGATAGAGGTACCGATCTTACCTTGCATTTTGCTTCTTCAGTCTCGAGTTTTAAAGTTTCCAACTCTTATTTGTGGGGCAGAATCTGCTTTCCTTCATTTTCTATTATCCTGAGCATATTATTGGGAAGATCATAATCTTCCTCATCTTCACAGTTTCTGACCTCTTCTAAACACATGGGCAGCTTGAAGTCAATTTCTGGGTCAGATTCAGAGTTATGAGTACCATTGATATCTGAATACCTGCAAGGGAAAAGATCAAATATACAACGAGAAATGAATAAAGAAATGAATAAAATGATTTGTTTTGTTTTGATTTTGGTATTTTTAACATCTTTATTCTATTTTATGGTTTGTTTTCGGTATTCAAGTATTTAGGGAAAGAACATTTTCCACACGAAGTTTATTGAAGAAAACATCATTTTATTGATAAGTAGAACCATAATGGTTAAACATGAGCCCTTAATAAGAGATCTCAAATTGCCCCCGGGCCAAAGGAAAATGAGTTGGTTTCGGGTATTACTCTGTGGATGACCTAAAAGCTATAGGGATGTCTTCCACACTCCAGTTATTTAGCTCTGAGCAAGGGCGAATCATGGAAAGGTACTTGTTTCCCTCATCCTTCTCTGATATTGCGTTAATGTTCAGCTCATCAGAAGCCTTCTCTAAACTATTATTTTCCTTTCTCCTCCTCCTTGTTTGAAGTGTGAGGATTCATAATTCCTCATAATACAAAGGTTTGACTTAGAGGCGGGAAGGTCATTGGTCTCCACTTTACTTCTTCTCCACTTAATCGGGCTTTCCACTTTTCTTGTTTCTCTCTAATTGCAGCTCTCCTTTCTATGGTGCTGGGTTTGTAACCTAGCCTAAATCTATCTCTTTTTTCAGGGATCATCAATGGATATGGCCTCCCTTGAAGTTGCTTGCCAAGGCCACTGTGACCTAGGGACGGTGCAATCGGCACCGGCACCGGCCAGGGCGTTCGAAGCAGGGTATTTGGGGGAGGTGATCCCGTGCGCGTGCAGCGCACGCGCTGGCGCATGGCTGCGTGGGATCCTCCCATTTTCCCCTTTTTTTCTTTATTCGATCCAAGCCATCCGTATTTTTACCCCAGAATCCAATGGTCTTGAATAAACCTGAAAAAAAGATAATTGGGTTAGTTTAGGCCTCTTAAAAAATAAAATGGGTTCCTCATTATTATTTTTCTAGTGTTTTTATTTAAATGGATTTATTTTGGGTTATTATTTTTAAAAAAAATAGGTTTTATAAACCATATTTTCCTCTCTTTTTATTTTAAATGGGCTCACTATTATTTCTTTTCTTTTTGTATTTTATTTAAAATAGGCTTATTATTATTTTTTATATTATGTATTAATTTTTTATTTTTTTAAATAGGTAAAAATCAAGTGACTACAACGTTCTCTTTGTCCATCAATGCTGAGAATTAAAGGTTAGAGGCAGTGAGCAAGCGAGGGAAAATCCAAGGACTTGAGCTAATTGAAAGTATGGTTTTTCTAGACTAATAGTAATAAAGGCAATCGGGTTCATTATTGTTTTGGAGGGTTATTTGCTAAACTCCCTATTTGTGTGAGTTTATATTGTTGTTGTGAAGTTGTATGAGGTTCTATATGGTGGATTTTGTTGTAGATTTACATTTCGTTCGTTGGTTGGCCTGGTTTTTAAGATGTATGCCTCTAGACTTGAGATTGAAGTGTGTTGCTATGATTTGAACATGTTTCTTTGATATACTGGCAAGGTTTGATCCTCAAATAAGTGGTATACATGTTTATGACTTGTTAAAGCATGTTCGAATCCATAATTGTTTGAAAAACCAGCAAAATTGGACATTTTGGGTCATAGTGTACTGATACGCAGGGACCCGTATCAGTATGGGTATGCTAGAAATTGGCATGAGATCAGTACACGGGAGCCATATTGGTACGGTTGCCAGCATACGATACGAGCATATGTTATTTTAGTTAAAATGCTTTTGGAGGTTTCTGATTCTTTCATTTCGTTGATAAAGGGGTATTTCCATGGGTTTGCCTTGGTATCGTGTTTATACTGTCGTATTGAATGATCCCGGTCGCTTGCTTTCTGTTCATATAATGCATACGGCTCTGGTTGCTGGTTGGGCCGGTTCAATAGCTCTATATGAATTAGCCGTTTTTAACCCCTTTGATCCCGTTCTTGATCCAATGTGAAGACAAGGTATGTTCGTTATACCCTTCATGACTCGTTTAGGAATAACCAATTCATGGGGCGGTTGGAGTAATACAGGGGGAACTATAACAAATCCGGGTATTTAGAGTTACGAAGGTGTGGCCGGAGCACATATTGTGTTTTGTGGCTTGTACTTCTTGGCAGCTATCTGGCATTGGGTATATTGGGATCTAGAATTTTTTTTTATGAGCGCACAGGAAAACCTTCTTTGGATTTGCCCAAGATTTTTGGAATTCATTTATTTCTCTCAGGAGTGGCTTGCTTTGGCTTTGCCGCATTTTATGTAACATGATTGTATGGTCCTGGAATATGGGTGTCCGACCCTTATGGACTAACTGGCAAGGTACAACCTGTAAATCCGGCATGGGGCGTGGAAGGTTTTGATCCTTTTGTTCCGGGAGGAATAGCCTCTCATCATATTGCAGCGGGGACAATGGGAACTATACTAGGGATCTATTTTCACATCTAGGATTTATATATACAACATATATTACTGTCAAGCTGTCAAGGGTGAATTTATTATTTTGTAGTAGTGAGTTTAATTTCTTATTTTTTATTATTGATTTATTATTATTGAGTTTATATTATATAATTTTCTAATTTATATTAGATATTAGAATATTAATTCTAATTAATTCTATTATATATTTATATATTCTAATATATATATTAGAATATATATTCTAATTATTATATTTTATTTATAATATATTATATTAATATTTAAATTAATATTTTATTTAAATTAATATTTAATATTATTTTTTATATTATTTATTATTATTTATATATTTCTATTATTCATTTAACCCTATATCATGTTTACGTATGCATAAGAGTTTTCATTTATGTTCGGTTTGGGGAAGCCGGATGTTATACAATATTCTACTAAATAGGTATCTGTGGCATCTAAGTCTTGAAAAAAAATAGATAAGATTTGGTCTTGGCCCCATCCAATCTAAAAAATCTTAGTTTTTTGAACATACAAAGATAAAGAAGCAATTGCAATTGCCGAAAATACTAGGCCTACTAAAGGCACAAAAATAGAGGGAGGGAAAGTTGCTGAAAGTTGTCATAAAATGGGTACCTCAATTTAATATTTGTACCTGTTATATTGTTAGTTAGAAATATATCTTATAATGATTATATTATTGGTCCCTGTTATGTGAGAATGCAATTCTATGACTTTGAATGATTGTTTTGAGCTAAAAATTAGCAAGCAAGCATGTAACCTGATTAATTGAGAATTGATAACCCAAATATTAATTAAGTCCTCGTAATTCTCTAGATTTGCAATTTGGTCCCTAAATTGCAAATTCACTTAGTTAGATGTCGAATCAACGCTCGATTTAGTTGAGATTTCACCCGCTGCTGACATGCTCACCTTAGGTTGTAATGTTGCATATAGATAAGATAAAAAGAAAAAAATGGACCTAAGTTTAGTTAACCGTTTCAGGTTTTGTTTATGCAAAACCCAATGTAGCTCGCTCGGTTCAGTCTGGCGTCTAGGCCGGGTCGTGGGGGCTACACAAATGAAAAGATGATTGTCGATGCAATAAAGCACATGGATATCTTATCATTCTTAACTTTTACCCTTAATCAAAGACTTATATGAGCCCACTCACCATACCTCTTAGTGATGGCTAATAATCAAATACAAGAACAAATGAGTCAACTTTCGTTGTACTCCCATGCAACTTTCGTTGTAATGGCTTGTTAACTTGAATTGTCACTACAACTCTCATTGACAGTGGCTGCAATAAACATTTTCGTGCATAAAGACATTCAAAACCAAAGATCAAAAGATAAAGAAAAAGCTTAATAAGATAAACATTCAATCAATATCCATAAAGTATTCTCGTGTAAAATGAAATAAATCCATAACCATCAAAGTTTAAATAAAAGAAACATTACGAACCGAATGGGGAAAGATATCTCTAGCTAACTCGATTACTCCTTGATGCTTCCTCTTGCTTTGAACTTGTCATGGCTACTTAATTCTGTATCAGATTCACCTCGGTTGCCCCATGGCAGCTTTAGGCCGTCATAGCCATCAAGAGAGAGCTCCAAAACTAAGGAAAAAGATGATAGATTATGAGCCTTCTCTTTCTAGGGTAAGAATATATGTATAAATATCCTTTTCATCTTCCAATTGGGAGTTTACAAGTGTCCTTTGTAGATTTGCAGTTGTAAATTTCATGCAGGACAATTGTATTAATAGACAATTCATCACCCTTTTGATCTTATCTTGACAGTTGCCATTGTAGCGGCAATGACTGTTTCGATGTGCTAGCATTGCAACAAACATTGTACCGACATCATGCTTGGACAAAAGTTGTTGTACCATCACACCCTCAAACTTAAGTTTTTGCTTGTCCTCAAGCAAAATAAAAAGCAGCAAGGTTAAACACCAATTGATGAACATTCTAGCAACTTGAATCATCTTAACTATCAATGAATCAATTGCATCTAGATGATAGAATATTGCATTGACAACTCAACATCATGCCTGAACAAAAGTTTTTGTACCATCACACCCCCAAACTTAAGTTTTTGCTTGTCCTCAAGCAAAATAAAAAGCAACAAGGTTAAACACCAATTGATGAACATTCTAGCAACTTGAATCATCTCAACTATCAATGAATCAATTGCATCTACATGATAGAATATTGCATTGAAAACTCAAGAATATGAATGAATGAACTTGCAAGTTCATCAATACTTAGCATCATGGCTCACATCATAGATTCTCTCCACCTAAGCAATATTTATTTCACTATACTATATATGCATATAATTCTATTTATTCTTATCTTTTTTTTTCAAGCAGTGAGGGATATCGAACAATAAATGCACCCTAGATCCTGAGAAGTAAGATGTTGTGCAATGAACACCAAGAAGTACTTCATTGTTTTGACACACACTAATGCAGCGACAGCCTTTGGCTAGATTCATTTTTCTAACGCATGCATTGGAGTGTTCCCCCTTAAGCTACTTTCATTATGCACCCACATTGAAGTGTTCTTTATTTACACATAATATGATCTATAAACATATATAACAACAACTGAACCTGGAAGATTCATCTAAGACCTAAAAGATAATGCTAGGTATCCATTACTCAAGCAACCAAATTCATTCATAATAGAATTGTAATACAACATTCCATCACATGTATCCAACCAATTCACTGATAATCATTATTTAAGATTTAAGAATCAAATGTAAGAAAAAAATTTATAGCACAAAATGAACCTTGCATTTTCTTATAAAAAATTGAAATGGGAATGTACCCCCAAACTTAACAATTGCATTATCCCCAATGCAAAAACAGAATGCAATGACAAAAAGAGGTTACGAAATGTCAAAATATAGTAACAAAAGGAAAACAACAACTACATGAAATGCATGATCAGAACAAACTCAAAAAATTAAAAACAAACTAACTCAATGTTCCTTTGCTCCCGATGTGGCTGCATGGTGCTTCTTCTCGCTGCAACATACGCATAAACCGCATCGGATACAGTGACAATTTTCGCAGGAACGTCCTCATCTTCTTCTTCTTTTCTCTCAATTTAGCTTGGTCTGTAGGTGCCTCTTCTGATTTTGGTCAACTTTGGCATCATCAGCCTCTTCTTATTCTAGTGAAATCCGAGTGCACCTACAGTAAGCGCCCATTTATTCTTTTGTTGTGACAGGGTTGCCTTAGAGAGTCATTTTCGATACTTTTTATAGTACATCCGCACCCTCCAGCGGGTGACAATTCTGCCAAAAAAGAGTTGGGCCAAAGTGATTGCAACCATTACCACTTGGGTTGCCTTAGTGAATGTGTCTTTCTTTCGTTTTCCTTTAAAGTCCTTGAGTACCTTCCACCTTGCTACTATTTTGGAAGGCATGAAATCAGTGTGAGAAACATTTTTGAAATCCAACCATTTGATTACCTCATACTTATTCTCTTCCATCATAGTTGGATGTAATGTTCGTTGCGGTAATAGTTTCTGCTCCAACCAATTGTCGTAGCAATCCTCTGCTAAAATTCTGTGTAAATCAAGTGAAGGAACAATTATATGAAAATTTTCAAGCATCCAACTACCACTTTGTTCATGCTTATCAAACATCTCCATCAGTAGAGATTTTGATGCATCAATAATAATGGAAGGAAACACCATGGATATAGTATCTTCTCCAAAATGATCATACCCTTCTTTTGATTACTTCAAATCTAGCATCGTTGGTTCCTCAAGAGATACATGATTAGATTCTATTGACAAAGCATTGTCATCATGTTGACCCTACACGTAGTCATGAACTTGTCGTGGCAAAGGTGGATGTGAGGACACTTCAGGTTGCACCAACACCTTGGATTACGTCGACATTTCAGGTTGCGTCCACATATTAGATTGGAGCATTGTAAGCAAAGATGTGACAACTCTTGGAACAAGTTTATCTGGTACATCAACAATCTCTTCAAATGTAATCTTTTCATTATGATCCAGTTCTCCACTTTCTTGAGTTGGTACATCTGATTCCTTATCACTCATAAGTGTGCTTTGCGGTCTAGGATTCATAGTGGAAGCAAGTTTTCTCAATTGTGATTCTAATGCACAAATCAATGAGGAATTTCCTTGAACAATTACTTCCGTCCGAGTGAAATGCTCTTGAATCAAAGCAGTAAGAGTTACACAAGGATCAGATATGGAAGTTGAGGTATATTGTGGCTACATAGGTGCTTGAGCATGCAGATGTGGCAACTAAAGATATTTTGGTTGCAACAGAGTTTGTTGTGACAACAGTTAAGTTTGCTATTATATTGTGGCTGCAATGAATTATAATTCCTTTGTCTTGGATTATAAGTTCCTCAGGACCAAGTATTCCCATATTGGAATGTCCCACGTTTTGCCCAGAATTCTGAATTCCCCAAGACTGTTGATTGCATGTAGAAGCATTATAGGAATTAACATAAGAGTTGTTCCATAGGAGCTGTGGGCAGTCTTCATAAATGTGGTTGTCACCGCAAAACTCACAACATAATGCATGGACATTGACTCGTTGAGCGACTTGAATAGGTGTAACTTCATTAATCCCTTACATATTTTTGATTTTGTTTTCCAGAGAAGAAATTTGAGCTGTAAGAGTAGAAACTTCATTCGACCCAATATTGCCCGAAATAGCTTTTACTTGAACCGCTTTTGGAATAGGATGTTGAAAGTCGTAATTGGACATCATGTAATCTTGATTGGTTAGATGTATATCCTTCGATGTATTTGTTGCTCTCTCATCTTAGCACACCTAAAAAACAAAACAAAATAAAATAAAGTTAATAAAAATAAAAAAATACAATGACAAAAATAAACACCAAACGAAAACCGTTCCCGACAACAGAGCCAAAACTTGATCGGTGAAATAACGTCACACGATTTGTGCAAGCGTACACAAGTCGATGCAAGTATAGTTGACAGATACAAATCTGTTGGATATCGATCCCATGAGGACCGGTTGTTCGAAAGTCTACCAATGTTAGTGCAATAAGTAAGAAAAATAAGGTAATTGCAATAAGTAATGTCGCGGTAATGGAAGGTAAATGATATAGGTAATGTCCAACAATGTACTAAAATTAAAATAGAAACAATATAATGATGGCAGTGGGATTCCCTCGGTGATTCATCAACATAATAACGAATGCTAGCAAGAAAGTACATGAATATATTACCAATCTTAACTTTTACCCTTAATCAAATACTTATATGAGCCCACTCACCATACCTCTCATTGATGGCTAATAAGCAAATACAAGAACAAATGAGTCAACTTTCGTTGTACTCCTATGTAAATTTCATTGTAATGGCTTGTTAACTTGAATTGTCACTACAACTCTCATTGACAATGGCTGCAATAAACACTTTCGTGCATAAAGACATTCAAACCCAAAGATCAAAAGATAAAGGAAAAGCTTAATAAGATAAACATACAGTCAATATTCATAAAGTATTCTCATACAAAATGAAATAAAACCATAATCATTACCGTTTAAACAAAAGAAACATTAAAAACTAAATGGGGAAAGCTATCTCTAGCTAACTCGATTGCTCCTTGATGCTTCCTCTTGCTTCGCACTGTCGTGGCTACTTAATTATACATCGGGTTCACCTCGGTTTCCCCATGGAAGCTTTAGGCCACTATAGCCATCAAGAGAGAGCTCCAAAACCAAGGAAAAATATGATAGATTATGAGACTCCTCTTTCTAGGGTAAGAATATATGTATATATATCCTTTTCATCTTCCGATTGGGTGTTTACAGGTGACATTTATAGATTTGCAACTGTAAATTTGATGCAGGATAACTGTACTAATAGACAACTCATCATCCTTTTGATCTTATCTTGACAGTTGTCATTTTGGCGATAATGACTGTTTCGATATGCTAACATTGCAACGAACATTGTACCGACATCATGCCTGGACAAAAGTTGTTGTAACAAACTGCCAGCTCATCGTCCTTTGATCTTATCCTTTCGCCGACGTCATTTGATCTTATCTTTTTTTTAAGCTGTCAATGTGGTGATAGATCTGGACGCAATCTAAACAACGCTTATGCAGTTACATCCCAATGCAGCGACAGTCCTGGCTGCAATTTTAGAAGAACACAATTAGCGACATTAGGAGCAAAAATGTGATAAATTCAAGGATAATTAAAGAAGAAGCTACTAAGTTAAGAATATGTAAATACAAAGATAAATGTTCTAAAATGCTTGCAAAGGATAACATGATAGAGACAAATTAATCAATAAATAATGTGACAATACATATATTTTAAAGTACCATCATACAACTTGTAAAGATTCCTAACTAAATTTGAGTCTCTTTCGTTGTCATTCTTTATTTGCCATGCTTCAATGGTCTCAATCATCTCTCTTTTGTCCTAACTACATGTTTCGAACATGATAACTCAAAATTGTACATATATGTTCCACCAAATTTCTCTCTCTAGAATAAATCATCTCTTTGCTCTCTAGGATTTTTAAAAAGTTTAGAAGCCCCACGGTGGGCAGCCGTTATTTTCTTTCGACGGTCAGCCTCCCCCTATTCACTACAAAAAATGACATATACCGACGGACAGAAAACCATCGATAAAATACTTAAAAATCGTCGGTATATGGTCCAAAACCCTTTACCGATAGACAAAAGCAATATTTCGACAGACAAATAGCTATCGGTAAAACGCTAGTCGGTATATACCTATAGCGACGGAAATAACCGTCACTATAGATGTTGGGGCCCTATACCGACCGACAAATCCGTAGGTATAGATATGCCCTACCTTGACAAATTAGCGTATCTATTCCGACAGACGTCTTCCGTCAGTATATATGGTACATATATAAAGACGGGTTTTTACTAATGGTACGTTTGTCACTATAAGTTTGACCTTTACTGACGATAAATTTTCGTTAGAATTGATTCAAATTTTTACCGATGGTTTTTCTGTCGGTATATGTATCATGTAGATTTGTATAAGATACATATACAGACGGATTTCATTTGTCAGTATATGTTTAATTGACATTTATTTTTTTATTTAAAATATTAATAATTATTAATACTATTGTTATTTTTATTTAATAATATTTTTATTTTAAATATTAAAATTATTAATTTTATTGTAATGTTGGATAAAGTTATAACAAAAATTGATTCAAACTTTAAAGGTAAAAAATATTGTTTAATAATCGAATAAAAATTAAGCATAAAAAATGCATTCATAAACAAAGTAATTGCTGGTCAGTCTCGGATATCCTTTTTTGAAAGCCAAGGCCAGTCTCGGATATACTTAGCTTCAGAAATATTGTGTTATTGTCTTTCTTCTGACCTTGCACTTTGACATCAACTGCTCGACAACTAATTGCTGGTGGCCTAAAACCTTTCTACTCTTCATTATGCGCACGATTGCGGCAGCAATGGCATAACGATGATCTTTATCAATGTCTTCAACCACTTTCTTCCTTTCATCCACTGGTGGGAGAGGAATCTACGTAGAGAATAGCATACAAAGTCAGAATCTTGTCATACGAATAGACACTAAAGGCAATAATAATATAAAAGAGAGGAGTTGCAAGACCGTTGCAGACCTCAATCCTCCTCAACTTGTCGGTGAACTCAAAACAGTCGCACTGGGAGATGGTTTTTGTACTTGGCTCTTTTGTTAGAAACTTATACTTGAAACATGACAGCGAATGTAGCAATCTAACCAAGTCATCATGGGTCAAATTCAACTGAGCCATAATCTCTGAATAGCTCAGCCGATCAGAATCGTTAAAGAGCAGAAGGACAACAACCTGTTTACATGGGCAACTGGAAACTAGATTCTACCACCGAAGTTCAACGCCAGATACCATCAAGAGCCAGACATGAATCCAAACCACATCATTATATTTTTAATTTAAAAAGTGCAGAGTTCAGGAGTCAGTTTACCTGATATGTTGAAACAATTAGTTTAATTTTTTTTCTGTTCAAACTTGCCATTCATGTGGCAAGTACCCAACGAGTATATCCATGTAAGCTTTCTGTGTTTTGTTTTTGTTTCATAAAATCCTTTAAAAACTTCCACACACTTTACCTGAAATAATGATATTCCTAAATATAAATAAAATTTCATACTACAGAGAAAGATATTCAATATAGTCATCATGCAAATAACATGCTTGAAGTTATTACCATCTCAGCAGGGAGATTGAGATTAAAAGATTTATAACTTGGCCAGAACCCTGTAATAAGAACAGTAACCGTTAAATCAATCACAGGATGTGCAGCTGCATTATTTCTAAGGTAGTCCTCAAAGCTGGCTTGGTTTTCCCTTGCCAATCTCAGATCCCTGACCTGTTAGAAAGGCAGGGACTGCTGCCGTTAGGCATGTTAAAATTAGGTTAAAATTAAGCAGACCGGTTATACCGGTAGCTTGTGACTACTTCATTTGTTACGATGCGGTTACATAATTTCTTGCAGTAAGTGTAAGAAAAACGATAATTATAGAAAAGCTTATCATGGTAGAAAATTGTATAACTACCTTAAATCCTAAAAGATTACTCTTTTTGTTACAAAACGCATGAGAAATACGATACCTACACAATATTTAAGAATACCTACCTAATTCTTTACGCAAGTAACAGTAAAGAAAGTGACTACCGAATTTATTACCCAGATCTCCTAATCTTAAACCAACAAAAATTATGGTAGGAAATTGTATAACTACCTTAAATCCTAAATGATTACTCTTTTTGGTATAAAACACATGAGAAATAAGATACCTACACAATATTTGACAATACCTACCTAATTCTTGACATAAGTAATAGTAAATAATGTAACTACTTAATTTATTACCCATATATCTCCTAGTCTTAAACAAACCAAAGTTATGGTAGGAAATTGTGTAACTACCTTAAATCCTAAACGATTACTCTGTTTGGTAGAAAACGCATGAGAAATACGATACGTACATAATATTTAACCATATGTACGTAATTGTTTACGTAAGTAATAGTAAACAATGTAACTACCGAATTTATTAGCCCATATCTTCTAATCTTAAACCAACCAAAGTTATGGTAGGTAATTGTGTAACTACCTTAAATCCTAGAGGATTACTCTGTTTGGTACAAAACGCATGAGAAATACGATACCTACATAATATTTAACCACAACTACCTAATTCTTAACATAAGTAATAGTAAATAATGTAACTACTGAATTTATTACCCCATATCTCCTAATCTTAAACCAACCAAAGTTATGGTAGACAAATGTGTAACTACCTTAAATCCTAAAGGATTACTCTTTTAGGTACAAAACGCATGAGAAATACAATACGCACATAATATTTAACCATACCTACCTAATTCTTTAAGTAAGTAACAGCAAAAAACGTAACCATCGAAATTATTACCCCATATCTCCTAATCTTAAACCAACCAAACTTATGGTAAGAAATTGTGTAGTTACCGAAAATCTTAAAGGATTCCTCTATATGTTACAAAATGCATGAGAAATACGATACCTAAACAATGTTTCACAATACCTACAAATTTTTTTACATAAAATATAGTAAAAAACGTAGCTACCGAAATTATTACCCCATATTTCCAAATCTTAAGCCAACCAAACTTATGGTAAAAAATTGTGTAACAACCTAAAATCTTAAAGGATTACTCTATATATTACAAAACACATGATAAATACGATACCTACACAATGTTTCACAATACTTACATAATTCTTTACATAAGTTATAGTAAAAAAAGTAACTACCGAAATTATTACCACATATCTCCTAATCTTAAACCAACCAAACTTATGGTAATAAATTTTGTAACTACCTGAAATATTAAAGCATTACTCTATATGTTACAAAATGCATTATAAATACGATACCTACACAATGTTTCACAATACCTACATAATTCTTTACATAAAATATAGGGAAAAATGTAACTACCGAAATTATTACCCCATATCTCATAATCTTAAACCAACCAAACTTATGGTAGGAAATTTTGTAACTACCGAAAATCTTAAAGGATTACTCTATATGTTACCAAACGCATGAGAAATACGATACCTACACAATGTTTCACAATACCTACAGAAGTCTTTACATAAAATATAGCAAAAAACGTAGCTACCAAAATTATTACCTCATATCTCCAAATCTTAAACCAACCAAACTTATGGTAAAAAATTGTGTAACTACCTAAAATCTTAAAGGATTACTCTATATGTTACAAAACACATGACAAATACGATACCTACACAATGTTTCACAATACTTATATAATTCTTTACATAAGTTGTAGTAAAAAAAGTAACTACCGAAATTATTACCCCATATCTCCTAATCTTAAACCAACCAAACTTATGGTAGCAAATTGTGCAACTACCTGAAATCTTAAAAGATTACTCTATGCAATGTTCATATTTGGCCTTAACTACACATCTCAAAGGATTACTCTATGCAGATTGTGTAAATAACATAAATCTTTACGTAATTTAGAAGAAAAGAAGTAACTACACAAATTATTACCCCATATCTCATAATCTAAAACCGACCGAAATTTTGGTAGGAAATTTTGTTGCTATACAAAATCTTAAAGGATAACTCTATATGTTACCAAACGCCTAACAAATAGGGTACCTACACAATATTTTATAATACCAACATAAATGCTTATGTAATTTATAAGAAATAGCGTTACTACACAAATTATTACCTCATATCTCCTAATTTAAAACCAACCGAACTTATGGTAAGAAATTGTGTGACCACACAAAGTCTTAAAGGATAACTCTATATGTTATCAAACTCTTAACAAATAGGGTACCTACACAACATTTTACAATACTTACATAATTGTTGAAGGTATTTCTAGGAAAAAAATGTAACTACACAATTGCTTACCCCATTTAACATACTTTTAAACAAGCAGTAGATAGTAAGAATCGATACTGTTCATGAAGAATCGATACTATTCGTCCATAATCGATACTAATTTGTTGCATGTTTGATTTCGAAATCGGTACTGTTCTTGTGGTATCAGTAATTATGTTAATTGTACTGGTACCATTGTGTAGCATTTGTACCATTTTAGGTCACTGTCTACATAAATCCATACCATGTGTATTTTCACTCTTGTATGTGTACTAGTATTAATCCACAATTTAGACATGCATCTTCATAGTATATAGTCGGCAGCACAAAAACAATTTTGATATCATACAGACAATTTGTAGGTTTTAATTAAAAATTACTTTAAAATAGTTTAAAAACTTATTTTCTTTGAGTAAAGTTTTGTGGAGGTCTTTAAAGGGAAAATTGTTCTAAACTCTTGGAAACAATTGTTCTAAGCTCTAAGAAAATTTGTACGATTAATAGTATCGAGATAATACACAAATAAGATGATAAGCACAATATAAGTAAAATTCAAGGGTAATCCAAAATATTTATAGTTACATATGATCAATGTCATAATCTAAAATATATGCATAATGTAGAATATCCAAATAGATCCAAATCATTCAAAATGAAACTACAAAATTAAAAACATCAATGCAACAAAAGATCATCCAAATTGTCATCCATAAATTCATAACGACAACCAAAGGCATAAATGCAAATCATGAAAAACAAGAGAAACAAATCCATCAAGCATATGATGTCGGCGGTGGATCAAAGTCGGTGGAAGAAGCTCGAAAATTAAAAAGTTCCAAGAGAGAGCAGCAACCTCATCAAACAAAGGGTTGAACTGAAAAGTAAATTAACCACGAACTTCCTCAAGTCTAACAAAGAGACATTGTTAAAGAAATAGGACAAGTCAACCTACAAAAAACAAATAAATATGTTTACAACAATTCAATCTCAATTTTCAATAAATTTCATTAACCAAAACAATAAGTTTAAAGACTATATATTATTATTATTATTAAAAAGGAAAAGTGCTTGAAAAATAAAATGTAAGTATAGTGCCAATCTCAATTTTATATGTAATATGTAAGAGCAGTACAAATGCCGTTAATAGCAGTACAAATACCATCAAGAGCAGTACATATATCGTCAAGAACAATACAGATACTACGTGATACTTTTACCCAAATTTCTACATTCGTTCAAATGGTATTGATACTGCAAGAACAATACCGATACCAAAATGCAGGAAATGTTATTTTAAGCTCGAAAATGATCCTCAATCTAACTCTAATCGTCTCATAGTGTCTCTAAGACTATACCTAAAGCCACCAACGTTATTCACACATCATGTAACATAATTACCAAGCATTAGTAACGTCAAACTCATTTCAAGAATATTCCTTAACTAAATTTAGCATGGAATGCATTTCTACACATATTTAAGCTACAAGACTCAACCTTTATGACTCATATGCCATCTACTAGTAATGATAGTGTATTACCTTACAAAAAACGTCCCAAAGATGCTTTTTTTATCCTGTCCTCAAGCTTTCTCTTTGTGTCTACTTTTGGAATACCCTACTTCTTTCAATATTATCCATCATCATACAATACACAATGGAAATAAAAGATTAATAGACAGATTAAATTGAAAACTATCTACTAAAATCCTCCATAACTTATAATAAACAATAGCCCTAGTAAAACCTAGCCACTCCATAACAACCTAAGAGATGAAGACTTTTATATTATTTTCAAGTTTCATATGTGAAGAACAAGAATCTTACCTCAAATCTTACTCTATTTCAACTCACACTTGTAAAAATAAAATTTTAAAGATGATTGAAGAAAGACAAAGGAGAAGTGGGTTTTTGTGGGTGATATAGATTCTGGCGTTTGGTTTATTAAACACCATTTTAGTTTTAAAATGGTAACCGGTTAACCTTTTCAACCCTTTATCCTTTTTTTCTTTTTCCTCCTTTTTTAAATCAATGGTTGAGATTGATATAACCTAAATCTAACGATCGTACCGATGATGCTTAATATTAGCCTAATTTTAAGGTGTCTAAAATTTTTCTAGAAAGGCAGAATATAAGTTCCATCACGATCTTTTTATTAGAAAAATATCAAAGCAGACAAATATTAAACTACAGAATCACAAGCCTACTCACCATGCCCTCCATCTTTGAGGTGAACTGTCCACCGCATTGCTGCTTTAGCTTAGTCAGAATACTCCTGTCATGATCATCATTAGCACTACGATCAAAAAGTAATTTGCGCGGGAGCTTCTTCCTGCCAATGAATTCACATAGTAAAGATAGGATCAAAATGAAACATGAAAAGTTACACCATTACTAGTGTTTTCCCGTTCCTGATAAGTAATATGAAACTAATTGACAAAAAAAAAAAAAAAGCCTCACATGTAGAATTCGGCAAAGAGTTCTTTATCACTAATATAGGCAAGAAGCTTAACTACCTATAGGAAACAAACAGATAGTTCAGAATCAATTTCAAATCACCATAAATATAATATAAAATTGATAAGCTACCTTCTCGAGTGTCTCTTCAATGGCTTCATCACTTAATTTCTCATTTCCACCCTTCTTGAGGATACTATCACGGAATGTAGCCAAAAGCTCTGCACTTGAGCTGCCAGTAACAGTTTTGCTGCAGAAAACCTCAAAAGCCTATGGACATTTCAATAAAACATGGGTCAGGAGAAATGATGGGACATGATCCATAATAGATATTTAAGATTAAAATTTACAACACTAACCTTGTGGAAGAGAGAATGATTTTGAAAACAGTCGGTCACGTATGCCATATACTTATCATGAAGCTCGATTATTTTCCCGATAAGAACCTGATAAATATCATACAAATTTTCAACATCTATACCGATTTCAAGAGAATCCATTGCAATAAAAGTTGGGTTATTTACCCCAAAGAGAAGATTAAGAAGCACAGACATATAGGTAAATCAAATCATCGCTTTACAGATGGACAAAAATATCACTTTAGTCCAATCAATAACATACAATTAATTTTTGAGTAAGAGATTAACATTAAGCATTAATTGATGACCAGCAATTATAACATGGCTTTCACATATAAGAACCAGTGAATGGACTCTACACTAGAAAAGAAGACACTTGGATTCAAATAACTTATCGGCGGTAAGTTTTAATGAGATTAAGTGCAATCTAATAGCTTTTAGATTCTCTCAACAGATATCTATTCGAAACTTTGATCCATACTATCATTCTCTTAAACTAAATATTGTTAACAAAGCCTCGTACAAATGGGTAGAAATTGAATGAGAAATATAACATGTATCACATGCATTCATTTTCTAAATGAGTTGCCACCCCTTCAAGAACAGACATTAAATTGAAACCATAAAACAACCCCATATTTTAAGCATTATGGTAAAACTCAACACCAAGCTGATTTAGGTTAGGGGTCAATTTCCTTAAATAACATTAAAATGGGAACTTTCAAGATCACATCATCCCCTTCAACTACAAATTTTGATTTTTGCAAAAGCAGTAGCTTTTACACATATAGCCAGATGGCCCTTGCGTCCAGTAGCTGCCATATTCGAGGTGAAATCTAGTGTGTAAGGATCAAGTTCTGCACATATAGATGAATCAAAATGAGTACAATAAAACTGAGAGAGGGAGATAGAAGAGGAAGCGAAACAGTAGCTTTCTTCTTCAATGCCTTGTCTGGGAGAGAAGCAGACGAAGAGAAGGAGAGAGAGCAAGACAAGTGCAACGGTAACTGGAGCAATGGTAGACGGAGAAGAGAAGAAGCGAAGGTGAACAGAAAGAGGTAGTCAGAGAAGAAAAAGAGCGAAGGTGAAGAGAAGGATCGTGAAAATTTTAAACCTGCCTATACCGACAGAGAAAAAAATCCGTTGGTATATAGTTTACCTATACTGACAAAAATAGTGAATCGTCGATATATTCTATACTCTATACCGACATACAGTTTTCCATCGGTAAATATTATATCTATACTGACAAATAGAATCAACCATCGGTATATGGTTTACCTATACCGATGCTTATTATTGTTTGTCGGTATAAAATACATCTATACCAACGGTTACTATTGTTTATCGGTATACATTACATTTACACTGACAGTTTCTTATCTTCCATCAGTATAAATGTTGTCTACGCAGACGAATAATATATCCGTCGATAAAAATTAAAACTTTTACCGAAAATTTTGTTTTTCGTCAGTATATATGGTCTATACCAATGACTTTTGTCCGTCAGTATAACTTAGCACCGGTATATGTACATTTTTTGTAGTGATTGTCTTCTTTTTTTGCCTTTTTCTCTTTCTATACCCTCTCATCTTCTTCAATTTTTTGATTTCTCTCGTCTTCGACGTGGTGTTTCGACGTACCTGTTTGGCCTGCTCGTTGAGAGCTCTCTCCGGCAACCTCGGCTCTACTTATGGCCCATTTTATGAGATAGATTTATGGAAGAGGATGCGTAGGAGAGTTCTTTTCTTCTTTCTCTCCGTTCTCTCTCTGGTTTTGGTATGGATTTGGTTTTCTCAGAGGCATCCTAGCCTCTCTTTTTTAGCAACTGAAGACAGCTGCAGTTGAGCTCTCTTCCATCTCCCTTTCCTCTTTCATCATTCATCGCTATTCCTAGATCTTTCCATGATGGTTGTCGATGAAACATCTTGCTACATTACCTCTATTGTCTTTATGCTCCGGTGACCCCCAGTTGGACATGCAAATGAAGGATAACCATGCTAGCTTCTACTTCATTGCTTCGATTCTTTTTGTTTCGAGGCTTGGCTGTGCCTCTCTTGTTTTGTTTTTCCCATGTGTTGTTGTTTTCCCTATGTGTTTAGTTTCTCTGTTGTTATGATTGTTTGGTGATGTTTGTTTGTTATGGGTGTTTTTCTCCTTCTATCTCTCATGTCTTTAATCTATTTTTCTTGTGTTTTCTATGTGTTCGACGGATGCTAGCTTCTTGTTCATAAAAAAACCTTAATAAAGATAAAAGTGAGACATTTTCTTGTGTTTTCTTGTTCATAAAAAACCTTAAGCTCTTCCTAGAATTTTGGTATCGGTTTTTGATTTTGAGTTATATTCTAAGGAAAGAGATTAGGCTGATTAATAAAAATGACATTACTTTCACAATCTTAACCTTCCATTTTTTGTTAACCTTGTTGATGCCTAAAGTTGGCAGGCACCAAACAAGGGAGGTGGAGATGAGGACCAAGGTGGTTAGGGCGATTTCAAGCTGTTCACCCATATAGATTTGGACGGAGAGATGTGATCAGAATGATGGCCAGAGAAGTGAGGAGAGGAGATGAGTATTTTTCTATTTGCTCTCCTTGTCTTTGCCTTATTCTTCCCTCGTCCCTTGTATGGTTGATGATGTGGTGTATTTATTATGGGCTTGCAACTTTGATCAATGAGGGTGTCAGACCTAGCGTCATGATGGCTATTGATGGGCTGACAGAGTAGACTTGACTGGCTGAGTTTTTGGGTCAAGTGAACTTGATAGCTTTCATGTCAAGGTGCGGTAACTGAGTATGGAGAGTGGTCTAAAGAATGAAGCTCAGAAGGCCATGGTACCTCACGTGCTGAGGAGTGGTGCGAAGGATATGAGCTCCGAAGGGTCTACAATGGAGGCTTGCGAATTCTTGAGGCTTGTAGATTCTATAGGCGAGTACAACACTTGTAATACCCCAATATTTGGTTAGTGACCAAAACATAGAAAATTATAACCTGGTGGTTTTAGTTCAGTGACTAAAATGTAATTTTTTAAAGTTTGGTAGCTAAAGTAAAAAGTTGAAAAAAGTTCAGGGACAAAAATGATAATTTCCCCAAAATAATTTTTATTCCATAAATAGATAGTTTAGCTATGAGAAGTGGGTTGTAAATGAAATCACTTGGTCGATCCGGGATTTGGGTTGAAAGGAAATTTGTTATTAAAGTTCCAGGAATTTTCGGAAATTAGGATCGAATAGAAATTCAATAAATAATTTTAACCATTGGATCTAAGGACAAGGATGTCATTTTATATTTTCTATGATGTTAGGATTTAACATGGACCATTGGATTTAAGTTAAATTTCCATGTTAAATCTTAGCTATTGGATTAAACAGGGCAAGATTGTAAATTAAGGGGAAATCAAGGGCAAAATAAAAAATTGACTATTTCAAGGGAAATTTTTTAAACTACTAAACCAAGAATTAATCTAGGCCATTGGATGAAGAACGATGACATGTGGCATGATTAAGATCCTTGAATTATAAGGGTAAAATGGTCATTTTGCTATTTAAGAGATATTTTAGTTTAAAGGTGGTTAAAAAGGACATTTGGCATTATTTTAAGCCAAAATAAAGAAGAAAAATTGGGTTTCCTTGGGTGTTGCTTCCGTGAGGTTTTAGGAGAGAATTTTTTTTATCAAATTCAATTTTAAGCATTTAGAGTTGGATTCAAGGTTAGTTCATGAAATACAACATTGTTCTCCTCTAAATTCTCTATCATTTGGTATAAAAATTGCATGGAATAGTTGAAGGATACTTTTGAATTTTGAAGAGGAATGATTTAAGGCTTAATTAGGGTTTGAAGATTGAGGTTGGATTTGATATTGGTTATGAAGGAATAATCGATCTATAGGCTTTAATGAGTTAATTGAAGCAAAAATTCAAGTGTGAACATAGAGGGACCAATTCGGCATAAATGGAAATTAGGGAAAAAATAGAAAAATTTATTTGAAGTGTTTAGGTTGATCTCCATCATTTAAGCTTTCATTTGATGGAGAAATTGTTGAAATTGAAATTTATATATAAAATTTCTAATCTAGTTCTTGAGTTCTTTGTATGTGAGAATTAGAGATTTTGATGAAATCATGAGATTTAAAGTTAAATTGAAGCGTTGAAAGCTTTATTATTTCAATTGAACCTTGAAAGAATTAACTTGGAATTTTCTTCATGTATTGTGCAAAGTGTAGTTGTGTTTTAACTTGTACATTTAATTTGTATTTGTTATGTAATTGGTGATTATATGAAGCATACAAGCAAGTACAAGTTGAAAGAAGTTTGGAAAACAAAGAAGAGAAATGGAAATGAAGTTACATTGAATCTACAAATTGGATTGTTCTAGGAAATGTCACGGAGAGTGCATTTATATGTTTTATAATGTATTTAGGAAGACTTGCAAAAAGACAACCTATATAATTTTATCGAATTGATAACATTGATTTTCATATGAAATATGATATTTTCACAGGCATAAAGTAAAGGTTTTATACATGATGGAGTATGAACTTCCCTATTGTGTTTTGTTTATGATAATTTCACTATCATATATCGATAATATGTTATAGAATGATTTATGGTATAATGGAGTATGAACTGCTCCATTATTTTGATTTATCGATGATGAGTTATTTACCATCTACATAATAATATATTGAAAAGGTAATGATATTGTTTAATTGTCCAAGATTACTATTGAGAGTTACAATATAGTGGCATGCCATAGAGTCTAGCAGCTGCGCCCGACACTTTATGTGTCTAGTGATTATTGACACTTTATGTGTCTAGTGATTATCGACCTTTATGGTCTATTGATTATCGGCCTTTATGGTCTAGTGTTTATCGATCATTATGGCCTAGTAGTCCGGGACTACATGACTCGCATACTTAGTTTCTCTCACATGTATGTGTTGGGCTAGTGAAAAAGACTTTTACAAAATGATTTTTTAATATTATTCAATCTTGCTATAAAGCAATATCGATTTGAAATGAATTATCTATACTATGTTTTTAAAGTTGATTATTTATTGATTTTATGATTACATTATAATGCCTCACTAAGTTCATACTTAGCATGTGTTTTGCCTGTGCACTCATAGGAATATACAGTTCAGTTCGTAAGTAGTGGTGATTTGCATCATAGTAATATT
The DNA here is from genome assembly GCA_019671005.1 of Hibiscus mutabilis. NCBI lineage: Eukaryota > Viridiplantae > Streptophyta > Magnoliopsida > Malvales > Malvaceae > Hibiscus > Hibiscus mutabilis. Next base: position 43,887,097 of record CM033715.1, on the reverse strand, counting down.
TTGACATCCTAGATGTCGTTTTTGTATAGTGGCATGTATAATGATAAACCTGCTCATTTTATATAAACCATTTTTAAATTCCGATAGGGTTTATAATATCTGAAGTATGGGTTAGTATATTTACTATGTGAATTGGATTGATTTATGAGTAGTTAGTGGGCTTATAATTGGAATAGATAAAAACAATCCTGAAAATCCGTATTAGGCAATAAGTTTGAAAATTTGCCATAAATTCCATAAATATAATTATAAGGTGAATCTTATATGTATGAACTATAAATTTAGTCTAGTTCCTTTTAAAACAAACAATAACTGATTTCGAGGTCTGTACTAAAAGATATGAATTTTTAATTGATGGAAGGTTAGAAAACAGGGCAGCAGATTTTTTAAAATTCTGTATCGTGCCACGAGTTTGTGATTTTTTTGAATTTTTGTGTAATGAATTTGAGTTATTATATATGGTTAAAAAGCTTAGTGAATCTAGTTTCATTAAAAATTTACAAAATGAATTTTTGATGTCTATAAAAATTTATAAAATTTTTTGTTCAAGAATAATGCAGGCTGGCGGTTTGAGTTTCGATAATGGAAATTGTTTTAACTTTGTTTTATAACATTACCGACTCGTGTTTGGTAACGAATAAGGGAAGAGGGTGTTACAATTATTGGTATCAAAGCTACAAGTTTAGCCGGTTCTGGAGCCAAACCAAGTCTGTTATGAGCCAGTACGTGTATACATGTCACTAGGATGTCATAAATTACTAATGATAACACTTGTATGTTTGATGCGCCTGCTTACTAATATGAAATGTTATTGTGAATATAGATGTCTAAGGGTGAAGGTTCACATCAGATGACTCGTATAGAGGGATTACCTTAGAACCTACATCTAGTGATGTTATAGCGACCAATCCTATTGGTCATAGTGCCCAAGTGAATAAAATTTGCATGCAATGCCCGATAGTGATTCAAGGGATTGAATTCCCAGCTGATCTGATGGAATTACCTTTTCATGAGTTTGAGAATATTTTTAGCATGGATTGGTTGCATTCTTATTATGCTATAGAGGACTGTTGCTTGAAGCGGCTAGTGTTGAAAAGCAAAGAAGATGCAAAAATAGTAGTGATTGGCGAAGGGTCAAACTGTTTGAGTAATGTGATCTCGGCAATGAAAGCGAAGAGATTATTGTATTAGGGATGTCAGGCTTATCTAGCTCATGTTGTGGATACTCAATCATCAAAGATAGACATTAACAGTATTCTGACAGTTCGAGATTTCCCTGATGTATTTCCAAAAGAATTGCCTAGGTTGCCTCTAGATCGAGAGGTGTGGTTTGGAATAGATGTTCTAACCAGTACTGAACCGGTATCGATGGCACCTTATCGAATGTCTCCGATAGAATTGAGGGAGTTAAAGGCTCAATTTTAGGAGTTATTAAACCGGGGTTTTATAGGACCTAGTGAATCACCTTGGGGAGCACCGATTTTGTTTGTTAGAAAGAAAGATGGATCGATGCGGCTATGCATTGATTTTCATTAGTTGAATAATGTGACAATCAAGAACAAGTATCCGTTGCCGATGATTAATGACTTGTTCTATCAATTGAAAGGAGCAGTTATTTTCTAAAATTGACCTTCGGTTGGGCTACTATCAGTTAAAGGTCAAAGAAGAGGATATTCCGAAAACAACATTTCGGACATGGTATGGACACTATGAGTTTGTAGTGATGCCTTTTGGTCTAACTAATGCTCCTGCAGCATTTATGGACCTGGTGAACAAAGTGTTCCAACCGTATTTGGACCGGTCCGTTGTTGTGTTTATTGATGATATACTAGTTTATTCGAAGACTAGGGAAGAACATGATGCCCATGTTGGAGTATGCCCAAAGACCAATTATGAGATGGTTTTAAAAGACATACTTATTTTATCTTGTTTATTAATAAGAAGCCATTATTATTATTTTAGTCTTATTTTGTGTATCTATAAATAAACTGAATTATAATAAAGTCCTTAGAATAATATAGTTATTCTTGAATGTCCTTTGTCGAGAATTATTGTGGGCTTGGACAACAATAATGTATTAAGGCTAATATGTAGTTGATTGATGACAAAGTGTTGCATTGACATGGAGATGTCAAAATCAATACATAAGTATGTGTTAGGGAACGACATACTGGACTGACCCGCTATGAGCATGTTTCTTGGATTATTATGTGACAATCACAATATTGCTCATGGTGATAACTATAACACCCCATCCCCGGGTTAGCTGTAACCCGGTTTGAGAGCATTACCAGAACGAAAACAAAGCAATAGATAGGTTACTTGTCGAACAAGTAACCTCGGAACACTTGGCTTGATGCGCAAGTAACCCAAACTAAACCTTTCAAGTCAAACTATACATTCAAGCAATCCATATTAAACAAACCCAACATACATAGTTTACTACTTTAGGTACCAATTTGTTCCATTCCTTACTTATAATCTAAGTTACCATTTCATATTACCATTCCATTCAAATCACATACATCATTCAAACAACAATCAACAAGAGTAGCATGCTTCACAATAGATTACTATTAGACATGATCTTACTTTCATTCTTATTACAATTTAAAGTACCCTAATCGAATTTTACTAGGTGTTCACTAAACACATTTCAACTAGCTTACTTATATCTCAAGTTACTACTTATTCAACTAATTAACAAGTTCAATACAAGGCATCTAACTTACATCTTATTACATGTTCATAAACCCTATTCGAAATACTAGGTGTTCACTTAGTACATTTCATTTGTTTCTTTCACTCAAGACATAGCATTTCATGGCATCCTTAGATAATACATTGTTAATGCATGATTGTACATACCTTGGCCTTAACTCAACATGGCCGAATCATACCAATAAACATAGGAACAAATGCTTGTTCATACAACATTGATATAACATTCAAATGAAACAAGATTCAACCATTATTGTATAATTTCATAATTTGCGCAGCTTCTTACTCTTATATATACATATTATCATGGTTCAAACATAGTTTAAGTCATCCAAATAGATTACATAATAGGCCCATCAAAACATTACACAAACTAGTCTTAAACACATATTCAAATGCATGATCAAGGCTACCTATTACAAAATCTAGTGCCACCAAACTAGGAGTATACAAAGAGTATGAAATCATACTTTCAAGCTTGCCACAAGTGTTGCTTCAAACCCAAAATATCCTCTTGAAGTATCTTTAATCTGTTATGGGAAGAATGAAGAGTAGAGTGGTAAGTATAAGATTGTACTTAGTGAGGTAACACTAAATCTAGTCAATTTCCATACATATAAGTCCACGTTTTCATGTATTTCAAAGAATCAAGACTATCACCATAAATCATGTACCATTTGAATTGCAAGGAGGAAAACATAGGCAAGTTTCACATATCACTCATTCAATCATAGCAACATCCACCATGTAATCATAACATATCATTCGAACACCTTGCTTAGAAGACAAGCAACATACATCATAATACACATGTACCATTCGATCATCTTGCTTAGGTAACAAGAAATCAAAAACTCTAATGACTAATTAGGCATTCATACACAAAGCCATCATCTATACGTTTCTTTCTTGATAAGTAACTAGTTATACATCCATTAATGTGTCTACTTTCAAAGCAAGGAAGTTCATACAAGTTTCTTACAATACAAGCAATGTTCATTTGAATTATTAAGTCATATTTCAACATCCTTGGTAAGTAGCTTACTAGATAATCAAATCTTAACAATATGCACCGAAGTGCCAATATGCACCGCAGTGCCAATATGCACCGAAGTGCCAAAATGCTCCGTAGTGCCAATATGCACCGTCGTACCAATATGCACTGTAGTGTCAATATGCACCGTAGTGCCAATATGAGCTCCAAATTCTAAGGCATGCCCTCATATCTATCAAACTAGCTACCAAGGTTGTTGATTATCCATTTCATTTAAGCTTTATACATTTCACGATCCAATACAACATTATGACCTTTAAAGGCCAAGCCCTTAGGCTTATGGAGTCTTAACTCCCAATACAAAACCATCCATGCCATTCGAATAGCATGAATAGAAAGTAGTATCCTTGTTCAATTCATTTCAATCAGCCATGTATAACATTCACAAACACATGCATATGTATGCATTGTGCGTATCTTATTCTCCAAGCAAGCATGCCATTTCATACCTTGGGCATAAGCAATGCAACATGACACACAATTCATTACATTTGCTTAACACCCAAGTAAACACAAAGATCATGGCATCAATCAAGTTGTTATACATTTCATTCTTCCGTTAGTTAGCCAAATATACTTTAAGTCATGTTACATGGCATTGACATTTCATTTAGGCGAAAACAAGGTTGGTAAGGACCTAAGTCCCAACCCTAAGGATAGTTACACTCACAATACTCCTAGCAATTCAATTATCTTGGATCCAAATCCCTTTGCCTCTAGATTTGGGATGTCCACTCCTATCCTCTTCTTCCCCAACTTGTTGTCCTTGGTCTAGCAAGCATAACACATACACATTTCATCAAAAACAAGCACAATATATCATACAATCATAGTAGCAATGTTATCACATTTTACCTAACATTTAGCTACTGTTTTTATGCTTCCTTTTAAGCATTTCTTACCAATTTATCTCCACATTGTTATTACTTCATTTTAATACATAATTGGATAGATTACAATGTCCCAAAACTGTTTTAGAAACAGTTTGCATTTAGGTGCAAAAACAGTCCCAAACTGCCCAGGACACTGCTGCCTGACAGTTTGCACACTGTCCCTTTAAATGGCCATAACCTTTAATCCGTATGTCGGAATTTCAATTTCTATACACCGTTGGAAAGCTAACAAAATTTCCTATAAGACCATGTAAGACTTGCATTTTAGTTCTTTTCCAATTAATACAGTTTATTGTTCAAAGACAGAGAATTTACACTGCCTGGACAGTTTGCACTGTCCAGCAATTCCTATTTACAGTTTCCAGCATAGGACCCAGTTTTCAGTTCTGTTTTCACATAATGAAAATAGACATTCTAAGGATCATGTGATTTAAATTTCATCCCTGAATTCAATCTATACAATTCTTGGTGAATTTTCAAAGTGACTGCCCAGAACAGAGCAATTCTGGGCAGATTGCATCTAATCTCATTTTAATTCCTTAAATTCATTTTAACCAATGTTTTGGTCTTATAATTCATTTCATATGATATCCTAAACATTTTAAGTCAATTTTATTCCATTATTCAAGGCTTCTAAAACAGGTCAAGTTGGTTACAATGCCTAATCTTGCATATTTACTCAATTTCAATTCCACAAAACAGTTTCTATGTTACATAACTATCTTCATACTTTCATCTTCCATTTCCAGCATTGTTGTTAACATTTCAATTTGTTTAAAACCTTCTTTACAATATCTAATCATGATCATAATCAATTCAATAATTCCATAACTCAATTTTAAGTTCTAATCATTCAATTTTCATTCCAACATCACAATTCAATTTTCCAGCAACCTAGCTTATTTCACCATCATAAACACATAATTTCCAGCATAGTACCTAGTGTTCATTCAGCTTATTTGTATAATTCCACAACCAATCAATCATCTAACAACATATTCAATAACTAATTCCATCTATAATCATCAAAACAGTCCAATTCCACATATATATTTGCCTAATCAATTAATCACAAGAAGAATCATACTTACTTTGCTTCTAGCTTTAATTTCAATGAAAAATTACTACACATGCAAGCTTAATTCCTTCTCCAATGATGTTTTTCCTACCTTTCTTTCTCTCACTTTTCTTTCTCTCTTTTTCGGCAAACAAGGGATAATGGAGAAGATGACAACAACAAATCCATGTTATTGGATTTGTGCATTGTCTGAAATGCCCCTTACTTAATCCTTAATATTAACTTAATCAAGGGCATTAGAGGAAACAAGGAATTTAGCATGCAATCCCCTTCTTTCTCCTTTAATTCAAATTGGTCCTTTATAATTTGATCACTTAATTCATACATTCTTTCAATTAGGCCCTTAACTAATCAATTTAGCTTAATTCTAAATTCAATTAAGCTATCAACTTATGCAATTTGGTTCCAATACTTCTAAGCTAGGATTTGGGGTGTTACAATAACTACACGTATGATCTCAGACTTGAGATCATCATTATTTCAACATCGTGAGTGACATATTTTGATACGGTCAAACGTGTGTCGTAACTGACTACACCATAAAGACTGATATTGGATATGTCACAATCCATGTAGCGAAATATGGTTGATCAAGATAGGATTTGTCCCTCCTATATAATAGGAGTAATATCGTAGGCCACTTGATTGAGTGAGACTAGAAAATGCATGGCCATGCTCGAATAAATTGATATGGGATATCATAGCTATTCATTTATAATATCTACTCAAGATATCAAGAAACATTAGATGGACTATACAAGTGTGACTAATCCATGACTTGTGTCCGATCTAGATATGAGGACAAAAGGATGAAATACATAAAAGAAGTTAATCACGGAAAAGTTTAAATCGAACCATGATTTCATGTAACTTAGGTAGCAATGATGTATTGCTAGATGCCACTCATTGTTTGTAATATTAGAATTGTTCTGGATATTACTGCTAACGTTACATGAACCTACAAGGGTCACACCCTATGATTGAAACGAACAAATATCGACTAGATAGCTTGTGTACAAACTTGTTGTACACGTAATTAGTGAGAAACCAAAATTGTTATAATTATTGTAATTATGGATAATTTTGTTTTTATATATGTTAATATTTGATAAGTTATTGTAATTATCAAATACTATTAATATATATATATATATCTAAAAGAAACCTAATTAAAGTAGAATCGGATTCTACATATTTAATTATATTCGGTTAAATATATTGTATATTTAAAGAATCATAATTTAATTAGAATTATTTTTTTAAATGCTATATAAAGGCATAAGGTCTAGCAGCCAACATATGTTGTTTTGAAAATCCTCTCTAATAGTTAGAGAAGAGAAAAATTGTTCATTTTATTCGGCTGGACTGCGTAGAGGTCAGAACGCTGCTGTGATGACTCGGATTTGACTTAGATTCTCCTATACCCGCTGCAGAATTCTAGATTACTTGAGATAATGTTTTCATCCTTTATCACCTCGAATTCGTCCCTTGTACATGGATCACTGGTAGATTATGCCGGATAATTTTTTCGCTGTGCCATGGGTGTACCGGCGTTTCCCAACAGCCATCTACGAGTGGTATTATAGATATTGAGAGAAAAGAAACTGTATGCTAAACTTTCTAAAGGTGAGTTCTAGCTATCAGAGGTGGCTTTCCTAGGCCTTATTGTTTCGGCTGAAGGAATCTGAGTTGATCCTAAAAAGATTCAGGCCATTGTTGAATGGAAACCTCCCAAAAATATTACAGAGGTTCATAGTTTCTTGGGATTGGCAGGATATTATCTCCATTTTGTAAAGGGTTTCTCGATGATTGCTGCACTGATTACTAAGCCATTACGGAAGGATGTACCTTTCGTTTGGACTAATAAGTGTCGGGAGAGCTTTGAGTAGTTGAAGATGATTTTAACTCAAGTACCAATGCTTGTGTAGCCATAATCATGAAAAGAATTTTACATTATATAGTGACGCATCCCATAATGGATTGGGATGTGTATTGATGCAAGAAGGTAAGGTAATAGCGTATGCCTCCAGGCAATTAAAGATTCATGAAATGAACTATCTGACTCATGATCTAGAATTAGTCGTAGTAGTTTTTGCTTTGAAAATATGGCATCATTATTTGTATGGTGACCGATGCTACATTTATACAGGTCACAAAAGTTTAAAGTATTTGATGATGCAGAAAGATTTGAATATGAAGCAGAGAAGGTGGTTAGAGTTAATCAAAGTTTATGATCTTGTAATTAAATTATCACCATGGGAAAGCAAATGTTGTGGCTGATGCTTTGAGTCTGAAGACATTTTCTGCCTTGAGGACTTTGAATGCTCAACTGGCGCTGAGAGATGATGGTGCTTTGATTGCATATGTACAGCTTAAGCCTACTCTAATAGGTCAGATTAAAGAGCTACAAAGTAAGGATGAAAAGTGCTTAGCGATTTTGAAACAAATTGAAAGTGGTGAGGTTAAGGACTATGCAGTTAAGGTTAATGGATGTCTTTATTATCGAGATAGAATATATATTCTTGATGCTGAGGAACTAAGACGAGAACTTCTATATGAAGCTCATTATAGTCCATTGGCAATGCATCCCTGAGGTAATAAGATGTATCAGGATCTGAAGAGCAGGTATTGGTGGCCATGCATGAAAAGAACAATGATACAGTTTGTAGCTAAATGCTTGACACGTCAACAAGTGAAAACCAAGCATCAAGTGCCTTCAGGATTGATACAACCGATTTCTATTCCAAAGTGGAAATGGGAGATGTCAGATGGATTTTGTAATAGGTTTACCGATGAATCCGAGCAAAAAGGATTCTACATGGGGGATAGTCAATAGATTGACAAAGTTTGCCCATTTTGTTTTAGCTCGGATGGATTATACAATGAATAGATATGTAGAGTTGTATGTCAAGGAGATTGTGCGGTTGCATGGTGTGCCTGTTTCTATTGTGTCAGATAGAGATCCAAGGTTTACCTCAATATTTTGGAGTCCTTTACATGAGGAATTGGGGACTCGACTGAATTTTAGCGCTACTTTCCATCCTTAGACAAATAGCCAGTTTGAAAGGATTATTTAGATTCTTGACGATGATCTTGCGTACTTGAGTTTGAAGGCTCGTGGGAAAATATTTTCCATTCACCGAATTTGCCTATAATAACAGTTACCAAGCAAGTATAAAGATGGCTCCTTATAAAGCCTTATATGGTAAATGATGCAGAACATTGGTTTGAGCTCGAGGATTGCAAAGTGATTAGACCTAATTTGGTTCAAGATGCAGAGGACAAGGTGAAAATAATATAGGACAACCTCAAGAAAGCATCAGATCGGCAAAAATCTTATGCATATTTAAAGAGAAAAGATACAGAGTTTGAGGTTGGTGAAAAAGTATTCCTGAAAGTTTCACCTTGGAAAAATGTGTTACGCTTCGGGCGTAAAGGAAAGTGGATTCCGAGATTTATCAGCCCTTATGAAATCTTAAAGAAAGTTGGTCCAATGGATTATCAATTAGCATTAACTCCGGAGTTAAGCAAGATTCACAATATGTTTCATGTTTCAATGCTTAGAAGGTATCGATCAGATCCTTCTAATGTGATATCACCTGTAGAGATTGAAATTCAGCCAGATTTAACATATAAGGAGGAACTAGTGAAGATTCTTGCTCATGGAGTTAGAGAATTGAGAAACAATACCATTTAGTTGGTGAAAGTTCTCTGGCGGAACCTTAAAGTGGAGGAAGCCACCTAGGAAACAAAGGAAGCGATGAAAAACCAATATCTGCAACTTTTTAAATTAGGTACGTTTTAAAATTTGAGGACAAATTTTTCTTAAGGGGGAGAGAACTGTAATACCCCAATTTTGGTTAGTGACCAAAACATAGAGAATTATAAGCTGGTGATTTTAGTTCAGTGACTAAAACATAAATTTTTAAAGTTTGGTAGCTAAAGTAAAAAGTTGAGAAAAGTTGAGGGGCAAATATGGTAATTTTCCCAAAAATAATTTTTATTCCATAAATAGATAGTTTAGCTATGAGAAGTGGGTTGTAAATGAAATCACTTGGTCGATCCGAGATTTGGGTTGAAAGGAAATTTGTTATTAAAGTTTCAGGAATTTTCGGTAAATCGGATCGAATAGAAATTCAATAAATAATTTTAACCATTGGATCTAAGGATAAGGATGTCATTTTATATGTTCTATGATGTTAGGATTTAACATAGACCATTGGATTTAAGTTAAATTTCCATGTTAAATCTTAGACATTGGATTAAATAGGGCAAGATTGTAAATTAAGGGGAAATCAAGGGCAAAATCAAAAATTGACTATTTCAAGGGCAAATATGTAAACTACTAATTCAAGATTTAACTTAGGCCATTGGATGAAGAATGATGACAGGTGGCATGATTTGGATCCTTGAATTATTAGGGTAAAATGGTCATTTTGCTATTTAAGATATATTTTAGTTTAAAGGTGATTAAAAAGGACGTTTGACATTATTTTAAGCCAAAATAAAGAAGAAAAATTGGGTTTCCTTAGGTGTTGATGTCGTGAGGTTTTGGGAGATAAAAGAAACTATCACAATTTTCAAGCATTTAGAGGTGGATTCAAGGTTTGTTCATGAAATACAACATTGTTCTCCTCTAAATTCTCTATCATTTGGTATCAAAATTGCATGGAATAGTTGAAGGATACTTTTGAATTTTGAAGAGGAATGGTTTAGGGTTTAATTGGGGTTTGAAGATTGAGGTTGAATTTGGTATTGGTTATGAAAGAATAATTGATCTACATGCTTTAATGAGTTAATTGAAGCAAAAATTCAAGTGTGAACATAGAGGGACCAATTCGACATAAAACGAAATTTGGGAGAAAATTTAGAAAAATTTATTTGAAGTGTTTAGGTTGATCTCCAAAATTTAAGCTTTTATTTGATGGTGGAATTGTTGAAATTGGAATTTATATATGAAAATTTCTAATCTAGTTCTTGAGTTATTTGGATGTGAGAATTGGAGATTTTGATGGAATCAAGAGATATAAAGTTAAATTGAAGCGTTGGAAGCTTTATTATTTCAATTGAACCTTGAAAGAATTAACTTGGAATTTTCTTCATGTATTGTGCAAAGTGTAGTTGTGTTTTAACTTGTACATTTAATTTGTATTTGTTATGTAATTGGTGATTATATGCAGCATACAAGCAAGTACAAGTTGAAAGAAGTTTGGAAAACAAAGAAGAGAAATGGAAATGAAGTTACATTGAATCTACAAATTGGATTGTTCTAGGAAATGTCACGGTGAGTGCATTTATATGTTTTATAATGTATTTAGGAAGACTTGTAAAAAGTCAGCCTATATAATTTTATCGAAATGATAAAATTGATTTTCATATGAAATATGATATTTTCACAGGCATAAAGTAAAGGTTTTATACATGATGGAGTATGAACTTCCCTATTATGTTTTGTTTATGATAATTTTACTATCATATATCGATGATATGTTATAGAATGATTTATGGTATAATGGAGTATGAACTGCTCCATTATTTTGATTTATCGATGATGAGTTATTTAGCATCTTCATAATAATATTTTGAAAAGGTAATGATATTGTTTAATTGCCCAAGATTACTATTGAGAGTTACAATATAGTGGCATACCATAGAGTCTAGCAGCTGCGCCCGACACTTTATGTGTCTTGCAATTATCGACACTTTATGTGTCTAGTGATTAGCGACCTTTATGGTCTATTGATTATCGGCCTTTATGGTCTAGTGTTTATCGGTCTTTATGGCTTAGTAGTCCCAGACTACACGACTCGCATACTTAGTTTCTCTCACATGTATGTGTTGGGCTAGTTTTTGAAGTTGAATTTGAATAAGAATTATCTATACTATGTTTTTGAAGTTGATTATTTATTGATTTTATGATTACATTATAATGCCTCACTAAGTTCATACTTAGCGCGTGTTTTGCCTGTGCACACGTAGGAATATAAGGTTTAGTTCGTAAATAGTGGTGGTTTGCATCACCTCATGGACAAGGACACATTGAGGTTATCATAGTAATATTTTGACATCCTAGATGTCATTTTTGTATAGTGGCATGTATAATGATAAACGTGCTCGTTTTATATAAACCACTCTTAAATTTCACTATGGTTTATAATATCTGAAGTATGGTTTAGCATATCTACTATGTGAATTGGAATGATTTATGAGTTTTTAGTGGGCTTATAATTGGAATAGATAAAAACAGTCCTGAAAATCTGTATTAGGCAGTAAGTGAAAAATTGCCATAAATTCCATAAATCGAATTATAAGGTGAATCTTATATGTATGAACTATAAATTTAGTCTAGTTCCTTTTAAAAGAAATGGTAATTGATTGCTAGATTTGTACTAAAAGATATGAATTTTTAATCGATGGAAGATTAGAAAATAAGGTAGCAGATTACTTAAAATTCTACACTATGCCGTGACTTTTGTGATTTTTTTGAATTTTTGTGTAATGAATTTGAGTTATTAATTTATATGGTTAAAAATCTCAGTGATTCTAGTTTAATTAAAAATTTACAGAATGAATTTTTGATGTCTATAAAAATTTATAAAAAAATTTGTTCAAGAACATTGCAAGTTTCCAATTTAAGTTCTGATAATGGAAATTGTTTTACTTTGTTTTGTAACATTATCGACTCATTTTTGGTAACAAATACGGGAAGGGGGTGTTAGAACACTTGACCCCATTTTTTTTGAGAAAGTACCATAAAGTGGCATAGAACGAGACTTCGTTGGTCTCATGGCTCTGAAGTATAGGCACATTGGAGCATAGGTGTCTCGACATTGTGTTCTTGACGGAAGGTCTTAGTGCTCTTGTAGGAATCTGATGCATGTACAAGCTAAGTGGAAGAGTTAAACTTCCAAATGCTTTAGATACGAGGTTACCTGAAGCAAAGACATGCTATTACTTTAGTGGATTCATTGAATGGGCTAGAGCCAATCCTCTACGTCCTTATAGAGCTCATGCTGTCCAAGACACAAATGCACCCATGCACCCATGCACCCGTACTTTTGCAGATCAAGTGTCATCCAAGACACAAGAGTGTAGTCTTCTCGATGCCTTCGGAGAAACGCAATGTCAGAGGCATTAAATAGGTGGAGGCAACTCAAGTAAGGGTTCAATTTTTGTTGGAGAGACTTAGATGATTGTAGAAACATACGACATTCATTCACACATTGTAATGACCCAAACTTCGGGTTAGCGAATCAGGTCTCGGACCTAGATATTGTTGCCTTATGTTGGGAGCCCAATTAAAAAGATAGATATGGGCCTTGTGGCAAAAGAAAAGAAGAGGAATATGGGTATTTATTAAATCATTTTATCCAAGTTGGATAAAGGGTTTTGAAATTTAATATGAGTGTGGGTGGTGAAAAATAGGAAAAGAGGATGGAGGATGAGATATTTTGAAAGAGAAAGAAAAGTGGGAGAAAAGTGAGGGTGAGGGGAGATTAGACCCTAATATACCGCCGTTTGAGCCGCCATTATTGACACCGTCATAGGATAGAGATTACCGAGATGCATCTACCAGTGGTCACCGTCGCCACCGTCACTACCCGATTGAGAAGGATAAAGAATCGAAAATGCTCAAATGCCATCTTCCTTCATTCATCACCGTAAGCCGTTACCACCATTAGACTTATCGGCCGAAGACAAGTCGGTCTGGAGCTCGGTGGTCGCGTACGGCCACCAGAGGCTGCCGCACGCGTCGCTGCCTACACGTGTGCGTGCTCCAAAAATTGAGGAGAGTTATCCAGTCGGTTGGGTTGAGCCAGTTTGGCCAAGCCACTAGGCCAGCCACCGAGCTGGCCTACTGAGCCGAGGAACTAAGTCGGCCCTTCGAGCTGAGCTAAGCCAGCCGCTAGCCGCGTCGTCATCCACCCCTACCAGCCATTGTTGACCATTTCCGTTGACCATTGACTTTATCCAAGGGACCCTACCTGAGGGGTTTCTCGACATTATGAGTCTGTTGGCACAATCCATTATGCCAAATTCAAACATGGTAAGCTATTTTTACGTATTTGACCTTGTGAATTGAATATAAGATGCATGAAATTAATGTGTTTTCGTATTCATTTTGATATGAGGATTATTCGAGATCGAATATTGGACCAAGTAGAGTAATCATGAATTTTATATGAGGATTTATCGCTCTGGCTTAAGGTTAGTACACCTCGAACTCCAAAATTCTTCATGAGCATCATAAGTATAATTGCCTTGCTTGTTTGTGGGTGCAAAATATGTTGATGATAGATAAGCATGTGTTGAGACCGGTATTACGAGACTTGGTAAATATTGAGATGCCTAATGAGTTTGAGAATATTCGAGACTATTATGAGCTTTATAGACCGTATACGGTTGTTGGATATTCGTATAATTATCCGATTGGTTAATTTAAATGTTATGTTGCTTGAGTGCTTGAGATATGAATTGGCAAGCTCGATGGAGATTATACTAGATGGATTAATAATTGGTAATATTCAAATAAATGATCATGAAGATGATAATTAGCATTAATTGATTAAATGTGTTAGTAAACAAACCCTAATGATTTTCATAAGCTTTAGGGATCGAATAAAATGTCATAGAATCATAATTCAAGGAAATGGTATGAACTTGTGAATAGGGTATTGGTATGAGCTAGGGCTGTAACAGTACACGATCTGGGGACGGTATTGGTACGGGTCGACCTGTACCTGTAACCTCCTTGACCCGGTCTAGACGCAAGACCGAACCGAGCAAGCTATATTGGGTTTGCCGAAACAAACCCGTAAAGATTTAACTCGAAATATGTCCATTTTTTCTTTTATCCTATCTAGATGCAACTTTATAACCTATGGTGTGCATACTGATAGTGGGTGAAATAACAACTCAATCGGGAGTCGAATCGACATCCAATTGCACGCAATTGTAATTAGGGGCCAAATTGCAATTTTGGAAAATTACAGGGACTTCATCCATTTTGAAGTTACCAATCCTTAATTAGTCAAGTTAAATGCTCATAGGTTAAATTCCAGCTTAAATCAACCACCCAAACCCATCCAATTGCATGCACAACAATCAGGGATCAGAATAGAAGAATATAAAACACAAACTTTACTTTAACTAACTTAACAACCATTCGTACCGATACACGAGCAAGTGTTTCAGTACACTTGCACCATTTCAAAATTCTAGATTTTAGTAGCTCAAAATTGTACTGAAACACCTCATCGAGTACTGAAACGACCAGCTAAGATACACAGACCCGTACCGGTACAGTTGCTCGAGTATCGAAACCTCTCTTCAAATTATGCATACCTGTATCGGTACACTAGTCCGCATATCGAAACGCCTGGACCTAGATTGTCTGACTTTGCTGGTTTTTCACTCGAATATGGGTTCAATCATTGGATTAACAAGCCTTAAACAAGTGTACCACTGCTCTAGGAATCAAACCATGCTAGGACATCAAAGAAACATGCTTAAACATGAGATCACATTTTAAACGAAAGTCTAGAGGCATGCTACCTAGAAACCAAGTCAATTAACATCCAAAACATAAATCCAAAGCAATATCAACCATAAAAGGACATTTACAAACTCACAACAACAATATAAACTTGCTCAACAGGGAGTTTAGCATAAACCCTCCCTAAAACACAATGAACCCCATTGCCTTTATTCCTACAAGTCTAGTTCAAAACCATACGTTCAATTGGCTTCCTTCCCAACATTAGGATGCATACATGCCCCTAAACTTTACAAATATTTCCTATTTCCACAAGGTCTGATCCTCACTTTTATTAACTGAATCTTTCTTCTTTGTTCTTTTGGAAAAGGGATGTTGACTCGCACCGGTTTGATTGACATCACTCTCACTTAACTCGAGTTTAACTGTTGCTTCTTCATGAACCCTTTATGATAAGTGTTCTACAATCTTCTCATCCGGGTGGATTCACGCCCCGTAGACTTCTATATATTCCTCATCTTCAAATCTTTAAACTGTCTAGTGTAAGAGATCTTGTGATTATTCCATTCGTAGTCATTGAAAAATTATGCTAATTCAACCATGTAGACCCCCCAATCTGAAGCTGTGCGGGGAAGCCTTCCTCGTCAAGTGTTTGAACAAGTCCAAGACAACAACATCACTGCCACCCAAGACTCTTAAGGAAAATGACCAAGCCATAGATCATCTACGTGAACAGATCCATCTCCATGACCTCATCTGGGCGTGTAGGTATGCTCCTATGAAAAAGGCTGTGTTGTCCGCAAAACTCTCAATCAAACCTTTGCCCCAATCTTCACTCATTTCGGCTAAGGTTCTAAGCTCCAATGGATAATCTATGGACTTCGACTACTTTGTGTAAACCCAATCCTTATGAACACTCTTCTTATTAAGCAAAGTTGTATACTCCTCAACCGTAGAAATCAAGTCATTCCTGTTAAAAGTGAAGCAACAGAAAGTGGGATTCCAAAACTAGAAGATAACTCAAAGGCTGATTAACTCGGACATACATCAAGCGTGCAATGTCACTATAACTCCCACGGAACCCAGTTTGCAACGTCAATCCCATCTTACCTATATATGCTTCAACTCCCGAAACTCGTTTTGCTGTAAGGTGACATAAGTATTCCCTGCTCGCTTGGTAACCTGTTGCCTTGTATCCATTGGTTGATTTCTGATCGATGTCGGACGGCTGAGTTGATGCCTTCCTTTTTAAGATACAAAACCTTTTAGTTCTTTTCTCCTGACCTTAGTAGTTCTCTTTCTCAGGTTTAACGGTTACTTACCCTTGACCCATTGGTATGGTCCTTCTTCTATCTCAATGCTAGGTTGAAGACATGCCCCATGAATCTCCAAATTTTCAAGAGAATTCAATCTTTGTTTTTTTGAGCCAACCAAGGCCTTATGGTAGATACTCTTTTCAGTTCCTTGAATTGTTTAGCATGCGAGGCTTGCTATTATTCTTGTCAAAATCTCTGACAGGTTTGCGCTAGGCTGATCATGTACATATATGGTATTACACGCCAAACTCCATTCCAAAAGTGCGGAGAAATCTTATTCTTTCTATTTATTTCTTTTTCTTTTGTTTTTCTTTTGTCTACACATTGGTTTGCTAATCAGTATTTCAACTGAGGGTGCTTTTTGGGTTAATATACAAAATAAAAATTAATAATAAAAGAATAGAGTGCGCCAGATATTAAATGCAAGAGCGTCTTAGATTCCATCCCCGGTGACCAACAGTTTGCCTTTGAATGTTGTGGTGATATTTGCAAAATTCCTCTTAGATTGCTCGATTCATCCTCATGATTATGGTCCTTGCTTGATCTGTCCGAAAACTACTCCTCCTAGTTCTCATTATCTTTCTCCATAAAAAGTTTACGCTTTCCGACTTTTATTTATCCCATGGAACGCAAATAATGTCATTCTAAGAATTCTTAAGCTTAAGTGCATACTTTTGATTATAATCAAAATTGTGTTAGTGTCTTCAAGGATTCATCTCTGATGCTAGGGTATTGAACAAGTGGAGCATGGCTCCTTATTAGATTTGTTCTCCTCTCACAGCTGTATCAGGATACTCCGGGACTTATTTAATTCGTTCATTCATTTCTTTTTTCTTAAAGGAATTCAACTCATCACAGTCCTTTGTCTCGAGAATAATGACGGAGCATACAACAATACCCTGAGTTACTCGGCATAGTCACGATTTGAAAACTTACTCATATAGCTAAGGCATTTGACTCAATTAGAGTATGTGGAGAAAAGCATCTTTATTTAGCCATTTTGCTATAGCGGAGTACCCCTTTAATTCTTAATTAATTTTTTTATTTTGTTTTAAAACACACTAGTTTTCTTTTGAGGCACATTCAAGCAACTCTATTTGGGCTCTCCTAGGAGACTTTCTTATTATCGAACATCATTGAAGGAGTAATAATCTCGCTTCTCGCGTTACACCAACCAAACCAGGTTGAGGGGAAATCACACCCCATCGTTATCACAACATTCAATTGATCTCTTCTATTAGAGTCAATGCCATATCATGCATGTGATATCTGGGGTATACGAGGGTAAGAAAGAATATATACATATACATGTTTAAGAACAAAGCATCCTTTCATTGAAATAACACAAGCAAACACAATATAAGTATTTACAAAGGATCACTACTACTGTCTTCGGGTAAACAAAAGCAAAGTGCAAGAAAAGAAAATGCCGCAGGTAAGGAAAGCTACACATGAGCTTCTAAAAACTAAAAATTGGGGACCAACATCTTCATAAGTCACGTCTCCACCTTTCCTTCTCAAAGCTTCAGAATCCCGCTCTCAATCAAACTTTGGACCTTGTTCTTCATAGCTCCACAATTCTCAATGGTGTGACCCATAACTCTTACATGGTAGTCATACATGACATTGGCATTCTGACTATCAGGATAGAGAGGATTCTTTGGCACAGACTGAACCGAGCCAGAAGTTTTGCTTCGACAAGTATTGGAAGAAAGTCTGTGTATGTCATCAGAATCGGATGAAGTACCTTCGGAGGCTTAAAAAACGAGGGTGATTGACGATGGGAATGACCATGAGACTGATTGCACGAGTAAGAACTCTTTATACGGCCTGGGGAATCATGCATCTTTTGAGCAGTGGTGCTTGATTCTCCCAACTGCACCACTGCAGACTTCAACATATTCTGGACTAACTTCTTGAATACCACACAGTTTTCAATAGTGTGTCCTTGGATATTGGCATGATACTCACAGTGAGTATTGGCATCATACCAAGAGGGGTAAGGCGGGTTAAGAGGCACCACATGATAGGGCCGAACCAAATTCGCCTTGTATAGTGTTGCACGTATTAAGTGCTTCACAATTGGTGCAAGCATACACGTCGCAAGTTATAGTATAATATAGATATCGTCTCCACAGGGATTAGTGCTACTTCTAGAATCTAACTTCTTGCACTAAAAGTAAAAACTCAAGTAGGTGATTGTAGGAGTTCTAATTAACCAGAAAATAAAAGAGAACTGAAATAAAATAAAGATGTAATCAAATGAGAGAGAGTAGGCCGGGTTATTTTGGGTCATGGTATGAAAATTGAATGAATCGTCTAGGTATTGAGTGCAAGAGCAACTCAATTGCCTTGGAAACTAGCAACAGTCGGACTGCCTGGGCAAGTGTAATTGCCTGGGCAATTGGGAATGCTGTGATTGCCTGGGCAACTGGGCGGTATCCGTCAAGGTTCGGCAAAGCGTTCTTTAGTGGTTTCTCCTTATCCCTAATTCGAAATACTAGTTTAATTGAGCATGCCTTGGTGATACATTCTTGCGTTAACCATGGGTGAACATCAACCGATCTTGCACTTCTTTTAGCCATTGAAATTCGTAACTTATCCCTAATTCGAATTAGTCTTCAACAACATAAGTTTGTATGAAAACCATGTTCATTCGTTTCTTGAATCTAGCTCTTCCGATTTTAGATAAATATATGCATTCACGAGATCCTTTCCCAATTCAATTGCAATTGAAATTTAAAAACCAAGAATAAACAAACCTCAAACTAAATTGCAAACTCAAATACCTAAAACAAGTTTAATCGTTCTCACAACCATTCAACACAATAACCTTAGCCCAAAATAGTTTAGTTCATGGCTAGGTTCAAAATAAACTCAAAACAATAAGTTCCAAACATAAATCAAAACAAAAGAAACAAGGTGGTGAAATCAAGTGCAGCTCTCTATCAAATTCTCTCCCTCTTCGACCCCGTAAGGCTGCAGCTTCTTCTTTAATTTATAGGAGATGGCTTGGTCGACTTCCTTGTTGGATAAGGAAGAGTTCAAATTGGATTAAAATAAGATAAAAGATATAAATCCCTTTTATTTATTTATTCTCCAAAAACTCCTAGATTCTTGGAATTTCATCTCCCCGTGACTTTTTCATGGAATTCCAACTCCTTTTAGGATTTGTCCTTGCCTCTAATGATCATCCGAATTGTATGGACTCATCCCATAAAACTTGGTAGCTTCCTTCTTCTTTTCCCAATTGGTTCGGCAATCTCTAGCTTGCCCAGGCAATAATCCTGCACGCATAAAACAGACACCAGCAGTACCCTTTCCTCCAAAACTCATCAAAACATGAAATCAAGCACAACCACAAAGGAAATAATGCATATCTGCATGGATGACTAAAAATGCATCTAGAATGAGCTTAATTCTAACAATAATAATGGGTAAAAAGGGTATTAATTTAGTACTTTTACACACTTAACACGCCCTCAAACTTGAACTATTGTTTGTCATCAAGCAATACAAACTAACAATTACCTATCGTGACTTCAATCATCATAAATTTGCTTCGAACTTGACTTCATTCCTCAGAACCGTGGCACAAAGTATGATTGCCCTTCAATTTTTTGGATGGCTTAGGAATTACCCGGAATCGAACTATAATGCTTGTGAGTGTGTGCGGAGTTGTTTGCAAGTTGACTTTCTGGATTCTATGTGAACAGTAGGTTTAAAAATTACTTCCTTGGGTTCTTTTGTTATACTTTTACTAGTGCCAATCTCGGGCACCTCTAGCAAAGTTTTTGATTTTCTTATTTTTTATTCTTTTTATTTAGTCGACTAGAGCCAATTTCGGGCACCTCTAGCGATCATAATTTTTTTAGCCCAATACTAGAGCCGATTTCGGGCACCTCTAGTGATCAATTTTTAATTACCCAAATTTCTAAATATTCGCCTAAGTCCACTAGAATTCCTTCAATCATTCAGGCCACAACAGTGAACAATTAAGCTTAGCATCATAGTAGGATTCTAAGTGTTTTCTATGTGCATCCTAGAATTGAAAATTCTATCAATTAAGTATAGTGGCAATGTCATCATTGGATATTCATCTAGTCTAAGCAATATTCAATCCCACTAAAGGCAAGGCAAGTAATATATGATTCCTAAATGCAATTCCTAAAGATGAATGCAACTAAACATAAACTAACTAGCAACAAAACTAGCAACAATCCCCCCAAACTCGAGCGGGGCATTGTCCTCAATGCATGCAAAACAAAATAAATAAAAGAAAAATGATAAAGGATGACTTACTCTGAGAGTTCGTCATTGTGGATGATGAGTATCCTTTTCGCGGTTTGCTTGAGTCTTTTGCTTGAGCGTAGCAGTTGTTGTTTTGTGGTTGGTGGAGGAATTGATTCCCGTGCAAGGACGACCTCTTCGCTCTCGTCATCCCCTTCTTTGACTGCTTCGGTGATGGGGCTTTACGTTTGGGTTTGGAGGATGTGATTGAAGGTGACTTCAAGGGTGCAGCCAATGACTTGTCCGAGTCTGAAAAACCAGACAAAGTTTCAGTACGAGTTGGTTCATTAAGAGGGGTTTTACCTTTTTCTTTTGCAGAGGTTGTTGGGGCATCTTCAGTTTTGGTTGTCTGGGAAACGTCAGCGTCAGCTGCCTGGGCATCGTCAGCTACTATAGTCGGGGAATCTTTAGTTGCATGGGCAAGTAGTTCGGTAGGGAAGATTGGAAAGGGCACTGTACTGTTGGGGATTTTCTCTAGGATTACTCGTGTGATGGCAGCTTTGTGGTCCTTCATATACCTTATAAACAATAATTTTCATGCCTCAATTTGGTTCAATCGGTATGCTAAGAGGTGGAATATGGCTGCAAGTTGATCTGTGTTTTCTAGCCTACTTGCCTGGGCATCAGCGCTGGCTGAAGCATATGGAATTGCTGAGGCAACAAGAATTGCCTAGACAACCTTTGGGGCAAGATATTTTTCTGGCGCTTCACCCATGATTTTCCAATACTGTGCGCGACTTTATCCGGACTTGGCGGATGCCTTCTCATCTGCTGGGTCAGCGGGGACCTTCTCTTGCTCGCAAAGATGTGATGTGAGATTCAGAAAGAAAATAGAGCCCTTATCCTTTTGACTACACACAAAAATCTTATCATAAATAACTTTGCCAATATTTATAATGCGGTTGTACAAAACAAAGTGAATGAGGAGAAGGCGAGGTGTATCAACAGTAGTGTTATGCGTGGTGGGCATCAAACAAGTTTTTATGAATTTGTTCCAAAGTTTTACCTTGGGTTTAAGCCGAAGGCGATTTACCGTGCCCTTGTTTGAGCCTTTATTCCACTTGGTGTCCAGAATGGTGAGGTCTTGGAGCACCTTATCGAGGCCCTTGGGTGTGATATTGTCCACAAATTCTTGGTGCTCGTCCGTCTTGACATATACACCATAGAAGGTGTTGATGTGGTCGGCGTCAATAGGGATTGCTCTGCCATGGACAAAAACATAGGGGTTGTTAGGATTAGGAGAATGAGCATAGAACTCTCTTACCCATGTTGTGTTGGCCGGCTTTAGTTGGCAGCAAAAGATTTGCTATTTTTGATGTTCTATTACTTGGAAAATGGCTGGGTCAAGACCGAAATCCTTGTGGGAGTCGGAGTAGGCAAAGCCTCGCTCTTGCCATTGGTATGCTTGGTGAATGGTTGAGTCGAGTGAAAAGAAAACAAAAGAAAATTCAAGAAGCTTAAGAGATGCAAGAGGGGAAGAAGGAGATGAAAATGAATTAGAAGTTTTAATTGTGATGGGAGTGTGAAGGGATGGGTAGTAAAGATTGGTAGGTGAGATGGATGTGAAATAAGGTAAAAAAATGATTGGGTGTAGTGGGCGGCACAAAATAATTGGGAAGGGGTAGAGTCTTGGTTATGGTAAAAATTTAGGGTAAAGTTAGGCTTTTTATAAGCCCATACATTCCCTTGTTGAAGGAACTTCCATATTGATTTCAATTCTTCTTGATCTTAAACTCTTATCCTAAAGAAGATTCAAACAAGAAATAAAATATTAATTAAATATAAGATAAAGATAAATAGCAAATAAAAAAAGGAAATAATGATCTATCCTAAAAATGTAGGGAAAGAAAACAAATTGAAATAAAGTAGGAAATAATAATAATAATGCCAAAAATTAAAATTTGAGTCCAAAAAAAAATAATAAAAAAGAAGTCTAAAGATAAAAATAAAAATAAAAATATAATAGGAGAGCATAATCATGCATCTCCTAAAGTGATCACTGCTTTGTCTCGTTCAATGAGGTTGTCGGCGTAGTGCTTCAATCTTTGGCCATTAACTTTGAATTCATGTCCGTCGATGGTGGACTTGATTATCACGGCACCATGGGAGAAAGGTTTTACGACTTTGAAGGCCCGGACCATCTTGATCTTAATTTTCCTAAGAAGAGTTTCAGCCGAGAGTTGAAGAGGAGTACTAATTGCCCGGGCAAGTATTGCCTTGGTAAAAGCTTATTTTCATGCCAATACTTCGTTTTCTCGTTGTAGATTCTTGCGTTGTCGTAAGATAAGGCAAAAAATTCCTCTATCTCGTTATGGTCCAGTAGACACTTTTGTACCGCATTCTCCCAGTCCATATTCACAGTTTTGATAGCCCAATATTCTTTGTTCTCGATTTCCACCGGTAAATGGCAAGTTTTTCCATAGACAAGTCGAAAATGAGACATACCTAGGGGTGTTTTGAATGTGGTCCGGTAGGCCCAAAGTGCATC
This sequence comes from Hibiscus mutabilis, assembly GCA_019671005.1. Lineage (NCBI taxonomy): Eukaryota > Viridiplantae > Streptophyta > Magnoliopsida > Malvales > Malvaceae > Hibiscus > Hibiscus mutabilis. Next base: position 43,863,761 of record CM033715.1, on the reverse strand, counting down.
GTCTAACCTCAATGACCAATCCTTTCGAGAGGGATTAACAACCTTCTCAAGGATATCATTTAATTCTCGGTTGGAGATTTCAGCTTTCCCGTTTGTTTGTGGGTGATATGCCGTGGCAATTTTGTGTGACACTCCAAAATTTTGCAAAATTTTGGCAATGCGTTTGTTGTCTAAGTGCTTGCCTTCATCACTGATGATTCCCCTTGGTATTCCAAAACCTTGTAAATATATTTTTCTATAAGAATCTCTGCACGGTTTTTGAGTCATTTCTGGGAGTTGCGACTGCCTCGACCTATTTGGACACATAATCGACGGCTAAAAGGATGTATCGATTTCCACATGAAGAAGGGAAGGGTCCCATGAAATCAATCCCCCATACATCGAATAGCTCCACTTCAAGGATGTTTTGAAGTGGCATCTCATGTCGCCTAGAGATATTGTCCGTTCTTTGACAACGATCGCACTGCTTACAAAATTCCTGGGCATCTTTGTAGAGTGTGGGCCAGTATAAACCAGATTGCAAGACTTTTTCCGTAGTGCGTGTGCCTCCAAAATGGCCTCCATATGGTGAAGCATGGCATTGCTGGAGCACATTTTACTGCTCTTCCTCCGGGACACATCGTCTTATAACCTAATCTGCACATTGTTTAAATAAAAGAGGCTCGTCCCTATAATAATGCTTAACATCATGTTAGAACCGCTTCTTTCCCTGGTGAGTAAGGCCATAAGGTAAAATGCCACTAACAAGGAAATTAACTAAATCTGCATACCATGGTATTGCCGAGGCAACTAACATTTGCTCATCCGGGAATGTATAACATATCTCCATATCTGTGTCCTCCTTGTTTCCGATTTCTAGGCGTGACAAATGATCGGCAACTTGATTCTCCGTTCTTTTCATGTCCTCAATTTCAATGTCAAACTCTTGTAAAAGTAAAATCCAACGATTCAAACGGGGTTTGGCATCTTTCTTAGCGAAAAGGTACTTAATTGTCGAGTGGTTAGTATGAACATTACCTTAGTCCCGATCAAATAGGAGTGAAATTTGTCAAAAGCAAAAACCACGGCTAGTAACTCTTTTTCGTAGTGGTGTAGTTTACTTGAGCACCATTAAGGATTTTACTAGCGTAGTATATCACATGGAAAATTTTACCTGTTTGTAGACCGAGAACTGCTCCTACTGCAAAGTCACTTGCATCTCACATAAGCGTAAAAGGTAAGGTCCAATCTGGTGGGACGACAATAGGTTCCGAGGCGAGTTTCTTCTTCAAGGTTTCAAAGGCCCGAGTGCATGAGTCATCAAAGTCGAAGACTTTGTCCTGTTCAAGAAAATTACACAAGGGTTTAGTAATTTTAGAAAAATTATGAATTAACCTTCTGTAAAAACCTGTATGCCCAAGAAAACTTTGGGTCCCCTTGACTAAATTTGGCGGTGGCAATTTTTCGATCACTTCCACCTTGGGTCTATCGACTTCAATTCCTTTGGAGTAAATCTTGTGACCGAGCACTATTCCTTCATCTACCATAAAGTGGCATTTCTCCCAATTAAGCACTAGATCAAATTCTTCGCATCTTGTTAGCACTTTCTCCAAATTGCCAAGGTAATTATCGAAGTTGTTTTCAAATACCAAAAATTTGTCCAAGAAGAATTTTAGGAAATCTTCCACCATATCGGAAAAAATTGCCATCATACATCTCTGGAAAGTTGCCGAAGTATTGCATAATCCAAACGGCATCCTTCTAAAAGTATAGGTGCCATACGAGCATGTGAAAGTGGTCTTTTCCTGATCATCCGGTGCTATGGCAATTTGGTTATAACTTGAGTAGCCATCAAGAAAAAAATAAAAAGAATTACCTGCAAGTCGGTCAAGCATTTGGTCAATAAATGGCAAAGGGAAATGATCTTTCCTAGTAGCTTTATTTAACTTGCGATAATCCATACAAACCCTTTAACCAGCCACAGTCCTAATTGGGATTAGTTTATTGCTTACCACGGTTATACCTCCCTTTTTCGGTACACATTATACTGGGCTTACCCATGTACTATCAGAGATAGGATATATGATACCGACATTGAGCCATTTGATGAGTTCCTTCCTCATGACTTCTTTCATAGTAGGGTTAAGCCTCCTTTATGCCTCAATTTTCGGTTTATGATCATCTTCTAACAGGATTTTGTGCATACACACTACCGGGATAATTCATTTCAAGTCGGCAATTGTCCATCCTATTGCTTTCTTGTGAAATGCCAACATGTCGATCAGCCTCTTTTCCTGTTCAGTCTATAACTTAGAAGAAATTATCACAGACAAAGTGTTATCGTTTCCCAAATAAGCATATTTCAATTGCCCTGGCAATGGTTTTAATTCAAGAACAAGAGGTTGCTCAATAGAAGGTTTTTCGGTCTTACCTTCCTTACCTGAGTAGTTCAATAGTTCAAAATACTTACCTGGATAACTTGCTATCCAATTGGCTTCATCCTGCTCTTCATCGTATGGCTCTTCAAGTTCTTTAGATTCGGTAAAACAATTGCCGAGGCAATTGTTAAGGCAGTCTCCTCCACGTCAAAATTGAATTCAGTTGTGGCTTGGATGACTTGGTACTCTTATGGATCATCGTCATGCTTAAGGGTTTGGAAAACATTAAGCTTCACTTGCTGGTCGTTTACCCTCATGGTGAGTTCTCCTTTGTCGACATCGATCAAGGTCCTTCCCATTGCTAAAAATGGTCTCCTAAGAATAATGGGTGCGAACTCATCTACTTCACAATCTAGAACAATAAAATCAACGAGAAAAATAAATTTATCAACTCTTACCAGTATATCATCGATTTTTCCCTCTTGATGCACGTAGGATCTGTCAGCAAGCTGTAGCATAACTGTTTTAGGTCTTACTTTCCCGATTACCAATTTTTGGAAAACTAATTTGGGCATTAAACTTATGCTTGCTCCAAGATCACATAATGCTTTCCAGACATAGTGGTTTCCGATCGAACATGGTATTGTGAAACTAACGAGATCTTTAAGCTTGGGTGGCATGCGATTATGTAGCATGGCCATGCATCTTTGTGTCACAACAACTGTTTCAAATTCCCTTAGCCTAGTCCTCATAGAGACAATATCTTTAAGGAACTTAGCATAGTTCAGCATTTGTTCTATTATTTCAACTAATGGCAAGTTGATATGGACTTGCTTCAAGATGTCAAGGAACTTCTTGAATTGGTATTTTTGCTTTTGCCGTTTCAACCTCTATGGGAATGGTGGCGGCTGTCAGATGTCTTCAATCTTTTCATTGGTTTGGAACTTGATAGAAGGAATTGCCGAGGCATCAGGACTTATCGAAGCATGTACAATTGCCGAGGCATGTGGAATTACAGTGGCATTCTCCGATTCATCAGCTTTGGTTGAGGTTTTATTTCTGGACTCGTTTTTTTGGTCAAGGAGCTGCCCTTTGGTTGAGTGTTCTATGTTGAGTGAGCTTGGGTTTCCTTAAGTTGTCGGCCACTTCGAGTGGTGATTTCTTTTCACTGCTCCTGGTTTGCTCCTTTTGCGACTTCAGTATCATTAGGTAAACTGCCCATTGGTCTTGTGTTCAAGTTCTAAGCAAATTGCCCGACTTGTGTTTGCAATGATTTTAGGGCTGCCTCTTGGTTTTGCAATCTCATCTCAGTCCTGTTGATAAAAGCATCAGTCCTTTTCACGAAATTACTATTCTCAGCCATATAAGATTTAGTTTTTAACATGAAAGCATTGAGAGAATTTTCCAAAGAGCTGGATGGTGTCGATTGTTGCTGCAGCATCTGTTGTCATGGCAAGTTCTGCTGAAATCCTGTTGCTTGTGCATTCTGACAACTCTAGTTGAGAGCATTGTTGGGATTACTCCATGAGAAATTGGGGTGTTTTCTCCGAGCTGGATTTTAAGCGTTGGACATCACATTGTTGTTTCGGTTGTAGTTTCCAATGTAAAAGCTAGATTTCGGGTTCTGCGGACACTCAGAAGAATCATGGTTATCGTTACATAATTCACAAAATGAACCAACTACCTTGACCTTCTTGTGTTTCTTGGTCGGCTCATGTTTTTAACCAAGTTGGTTAGAGCGGCCAATTATGCAGAAATAGATCCTGATGAATCAAGCTCTTTAATTGTGGCATTGCATCTGACTATTCCCCTTTGGGTGGTTAGGGATTAATAATCGTTCTTGGCAAGACAGTTTAGAATCTCTATCGCTTCCTCAGGTGACTTGTCAAGGACTATGCCATTTGTCGAGGCATCTAGCATCATCCTTTTTGGCGTGTTCACTTAGTTGTAGAACATTATCACTTGCGTCCATAGTGAGAATTCGGGCATGGGACGTTTGTGTAAAAGCTCTCTGTATCACTCCCAAGCCTCGTACATAGATTCATCATCTGCCTACCGAAAAGAAGTAATATCATTACGCAACTTATCATTCATGTTTGTAGAACTAAATATAGCAATAAAATCACGACACAAATCCATCCAAGAACCTATATATCTGGATGGAATACTATTCAGACACGTTTTTGCCTTATCCCTCAGTGAATAGGGAAATAATTTCAGCCTTAGGATATCTTCATGGACTCCTTGTAGCTTGAATGAATTGCAAATCTCCAAGAATGATTTGAGAAGTTGTCTGGCATCTTCAGTTGTCGAGCCACCAAGTTAACCAATTGTGTTGATCATATTGAACATGGCAGGTTTTAATTCAAAGTGGGCAGCTTCTATTTCAGGTGTGACAACTCCTGGATTGAGACTGTTGAGATCTTCCTCTAAGTAGTTTTGAATGGGTTTTTACGAACAGGTTGTACGACTTGATCTCCTCCTCCTCTTACTATGATGTTCTGGTTACCATTGGCATTCAGATTGTCGTCTGGGTTACCAGGTTGTTCTGCCATTGCTGCTTGTTGTTCTCGTATTATTCTATGAATAACTCGTTCTATCTCGGGTTCAACTGGGTAGTCTTGTGTTGTTGGTCTCGCCCTGGTCATACACAGATGCAAAACAAAAGTTGTAAGTCCTTTGAAACCATTAGAAATAAAACTAAAATAAAAGAAATAAAGGTGCAAGAAATTAAAAACAAAGTCGCTATTGCCAATCCTCAGCAACGACACCAAAAACTTGTTGCGCGTATTAAGTTCTTCACAATTAGTGCAAGTGTGCACGTCACAAGTTATAGTATAATATATATATCGTCTCCTCAGGGATTGGTGCTACTTCTAGAATCTAACTTCTTGCACTAAAAGTAAAAGCACAAGTAGGTGATTGTAGGAGTTCTAATTAACCAGAAAATAAAAGAGCAATGAAATAGAAGGAATATGTAATCAAATGAGAAAGAGTAGGCTGAGTTATTGCGGGTCGTGGTATGATAATTGAATGAATCGTCTAAGTATTGAGTGCAAGAGCAACTCAATTGCCTTGGCAACTAGCAACAGTCGGACTGCCTGGGCAAGTGTAATTGCCTGGGCAACTGGGAATGATGTGATTGCCTGGGCAACTGGGCGACTTCCGTCAAGGTTCGGCGAAGCGTTCTTTAGTGGTTTCTCCTTATCCCTAATTCGAAACATTGGTTTAATTGAGCATGCCTTGGTGATACATTCTTGCGTTAACCATGAGCGAACATCAACCTATCTTGCACTTCTTTTAGCCAATGAAATTTGTAACGTATCCCTAATTCGAATTAGTCTTCAACAACATAAGTTTGTATGAAAAACATGTTCATTCGTTTCTTGAATCTAGCTCTTCTAATTTTAGATAAATATATGCATTCACGAGATCCTTTCCCAATTCACTCGCAATTGAAATTTAAAAACCAAGAATGAACAAACCTCAAACTAAAGTGCAAACTCAAATACCTAAAACAAGTTCAATCATTCTCACAACCATTCAACACAATTACCTTAGCCCAAAATAGTTTAGTTCATGGCTGTGTTCAAAATAAACTCAAAACAATAAGTTCCAAACATAAACCAAAACAAAAGAAAGAAGGTGGTGAAATCAAGTGTAGCTCTCTATCGAATTCTCTCCCTCTTCGACCTCGTAAGGCTGCGGCTTCTTCTTTAATTTATAGAAGATGGCTTGATCGACTTCCTTGTTGGATAAGGAAGAGTTCGAATTGGATTAAAATAAGATAAAAGGATAAATCCCTTTTATTTATTTATTCTCCAAAATCTCCTCCTAGATTCTTGGAATTTCATCTCCCTGTGACTTGTTCATGGAATTCCAACTCCTTTTAGGATTTATCCTTGCCTCTAATGATCATCTGAATTGTATGGACTCATCCCATAAAAGTCAGCAGCTTTCTTCTTCTTTTCCCAGTTGCTTCGGCAATCTCTAGCTTGCCTGGGAAATAATCCTACACGCATAAAACAGACTCCAGTAGTACCCTTTTCCTCCAAAACTCATTGAAACATGAAATCAAGCACAACCACAAAGGAAATAATGCAGATATGCATGGATGACTACAAATGCAACTAGAATGAGCCTAAGTCTAACAATAATAACGAGTAAAAAGGGTATTAATTTAGTACTTTTACACTATTAACATATAGCTCTGCATACAACTCTTTGTATGAAACTGGCAGTAGGGTGAATTTCTTGTTTCTTCTCTCGGGCCCCCTTGTTTCATTCCTATTCAAATGTTGGGTGCCCCCAGCTATTGCCTGAGACTGGGAGGCCGTGAGGCTCTTTGAGGCCTCCTTGCAGTCCCTTTGCCTCTGAGTTGGTTCTTCACTTGCTGGAGAAGATAAGATGTCCAGAAAAGAATCCTCGATCTTATCCCACACCAACTCGATAGGGCATTTAGAAGCAAGGCATGCTTCCTCATATTTGCTGAGGATGGCTTGATCTTCGTCCGACAGAATCTTTTCCAATATGAAGTCGTGGTTCCTATTCTTATCCTCTTGCAAGAAGTCTTCCTTCACACTCTTTCCCTTGGTCATGGTGGTCATTATTCCCATCAACTCATTTACTTGCCACCTAGTTTCTTGCTAAAACTCGTTCACGTACGTCATTAGCTCTTTTTTCTTTTCAGCCAAATGCTCATGGAGCTCCTCGAGCTTAACTACCCTAGCTTCTAGGTCATTCATATTTCTGGAGTCAAATTGGTCAAAAGCTTTTCCCTCCTTACTTCTACTTTCTGAGGTGAACGTTATTTTCCCCGATTAGTGATGCATATGATGTATGTGAATGTACAAAAATGTATTATTCAAACAAAAATAATAATGCAACACAAAATAATGCTACTTATGAAATCATGAATGAATGCAAAGAGCAACATTGAGTTCAACAAATATCATTGCTAAACGACTTACATTAATGGGAGTATCGTTTTGTTACAATAAACAAAGAAAACTCACTTCGCATATGGTCCTAAGCTAGCATCTGGGTTGACGATTTTCCCTAAGATCTAAACAATCCCTTCTTCTTTCTTAGAAGCTTGGCAACATCTTTCACCAGGAATTGTAACCTTCAGGCGATCTCTTGTATATGAGTTATCAAATGAGCCCATTCTTGGTCTCTCCCCCCAAATGGTGTAGGCGGCAAATCATAATTGCTCCAACATCGGTATTTGGTACTCTTGACTTACTTTTTGAAAAGGGTCATGCTGAACACGACCCTTGAGATGTGCTGAAACTAAAGTCAGAATCCCTTCCCTCTTGAAATATTCTTCCTTGTTCTAAGTTGAGACTTGATCATCGACCCAAGATGGAAAAGTGTTCGAGAAGCTTTCGATCTTGCCCAGAAGGCTTCATTCTTGTCCGGCTTGGAGTAGACATGGTTCTGGCTGATCCTCTTGCAAGGGTTTGGTACTCCTCAATTGTCAGGGTCAAATCAAAGTCGTTAACCGTGGAACAACCAAGGCTTAAAGTAGTGATTAATCGATCGGAACATCTAGCTAATATGAGATGTCCTCATCTTTTGAAAGCATTTCTCGCCTCCGAATCCCAATCATTCCACACTAACTTCCACTTGGACACCTCATTAACTTTTGCGATCATGAAGGTTTCAGCTGACATTGTTGACTTGAACCTCTGGCTAAAATATTGCCCCAGTCATGTAAATGCTTCCCTTCTGACCATATTTGTACATCAAGATTCTTTTCATCATTGTTTCAAACCAAACCTCTCATTAATCTAGTCTTTAATTTCAGACTATTTCTGACTCAATGTGCTCTTCATGATATGACAAAGCATGCAAAACAAAAAGGTACAAAGGGAAAAGGGGAAGACAAGGAAAAGGGTTAGTCAACTGATGAATAATGAATTCAAAAACAAGAAAAGATAAAACGAGGAAAATAAAAGAAAGGCAAGCACGTAAAGGAAGAACCCTAACTACATGAATTCTAGTTCGCTAAGGTTACCTATATGGCTCTATTAGGGTGGCATTCTTAGATTCTCACACATGGGTTCGGTTATAATACAAGGTTACCCGAACCTATCTCATTACCTAATAAGGCAACAAGAACCCCAATTCTGGTCCATTACAAGCTTGCGAATTGGTTTCGGTTCGAGGGAAAGCACGACCTAATGACGTGGAGGGTTGCTCATGTGTCAAAAGGCGTGGATTCTGGAAGTGAATTACCAACCCATGGAGGGTTAATCACATGGGTATCTGGCGTTTCACTCCCACTTAAGGGATAGAGCTCGGGTATAGAGCTTGATGATTATGATGCGACACATGTCGGTGATTCCTTAGAAATTAAATGAAAAATTAATTCAAAGACCACCAATTATCAAAGCACGTACAATTGCAGTCACATTTTCAAGAAATGATCAACCTTGTTAGAATCAATTAATATTCCAACAATTTTCCGTCATTAAAAGCAACAAATATTCCTTTGGCCTAACTCTCTTTTGTTTTGTAAAAACAAATTACGTCCTCAGTGGAGTCGTCATGTTGTAGCGACGTTTTTTCCTTTTCTTTTTAAAATAATATATGCGTGGTTTTCTTTTAGAAAATCCGTCGATACGTATTATCCCATAAAGCACTTTTGAAACCTTAGTTTAAAGGGACATCTTTTGAAATTTTTTGTTCTTTTGAAAACAATGAAAACTTGGAGTCGCCACCAGCCACTTGGGTATGGTAGGCTGAACACCATAAGAAACCAAATTTTTGTTTGAAAAGGGTCCGAGAGTTGGTTACGAGTGGGGAAGGATTAGCACCCCCATCACGCCTGGAAATCGGTACCAAAATATTGATGGAATTTAATTGGAATTTGAATTGAATTTAACTTGGCGTACTTAATTGAAAATTGACCTTAATTACACGGGTTTTTATCAAATTGGTAGGTTAGAATTAATTGGACATTTAATTAATAAGGTTGACGATACATCGGACCATAGATTAAACAAACATCGAATAAGTCCGACTGTCATGTTAATTTATGGTTCGAATCCAGCACGTCACCTTTATGCATGATGCAAGCAATTAAGATATGATGTGATTATTTGGCTAAGTTTTAATTTTACCTTGAGTCGGTAAGGATTAATTCTAATATTTGGTAAACATCTTTTAAGCTCGGACTGTTACGACACAAATATCAGAATTAATGAATACCTCCCTATTTATGATTTAAATTAATTAATTCAAAATATATGGGTCACATGGATGAAAATTAATGTGAATGTCAAACAAAAGGCTTTAAAATTAAACACACAAAGAGGCCCCCTAAAGCCCCAACCTAAAAGGCCCAGATTATGTAAATTTAATTGGTGATCTAATTTAAAACTAGGTGAATCTAATATTAACCTTAAATTAGTTAACCCTAAAAGATTGAAAAACCATAACAGGTTATGAGTTATCTTGTAACATGTCAATTAATTCGATCGATCTTAAACTAGCATTCCAATAAGCCGAGAATAATATTTAAAGTAAATCAAATTGATTAATCATGGTTTTAAATTAAGTGTTAGTCTAATCCCCACATTTATTTCATCTTAGAGGTAATTAAAGAAGTGTTCAATTCATTTAATGTATTAAACATTTATCCCAATAAGCCAAGGATAAATTTAAATTCACTAAACCCATTCGAACCCTAATCTAACTAGGGCTCTAAAAGGCTAATCCTAAATTAATCTTATTAATTTAAAGATCGTACCCCTATGAGATGAGCATACAATTTTTAAATTAACCAAATTAATTTTGCCTAATAAACCTAAGATTAATCTACTAAACCCGAAGCCCACTAAGCTAAAGCTAACTCTAGGCCCAAGACAAAAGACCCAAAACTACAAGATAAAGCCTATAAAAACATATATATATATATTATAAATATATTACAAATTATTTAATACTATATTTTATCAACTTCATAAAACTATATTTATATTATATACTTTAAAAGATCATATTATACACTTCTAGAAAACTGTATATATGTTATATGCTTTTTGTAAAACCATATATATTACATTCTTTTTTTTATAGAAAACCATATATATGTTATAAGCTAAAAAAACTACATATATTTTGAAAATTATAACTTTATAAGATTGTATATTATATATTCCTATAAAAACTATACATTACATATATCTTGTAAAACTATATGTTACAACTCATATTATATACAATACTATCTATCGTGAGAAAAACATATGTTATATATTTTACAAACAACTTTATAAGCTAAAAAAACTACATATATTTTGAAAATTATAACTTTATAAGATTGTATATTATATATTCCTATAAAAACTATACATTACATATATTTTGTAAAACTATATGTTATAACTTTATAAAGATGCATTATATGTTTTTTTCTAAAAAAACTCATATTATATACAATACTATCTATCGTGAGAAAAACATATGTTATATATTTTACAAACAACTTTATATACATAAAAAAACTTATGTATTATATATGTACATATACCATCTATTATATAGGAAACATATACTAAATAAACATATATTATATAGCTTTCATCATATAACCACAACCACATCAAGATAAAACAAATAAACTAAACATTAAGAAGTTAAAAAGCTGAAAATAAGTGTGCAAAATTTAAATTTAAATGCATGAAAAAAGAAAAAAACACAAAGGGTTTTTAATACTGGAAAAGGGGCCAAATTGAACAAAAACTCGAAGTTGGGAGCCAAATTAAAAGTAAAAACGGGGATGAAATTGCAAGCCTTCACAAAGTTTTGGGGACCAGGGGTGTAATTTACAAAGGCAGAATGGCTCACCATCGTAATTAGCCCACACGAAGGGATTAATGGTGCTATTACGAAATCTGGGAGCCCTTACGGGCGTAAATAACCTGGGGTGGAGCGATTTATGAGGGTATTACCCCACTTTTAAAACGGCTCGAGTATAAAGCAAACTTTTTATAACAGAAAAACTTTTATAACCAAAAAAACTCTCACCCCTCTATTTTCTCTCGGAAGCGGGGATGAACACCGCTGCGTGTTCATCCCCAAACCCAGATTTCGGTAGCGGGGATGAACACTGCCATTTACCGGCGGCCAGTGAACCCAAAAATCACCTCTTTGAAACCCTCCAACTCTTATAAAACCAAATCCGATGTCCATTTTGAAAAAGAACAAACAAAATCCCCATTCACCTCGAAAAACCAGAGCAACAATCCCTTTTTTGTTTAGAATCCGAGCGGTTCACCCTAAACGCCCCCCAAATGGAGGTCGAGAGGCTTATTACCAACAGGATTCGAACTACGGCGACACAATGGAGGATAGAGTGACAAAGGTAAAAAACCCTAAAACTCTATTTTTTATATGCAATGCTTCGAATGAAAAGAAAATAAGGATACCTCAGAAAGGCTTTTCTTTGTATTGATATCTTTGAAATTGTCCCTCAGTGTAGCCTAGGGTTATAAATGTTTTGATTATATTGTTATATCACCCGAAATTACACAGATTTATGATATATAGAAAGAAAAAACAAAATCTGTGATTGGTTGCCCTTCTCTGAAATCCCTCTTTGTTTGTATTCATGTGCGACTCTGGCAATGTTCCCCCAATCCCCTTGATGTACTGAAATTTTGGGTTTGCATGTGTCCATTACTACCATTTATAATGCTTCTTTTTTATTCTCACATATGATGTGGCTGCCGAAGAGGGGGAGGGGACCAGATCATACGAGCGGCTGGTGATAGCAGACGAGGAGTTAGGAACGTGGGTAGCTTAAGCCACGCGTGGGGGAGCGTGCAGAATCTGGAAGGTTCTTTGGCTATATCTGGACCGTTAGATCAAAGCTAGATCTAATAGCCTGAAATTGGCTTCGCATAGAAGATGGATTATTAGACTTAGGGTTTTTGGTTGAAGTTTAGGGCCCTAATGGGCTTAATATGTAATGAAACTTAATTTTATTTGATGGGCTTGTAATACATGGACTATTATATATTTAATAAAGTTGGGCATTTATTTATATTAATTTAAGTTCATATGTATATTTTGTATTTTGATTTGGATAATAATAATAATAATAATAATAATAATAATAATAATAATTAACGTATAATAATAAGATAACATAATGGAAGTAACAATATACTAATAATTTTTAGGGTTTTTGAATGGGATAATTACATATAAGAATATAACAATAATATGGTAACATATGTATATATCACTTAGTAAAGTTTTTTTAGGTTTTGTCGCAACCCCGTTTTACGGGAGCTTCGACATTATTTAGAAAACTTAAGAAAATACGGAGTCACCACCAATCTTTTTTTGAAAAAAAGTATGATTGGGTCACTTTTTTAAAATGAGTTCATTTTAATAAAATATTTTATTTATTAAAACAACGTTTTTGGTTTGCAAAAACCAAAAAACAAGTTCAGGGGCCGGTTACGTGTGGGGAAGGACTGACACCCCTAAATCGCCCAAAATTGGTACCTAATTGATTTAAAAAATGTTTTCAAAATTGGAATTTGCAAGTTCACAAGGTTTCAATTCATTCATCAGTTTTATGAATATAAATCTATTTTAACGATCTTACCGCCCGAAAAATGAACTCCAATCATCGCCAACACTCCTGGCGCTAACCCGTCATTTCTGCTTGGTAAGACACCGCATTAATTAGCTTTCACTTTTTTAAACAATCCAACAAAAAGATTAAGTGTGTTGAAGTTTTTTAATTAAAACCTAATTAGTGATTAAACCCTAAATGTCTACGCTCATTTTAACTATTAAGGATTCTACAAAATTAAGTCTATTTTATTAAAATCTTAAAGGAAATTTTACTGCACACGTGTCTCTATTCTAAGTTTTGAAAGAACCTATTCCTAAGGTTTTAAACATACACATATTCACATAAGGAAAACAAAGAAAAAAATAGATAAATTACTTAAATTAAATTAATAACCTAAATAATTGCTAAAGTTTTAAATAAAAGAAAAGGAGAATTAACTTTTATTTTTTAAAAAAATAAAATCTGAATTAGGGACTAAATTGAAAGAAAGCAAAATGTGATGGTTAAAATTGAATAAAGAGTGAAATTCGATGGCCAATTTAGAAGAAAAAAGACGAAATTGAATGAAATAAAAGTTGGAGTGCTGCGGTATAAGACCCATTAAAGAAGGGCGCGGGTCAAAGGCACATATGGGTCGGTCAAACGGGTTGGTATATATAGCCAAACTTATAAACAAGAATCATTTTATTCCCTCATCTCCCAAATGGATCAAACTGATGCTCTAAAAATCCTCTGGCCATGTTCTTCGTGTTCTTCATAGATTGAAGAACACGATGAACATCTGCCGTGTCGGCCACCTTCCACTGGCGTGGGCCGCTGTTGCTGGCGGCAAAATTTCTAGAAACCCCTCTTTTTCTAGAATTCGGTGAGTCCTAACTCGTATTTTTCACTGGAGATTTGATCAGACCAAAATATGCAGCGGTGCTACACAAAACAGAGGTAAAAGAAGCTATCCCTTTTCTTTATTTAAATTCGCAATATAAACATAAAAAAGAAATTACTAGAAGAATGCTTGCTTTTATTCCTCTCGAAAATGCTTGATTACACTTGCTTGCTCGCTACAATTCTAAAACTTGAATGCTATATTTTGTATGAATCGGATTTGAACTTGTTGTGTTTTTCTTTTACAAAGAATTACAGTTCTTTATATAGTTACACGCTTGCTTGAATTTCAAGCTTGAATCCCTAAAAATCATCTATGATGCTTCTATTTTGGTTCTAATTTTATTCGGATTAAACCCAATGGCTTCATTTTAGGGACCTGCCTCTTTGACTTTGCTTCGATCTTGGCTCTAAATTAAAGCTGGTTGCCTTTTGCTCTCCGTCCATATCTGATTTGGATCTTGATTCTTGTTTTGTCTTCAAATTAAGGATTTGCTTTGGTTGTCCATGCTCTGTTTTAATAACTTAATCCCTTTATTTCCTTTTTTTCATGTTTTTGATGATCGAAAATGAACTTCAACTACTTCGGTGTGAGCAAATCAGAGCGAGTGAAGCGTCAGAGAAGATGAAGTGTTCAATGGCAACTGGAAAGTTAAGCGTGTGACTATCACACGCGAGTAGTGATCCACGTACTCTGCTGTTGACCAATCTGGGCCGTTAGATCACTCCTTGATCTAACGGCTAGGACAAGCAATGTCTGGGCTTCTCCACCTGGCATGACCTTGCACCATTGGATCAAAAACTGATCCAACGGTCCTCCTTCGGCTGCACAAATCTAGAAGAACAGCATTAGGGCATTTGTTTAAATTGGGCCAAACATGCCATTGTTGTATACAACTATGTATGGGCTGTATTTTGTAATGGACTATGGACTCTAAGTTAAATCTAATGGACCTTTTATTTATTTTTTATAATGAACAGAATAAAAAAACAAGTGGACTTGTAACTTATTTTGTTAGACCCTAATTCTTTGTAATGGACTCTAGTAATACAAGCGAACAATCTTTTATAATTCTATACTCTATACTAACAATATTAATTATATAACACTAATGTAAAAAAATAACACTAATTATGATAACAAAAAACCTAACAATAATAACAACTACACTAATAATGACAAACAAATTAATATCACTCAAGTGAAAATTTAGTGACAACAGCGGCCCCTCTTTGGTCATTCTGGTGAAACAAGAATAGAACAAAGAACAAGGACTCTGATTTTCACCGGTTACCAAACCTCAATGCCTGAAAAGACATGCGAGTTCCATTCTTCAAATACTCGAACGCATAGGCGGGTTCTATTCTCCTTACGCTCGAATAGATAAGTGGATTTTATTTTGCAAATGCCTGAACGGATAGACGAGTTCTATTCTCCTTATGCTCGAATAGATAAGGAGGTCTCATTCTCCCAAATGCCCGAACAGATAGGCGGGTTCTATTCTCCAAATGCTTGAATAGATATGCAGGTTCCATTCTCCAAATGCCCGAACGAATAGGTAGGTTCTATTCCCCTTATGCTCCAATAGATAAGCAGGTTCCATTCTCCCAAATCCTCGAACGGATAGGCGGGTTCTATTCTCCAAATGCTTAAATAGATAAGCAGGTTCCATTCTCTAAATGCCCAAACGGATAGGCATGTTCTATTTTTCTTATGCTCGAATAGATAAGTGGAATCTAAAAAAGGTTCCATCCTCCATACACTTGGATGAATAAGCGGGTTCTATACATGTCACAAATTCAAATAAATGCTATGACCATGATGATCATGCCCCTAGGGATGCCTAGTCATGAATGTATGTCACTTTTGCTTTTCAAAATCCTTTTATTAGAATTAGTTTTCTTGCTAGGCATCAGACTCAAAAGAAGCTGTGAAGCTCCAGGGAACTTGGATTATATCATCTCAAACATTTTCTCAACTCTAGCAACAGATGGTAAGCAACTATTCCAGCCCATCTCTTTAAATGGAGGTCCGATACGAAATCATTTCACTTCTACATACCGAACGAGACTTTGCCAATTTTTACTAGGATCACAAGGAGTAGAAAATTAGCAACCGCCCATCTTTCAATCCTAGTTGGCTTCACACATTTCTTGTTGTTAAAATTCCACTAACCATTCTTTGGAAAGAAATCTTCACCATTGCCCACTCTTAACTTCGGGGACTGTAGGACACGTCCTTCAATTTGGGTGAAATTGGGGTTCACCAAAACTCCACCAGGCTGCATCATGGGTTCAGCACCATAATTCCATAAAAGATTAGACAATACATTCATCCTTTCTCGTGGCTTGTTTTTACCAGGGAAGCTCTTTGCAAGGTGTTAGGAGCTTCCGTATAGCGTTGTAAGGACACAAAATAACAAAGCTCAATGGGAATATACGTGGGATGCTTTGGCTTGCCAATATTAATGCATAGAAGATCATCAGATTATTACAACTGTATGTTACGATGGCTGACAAAATAATCATAGATAGTCATCTCCATTATCTCTGCCTCACCATTCTCATTCTTACTACCTCTTTGCTTCATAGAGAACATTTGATCCCTAAATATTCGTTCACTCAGTCCAGTTATCTTGTACTCCTGGTTGGAAGGATTAGATTTATCCTCATATTCTCCAACACTCTTTTGGCCTTTGTCAAATTATCATTGTAGTTGATACAACAATGTTCAGTGACAAGCCCTCTTGAATAAAGATCCTACTATTCTTCCAATGTTTGTAAAATTGTTCTCATAGAAGAAAGGTTAAGCCAACATCAATATTCAGAGACAAACCTTCTTGAGTATCCTTGAAACTCGGATGAAAAAACCCCTATTTTCTTAGTTATTTCCTCCATTGTCTATAAAATTGTTCTCATTGTTGTGGGAAGCAAACTATCTCGTGAAGGCATGTTGCCTCAAAGTAATGTTTAAAGACCCTCAATACTTCTCGAGGACTCACTGATTTTCGTCTTCACAGAGAACTTTGAATTGCTTGCGTGGGAATCCTTGCAGCAAAACTTATTTCCATCTTGAACGCCTTCACGTACTTGACACTTTTTATGCCCCAAGTTCAAAACTCAACCACAGAATACCTCATAGTTCCAACACCCTTTTAAACATTTTCAATGTAATGCCCAAAAATCTTTTGTATGTTTTAAGTGATGTCAAATTTATTAATTCTCATTTCAATGCAAGATGCTTATACAAAAAGGGGTATGGTCTATGAAAAGAAAGAAAGGCTGAAGAAACAAAATTTTATCAATATTGTGGCAAACAGAAAGAAGATTACAAGTGTTCAAATATCAATAACCAAAACTCCTCCTGTCAAAATGTCGTAAGATGTCCTGAATGTTACCCATCCTGAGCAGACTTTGACAATAGTGACAATGCGAGAAAGTATATAACTCATATGTATTATGTTTCCAAGAGAATTATCCTGGTTATCAACTACCTGAGCCGCCCTTTGTTGGTTTTCAACTCAAGTCCTCATTTGGTTTCAAAACACCTTTTACGGGTTTTCATTTTGAACCCTATTTTCTTTTTTTTCTCTTTTTTCCCTTTTTTCTTTTCTTTTTCTTTTCTTCTTTTCCTTTCTTCTTCTTCTTTTTCTTCTTCTTTAGACATAATAGTTTTTGACTGAATCTGAGTTTATCAGGCTCTAAAGTTCATCTATATCCATTTCAGCCAAAATTAATGCCCCACCTGAGAAAACATTTGTTACAATATAAGGTCCCTCCCAATTTGGTGCCCACTTTCCTCGGGAATCGCTTTGGATTGGTAACTTCTTCTTTAATGCCAAATCACCTTCTTGGAATTCTCTCGGGTGAACTTTCTTCTCATGTGCCCTTATCATCCTTCTTTGGTACATCTGCCCATGACAATGCTTTTAACATCTTCTCCTCAATTAGATTCAACTGGTCATATCTCGCTTAAACCCATTCTGCTTCTTCCAACTTTGCCTCTATTAAGGCACGGAGTGATGGTATCTCAACTTCAATTGGTAGTATAGTTTCCACTCCATACACTAATGAAAAGGGTGCTGCCTTAGTAGAAGTTCATACTGCAGTTCGATAGGAATATAAGGCAAACGATAACTTCTCATGCCAGTTCTTATAAGTATCAACCAATTTTGCAACTATCTTCTTAATGTTCTTATTTGCAGCCTCCACTGCCCCGTTCATCTTCGGGCGATATACCACTGAATTATGATGCTTGACGTTAAACTGCTCACAGACTGTAGTTATCATCTTGTTATTTAGATTGGAGGTATTATCAGTAATAATACTTTCAGGTAAGCCATATCGACAAATAATTTCCTTTTTAGGAATTTACAAACTGTAGACCTGGTGACGTTTTCATACGAGGCTGCTTCCACCTACTTCGTGAAGTAGTCAATAGCTACCAAAATAAAGTGATGCCCATTTGATGCCTTCGGGTAAATCTGTCAGATAACATCTATGCCCCATATGGAAAAAGGCCAAGGAGATGACATAATATAAAGTGATTGTAGAGGTGTATGAACCTTGTCAGCATAAATTTGGCATTTTTGGCATTTGCAAGAGTAATTGATGTAATCTCCTTCCATAGTTGACCAATAATATCTTAAGCACATGATCCTTCTGGCCATGGTGAAGCCACTAGGGTGGGTTCCACAAACTCCCTCGTGAACCTCTTCTAAAATCAACTGAGCTTCTTTTGCATCTACACATCTTAGAAGTATCTCATCTCGATTTCTCTTATACAAGATCTCCCCATTAAAAACATACCCTGATGCCATTTTCCTAATCAATTTCTTCTCATTTTCAATAGCCTATGGTGGATATTCCCTAAATTTTAGGTACTGTAGAATGTCGTGGTACCAAGGTAAGCCGTCTATTTCTTCTCCCACATTATAGCAGTGAGTTGGGGAACCTAACATTTGCAACTTGATGGGCATCTTGGAACCTTCACTTTCTTTAAACATGGCAGCTAAACTGGCTAAGGCGTCAGCCATCTGGTTGTCTTCTCTAGGGAGGTACTTAAAGGTGATCTCATCGAAATCTTTGGTCAATTCGAGGACCAACTTGTGATATTCTATCAACTTTGCATATTTTGTTTCCCATTCACCTCGTATTTGATAGATAACTAATACCGAGTCTCCAAAAACCTTCAAGGTACGGACTTTCCTCTTAATGGCATCTCTTAGACCCAATATGCAAGCCTCATATTTTGCCATATTATTGGTGCAAAAAAATTTAAACAACTTGTAAAAGGGTAGCAATCTCCTTCTGGTGAAACCAAAACTGCCCCAATGTCGCTTCCTAAAGCATTTAATGCACCATCGAAGTTCAAGACCCATGATTCCATGGGGACTTCACTATCTTCTGAAATACACATCAGGTCTTCATCGAGGAAATTGAAATTTGTGCCTCATAGTCTTCACAAGCACACTTGCCAAAAAGTCAGCTATGGCACTCCCTTTATTGCTTTCTGGCTTACATATTGGATATCAAACTCTGATAGTAGCATCTTCCACCGTGCTAATCTTCTCGGTAAGGCTGGAGCTTCTATCATAAACTTTAAAGGATCCAATTTTGAAATTAGCCATGTAGTATGATATAACATATATTGCCTGAGCCTTTTAGCTGCCCATACCAAAGCACATCATAGTTTTTCAATTGAATATCTGGTTTCGCAGTCAGTGAGCTTCTTACTCAGGTAATATATTGCTTTTTCTTTTCTTCCAGTATCATCATGTTGGCCTAGCACACAACCCATAGAGTTTTCATATACAGTCAAGTATAGAATCAATGGTTTACCGAGAACTAGCGGTACTAACATAGGAGGATTAGTTAATTGCTCCTCAATCCTTTATAAGGTTGCCTAACATTCTTCATTCCATGTGCCTGGGTTATTCTTTTTGAGTAATCCAAATATTGGATCACACTTATTAGTTAATTGGGAGATAAAACGGGCGATGTAGTTTAACCTTCCCAGGAAACCCAGAACCTCTTTTTGTATTTGAGGTGGTGGGAGCTCTTGTATGGCCTTAATTTTGTCTGGATCAATCTCAATTCCTCTCTTGCTTACCACAAAGCCAAATAATTTTCCTGATGTAACCCCAAATGTACATTTGTTTAGGTTAAGCTTTAACCGAAACTTCTTCAGCCTTTGAAAAAGTTTCTTTATGTTCACCAAATACTCTTCTTCAGATCGGGAGTTGGCGATCATATCATCTACGTATACTTCTATCTCCTGATGCATCAAGTTATGGAAAATAGTGACCATGGGTCATTGGTAAGTTGCCCTTTCATTCTTTAGACCAAAGGGCATTACTTTATAACAAAAAGTTCCCCAAAGTGTTATGAAGGCGGTCTTTTCCATATCTTTTGGGCACATTTTAATCTGGTTATACCCGAAAAACCCATCCATGAAAGAGAAAAAGGAATGTCCAGCTCTGTTATCCACTAATGTGTCTATGTGTGGTAACGGGAAATTGTCTTTGGGGCTTGCTCTATTAAGATCCCTATAGTCAACGCACATACGTACTTTTCCATCCTTCTTGGGAACTGGGACGATGTAGGCCACCCATTCTGGATACTTAGCTTCCTTTAAAAATCCTGCGTCTAGCTGTTTCTTCACCTCATCTCTAATTTTCAGGTGTATCTATGCTTTTATCCTCCTAAGATTCTGCTTCACAGGCTCGCATCCCAATTTTATATGAAGCTGATATACAACGATGCCAGTGTCGTGACCCGACATGTCTTGATATGACCAGGCAAAGATATCCTTGAATTTTTTCAAAAGCTCAATCAGGCTTTGTCGAGTATTGGCTGTAATGGTGGTGCAAATATTTACCTCACGCCTTTCTTCTTCAGTGCCAAGGTTCAGTATTTCTAGCTCCTCTTTGTATGGGAGAATCTATTTTTCCTCTCCTTCTGCCATTCTGAGCAGATCTCTGGGCAAGTCATATTCTTCTTCATTATCAACATCATCGGCTTCCTCTAAGCATAAAGGTAATTCAAAATCAAATTTAGTGTCGGGCTAGGATTCATTTAGGTCATTGATATCTGAAGACCTGCAAAGGAAAGGGACATGGATATATATAGAGAAAAGAGATGAATAGAATGATTTGTTATTTTTATTTTTTACTTTGAGTTTTATTTATGAAAAGAGTTTGCCACACAATATTTGTTGGAAGAAAGAGAATGCATCTTTATTGAAATTCAAATTATAGAGTTTGACATAGACCCTTTGCATAAGATCCCTAATTGCCTTCATGTCTAAAGGCAGAAGGGTGGGTTCTGAGAATTGCTCTGAAACTGTCTTAAAGACTACAGGGATTTCTTCAGCAGTCCAGTTGTTAAGTTCAGAGCATGGGCAAATCTTGGACAAGTACTTGTTCTCTTATTCCTCACCCATTATAGCATTAATGCTCAGCTTCTCAAATGCTTCACACAGGTCATTCTTTCCTTTCTCCTCCTTATTAACTCGAGCATTCGGGTCTAACAGGCCTCCAGATCTAAAGTTATGGCTCAAAGGCGGAAATTTCATTGGCTCCCACTCAATTTCCTCTTTTTTCAGTCTTGCCTTTCTTCTCTCTTGGTGCTTCCTTATTTTTGTCTTTTTCTGCCAATTGTTTGATTTGAATCCCAAGCAAAAAAATCGATCAGTTTTTTGCTGGGATTACCACATGATACAACCTTCCTTGGTGTCTTTTCCCAAATCTTTTCCCAATCTCGGCTCTTTTTCCAAGAGTTTGTTTAACTTGCATCTTTGTGCAGCTGGATAATTCTGGCTGAGGCACCTTACTCCCTTTGGTAACAAAGGTCACATTGACTAGCTCTAATGACCTAAAGTGTCACTCGAGCGCACCCTCATCAATCTCGATAAAGGGTGCATCAGTAGTTATTGATGCAATGATTTCCTCCTTTGCACCTACAGTTATCAATTGGCCATCAATCACAAATTTCAACTTCTGATGTAAGGTAGATGGGACCACTCCTACTATGTGGATCCATGGATGCCCAAGCAAGCAGCTGTAACTAGGCATGATATCCATAACCACAAATTCTACATCAAAGGTTGATGGTCCAATCTGTAAGGGCACTTCAATTTTTCCCAACACATCTTTCAACGTTTCGACAAATGCTCTTATTGTATTTTGATATGCTCTCATATGAGAACTATCTATAGGCAGCTTCTTCAGTGTTGCTAATGGTAGAACATTCAGGGCTGACCCATTATCAATAAGGACGCATAGTAGTATATATCCATTGCATCTTGTGGAGATATGTAGAGCTTTGCTCGATCCTCTTCCTTCATCTAGTATTTCCTTATCATTGAATGAGATAAAGTTGTTAATAGCAATATTACCAACCAACATGTGTATTTTTTCAGTAGTGATTTCCTTTGATACGGATGTCCGATTCAAAATTTTCAGCAAGGCCGCCTCACGGTGACCTTCAGAACTTAGTAAAAGAGATAACATATAGATACGGGCTGGAAGTTTATGAAGCTGCTCCACCACACTGTACTCACTGTGCTTAAGAATCTTTAGGAATTCTTGAGCCTCTGACTCCTTCACCGGCTCATGGTATACTAGCAGCTTTTCTTTCAAGAAATCTTTAACATCTTCTTTCTCAGGCTCTTTTGCAGCTGTCTTTCTTTGTGTTGCATCTCTATCTTATGCTATCGGCTGTGAGTAAAGCCTTCCACTCGTAAAATGACTCACTTCTTTAACTGGCTCCACTTTTACCTTTTCTTTAACAGGTGATTCTTCCGGGGTCAACACCGTGCAAGCATATTTCTATGGGATATGCTTACTGTTCTTGTATGGAAACGGGGTTGGTGCCTTGATTATAAGACACGGGGTTACACCTCTTGCAGGTTCACTAACTTTTGCTTTAGTCTTGATAACCAAAGGTTTCATTCCAGAATAATCTATCTTAGAGGATGACTCCTCTAATGCACAAACGTCCAACATACACTCATTGTTTTCTTTCTCAAAGAACTCTAATTCTTTTTCATTCATTTTATTTTGAATTAATTGCTTAAACTCTAAGCAACCCTCAATCCTGTGTTCTCCTACCTTATAATACTCGCAATACGACTTGCCTTCATCCTCCAGCTTCTGGGCTTCTCATTCCAGCATCCTAACTACCACCATTTGGGGCAATACCCACTTTATAGGTGCTTTGACCTCAGCAACATATTCCTTAATCATCTTGTCTTCCTCCTCGATAACTGAGTTCACTCCTGCCTTCTGATAGTTTGGCAAAGGATTCATTTTTCTTCAGACGTGTCAAATGACAGCATGCCTGACTTTCTTAAATTATCCACCACTCTTTTAAATGCGGTACAGTTCTCAATGGTATGCCCCCTAATTCCTGCATGGTATTTGCACTGTGCCTTCTCATCATACCATGAAGGGTATGGGGGTGAGAAAGGAGGGACATGTCTTGGTAGCACCATTTGGTATTTGACCAGTTCAGCAAACAACTCTGCATACGTCATTGGAATAGGAGGGAAATACGGCTTCGAGTTCCCTTGATATTTTCGTTCTTCCTTTGGAGAACTTGATGCAAGAGGGGCTAGAGCTATAGTCGAAACATTGGCCTTATTAAGGACCACACCCTTTGAATAACTGGGGTTGTAAACATTAGCTGCATTACCTTCATTTTCCCTCTTTTTATAGGGTTTCTTCGTTTCTCCACTATCCAACTTTCTATTTTTCACAGCCACCAAAATTAACTCTCCATTCATCAATATGTCTGCAAAGCTTTTAGTTGCATTATTTATCATGCGATCATAAAAAGAGCCCTTCAATGTATCCACGAACATCGGTGTAATTTCATTCTCTAGCAATGGTGGCTGAACCTGGGCAGCTACATCCCTCCATCTCTATGCATTATGGCAGAAACTCTCATGATGCTTTTGTTTCATCCCTTGCAAGACTAATCGGGTTGGAACCATGTTTGAGACATGTTTGTATTGTTCACTAAAAGCTCTGGCTAAATCCTTCCATGATCTAATGTTGACCCAGCTTAACTGCGTGTACCAGCGTTCAGCTGACCCTACTAAGCTGTCGTGAAAGCAGTGAATGAGCAGCTTCTCATTATCTAAATACAATGGCATTTTCCTGCAATACATGGTTAGATGTGCCGAAGGGCATGTAATTCCATTATACTTCCTTCTTGAAAAGACTTAATCATTCCTTCCAACTTTAGTCTTGAAAGCAATGAATGAGCAGCTTCTCATTATCTTAAATTTCGGAGGCACCTCCAAGTCAGTCACCAAGCTCAGTCTTTGGCATCCACACCACCATGTATACTTCCTTCCTGAAAAGACTTAATCATTCCTTCCAACTTTTCATAACGGTTTTCCCGCTTCTTCTCAGCTTTAGCTTTATTAGAAATCTCATCCAGGTCAGTACCTCGTAACTGTAGACCACTTCTTTAAACTTCATTTCATTTCTGGGTGAAGATTAAGCAAAATGAGGCAAGATCTTGACTTTAGGTGAAAAAATCTCCTTTTGTATAAACGCCATCTTCTGGAATCTTGGCAACGCATTGTCTCCTTCACCAGCTTCTAATGCATTCGGGTCCTTAAATCCTAGCATGGATGCAATTGAACCAACTGTTTTCTAATGAGCTAGCTCAATCTGTTGCTTCAAGTCAGTTTCTAACTTGTCTAGCCTGTATTGGGTGCTTTTGTGATTGGTTTCCAAGGTTGCTACTCTGTCATCCACTGCTCTGGCTTGAGACCGAGTTCCGTATTTGTGAGTTGTTTTTGCTATTTTGAATTTCTGTCAAGTTTTTATTTAAGTTAGATTATTATCATGTTATAAATGTGTTGCACGTAATAAGTGCTCTGCAATTGTGCAAGTATACACTTCGCAAGTTATAATATAAAAGATATCATCTCCACAAGGATTGGTGCCACTTCAAGAATATAATCTCTTGCACTGTAAGAAGTAAAAACACAAGTAGGTGATTGTAGGAGTTTAACTAACAACTAAACTAGAAAGCAATAAAGTAAAAGAAGATTTAATCAAATGAAATAGAATAGACCAGGTTATCGTGAGTTGAGGTATGATAGCCGATTGGATCGTCTTGGCAAAAGATTGCAAGGGCAACTCAGTTACCGTGGCAACTTGCACAGCGGGGTTGCCTTGGCAACTAGCTGGGCAGCAACTTCAAGGTTCGGCGGAGCGTTCTTCAATGGTTTCTTCTTATCCCTAAGTCAAAACTCTAGCTATTTGTGCATGTCTTGATAATACATCCTTGCGTGAATCAAGGGTGAACAACAACCAATCTTGCGCTCCTCTTAGTCGTTGAAATCCTTAACTTATTCCTAAGCCGGATTAATCTTCACCATCAATAGATTGAATAAAGACCATACTCATTCGTTTCTTGAATCTAACTCTCCCGATATTAGATAAATAGATGAAGTTACGAGATCCTCTCCCAATTCACTCACAAACAAGAAGAAAAACCAAGAATGAGTAAACCTTGAATTGAAAGTGCAAACTCTTATTACCTAAACAAAATCCAATTGTTTCTCACAACCACAAAACACAATAAACTTAGCCAAATAGATTTAGTTCGTGGCTAGGTTCCAAAGAAACACAAGACAAAGAATTCCTAGCATAAACCTAATTGAACAAGAACGAAAAAGATGAAAAATGGTTGAAGCCTTGTTGAAATCTCTCATTGCTCTAGTCAAAATCTCCTTCCTCTTTTTGTCGAAATTTCTCTCCTCTCTCCCTCTGGAGTTGACGGCTTGGTCCTCAATTTATAGGGCTAGGTCAAAGTCTTTTTTGAGGAGGGAGATAAGTTGGAATTAAATATCTTTAAAGAATATAATTCTTTATTATATTAAAATTCCTTCTAGAACTTCTTCTATCTTCTTGGGATTTAATTTCTCTTTAACCTCTTCATGGAAATCAAACTCCTTTGGGATTTAACTTTGCTCCACGTTATCTTGGGCTTATCTAGTCATCAATTTCGACTACCATATCATCTTATCTCTTATCGAAAATTGCCTTGGCAACTAGCTCGGCATCTCCTTCATGCATTGCCCTACAACTAGCTCAGCATCTCCTTCATGCATTGCCCTGGCAACTGGTTCCAGCCTTGCTTTGGCAAGTGATTCTGCACACACTCAAAAACACACCAAAGCAGTATCTTTTTCCACAAAATTAAGCAAAATATGAAATCAAGCTTGTCCACCAAGGAAACAATGCAAACATGAATGAATGGCTAATAATGCAACTAATATGAGCCTAAGTCTAGCAATAATAAGAATAAAACGGGTAATAAAAATAGTACTTTTGAACACTTAACACACCCCCAAACTTGAACTATTGCTTGTCCTCAAGCAATGCAAACTAATAATTACCCGCCAAGACTTCAATTTTCACAAGTTTAGCTTTGATCTTTATTTCAATTCTCAGAACCGGGCCACAAAGTATGATTGGCTTTTCATTTTTCTGAAAACTTAGGAGTTACTCATAATCAAACTATAATGCTTGTGAGTGTGTACAAAGTTGTGTGCAAGTTGATTTTTCGGATTCTATGCAAACAAGAGGTTTTCAAATTACTTCATTGGGTTCTTTTAACATGTTTTAACCAGAGCATAGGTACGAGTTGATTTGGTACGAGTTGATTCAGGCATAGGTACTTTACCTTTGCTTTTGCAGTGGTTGTCGGGGCGTCTTTAGCTCTGGTTGCCGCTGCATCTTCAGTGTTGGTTGTCAGGGCAACTGCTTAGGCAGACGTAGTGTAGGTTGTCGCGGCATCATTTGTGGAGGTTGCCGTGGCAATTGCTTCATTGGTTGTCGTGGCAAGGATTTCGACAGGAAAGATGGGGAATGGCACGCGGCTATCCGGGTACTTTTCCAGGATGACTTGGGTGATGGCATTGTTGTGATCCTTCATGTACCGCATCAACATTAGTTGCAGGTCTTCAATTTGCCTAAGGCGGTTCGCCAACGGTTGTAAGAGTGCTTCAAGTTGTCCTAGGGTTGATGGCCGAGTTAACCGGGCATTAGGGGTTGTCGAGGCGGCAGGAGTTGTCGCGGTAATTGAAGGCATTGGGGATTTTACCGGTACCTCTCCCATTAGCTTTCGAATTTGTGCTCGATTCCAACCGGACTTCGGTATGGCCTTTTCATCAGTGGACTCACTTGGGACATGCATCTCCTTGCAAAGATTGGAAATTAAGCAAGGGAAGAAAAGAGAACCCTTGTCTTTTGTACTACTACAAAAATCTCATCACAAATAATTTTTCCAATGTTAATGATGTGATTATGCAAGATAGAATGTATGAGCAAAAATCGAGGTGTATCAACGGTAGTATTGTGTGTGGTGGGCATTAAAGAAGTTTTAACAAACTTATTCCATAATTTTGCCTCGGGTTTAAGCCGAAGGCGATTTACCATGCCCTTGTATTTACCGTCATTCCAATGAGTTCCCAGTAGAGTGAGTTATTGAAGCACCTTGTCGAGTTCCTTGGGCGTGAGTTGATAAACAAAGGCTTGATGCTCGTCCTCCTCAATGTAGATCCCGTAAAAGGTGTTGATGTTTTCGGGGCTTATGAGTATAGCCTTGTCATGAACAAAAACATAAAGATTATCCGAGTTAGGTGAGTGAGCATAGAATTCTTTTAACATTGAGATGTTACCCGGTTCCGATTGATGGCAAAAGATTTGCCACTTTTGATGTGCAATCCTTTCGAAGATGAATGGCTCAAGGCCAAAATCTTGATGAGAGTTGGAGTATTCAAAGCCTTTTTCTTTGCAAATCTTCCGACTTTCAAACTTGGAGTGAAATATTTCTTGAACCACCGGTGTAGCAAACTTCTTGTATCTTGGTTCTTTGGAGGAACTTGGATGAACCAAAAATTCAGTTTTGGATGCCATGGATGATCTTGGTTGTGAGTTTGGTAAAAAAAAAGAAAAGAAAGCAAAAGAATCTAAAGAGTTGCAAGATGAAAAGTAGGAATAGGTTTCTTGGAAGTTAAGGGTGATGGGTTATATAGAAAAGATAGGTAGTAAATATGGTGGGTGGGATTAATTTTGGAATAAAGAAGAAAGGGGTTTCAATTTAGGGAAAGGGTGACGGCTAGGGGGTTTATTTAGGGTAAGTTGGAGGCTTTATATAAGCCTTAGATTCAACTCATTAATTTCCTTGTTGAAGAAGTTTCCTTCTTGAATCAAAATTCCTCTTTTATCTTGAACTCTTTTTCCTACAATTCAAACACAAATAAAATAAAGATTAAAATTAAAGATAAACTAATAAAAGAAATTAAATAAAGATGTAGTTTTAATCTTAAAGAAAATAAAAAAATCTATCCTAAAAAAGAAAAAAAATACCGAAATTAAATAAAAATATATATAGTTCAAAAAAATAAAAATAAAAGAAAAAGAAAATATTGAAAGGAGAGCATGCTCATGGATCTCCTAAGGTGACCACTTTTTTGTTACGTCCCACATGGGCACCGTTGTAGTGCTTCAATCTTTGTCCATTAACTTTGAATTCATGTTCATCAGTGATGGACTTGATTATCACGGCACCATGGGAGAATGGTTTGACAACTTCAAATGGTTCCGACCATATTGATTTCAGTTTTCCCGGGAAAAGTTTTAGGCAAGATTTGAATAAGAGAACTAGTTGCCCTGGCATGAATTACCGCGGCAATAGTTTCTTGTCATGCCATTGCTTTGTTTTCTCCTTGTAGATTCATGCATTGTTATAGATGAGTGCATGGAATTCTTCTATCTCGTTGAGGTCCAACAAACGCTTTTGCCCGGTACTTTCCTAATCCATATTCACGGTCTTGATTGCCCAATATGTCTTGTGTTCGATTTCCACCGGTAGATGGCATGTTTTTCCATAGACAAGTCGGAAGGGAGACATACCTAAGGGTGTTTTGAATGCAGTGCGATATGCCCAAAGTGCGTCATCTAGTCTTACTGACCAATCCTTCTTAGAGGGATTTACAACTTTCCCGAGTATACCCTTCAATTCCTTGTTGGAAATTTCTGCTTGCCCATTGGTTTGTGGGTGATATGTCGTGGCAATCTTGTGAGATACACCAAAGCGTTGTAACATCTTGGCAATGAGTTTGTTGTCGAAGTGCTTGCCTTCATCACTGATAATTGCTCTCAGCATCCCAAACCGTGTAAATATATTTTTTTGCAAGATCTTTGCACGGTCTTGGAATCATTGGCGGGAACTGCAGCTGCCTCAACCCATTTAGACACGTAGTCAACAGCAAGTAGAATGTAGAGGTTGCCAAATGAAGATGGGAAAGGTCCCATAAAATAAATCCCCCATACATCAAACAATTCCACCTCGATGATGTTTTGGAGCGGCATCTCATGTCGTCTAGAGATATTGTCCGTCCTCTGGCACCAATCACATTGCTTGTAAAATTCTTGGGCATCTTCGTACAGTGTTGGCTAATACAAACCGGATTGCAAAACTTTGGCCGCGGTACGTGTTCTTCCAAAATATCCTCCGTAGGGTGAAGAATGGCATTGCCGGAGTACATTCTGCTGCTCTTCTTTAGGGACACATCGGCGTATAACCTGATCTGCACATTGTTTAAACAAAAGAGGCTCGTCCCAAAAGTAATGCTTAGCATCATGGCAGAACCACTTCTTCCCTTGGTGAGTAAGGCCATAAGGTAAAATACCACAAACAAGGAAATTAACTAAATCTGCATACCAGGGTATTATCGAAGCATGTGCTGCCGTGGCGACTGCTTCCAAGATTACCGAGGCATGTGCGTCTAGAGTTGCCGAGGCATACGCGTCCATGGTTGTCGAGGCGTGCGCGTCCATGGTTGCCGAGGCGTGCGTATCGGTGGTTGCCGCGGCGTGCGCGTCGAGAGTTACTGGAGCGTCGAGGGTTGCCGAGGTATGCACGTCGAGAGTTGCTGAAGCGTCGAGGGTTGCCGAGGCATATGCATCC
The DNA here is from genome assembly GCA_019671005.1 of Hibiscus mutabilis. Lineage (NCBI taxonomy): Eukaryota > Viridiplantae > Streptophyta > Magnoliopsida > Malvales > Malvaceae > Hibiscus > Hibiscus mutabilis. The sequence continues at coordinate 43,833,920 of CM033715.1, read as the reverse complement.
ATGGTTGTCGAGGCAACTAACAGTTGCTCATCCGGGAATGCATCGCATATCTCTAAATCCGCGTCCTCCTCCCTATTGCGTTCTAAGCGTGATAAATGATCAGCCACTTGATTTTCTATTACTTTCCTGTCCTTAATTTCAATGTCAAACTCTTGTAAAAGTAATATCCAACGAATCAAACGAGGTTTGGCATCCTTTTTAGCAAATAGATACTTGATTGCCGAATGGTCCGTATGAACAATTACCTTTGTACCAATCAAATAGGATCGGAACTTGTCAAATGCGGAAACTACGGCTAGTAACTCTTTCTCCGTTGTTGTGTAATTCACTTGAGCACTATTAAGAGTTTTACTAGCGTAGTATATCACGTGAAAGGTCTTACCTGTGCGTTGGCCTAGGACTGCTCCTACCGCGAAATCACTTGATCACACATGAGCTCAAAAGGTAGCATCCAATCTGGTGGAATGACAATGGGTGCTGAGGCAAGCTTTTCCTTTAGGGTTTCGAATGCTTGGATGCAAGAATCATCAAAATTGAAGACTTTATCCTGTTCAAGCAAATTTCACAAGGGTTTAGTAATTTTAGAAAAATTATGAATGAAGCTCCTGTAAAAACCTGCATGTCCAATAAAGCTTCGGATTCCTTTAACCGAACTTGATGGGGGTAATCTCTCGATCACGTCCACCTTGGCTTTGTCTACTTCAATTCCCTTGGATGAAATCTTGTGGCCGAGCACTATTCCTTCATCTACCATAAAATAGCAATTTTCCCAATTAAGGACTAAATCGATTTCTTCACATCTTGCCAACGCCTTCTCTAAATTACCGAGGCAGTTGTCGAAGTAATTACCAAAAACGAAAAAATCATCCATGAAGATCTCAAGAAAGTCTTCGACCATGTCTGAAAATAGTGTCATCATGCATCTTTGCAAGCTTGCTGGGGCGTTACATAATCCGAACGACATCCTTCAGAAAGCATAAGTACCGTATGGGCATGTGAAGGTTATCTTATTGATCTTCTGGTGCTATGGCAATTTGATTGTAACCTGAGTAACCATCAAGAAAACAATAAAAGGGTTTACCTGCAAGAACTCAAGAAATGGTAATGGGAAGTGATCTTTCCTAATGGCTTTGTTTAGCTTTCGATAATCCATACAAACCCTCCAACTGGTCACAATCCTGGTTGGAATGAGTTCATTTTTTTCATTATCTACCACCGTTATACCTCCCTTTTTCGGTACACATTGTACCGAGCTTACCCATGCACTATCAGAGATAGGGTATATGATGCCGGTGTCAAGCCACTTGATGATTTCTTTCATTACAACCCCTTTCATGGCATGATTCAGTCTCATCTAGGCTTCAATCGAAGGTTTGTGATCATCTTCCAACAAGATCTTGTGCATGCACAATGCCGGGCTAATTCCCTTCAAGTCGGCAATTGTCCACCCTATTGCCTTCTTGTGTAGCATCAACATTTTGATTAGCTTCTTTTCCTGCTCAGGATGTAACTTAGAAGAAATAATTACAGGCAATGTATTATCGGCTCCCAAGTAAGTATATTTTAGTTGCTCTGGCAACTGTTTCAACTCAAAAATCGGTGGTTGTTCAATAGAGGGCTTTTCGAGCTTACCTTCCTTACCTGAGTAATCCAGTGGTTCAAAGTATGTACATGGTCGATTGACTAACCAATTTGCCTCTTCTTGTTGTTCCTCATCGATCGGTTCTTCATACTCCTCAGGTTTCTCTTGACCGGCCATGTAGGTTCCGTGCATCTTCAGTTGCTGAGCCGCCAAATTGACCAATTGTGTTGATCATATTAAACATCAGCAGTTTCAACTCAAAGTGGTCGGCTTCAATTTCAGGCGTGACAACTCCTGGATTAAGTCCTTCAAGATCTTCTTTAATATAGTCTCGAATAGTTCTATTTCGTGCAAGAATCACTCCTCCTCCTGCTGGAACATCATGATTCATATTGTCGTCTTGATTAGCCATTGCTACTCTTAACCTTCGTCTGAGTCTTTGCAAGGTTCGTTCAATTTCTGGATCAAAGGGATATTCTGGTGTAATCGGTCTCGCCCTGGTCATATACCAATGCAAAACCAAAGTTTGTTAACCCTTTGAATCTTAAACAAGAAAAATAAAAAGTGCAAGAAAATAAAAACAAAGTTGTTATTGCCAATCCCCGGCAACGGTGCCAAAAACTTGTTGCGCGTAATAAGTGCTCTGCAATTGTGCAAGTGTACACGTCGCAAGTTATAGTATAAAAGATATTGTCTCCGCAGGGATTGGTGCCACTTCAAGAATCTAATCTATTGCAATGTAAAAAGTAAAAGAAACACAAGCAGAAGATTGTAGGAGTTTTAACTAATAACTAAACTAGAAAGAAAATAAGTAAAAGAAGATGTAATAAAAATAGTACTTTTGAACACCTAACAGTATACTCATGCAAGGTTTGGGTATACGGAAGCACTTAGGGTGTTAAGCACTACGGTGCAAATAATATACATACTCAAGAAAGGTTGAGTATGGGGGATGACTCGTGTACATAGAATCTCTTAATTCGATACCTTGGGCTAAATAAATTGAAAATAATAAAAAAAGAAACAGGAATATAAGCTTGAAAGCTTGCAAATAGAAATGGAAAAAAGGTATTGGTAAGCATTGAAAGCTTACGGATGGAAATGGCAACGGTATTGGTAAGATCTAATCTTATCACTTTGATATACATATTTATTTATGTTAACGAGCATGTAATATTAAGGTGATCATATACATTGTTAATCATTAATATTGATATTATGACTATTGCACTTGAATTTGAATTATTGCCTCACTAAGTAAATACTTAGCGTGTAACTATTTTACACGTAGGAAAAAAGAAATGGTTGGAGTAAGAAGCATATACGAACATCATCAATTAATAACAGGTACATCAGTATCAGTAAGATATCTTTTGATACTGTTTGATATTTACTAGTTGGCATATATATTAAAAGGTCATGCTTGTTCTGATAGAATTTGTATTTTATTTGGTATCTGAATGAAATTTAAATCAGACAGTTTTTAGGCAGTTTTATTAATTATATCAAGACAAATTAAATTGATAAGTTGCTGTCTGAAAATAAACTCAATTTGAAGATGAAAATATTTTTTTTAAACTTTACGCGAATAACTAGATTTGTAAATAAAAACTAAATACATTGTAATGTTTTTAAAGAAACAAAATTTTACCAAATTACAAATGTAGAAGGTTTTACGAATGTTTTGTGATACCTCTAGCTCGTATTCAGTGTTGGATACGGGAAAAAGGGGTGTTACAAATAGCCACTCCCTTATGACTAGAAATTGGACAAAAATTTATAATTTTCTTGTTCAACTTCCAATCATTATCAATGAAGTGTACAGTGAGACATATAATTTACTCTTTGCAAAAAAGTCCATGTATCGATAGTTAAACAAACTTTAGAACACGAGCTTTTCAAATATTGCTTTAGCTTAACCTTTTCATCCATATACAACTGATAAACATCTCTAGTTATAGTAAATCTAGAAGGAATACGAAACCTAGGGCATGCTACAGACATAAATTTCTTAAAGCCTTCACTCTCAACAAACTTGAAAGGCAATTCACCAATCACAATCATTTGGGCTAAAGCTTTCCTAACTGCTTCTTGATCAAATTTCCAAGTTGTAACATGTCCAATATCCCCTTCAGACCCATACTTGGATAAACTAGTTGGCTTTGATTAGTGTCAACCATATTAGTAGGGTTTTTCTTACATTGCATCATGTGATATTTCAATGATCCAATTCCATTTTTTTTTTCACATTACAACAAAATTCTCTATCAAAATACTTACATCTACCCTTACTTTCACCCTTACTAGTAACAAACTTAGTAAAGTGAGACCAAACTTCTGACCTTGGAACCATAGCTTTTCATTTAGCTGCTGTCCCTTTTGATTTCTTGACTTGACTTGAAGCTCCAGCAGCAGTTGAATGTTGAGAATCTGTCAAAGGAGGTGAAAACTACCCTCAAGAGATGCTTCTGTGTCAGACATCTACAGAAAAATAAAAACAAAGAACAATGTTGACAAACATCAGTACTGAAATAACATCACATTAATACTTCAAATACAAACCAACTAACCAACTAATATCAATAACCTCAAACACAAACAACAACAACAGGTAAAACATAACAAAGTGTACTAAAATAAGTACTTCAAGATACAATCTATACTCCATATCTAAATTAAATGTCGCATTGCATTAAATGAAAAAGTGAATCCAAGATTTGTGCATTTAGAAACAGCTAAAGTGAAAAGCATTAGAGTTCCTCATAATTTTAACAACAGCCAAATAGAACAAAAAAATAAAAAAATTACGTTAACTATTTGATGAATCCAAAAAATGAAAAAGTAATTGTAAACCGAGAAACAACTCGAACACAGATACGAAAATGAACAGGCAAAAAACAGTTTAAAGCATTCCCGATTTTAGTTAACAAAGAAAATAAAAATAAAAATAAAAATAAAGAAAATTTGAACAATTCAATAACTCCTCTCTTTTACAAAGGCTCCGTTTGGAAGCAGAGAAAAGTTTTAAAAATGTATAATGTATAATGGAAAATGCAATGCATCCCTAATATAACAAAGCTATCAAGAGCAGCTAATTTAATAGATGGAGGAGGGAAACCGCCCGACAAACATAAAAACAAACCAAAAAATTCCTATACATATAAGAAGGGAAGGAGATTCATTACCTTGTATGCGCTTATGGAAGAAATAGTTGGGCCTGAGCGGCGGAGATAGAGACAGAGATGGTGGCGCGTCGAGAGAGAACCAGATCAGAAAAGAGCACGCAAAGTAAAGAGATGGCAAGTTTAACACAATAGGAACTAAGAATCCACAGAGTTTTGAAGAGAGAAAATCGACAGAGTTTAGAAAGTTAGGAGGTTAGATGTTTAGGGATTTTGTTTTTTTCATTCATTATAATAATTTTAATTGATTGGGTTAAAAACTAGTCATAAGAAGCAGCACTCTCTTGTCCACTTCGATAGCTTTCTAGAGTCTCTTTCATACATCGTTCTGGGGTTGGGGACCCCCTTCTGGCGAGCCTTCTTTCCTCTGCTTGTGCTTCTAAGATCGCTAGAAAGTTGCCATTGACTGATTCACCAAGCCAAGCATTGGAGCAAACGAGGAAGACCGCTTTTTCCATCATCCAAGTATGGGAATAGGACCCCAACTTCGAAATCAATTCCAACTTTTCGCCCGGTCGCTAACCTATCTTTTTGAGTCCCTCGCCCTTCTTTCGTGCCAGTAGTGTAGGCAGAGGACTTTATTTACGCTATTTCGTCAAATGATAAATTTGCAGGCAAAGACAAAAAGACGTTCTTTCCTACTTACTATAGGTAGCTGCGTCCCCTAGAAGATCTTGACATCAAAGATCCTTTTCCCGAAGAAAAAAAAAGACCCCACCGTGGTGGAGCAGAAGGTGAGAGTACTGCCGGCCTATTTTCCTACGTGTGATTGGTCCGGATTCATTTTCCTTACCAACCCCAGCTCAACCTGGCACGACCAGTACAAATGCCCTAGTTCGACTATCGCTTTATGGTGGCGCCATGCAAAGGTTAGAATGAAAGCGCCCCTTGCTCCTTAGCCCTTTACCGGACTCCTCTACGTACCAGCAGACTGAAGTTATCTAGGAAAAAACTTTTAACAAAGCCATCGACTTGGTCAACGGCCCCCATTTCTTCCCAATGATCTCCCCTTTCTATTGGGCGCTTCGTGGCCCTATCAGTCGGCTTGCCAATCAACTGACCCAGTGTCAATAGGGAGCAACCCCTATTCTCGCAACGAACGACTTGTTCCTCCTTTTATTTAAAAAATTCGTTGTCTGTTAAAGCGAGCTCCGCTATTTCAGAGAGGGGAAATGGCGTCATTCTATGATAATAGGACATGAAAATCTAACAAAAGAAAAATGGATGTGCTAAATGAACAGAGGAGAGGTAAATCAGCAAAGTAAAAGTAAGCTCCTCCCCGGAACACTGTTAACAGGTCTGTATGTATTTATTGGGTTAGGCTATAAGATAATAATAATAATATAAATAATATATAATATATATTTTAATTTATAATTTCAGTTAATTAACCGGTTTGAAACCGAATTAATCAATAACTGAGTTTTTTAAAAAAACTAACTGTTAACCAAATTTACCTATAATTAGCCAAAAAATTCAATTTTATCAGTTAATTCGGTTAAAACCGAATAATACACACCCCTAAAAGCAGTTTAACCTGTCCAAGGTCCTAGAGCCTAGAACCCGTTAACCTGACTTTAAAGTCTCCCACTTTCCTTCAAGTCATATAGATATTATATATAAAGCCGAATCTGATGCCAAACACAAGGCTGCTACTTCTCCGTCCCATATCGGAACACCCGCGTTGTATTTCGTGTCCGCCGTCTGCTGTTTTTCATTGCTTTTAGAATTTTGTATTTTCAAGTGATTTGAGTGAACTGAAATTTTTTGGTGTCCTAATTGTTTTGAAGAGATTTCTTCGAAGATGAGGCTTTTGAAAGTCGCCACCTGTAATATGAACCAATGGGCGATGGATTTTGAATGCAATTTGAAGCACATTAAGGAATCAATAACAAGGGCCAAAGAAGCTGGTGCTTTCATAAGGCTTGGACCTGAGCTTGAAATCACTGGCTATGGCTGTGAAGATCATTTTTTGGAACTCGATACAGTCAATCACGCGTAAGTTTCCTTCTGCTTTCCCCCAGATATTCGTGGTGCTTTACTTTGATTTGTGATGTTCTTAAAACAAGGGTAATCTGCCGTTTGTTTGTTATTAGATTTTTTTTCTGAAAGTAGTTATTAGAATTGAAATTGATGTAATTACTTCTTTATAATGCAGCACATGCTTTTAGGTTTTTTTTGCTAAATTTAGTGTATGTAAACGGAAACATTTGGGTATTTGGAATTAGGAAGGTAACCTATTTTTCGCTCTTATGGATGATTAGTTGATTGACTGAAACAAATTACTACTTTTCTTTTCTGGAATGACATATAGGACTGTTTGTTTGCAGGTGGGAGTGCTTGAAAGAAATACTACTTGGTGATCTGACGGATGGCATATTGTGCAGCATAGGAATGCCTATAATTAAAGGATCAGAGCGTTATAATTGTCAAGTTTTGTGTTTTAACCGAAAAATTATCATGATACGTCCAAAGATGTGGCTTGCAAATGATGGGAACTACAGGGAGCTTCGGTGGTTTACCACATGGAAGCAAAAAGACCAGCTTGTAGAATTTCAGCTCCCACTTGAAATTTCTGAGGCTTTATCACAGACATCAGTGCCTTTTGGTTATGGATACATTCAGTTTTTGGACACGTAAGCTTAACATTGTTGGTTATGTTGTTATTAGTTTGCTATAACTTTTCTGCCTTAGCTCATAATGATGTCTTAACTGGATATTGATTAGGGATGATCCAATTATCCTACTTATCATCATATCTTCAGTATGTAATGATGCCCATGTAACTCAATTTGCAAATAGGTTACATTGCACAAAATATGAAACTTTGTCATGATTTCTTGATGAAATGCTAATATTTTAACCTCTTTTCTCCCTTGTTAGAGCTGTTGCGGCTGAAATTTGTGAAGAGCTTTTTGCTCCCAATCCTCCACATATCGAGCTTGCATTAAATGGGGTTGAAGTTTTCTTGAATGCCAGTGGGAGTCACCATCAATTGAGAAAGCTAGACCTTCGACTTCGGGCTTTTATAGGTGCTACTCATACTCGTGGAGGGGTTTACATATACAGTAACCACCAGGGCTGTGATGGTGCTCGGTTGTATTATGGTAAATGCCATGCTTTTTACTACACTTTACGGTTGTTTAATTTTTTACTATTTCCCACTTTATATGTCATGGTACTTTACTCTACATTCAACATACCTTCTTCAGCAATATGATTTAAGTAGTAACTTGCTTTGGTTTATCTTATCCCTTCTGCTCCAATAGAAAGTGCGGTCTTTTACGCAAAACTATTGTTTGGTTTGTTGAGAAGTAATATATTATTTCAGATGGGTGTTCCTGTGTTGTTGTGAATGGAGAGGTTGTTGCTCAAGGCTCACAGTTCTCCTTGAAGGATGTTGAGGTTGTGGTTGCTCAAGTAGATTTAGATGCGGTATGGTATAAATTTGCTCTTGTTCATTATATTTATGTTCGTTGTGTATTTAGAAAGTATTCTTTTTTGAAGCTTGAATGCTATTAATCTATTATGTTATATTAAAGTTTCATGCATAAAAGAGAAGGGCACAAAAAGATGATTTCCTATTATGAGAATTTATGCAAGAAGAAGTATGATAAGTAAATGATATGGAGGCAATTACTGAAGACAAAACTACTATTAATTCCTAATAGTCACAAAAATAAGATTCTATTTATGCAAATTGATGGCAATTTAGGGTTTTCTCCGTATTTTTCGATTGTTCTGTATGTAAAAGATTATATTTTAATTTTTGCATTTCTTTTAAATGACAGATTGCTAGTTTAAGAGGATCTATAAGTAGTTTTCAAGAACAAGCAAGTTGCAAAACCAAAGTCTCATCGATCGTTGTGCCTTACAATATTTGCCAGCCTTTTAACTTGAAAATGTTACTTTCCAGTCCGCAGAAGGTTCGTTCTTGGTCAGAAAACATTGTTGTGAACATAGTATGTTTCTTAGTATCAGCGATTGCTTATTACCTAGTTGCGCTATTTTATGAATTGCAGATCATGTATCATTCTCCTGAGGAAGAAATAGCATTTGGTCCTGGGTGTTGGCTATGGGACTATTTAAGAAGAAGTGGAGCTTCTGGTTTTTTGCTTCCACTTTCTGGTGGCGCAGACAGTTCCTCTGTAGCTGCTATAGTTGGATGCATGTGCCAACTTGTTGTCAAAGGTTAGTTTATCATTTCATGGTATTCTGCTGCCGACTAAGGTTGCTTCTTTTCTGCTTTTATATAGAAGATGAGAAATGAGAACTTCATTTCCTCAAGAAGAAGCCTTTCTTGTCACTAAAACCCTAATCAATGAGACTTCTGTAGCATATTTTCTGTGTAAGTTGACGAGGAGTGTTAGAGTTTTTATTTAATGTGTAATTAGAGTTTATTCATAATGAGTAGTTTAGATTTACTAGAAGTCTTATTTAAATTAAAAATAAGTATTATTTAAAATAAAAGATAAAAGTATAGTTTTATTTATATTAAAACTCTATATCAACATATTTAAAGGCTTACTCTGTATACATTTGATAATTAAGAATAATAAGAAAATACAGAAAAACACATTGTTCTCTCTGGAAAATATCCTGTTCATCTTTTTCAAACAACAAATCCCTAACCACCGATCACACACAAACCACCATTATTCATTGTATCTTCGGCCATCATGGCCCCTTTCTCACATGGTATCATGAGCCACCAACGGTCTTGATACCATCACCACTGCTGCCATCTCTAATATGAAATAGATCGACGATCTGATTTTTCAGATACACATCATTTTTCTTTTCCGCTACTGTCATTAGGCCACACTCGTTCCTTGGCTTCTCCCTCGTTGGAATCTTACATCTTTGGTAAAATTTCTACTCGCTTAATTTTGTTGTTTTGTTCTCTATTTGATGGTTCTATCTTAGCCAATTAAAAAGATAGATGAAAAGGTTATAGTTTAGCCTTAAAAACTATTTGGTTCTATCTTAGTCATCCATCCTAAAAGATAGGAGAAGAGGTTCTAGTTTAACCTTAAAAACTAGATAATATTTTTTTAAGGGATTCTACATCAAAGATCCAAGTTGGAACTCTAGTCTGTGCAACTGCCAGCTTGAGGGGGAGTGTAGATTCCTCTAATCACTTCCTACATTGTTTGCATCAGACCTTTTAGTCAGGAACTGCATGCTGGAGCATTTTTAGGAGCAGTCTTGATATTCCAACTGATGCATCAACCATCTCAAGCGTATCATAAGTTAAATGGCATCAACAATTGCTGCGCAAGAACATCATGGTTCTGTCCTCTCTCTTCAAATCAAAGACTCCCAAGAACGGGAGTATTTTTCTCTAAGAAAAAGCAGAAGAAATATGAGTAGGGCATCACATCCAAGATCCAAGCTGGTGCTCTACTACGTTTGCTCACCAACTTGAGGGGGAGTGTAAGTTGACGAGGAGTGTTATAGTTTTATTTAATGTGTAATTAGAGTTTATTTCTAATGAGTAGTTTAGATTTACTAGAAGTCTTATTTAAATTAGGAATAAATATTATTTAAATTAAAGATAAAAATATAGTTTTAGTTATATTAAAACTCTATATCAGCCTATTTAAAGGCTTACTCTGTATGCATTTGATAATTAAGAATAATAAGAAAATACAGAGAAACACATTGTTCTCTCTGGAAAATATCTTGTTCATCTTCTTCAAACAACAAATCCCTAACCACCGATCACACACAAACCACCATTATTCATTGTATCTCCGGCCATCATGTCCCCTTTCTCACATTCTGTCAATACTTAATTTTATGCATGCATACTATGTCTCAGAAATTGCAAAAGGAGACGAACAAGTTAAAGCTGATGCAATACGGATCGGCAATTACACTGATGGGAAGTTTCCAATTGACAGCAAGGAATTTGCCAAACGCATATTCTATACAGTCTACATGGGTTCTGAAAACAGGTCAATTCACCGCATACATCCATAGCTTCTATTTCTTCGAGCTGGTTATGAGTGTCTTGACTTTGTTGTGCTGACTGCTGACAAAAGTATTATTAGTACCGACACTACCGAGGGAAAATATCATTACAATGTGCAATAAAATTTCTTATCCTGTATGAATGATTGATATTTAACTTCTATAGTTCTAGTAACTCTCCTTTATGGTTGCTCTTCAAGAAATTTGTGATCTACTTGAAAATTCCGAGTTCTTTCGGAAATTGGATGTATCAACTGGTATTAAATATCAGCTAAACACCGTTCATTTCAGTTCAGGTTGATCATTCTATTTGAGGAAGATATTTTCTGTTTAAGATTTACATTCTTGAAATGTTACATTATAATTTTCGGACCTTATTTTTATTGCAGTTCTGAAGCCACAAAAATGCGGGCTAAAGTATTAGCAGATGAGATTGGTTCATGGCATCTTGATGTTTGCATAGATGGTGTTGTTTCGTCTCTGCTATCCTTGTTCCAGACACTTACTGGAAAAAGACCACGTTATAAGGTTAACTTTGCAATGACAAGTTGTTTTCTAATTTCCTCCATAGGGTCAACTGTCCCAGCAGATACCATAGCCGCTCAATGGTATCTTAGGCCAAATGCATATTTGCTGTCCATGAGTATGAAAATAACGATAAGAGTTCATAAAGATTATTGCCATCATCAGCTCTTGGAAACGCCTTATGTTTCTCTTCTTGAAATATATAGTCTGAGAAAATGATTTAGCCAATATTTTTATATAGACATGTGGGTGAAATGATTGTTGTCTGTTTTGCAGGTTGATGGGGGATCCAATGTTGAGAATTTGGGATTGCAGAACGTTCAAGCTCGAATAAGAATGGTGCTAGCTTTTATGTTAGCATCACTATTTCCCTGGGTTCACAACAAAAAAGGATTTTATCTTGTTTTAGGTAGCTCCAATGTAGATGAAGCTTTACGTGGTTACCTTACAAAGGTCTATACTAAACCGTTTTTTATTCTTTTCCTTGTAATTAGGTATATATAATTAGGGTTTTATTCATGTCATTCTATGTAATAGTTAGCTCGGCGAACAATTCTATGCATTCTCTCACAGTATATGCATAAAAAAAGAGTTTTGACAGGAATTTATTTTTAACATCTTTTTACAGTATGACTGTAGTGCAGCAGATATAAACCCAATAGGTAGTATTAGCAAGCAGGACCTCCGGACATTTTTGCGATGGGCTGCCAACCATCTTGGTTACTCATCCTTGGCAGAAATTGAAGCCGCTCCACCTACTGCTGAGTTGGAGCCTATTCGTTCCAACTACAGCCAGGTATCGTGTCTCTGGACCTTCATAATTTTATTAAAATTCTTAAGGTTTCTATCTATCTATCTATCATTTTCTTTTTACTAAGATCATCAAAATAAAGTTTAAAATACGGCTGATTTAATTCTACACTATACATGATACAGCTGGATGAAGTGGACATGGGAATGACATACGAAGAGCTATCAGTCTATGGGAGGCTGCGTAAAGTTTTCCGCTGTGGTCCAGTATCGATGTTCAAGGTTTTATTGTTGAACTCCTTACTCTATGTAACTAGATAGCATCCAATGTTCATTGGTCTTTAGACATCTTGATTCCCCATAGATGTGATGACCATGCCTAATTACTATGGAAAATTGGAAGGGGACTTTTCCCTTTTCAAATCATATTTTTGTCACTTCAACTCAACTGCCCCTTTGAATGCTTGGTATATCTAGAATATTATTTCAAAATAATGGTGTTTACTTGTGGAGTAAACTGCATGAAGAAAAATCTAAAATCGAGCCTGAGTAGCATTGTTCAAATTGTTCAAATCTACAAGGCGACACATTCATAATCAGATGGTCTATTTCTGATCGTCATTTTTCTGGTACTGTCTTATTTGTTGCAGAATCTTTGCTATAAATGGGGTGCAACATTAACTCCTTCAGAGGTGGCTGATAAAGTAAAACACTTCTTCAAGTACTATTCCATTAATCGACACAAAATGACTGTATTGACTCCTTCATATCATGCCGAGGTATGTAAAACCGAGAAGTCGTTGATAATTTGTACTCCCGACTTAAAGCCTGATATGTTCTATGCGTATCCCTTCCTGCAGAGTTATTCACCAGAGGATAACCGTTTCGATCTCCGTCAGTTCCTTTACAATGCACGATGGCCATATCAGTTCCGGAAGATGGATGAACTAGTGCAGGAGTTGAATGGTGACAAAGTTGCTTTTGATGCATCAGGTAACCATGAAAAACTGGGTGCAATAGCAGGTGTTGGTGGGATGGGAGTTGTAGCAGCGGCCGCTGGCGATCCTAAAGCCGGGCTTTAAACCAAAACAAGAGATTCGAACTTGGTGAGTTCAATAAGAAGACGATTGCTTCCATTGTTTATTTTGTAGTAGCGCAGATTCGTGTAGCACTTTAGCTTCCATTTTTATTTGTCCAGCAGTAGCCTATAGGTGCTGCAGTCAACTCTCGTAAACTATTGGCCACAATGAAAAAGAAAAGAAGAAAAGAACTCTTCTAAGCTCAGACTCAATTTGTATATTTTTTAATGAATTTAATAGACATATGATATATAAGATGTGTACAATAATAAATTGTAGTTTTTTTTTTTTTCTGTTTTGGTCATTGATCGTTAAAATTCTAACGATTTTTCATGTTTTCTCTATCTCTGTCTCCGTAGTAGTTCATCTATTTTTAATAATTTTATTGGACAAAAAAATTGTGAATGACGTGATATCACATTATTTTATTAGTCAAAACTAAATTGTGTTGCTTGCATACTATTGAGTTAGATTAAAAAAAATGAGAAAATTGTTAAAAATTCATTAAAACTTCATATTTAAATTAGATTGTGTCACCGTCTTAAAGTATGTCAATAGAATTAGGGACTTAAATCCTAACAAAAAGAGTCCAAGGTTTACCATTGAATCAAATTATATAATTACATAGAAATCCACATAGTTACTAAGGGTGTTTATACTGTCTCATCATGTATGGATTCAAATTTTAAAAATATAGCACATCTCTATTTAATTAATATATATATATATATATAATTATATAGGACTTAAAAATTGTTCTTTCACTTCGAGAATAAATAGAATATTTATTTATAAAATTATTAATCGTTTTTAAGAATTAAATTTATTTAGAGTAGAATGTAAAATTTAAATTATTTTAAAATATTTATTTTTTAAATAGTAATATTTAATTGGTTGACAAAATTTGTACTTGAATAATATAAAACAAAAATAACAATTATATTTATCCAAAAAATAACAATTATATTTGTATACAAATTTGACCTAAGAATATCGAACTCTTAGAATTAATGGCAATCATCTCTGTTATCAATAATCAATAACACCCTAAACATTAGAACTGTTTTTGTTAAGGCTCTGCCTCTCTTTTATTCCAAAAAAAGGAAGAAGAATGTGCTAAACATTCTGCCATGAACTTGCTGGTGGAATGATGGTTGTGTGGTGAGTGTTGGTGATGTGTTAGTTAAGGAAGATAAGGACCAAATTGATGTTTTAGCTATAGTCTAGGGTTAAATTAGATATTAGTTATTGTTGTTAATGTGTCAAGCTGTTTAGGTGGAAGCAAAACTCGACTTGAAAAAATTGATCCTCAAGTTATTCAAGTCAATTTGAATTATCGAGTCGATTTTTAAGTTTGAGTCGAGTTTGAATTTTGTCAATTCAAGAAAACAAATTTTATTGTTATGTGATTTAGTCTATGATTTTTATTGTTTCTTCAATTCCTCATTCATTTTAAGTCCATTTTACCAAGCTTGAACCACATTGTTGATTGTCAAAATAGACAGGAGTCGAAGATGAGGATTTGATAGTTGTTGGGATGGCTGCTCTGGGTTGGAGTCTGTGTATTACCCTTGCTTTTGGGGTGGTTGTGGCGTCTTGAATGGAGGAGAGCCCTTTTCTCTTGTTGCATATCCAGTTTTATACTACTTGGATAGTTATCATGACAGTGTTATTGTGGTGTGTTGATTGGATTGACTATGACTTGACGTTCTAGGTTCTCCTCGTCATCTTTAGTGGGCACGTGTATAAGCGCGTGTCCATCAGATGAGACACCGTGTTGCTTGCAGTCTTGTTTGTTCACCACAGATTACAAAGGGTACCGCCCAATTCGTGGGTGATCCTGTGTGTAATGGTTCGCATGCGTTGCTATGCTCTTTGCCAGACGTCCCTTGTGTTACACCGTCTGTAGTCTTGCTTACTCGGATTTCGACACGTGGCAATAGATATTTATAGGTACTAACACACATGCTTCTAAATCACCGTAGAATGCTTGTGTAACTTCAATTCAACAAATTCCTATTTTTGCATTTTAATTTTTCAATTTTGTATGATTTTCTCATTTCTTTAATTTCTCCTTTGTTTTAAGTCTAATTTGATCCACATGCCCCACTACCACTATAGAATATCAATGTAATTTCAATTCATATTTTAACAACAAATTATTTTTGCAATCTAGTACCCCAATTTTGCATTTTGTAAAATTTTATCCTTCAATCACCTTTTTTTCTAAATTCTTTCTCAATGCATTGACTTCTTTATACTCTCATCAATATTTTGTTCTAAAAATTATTCTTTAAAAATAATATTATAAATATATTTTATAATTTTAGATGATATTTGATTTATTAAATAACATTATCAATCTTACACATGTGAAAAAGAATATGAAGAATATATATGCACATCTTATATGATTAGATAAAATTGTTTGAATTAGAACAAATTTGTATAATAATTGTAACACCCCAACCCGGGTGTCACAATTGGGCCTCAAGCCCAATCCAAAAACCATAAAATTTTTCAAACTAAGTTTAGCCCAATAAGATATTTCTCAAAAACATTTAGATCCAATAGTTGAAAACATAGATAACAATTTAAATCGTTATAAATGAGCTCCACATTAATTTAAAACATTTAAACGTTTGATTTGATTAATACAATTTCAAAAGAAAGATTTACAGACTCAACCACGTAAGGCCCTATGAATACATAGCCCACTAACCACAAGTACCGTACTTTGAAAGCCTCAACATGTTGGAATCCCGTAATGATAGTACTCCTCAATCCCACGATAGGATGATCAACCTACGCACAGAAATAATGATTCCGGGCGTTGAGCTTACAAAGCTTAGTGGTACACATCTACTCTACTATACTTCATGCTAATCATAAACATAAGCATGCAAGCTAGTACGAGCAATAATGAGAGATAAATAAACACGTGGCGCTACCACTAGTCGCCTAAACACATGCTCTCATATTATAGCAACTCATCATACATGGCCCAAAAGGCCCAACCATACTCAGGATCTCACTAGATCATCCAAGCGAAAACACACAAGTCATACCACAAACCTGGAGTGAGGCCCATGTTCACACAACATTGGGATTGTACACTCTGAGTGAGGCCCGCATTCACACAACATCGGGATCCTACACTCCGACTGAGGCCCACATCCACACATCATTGGGATCCTACATTCGGAAATCTTCAACCATGGTGTTGCAACACACTCAAACTCTCACTAGGTATCCAGACCCCACCAACCAACGGTGACTCAACCACATAAGTGCCCATACTTGGAACGTAACAACACACGATCCACCAATGACCCCTATCGTTGCTATTACAAAAAAATCACTCAACATTTACCGATTTATTACTCATCAGGCTCGTATATAATTAATCTCATTCATTACCTCCATTAATCCATGTTATCACATTTATTCAAGGCGAAATTCAATTATTAATATTCACATCCATTTCCATCCTTAATTTGCATTTATAGACTATTTAACGTATCGAGTATTGGTACTCGTATACGAGTATCGATACAGTACCCTCGGGCATCGGTACTCACACGCGTACCGATACTAAAACTGCTCACTAGAAATCTTTAATTTCCACAAGTACAGGTACGGGTCGACCCGTACCAATACAACCTCTAATTGTGTACCGGTACAACCAAAGCTCGTATCGGTACCCTATTCACGGGTTCACACGATTTCCTCAAATTAAGATATTACAATGCTTTTTCGATCCCTAAAGCTTATAGAAGTCATTAAGGTTAGTTTACTAACGCATTCATTCAATTAATATTAATTACCGGCTTTAGAATCATTTATTCGAATATATTCATCTTTTACACAATTTGTATCAAATAGAATAATCTATTCGAACAAGTACACAAGGCATCACGATTATCAATCAATCAAGCAATCATCAAGTAATTTGTTAGGATAATCCATCGATGGAGTGTGGCCAAGAGGGGGTGAATTAGCAATTTAAAAAATGAAGGGAAGCAAATTGGAAAGATATAAAAATGGGACACAAGAGATTTATAGTGGTTCAACCTTCTAACAAGGTTTACATCCACTAACTTAACTTCCCACTAAGGATTTTTCCCAAATTCATTAAGAATTTCTTCCCCTTTTCTAGACTCAAGAGGAAACCTTTACACAATTAAAGCTTCTACCACGTAGCTTTGATAATACATTCTTTTACAAGAAAAGAAAAGGAAAATTGAGAAATCCTCTCAAAGGTAAATGTTTTCCCCAATTACAAAGCTCACTCAAACCCAAAACTTGAATAAAAGATTACAATTTAGCTCTCTCAAGTGGGTTAAAAGATTTGACTCTAATAGGCTCAAAGAATGTTGGATTTGTGCTTGAATGCTTAAGATTTGTTCAATAGTTATTGTTGTAGTTTTGGAGACTTGATTATATACCACCTCATTGATTTCTAACAGTTTGGGTGGTTGGGATATTGAATAGAGATTTTGGGCTACATTTTTCCTGCAATAAATACTGTCTACCAACCCTGGGTATCGGTACGCGAGCTTCTGTATCGGTACCTTCCAAAGAGAAAATAGTCGTTGTACAAAGGGGTATCGATACGCGAAAGGTCGTATCGATATAGAGAGTTGATTTTACAAAGGCGTACTGGTACAGTCTGTACCGTATCGATACTAATCTTGCTCACTAGAATCCTGATAACTCGTGTAGCAAAACTCGTATAGATACGCCTATAAGGGTATCGATATGCTATAACTATTTTTTCAAAGTTATGGTTCCAATGAACTGACAAAGCAACTGTAATATCCCAAATTTTTGCCTAAGAGTATACTATAAATAAATACTAGTTGAATGTATCATAGGTTCATCAATCATTAGACAAACTAAGTAATTAAGGATTAAAATTGGAATAGTGGAAAATTGAGTGACCAAATAGGGAAGTGTTAAATTAGATATCTTGTAAACTATTTAGGTTGCATGCTAAATAGCAAAAATTAGAAGGGTTGATACACTTGTCAAGACAAATGGCAAGTGTGGAGGGGGAGAGAAAGACGCCATGGCATTTGGAAAGGAATGAAGGTTGAGGGTTATCATCTTTCTCTCCTTTCCTCTCCATGACCGAAGCTCTCTAGCTAGTGTGAGAAAGGTGTTGTTGCAAAAGAAACTTGAAGGAATTAAACTCAAGGAACCTAGATTCTTCGTTTAGTAGTTGGAATAACTTTAAGAGAGGGTAAGCTCTATTATTCGATCTTAACTTTGTTTTTCAATTGAGAATTTATAATCAGTATCTTTGAATGTTATATGTTATTAGTTCATAGTGAAATTAACCATGGAAATTGTATGCATAAATGTGAAATTTTGTGAAATGGGGACAGTTTCATAAGTATGAATAATTGATTGTAGTTGATGCTGTTTTGAGTGGATATACATACAAATATATTGGCTATTTTGTGTCTGAAATTGAGGCACATACATGTAATGGGACTGTTTTTAAGCATGTTTGTGTACCCATATAAAAGGGGACTGTTTTGCATTTATTCATATTGTTGGAGACTGTTTTGTAGATTTAAAATAGGAGAGAATCTGTCTTGCATTCATATAATCGAAATTAGGGGCTGTTTATAATAATTAAGGGCTGTATTACATGTATATAGAAACATTAGGGACTGTTTTGGAGTAATTGATAACACCATGGGCTGTTTTGAATATATTAAAATGTATTGGACTGTTTTGGTTGTAAAATTGGGACTATGAATAATTTGGGACTGTTTTAATAAGAATAAAAGAATGTGTGATTGTTTTGCTATGAAACTTATGTAATGGATTGATAAGAGATGTGATGTGCTTATATGTATACCTTAGGGGTTGTTTTGTGTGTTACCTACAAATGTTCATAGTTTTGGCTTGCATTCATAGAGAAGACATGTTTAAATGACTTAAGAAGCATATAGAAACAATAGGCGATGGGCTTGATGTATATGTGTGTATGTTTAAGCAAATTGGATTGATTAGTTGGATGTTATATGTGTGCTTGAGTTAAATGGTTAACTAGCTGAATGAGTGTTAAATCTAATTCTAATGCATAGTTATATTGTTGCTATAAATAGATAAAAAGGGAATTGATCAAGTTGGTGAAACACAGAAGGGAATTGTAATACGAGATCATGAATAGCTTGGATTAACCTGTGAGTGTAGTTTAAAGTCTCGGGATAGGCTATCAACCTTCCTGAGCAATTCTTGTTAATTTAGCTACATTGTTTTAATTGGATTGTTTCATGAATAAGCAAGCTTGGATGAGAGGTAAGTCTTTGAATGCTACGTGTTATAATATGAAATTCTTGTTCATGATAACTTGTGTAAATTGCTAGTATGCTTACAAACACATATGATACTTGATACTTGAGATTCTTGTCATGAAACCCTTCGAACAAAGAGTTGAATTAATTGAAGAAAATCCACATGAGGTGAATACTTATTTATTATGGAAGGGTGATAAGCTTATGATGTATTATCTTGTTAAGGAGCTATGCTCATTCAACTTCAATAAGATACAATAAAATATGAAAGACTTGGATTCGAGTCAGTTGTAGGCATAGTTGGCATGCCATAGGATCCATTGAGCTCGTGTTTGGGGTGGACTACGGGCCTTATTTGGCGACAGTAGGAGGGAAGTGGTGTGGTCTGTCACACCCTGAAAATCGCTCTAGTAGGGATTAAGTTTCGGTGATCGAATATTTTGTACCGGTTAAATAATTAGCTCGGTCTTGTACCTAATTTGGAGCAATAAAGATTATTCGGGCTAATCGTATCAGTTTATTATTATTATTATTATTATTATTATTATTATTATATTTATTAGTAAAAAAACATTGGTCGTGGGACCCACGGCCAATTCCTTCAAATTTAAGGAATTCTACCGTGAATTCCCGCATGTGGGAATAAATGGCTCAAGGTGGCAAGCTAAGGTGGCCATGAAATTTGGCCTTAACCACGTGGCCATGGGTGGCAAAATTAAGCCCCCAAAATGTGCCACATCTCCAAGCAACGTGGAGCATGGGGAAAGCAAATGGTGGCCGGCACAATTGGATATAAAAGGGGGAGGGGTGTGCACAAGAAAGACACAGCTGTGTGAAATAAATACGATTCAGTGTTGGGTTGGTAAGCTCAAATTTTTGGTTTAATAAATTCGAGTCTTTGTTATCGGTTGGGTAAGCTCAAATCCTTGATTAATATTTTCGTATTAATTCGATGTCATTTTTTTATTCTAACCAATTCCTACTAATTAACCTAGTTCAAGAGGTTGATAAGGAACAACCGTCGTCTCTCCAAAAAATCAAGGAGAAAGGCGTTGTTATCCGATAGTCTTAAAAGCATCGGGTTGTCGAGGTGAGTGTAGTTGTGTCAAGGGATAGGTTCGGTGCCATCCCGTTGCATTATTTTATGATTATGTTTGTATTTGTTTAAGGGCTCCCGTAGAGCAATTATGTTGAATTTGATTGACAAATCCGGTAAGTTCCTGCATTGCTTTGATATGTGCAAATATGACTATGACATGCTATACGTATGTGATATATGAAATTAGTATGAAATATGACATGATATGGAGCTAAGGCTCATTTTGATATTTGATATGATATGATTTAAAAAAATATGGACTATGTGAATTTGTGTAATTATGGACATTGGATACAATTGGCATGCCATAGGATTATTGAGCTCGGTTAAGTAAGGGAGGACTACGGTCCAGGGCTACAACCTATATGTGGGGGGAATAAGGATGGACTGTGTAAGGGATATATCTCCAGAGCTATGGCGCAAGGGCTACGGCCCATTCTCCGTTATATGTGTTGGTGTACAGGAGAATCTGTGTATCCAATGGTACCTAATGTGATATGTGCCTATGAATGGTGCTATGACTATATGATTATGATATGACTATGTGACATGTAATATGTGAATATGTAAGCATGAGAATATATGTGTAATAAGCATAAATTGTGCATAGCTTATTATGACTACTTTTTATATTTGATTATCATGCATTTCATTGTAAATGTTATAACTACCTCACTAGCCTATGTAAGCCTAACATGTGTGTCTCATGCATTTTCAGGACCTTGAGCTATTCCAAGCCTCAGTCGTGTTGTTACGGTTGCAAGTCACGTCTCTACCATACATGTATGTTATCTTGTGCTAAACTCCTAGTAAAGTGGCATATGGTCCAGCTTGTTTTGTATAAGCCTTTCTATGATTGCATGATGACTTGATAATATGGCTTTGTCGTATGCTTAGATTGACTAGATTTTGATAAGTTAAAAAGATAAAAAAGTGCCTAAAATGAGCCTAAGGTGAAAACTTGGTAAATGGATTCCGAACGCCCAAAAATTTGAAGTACCAATAGGAACATGATTTGTAAGTGTACTGGTAAAATTTGGTAAGGTTTGGAAATCACTCGATAGGTTAATCCGAATAACAAAACAGTTTTGAACAGTTTACAAAATGGTCATTAAACATTGTATCGTCTAGTCAGATTGGTAAATGACCTCCGTTAGTAATGAAATTTTACAGGCTAATAATTAGTAAGTTTAATTTTAGTATGATAAACTGAATTTTGGCTAAGGACCCTTAATTTATAAAAGTTACAATCTAGTCCCTAAGGTTAAGAAAAGTTTAAAATTGACCCCAACTCCGATTAAGTTTAGTAACCGACAAGTGGATAAGTCTTAAGAATAATCAATATGGTACTTAGATTAGATTTTTGAACTCTGAAACCTTTTCTAAACCTTTGATTAGTCTTTCGATAACACCATCCGACCTAAATCTCTACTAGACCGGGAAGGGGGTGTTACAATTGTGGTATCAGAGCCTAGGTTTAATCAATTCTAGGACTAACCAGGCATCCGTTATGAGACTGTGTCTACATATGCCACCTAGGAGTTTATCTATATATGTTATCTATAACTTGTAACTTACACGATTTAAATTCTTTCTGTATGATTAGATTTGAAAATGTCTGCGCCTAACGATAGACGTGATGCAATAGAAACACGTCCAGGCCCTACGTATCATTTTATTAGTGAACCGTTGATTAAAAAGAGTATGCTCTAGAATCTGAACCAGTTACTTCTAAGTTTATTGTCTCTAACCCAGTAGGGGATATTGTGGTTATACGATTGATCTTTAAAGCTTGTCCTTGAGGATCCAAGTGATCCCATTTTTTGGCTAACTTGATGGCCCTACCTTTCCATGAATTCGATCTCATCTTAGGCCTTGATTGGTTAACTGAACATCAAGCCTGGGTGGACTGTTCTAAGAAGAAGTTATATCTCTGTGGACTCGGTAAGGAGAGTATAACCCTCATAAAATCCAAACCTGAGCCTAAGAAGACTCTCATGTATGCCGTGAGAGATCTAAAACTTGAAAATGTACTTGTTGTGAAGGAATTCTCCGGTCTCTACTACTTCATATAGAATGGCTCCAGTAGAGTTGAAAGAGTTAAAAGTTCAAATCCAAGACCTTTAAGATAAGGGATTCATCCGACCGAGTTCCTTACCCTGGGGAGCGCTGGTTTTGTTTGTAAAAAAAGGATGGATCGATGCGTCTATGCATTGACTATTGTCAATTGAATAAAGTGACGAATCAAGAACAAGTACCCACTTCCGTGAATCGATGACCTCTTTGATCAGTTGAAGGATGCTTCCAAGATAGATCTTCGGTCCAGATACTACCAAATGCTGGTAAAGGAGTCTGATGTTCCAAAGACTGTCTTTCGAACCAGATATGTCACTATGAATTTCTAGTGATGCCTTTTGGGCTCACGAATGCACCTGCAACTTTCATAGACCTGAGGAGTCGTGTATTTTGACCCTATCTCAATAAGTTTGTGGTTGTCTTTATTGACGACATTCTGATCTATTCTAAAGACTTTGCTTCTCTTGAAGAACATCTCCAGATTTGTGCTTCAGACCCTCCGGGAAAAACAACTCTACTCCAAGTTTAGTAAATGTGAATTTTGGCTGTCTGAAGTATCCTTTCTTGGCCACGTAATCTCTTATGAGGGAATTCAAGTGGACCCAAAGAAGATTCAAGCAATCCTTAATTGGACTCCTCCGAAGAGTGTGCGAGAAGTTCGTAGTTTTCTGGGCCTTGCAGGCTATTACCGTAGATTTGTTAAGGGATTCTCATTGCTTGCAGCACCCTTAACGAAGCTTCTCTGCAAGGATACCCCTTTTGTGTGGACTGCTGATCAGCAAAGGAGTTTCGACCAGCTCAAGCAAGTCCTTACGCATGCCCCTGTCTTGGTGCAACCTGAGTCTGGCAAAGATTTCACCGTGTATAGTGATGCATCCTACCTAGGATTAGGCTGTGTTCTGATACAAGAAGGCAAAGTCATAGCTTATGCCTCACGTCAACTCAAGCCTCACGAGCTAAATTACCTAACTCATAATCTAGAACTCACCGCAGTTGTGTTTGCTTTGAAGATTTGGCGGCATTATCTTTATGGTGAGAAGTGTTATCTATACACTGATCACAAAAGCTTGAAATATCTCCAAACTCATAAAGAGTTAAACCTTCATCAACGTCGATGGATGGAACTGTTGAAAGATTATGATTTAGTCATTGACTACCATCCCGGTAAAGCCAATGTGGTGGCTGACGCTTTTAGCTGGAAGCCCACTTCTTCTCCGAGATGCTTGAATGCTCACTTCCGACTCAGAAAGCATGGAAAATTGTTAGCTGAGCTGGGAGTTCACTCCACCATTGTATCTCGAATTAAGGCACTCCAAGAAACTGATCAGGAGTTACAACCCCTTATTGCTAAGGTCAAGGATAGCTCAGATACTGATTTTGCTTTGAATTCAGAAGGGTTACTGTGTTTCCACAACCACATTTGTGTTCCCGATGATGATTATCTTCGGAACCAAATCCTAAGTGAAGCTGATTCTAGCCCTTTCTCTGTTCACCCTGGAGCTATCAAAATGTACAAAGATCTGAAGGAGATCTATTGGTGGTCCGGTATGAAGAATGAAATATCAGGCTACGTAGCTAGGTGTTTAACCTGCCAACGGGTCAAAGCTGAGCACAAGGTACCTATGGGTCTTCTGCAGCCCATTGAACTTCCGTAGTGGAAATGGGAGCGTATCACGATGGACTTTGTAAGTGGTATACCTTTGACTCCAAAGAAAAATGATGCCATTTTGGTCATTGTGGATTGATTCACCAAGTCTGCTCACTACCTTCCAGTAAGAATAGATTTCAGCTTGCCTAAGCTCGTAGAGTTGTACATCCGTGAAGTAATTCATTTACACAGAATTCCAGTATCTATCATCTCCAATTGTGACCCACGATTTACGTCTTGGTTTTAGAGGACCTTACATGAGGCCTTGGGAATGCGAGTGCATCTTAGCACTGCTTTCCATCCTCAAACTGATGGCCAATCTAAAAGAGTTATTCAGATTATGGAAGATATGCTCCGAGCCTGTGTCATCAACTTCGGGAATACGTGGGAGAAATCCTTACCTTTGGTTGAGTTTGCTTACAACAATAGTTACCAGGCTTCAATTCAAATGGCTTCGTATGAAGCTCTCTATGAAAGGAGGTGTAGAACTTCTCTTTGTTGGACTGAACTCGGTGAAGGGAAGATGCTAGGTCCTGACTTACCTCGAGAAATTGAAGAAAGGAATACCATTATTCGTGAACGGCTTAGGGCTGCCTTCTACTGACACAAGTCCTGTGCCGATTTGGGTAGGAGAGATATTCAGAATGAGGTTGGTGAAAAGGCCTTCCTCAAGGTATCTCCATGGAAGAAGATTCTTCGTTTCGGAAAGAAAGGAAAGCTAAGTCCTCGCTTCATTGGTCCATTCGAGGTGATTGAGGATATTAGAACAGTTGCCTACCGATTAGCTCTCCCCGAAGAGTTAAGTCGGATTCACAACGTCTTCCAAGAGGCTTCGTAACAAGACTGTGCCCTTAGTGAAAGTTTTGTGGCGAAGTCATTCCGTTGAAGAGGCAATATGGGAACCCGAGGAGACTATGCAGAAACATTATCTTCATCTGTTCGCCTGAAATGAAAATTAGAGGACGAATTTTCTTAAGGGGAGAGTTGTCACACCCCGAAAACTGGTCTAGTCGGGGTTAAGTTTCAGTGATCGAATATTTTGTACCGGTTAAATAATTTGCTCGATCTTGTACCTAATTTGGAGCAATAAAGGTTATTTGGGCTAATCATATCAGTTTATTATTATTATTATTAGTAAAAAAACATTAGCCGTGGGACCCACGGCCAATTCCATCAAATTGAAGGAATTCTACCGTGAACTCCCACATGTGGGAATAAATGGCGCAAGATGGCAAGCAAAGGTGGCAATGAAATTTGGCCTTTACCACGTGGCCATGGGTGGCAAAATTAAGCCCCTAAAATGTGCCACATCTCCAAGAAACGTGGAGCATGGGGAAAGCAAATGGTGGCTGGCACAATTGGATATAAAAGGGGGGACGGTGTGCACAAGAAAGACAAAACAAAGGTGTGAAATAAATACGATTCAGTGTTAGGGTTGGTAAGCTCAAATTTTTGGTTTAATAAATTCGAGTCTTTGTTATCGGTTGGGTAAGCTCAAATCCTTGATTAATATTTTCATATTAATTCGATTTCATTTTTTTGATTCTAACCAATTCCTATTAATTAACCTAGTTCAAGAGGTTGATAAGGAACAACCTTTGTCTCTCCAAAAACCAAAGATAAAGACGTTGTATCCGATAGTCTTAAAAGCGTCGAGTTGTCGAGGTGAGTGTAGTTGTGTCAAGGGATAGGCTCGGTGCCATCCCGTTGCATTATTTTAGGATTATGTTTGTATTTGTTTAAGGGCTCCCGTAGAGCAATTAAGTCAAATTTGATTGGTAAATCCGGTAAGTACCTGCATTGCTTTGATATGTACAAATATGACTATGATATGCTATACGTATGTGATATATGAAATTAATATGAACTATGACATGGTATGGAGATAAGGCTCATTTTGATATTTGATATGATATGACTTAAAAAAATATGGACTATGTGAATTTGTGTAATTATGGACATTGGATACAATTGGCATGCCATAGGATTATTGAGCTTAGTTAAGTAAGGGAGGACTACGGTCCAGGGCTACGGCCTATATGTGCGGGGAATAAGGATGAACTGTGTAAGGGATATATCTCCAGAGCTACGACTCAAGGGATACGGCCCATTATCCGTTATATGTGTTGGTGTATAGGGGAATCCATGTATCCAATGGTACCTAATGTGATATGTGCCTATGAATGGTTCTATGACAATATGATTATGATATCACTATGTGGCATGTAATATGTGAATATGTAAGCATGAGAATATATGTGTAATAAGCATGAATTGTGCATAGCTTATTATGCCTACTTCTATATTCGATTATCATGCATTTCATTGTAAATGTTATAACTACCTCACTAGGCTATGTAAGCCTAACATGTGTGTCTCATGTATTTTGAGGACCTTGAGCTATTCCAAGCCTCGATCGTGTTGTTGCAGTTGCAAGTCACGTCTCTACCATACATGTATGTTATCTTGTGCTAAACTCCTAGTAAAGTGGCATATGGTCCAGCTTGTTTTGTATAAGCCTTTCTATGATTGTATGATGACTTGATAATATGGCTTTGTCGTACGCTTAGGATGACTAGATTTGGATAAGTTAAAATGATAAAAAAAGTGCCTAAGGTGAAAACTTGGTAAATGGATTCCGAACGCCCCAAAATTTGAAGTGCCAATAGGAACATGATTTGTAAGTGTACTAGTAAAATTCGGTAAGGTTTGGAAATCACCCGATAGGTTAATCCGAATAACAATATAGTTTTGAGCAGTTTACAAAATGGTCACTAAACATTGTATCGTCTAGTCAGATAGGTAAATGACCTCCGTTAGTAATGAAATTTCACAGGCTAATAATTAGTAAGTTTAATTTTAGTATGATAACCTAAATTTTGTCTAAGGACCCTTAATTTGTAAAATTTACAATCTAGTCCATAAGGTTAAGAAAAGTTTAGAATTGACCCCAACTCCGATTAAGTTTAGTAATCGACAAGTGGATAAGTCTTAAGAATAATCAATATACTACTTAGATTAGATTTTTGAACTCTTAAGCCTTTTTCCGAATCTTTGATTAGTATTCTGATAACACTATCCGACCCAGAACGCTACTAGACCGGGAAGGGGTTGTTACATGGTCACTTGGCGATAGTAGGAGGGATTGACCAGTACCATGAGTACCATTTATTGGTGACAATTTGGTTGGGGATTCATGTACCTAGACTGTTACTTGAGTCACAAGGCTAAATAAATAAGAAACCAAGATCTTATAACCTTGAATAATAAAGAAGCATGTTAACTTGTTTAACAAGTAAATTGTTGTTATGAAGCTTGATATATACTATAATAAGGATATGTTTATATGGAGACATTCATGCTTGATTATAGTGTTGAAATGTTTGATATAAAATTTAGTTGAATTATATGTTTATGAGCAAGACATTTCGAATGGGGTATGCAAATAAAGTGTTCAAATGTATAGCTGTTCTTGATAGCTTATGATTGAGTGATATATCACGTTGTGAACCTTACTTTGTTCAAGCTTATATTTCATGATTTCGTGTTTCTTGTAGTGAAAGATTACTTAATTGCTTTGCTACTTTAAATTTCATTAAGCTACCTCACTAAGTTATTTCTACTTACAAATTCTTTCTCTACATCTCAGGATAAAACTTACAAGCCTTACTTCCCGGAGAGCCTAATCGAATCACAAGTCCTTCACAAGAGTATGTATTGTTATTTTGTATAAACTCCTAGGATGGTGGCACTATAAATTATGTATATGTTGGATTAAAATCCATAATTGTGGGCACATATGTAAAATGTATGATTCTATTATAAAGTATGACACAAAATTAAGTGACCAAATTATGTTAGGCGTGTCATGGGTATTAAAGTGTCATGGAAATAAAAGTGTAGATACCATAAGATGTATTTATAATTCAATGAGGGGAAGAATTATAAATACTTAATAGTTGATTTGATAATCACCTATATAAAGAGGTTGCGATCCCCAAGAAATAGGTTAACTTGGATTACTTTTTCCCTGTCAAAGAATTTTATGTCAAGAGATAACCTATCTTATTGGAAGATCACAACCACCTTTTAGGCGATCTTCATCAAAGGATTCAAGGTTTTCATCTATCGATTAATTCAGGTACGCTTTCGCATTCAGTTTATTGTTCTTGATGATTTGACATGATAGATCCTAGGTTTATGTTTCATATTAATTTATAATTTGGTTCTTACAGTATATGCATATAGTTATCATCATTTTGGCACGTAAATATTAAGATTAATCTATGTTTGTAACACCTAATCTTATGCTTCGAATGGTTGGTGGTCTCGAACATGTGTGGTAGAGAATTCATAATCTTTGGTTGATGGTTGATGGTTGCTTGAGATTGATAACTAGATTATGAATCAACGTTTTTGTTCGAATGATAATTTGCATTCTTAACATGTAAGTCATACATCAAGTTGGATTGTTGACCAAGAATTGTTTGATAATCTTTGGAGGTCTATTTGAATATGTCATGGCTTAGTCTAAGTCTAAATGATTAAACTTGACCATGTTGTATTAAACATTACAATGAAAGTGAATTCTGTTAGTAAGTCACTCCTTAGGGTTTATAACCTTTATAATAGTTTAAATTGAATGGATTTGAGATAATAGATAATTTAGGAAACATTTTCATTTGATTAAATGCTTGTTCGAATGGGTGCTTAAGTCTCAAGTTAAATTCTATCTTGTTCAAATAATAGGTCGCAAATCTAGAAAGTCTTAATTCGATTGATTAAAATGTTGTTGAGTGCTAAGTCCTTCTTCTAAGATTTGATTTCGAATGAAGTCTTGAATCCTAAATAAGCATATGTTGTTTTGTTCGAATACTAACTTGAGTTTCAAGTTAGTTGATTGTTTGTTTTCAACATCTTAACTTGGTTTACTTCTAAACTAGGTATAGGATGTTTCAGCAACGGTCGAATATTGAATGTAAAAGATTTGGAAAATCTAAACAGCCTGTATCGGTATGCATAAATGCGTATCGATACTCAAAGTAAAATTTGTTCCCAGGTTGAATGGCGTACCGATACGACTATATGCGTATGGTACCCAATAGCCATTTAGTATAAAACGTTTTCCATTAGCTAAAACCCATATCGATATGGTCAAGGGTGTATCGATACGCCTAGACCAAATTTGGCTATTTGAGTACAAAAACACTTAGAAAATATTTGGGGTTTTAGTTTTTGACTTAGAAACAATTTGAAGTTAGAATCATTGTCATTTCGTGAGACTTTTTGAGTACTTAAAAATTTATCTAATTTTACAAATTGGTCCTAGAAATTTCTTGTTATATCAAAATCAAATATTAGTTTTACATTCTCCCCCTTTTTTGATATAACAAAACCAAAGTAAAATTTTAAGTC
The DNA here is from genome assembly GCA_019671005.1 of Hibiscus mutabilis. Taxonomy (NCBI): domain Eukaryota; kingdom Viridiplantae; phylum Streptophyta; class Magnoliopsida; order Malvales; family Malvaceae; genus Hibiscus; species Hibiscus mutabilis. The sequence goes on along the minus strand of CM033715.1, from coordinate 43,804,277 downwards.
TTTTGAAAAAATGCTCCCTCTTTCTTTAAGGCTAAAAGATAGTTTTATTTGAAAACTTATTGAAAATTTAATCTCAATTCTTCTCCCCCTTTTTGTTATTTGCTTTGGATTATGTCTTTAAGTTTTTATGTTGGATATTGTAAAAATTTTGGACAAGGTATACTAACTCGACAAAAATAATTTGGGCTAGGTTTGGACGTATACCCTCACGAAAATAGTGGAGCCAAAAATCGTCAACTTGACAAACCGAGGACCATTTACCATCGGATGACTGAAACCACCAAGTGATGAGAAAGTGAAGGAAACACTCATAGGCATCAAAAAAAATTACTGAGCCACTATGGAATCGAGGAAAAGCATTTTCATCATCTAACTTGTATCATCCATCCCCGAAAGTTTGGCTATAATTTTAGAATCAAGACGGAAAGTTTTTCCCGTAAGATAAGACTCGAGTGCTATAACCTTGCTTTTCTCTTGATTGTAAACATACTGACATTTGAGTAAAAGATAAGGACAATATTTTTATAAAGAATGTCAGGTATACTTAAAAAAGGCATGATCTTTCATTCCCTTAGTAAATCAAGATAACGAAAAATGAAATTCATCAGAAGTCAAAAAGGGTATGGAAACAACACGTTCACAACGAATTTTGAAGTTTTGAAAATGTTTAAAACGATCCAAAACATTTAGCTTTTGGTTAAGATTTGGTCTTGTACAATTGTTTTTGGGATTGGGTTCGGTAGGATTAAGATTGGAAGAGCTAGATGCGGTCTCCTTTCTTGCTCTTTTCTTAGGACCCATAGTAAAAACCTGAAAAACAATTTCAAACCACAAAAACAATGTATGCATAAACATCACATTCAATCCAATAAATCAATCCAATGATCAAGGTATTGAGAAAAAAAATATATGTTGTATAGTTTAAAAATCATATACAAGTATATGAAAAAATTTGGTGAAAAAGAAATTGAAAAACAATAAAGAAAAATATACAAGTATGATTTTATATGCAAACCAAAAATTTTCAATTTTGAATTTTTTTTGTAAAATCTTTGAAAACAATGTTATATACATACTAAATATATATTCTAAGTATAACAATATACAAGTATGAAAGAAATCAAAATTTTAAAGAAAAAAAGTTTATACCTTGAATGTGGATTATGGATGAATGAAGAGATGATTGTGCACAATGCTTGATGAGATTGCTTGGGTTTGATGTTGAACACAAAAGCCCAAAAATATTTTTAATGATTTGTGAGAAAAAAAGGATTTGAAGGGTTTAAATAGGTGAAAACCGTCTGGGGTTTTCGATAAAAAGAGTTAAGGTTTGATTTAAATTAGAAAAAGCCTTTTAATGACTCATTTAAAGCCCAAAGGCCACACGTACTGAAACTGTGTACCGGCACGAGTTTTAATCATACCAATCCCTGATCTGTACCAATACAGGTTCACCTGTACCAAAAAGCTACCCCTGATACCCGTATAGATACCCCTTGACCAAAAATGACATTTTTTGCTGCAAGGGACCCAAAAATTTGAACTTAATTGAATCGATATGCATGTATATGATATGAGATCATCATAATGGGCAAAAACATATGCAAACTCCCCCTAGCAACAAGAAAAGATGCATATAGAAGCAAAATCACACAAGCATGGGAATCAACCAAATTCAAGCTAGTTTTAAACACCAAAACTGCTCTTTGTCCAAAGGTTTGGTGAATATATCCACTAATTGGTTCAAGATGTCTACATATTCTAGAACTACATCATTTTCAAGACATGATCTCTAATGAAATGATGTTTTATCTCTATGTGCTTGGTTCTAGAGTGTTGGATGGGATTCTTTGTAACACCCCCTACCCGGGCTAGTAGTAACCTGGTTCAGGAGTGTTACTTAACAAGCAAGCAAGGACATGGCAAGCAATACAAACAATACAAGAACAATCAAGCAACTTAACATTCATTACTTATCATGCAAGCAACTCATACTTAGACTTCAAATCACCAAAGGCATTCGAACAAGGCCAAGGCAACCAATCATACATTACTTACTTATCAAACAAGTAGGCTCACATTTGATTTAATCTTTCAATCTAACCAATCGAATAGGTCATTAACTTAATTCATTTCATGCTTACATTACAAGATACTACATTATCAACACACTTTGCTTCATTTTATTCTCTATCATTCAAATTGCCCTAAGATAAACAACCTAATTCCATTTCATTTCTTTGTTTCTTAGACTTATACATGTACATCTTATCCCTAAATTACTAACATGTTTCTTGAGCATTCTAATTGCATGTAACTAGCTTCCAATCAAGTCATTCCTTATACTAACCATTTGGCTATCACCATCCAAACACACAACAATACTTTCATCATGGTAATCCAATACAAGATATGAAACATTAGAATGGTATCGAGGTAAAATAGATCAAACATTAGATCATTCAACTTAAATCCAAATATGTGCAACCAATACCATTCATTACATGATACTTAAGTTCCTTACGTACTTGTTACTAAGTTCATAACATAGGTAGGCCTATCAAAATCAATACATACAAGTTTCAAAATGCATGATCAAGCTATCTATATACATCTAGTGCCACCATTCTAGGAGATATACAAAACAAGTATGGAATCATACTTTAACTATGCTTCTGTGACTTGCTTCTAGCTCAAGCAATCAAGCTTCAAGATCAAGCAACGATTGAATCCTTTAACCTGTAATTGGGAAGAATGAAACAAGAGTGATCAGTACAAGAATGTACTTAGTGAGGTAGTAACTAGTCTAACCATTTGTTATTTCAAGTTTTATGTGTCATTAAAGTCAAGTATAGACTTAGCTAAGGCTTTCAAGCATTAGAGTAAATCTTAGCTAGGCTTTCAAGCATTAGAGTGATCTTAGCTAGGCATTAAAGCATCAAGATATCCTATCTAAGGATATCAAGCGTTCGGCCAACAAGGTACAAGCAACAAGAATTCTTACTTCATGAATCAAGCAAATATGCTTGCAAAACAAGAAATCAAAGAGTCATGCGTTCAAGTCAAGTAACATAAAATTTCATGGCATTCAAGACAAGTATCATGTGTTATTGGATTGTTATTAAAATTGTTATTCATTAAACAACCCCCTTGGTACTTAGTTTGTATAGGTAATCGAGTCTCCAACCAACTGTCGCCACAAGATGCACCGTAGTGCTGGTCAACCCTTCTACTGTCTCCAAAGACCACATTTATACCCTCCGTCTGTCACCAAATAGGGGCCTTAGCCCTGGACCGTAGTCAACCCTTACACAATGAGCTCTAGACTCTAAGGTACGCCCTTCTACCTAGTCCAACTAGCTACCAAGGTTGTTCGATTTACCATTTATTCATGTGTTTGAAGAACAATATCATATCAAGCAAGTTCATTTCATGTTAGGCCCTTAGGCCATTGAGCCATAGCTCACATTTCAAGTAGTTTCATGTTTCATTTCATCAAGATGAGAATATGTCTCAAGCAAGTCTTTAACATTCAATCACATTGCATCATATCACATATAAGCATCCATGTTATCACATAATCATACATAAGCATTTCATGTATACAAGGCTAGGATCAAGTTTCATGTATTACTTCAGTCATCCTTCCCTTATTACATCAAGTTCATGATTAGATTCATTTAACATTTCAAGAATGTAACAAGAATGCATTGGTTAGGACCTAGTCCTAACCCTAAAGGTAACTACACTCACAATACTCCAAGCTAGCTAGTCTTGGATCCACACTCATTTTTTCTTGGCTTTAGGATGATCTACTCTATCCTCTTCCACCAAGTTTACTCCTGGTTCTATCACATTACACAACAAATACATGTCAAAACAAGATCACATGATCATCATATCAAGGCAATGTCATAAGCATATAACATTCACAAATTTGGCAGCATACTCATATACATTTTCCTTTTCACTTAACTACACTTTTCTACATTCTAGTTCATGTAAAATAAGGCATAATCAAAGGCCTAAAACTGTTTACAAGACAATTTACAAAATGCCACAAAACAGTGTGCATTTGCCTATGCAGCTGCTGCCAGGCAGCTTGCACTCTAGTCAGTAAATCATGCATATCTTTTATTCCGTATGTCAGAATTTCAATTGGTTTACATTGTTGTAAAGCTAAAAAAAAATTTCTTGATGAATATATAAGGCTTGCATTTTAGTTCTTCTCCAATTAATACAGTTTTTAACTTAAAGACATGGTAACTTGCTTTACTGGACAGTTTGCACTGTCCCTAGTGTTTCTTCTCTACATTTCAGTATACAATGTAGAGTTCAGTTCTGTTTTCTCCTAGTGCATTTAGACATACTAAGGTGTTTTCCATAAAAATGTCAGCCTTAAATCATTATACACAATTTATAGTGATTTTTCAAAGTTACTTCCCAGAATAGAGCATTCTGGGCAGATTACACTAGGTTGGATTTCTAGCTTCTTAACTCATTTTAGCAAGGTCCTAACATGGAAATTCGATTCATGTTCATGTTCATACTTGTCTAGGTCATTATAATTCACCTAGAAATGTTCTTAAAATAGGTCATAATCATGTCGAACCTAGTTTAATCTATTTGATCACATTTGCACATCCAATTCATCAACTAGGCAGTCCATTACCTAATTTAACTAGTTCAATTAGGTGTAGTCATTTTCCAGCAAGTTAACTATTCAATTAAATCTTCATTTTACTTAGCAACATGATCAAAACATGGCCCTATGTTCATTTGACATGTTTACACAATTTCTCCATCAAAACAGTCCCTAATCATGATTGTTTTCAACTATGTTCATATTTCTCAAATTTCCAGCAACTATACATATATCCTATATCAACTTGGTTACTAGAAATCAAGATTTCAAGTTTACATTGGAGCTAGAATGTCCCTAACATGTATAACATTCATCCACCTTCTTCAAGACAACAAGAACATCATCAATTCAAAGTTCAACAATCTATAACAAGTTAGAATCATGTATTATACCTTCTCCAAGCTAAATTTGATCAATGGATGAATCAAGAAGCTTGAATTGAAGGTGTTTGCATGCAAAATTTCTCTCCCCTTTCTCTTTCTAGTTTCAGCCAAGGTAGATGAAAATCGGGTGGAAGATGACAATATTTTTGGTTATTTTTCCTCCCTAGCATGAGTCATCATCAAAATTGGCACATGTTCTCCTCCAATGAGGACATGTGTCAAGGCCTTGATCTAATTTCTATTTTACATGCAATCTATAGAATTTTGCATGTTCACATTTCCATCCTCTCATTTATGCCTCCTAGTTTTAATTTCAATTCAATTTGGTTCAATTTCACTTATTAGATTTTAAGGATGGCCAATGTTCATTCTTCTTTAAAATTGATCAACTTATGAATTAAATTAGCCTATTTTTAGATAGTGGTAACATTACTAGGCCAATTTTAGGGTGTTACAATTCTCCTCCCCTTAAAATAAATTCGTCCTTGAATTTACCTGAATCAAATAGGTGAGGATATTGCTGCTTCATGACCTCTTCAGATTCCTATGTGGCCTCTTCAACCTTGTGATTTCTCCACAAGACTTTGACAAGAGGAACATTCTTGTTTCGATGTCTTCTGACTTCTTTGTCAAGCATCTGAATAGGTTCTTCTTCATAAGATAGATCAGGATTCAATTCCACCTCTTCGGGTTCAAGAACATGAGATGGATCAGACCTATATCTTCGGAGCATGGAAACATGGAATACATTGTAGATCTTATCAAATTCATTAGGAAGTGCCAATTGATAAGCCACTGGACCAATCCTTTCAATGATTTCAAATGGTCTGATAAACCGAGGGCTGAGCTTTCCATTTTTTCCAAATCTAAAGACTTTCTTCCAATGAGATACTTTGAGGAAGACCTTGTCTCCTACATTGTATTGGATGTCTCTCATTTTCAAGTCAGCATAAGCTTTTTGCCTATCGAAAGCTGCCTTTAATCGATCGTGAATGATCTTCGCTTATTCTTCGGTTTCTCTGAGCAATTGAGGTCCTAAAACCTTGCTTTCTCCTAATTCAGACCAGCACAAGGGAGTTCTACATCTTCTTCCGTGTAGAACTTCGAAAGGAGCCATCTGAATAGTTGTTTGATAGCTATTGTTGTAAGCAAACTCTACTAGGGGTAGAGATTTCTCCCAGTTCTTTCTGAAGTCTATAACACAAGCACGTAGCATATCTTCGAGTACTTGAATAATTCTTTCAGATTGTCCATCTGATTGTGGATGGAAGGTTGTACTAAGATGCACTTTAGCTCCTAGAGCCTTCTGTAAGGAATTCTAAAACCGAGAAGAAAATCTGGGATCACGATCAGAGATTATAGCTGTAGGTACACCGTGCAATCGAATCACTTCATGGATGTATAGCTCGGCTAAGGTTTCCAAGCTCATGTTCATTCGAACAGGGATGAAGTGAGTAGACTTTGTGAATATATCAACAATCACCCATACAACATCATTCTTTCTTGGAGTGGAAGGAAGACCAGTAACGAAATATATTGTAATTCGATCCCATTTCCACTAAGGGAATTCGATAGATTGAAGCAATCCAGTAGGGACTTGATGCTCGACTTTAACTCTTTGACAAGTTAGGCACTTTGATACGAAGTCTGTGATAGCCAATTTCATACTCGGCCACCAGTATAGTGGCTTTAGATCCTTGTACATCTTAACCGATCCCGACTGAATCGAGAAAGAGCTTTGGTGAGCTTCTTGTAACATTTCCTGTCTTAGTTCCTCATTGTTAGAAACACATACTATATCCTTGAAATAGAGGAGTCCAATCGACTTGAGGGAGAAGTCAGAATTAGACTCAGAGTCTAGCTTGGATATGATCTTCTGAAGATCTGAATCAATTTGCTGGAGTTCTTTAATTCTCGAGATCAAGCTAGATTGAACTTAAAGTTCAAACAAGAATTTTCTTCCTTTGGATAAATAGAAATGAGCATTGATAGCCAAGGAAGCTACAAATGAAAGAACAAGATCATTAAGGTAGAATTTTTGAGTAGTTACTTGCAAGAAAAGTAAGGTATTCAAATGGCTTACTTGTGATCCAAGTAAGTTCAATTTTGAATGAAAATATTCTAGAATTTAGATTTAGAGGTTTACCCGATTATGGTTTGCGACTACGGGCATCAACAACCACATTTGCTTTCCCCAGATGGTAGTCGATAACCAAATCGTAGTCTTTAAGCAATTCTAGCCATCTTCTTTGTCTCAGATTCAAACCTTTTTGAGTCAAAAGATATTTGAGACTCTTGTGGTCTGTGAATATGTTACATTTCTCCCCGTACAGGTAATGTCTCTATATTTTGAGAGCAAACACGATAGCTGCCAATTCTAGATCGTGTGTTGGATAGTTTGATCGTGTGGTTTCAGTTGCCTTGAAGCGTAAGCTACCACTTTTCCATCTTGCAGACAGTGAATTCTTTGTCTGATTCTGGTTGGATAAGAACCGGTGCACGAGTCAGGGCTTGTTTAAGTTGATCGAAGCTTCGTTTTTGGTTCTCTGACCAAACAAAGGGCATATCTTTGCGAGTTAAATTAGTCAAGCTTACGACAATGGATGAGAATCCCTTGACAAAACGCCTATAATATCCGGCTAAACCGATAAAGCTTCTAACCTCACCAACATTCTTTGGAGGTCTCCAATCTATGATGGATCGAATTTTGCTCGGGTCTACTTTAATTCCTTCTGCCGAGATGACATGGCCAAGGAACGAGACTTCTGATAACCAGAATTCACATTTAGAGAACTTTGCAAACAATTGACGTTCTTAGAGAGTCTGTAATACAATTTGAAGGTGTTCAAAGTGTTCTTCTTTATTCCGAGAATACACTAAGATGTCATCGATGAAGACGACCACAAACTTGTCAAGATAGGGCTTGAATACACAGTTCATGAGGTCCATGAAAGTAGTTGGAGCATTCGTTAACCTGAATGGCATTACAATGAATTCAAAGTGTCCATATTGAGTACGAAAGGCTGTCTTGGGCACATCTTCTTCTTTTACCCTCATTTGATAGTATCCCGATCGAAGATCGATCTTTGAGAACACCGAAGCATACTTGAGTTGATCAAAGAGATCTTCTATCCTTGGGAGAGGATACCGATTCTTGATAGTAAGCTTGTTCAATTATCTGTAATCGATACAGAGTCTCATAGTCCCGTCTTTCTTCTTCACAAACAAGACTGGAGCACCCCAAGGAGATAAGCTAGGCTGAATAAAGCCTTTGTCTTGTAGCTCTTGAAGTTGCTTCTTGAGTTCTTTCAATTCAACAAGTGTCATTCGATAGGGTGTAATGGACACCGGAGTTGTTATAGGTTAAACTTAAATCCCGAACTCTACTTCTTTGGTTGGAGGGAGACCATGGAGTTCCGCGGGAAAAACATCAATGAATTCAGACACAATTGGCATCCTAGGTAAGCCGAATTCAAATTCATTTTACATAGTCATGGCAGCAAAGATTGAGGTCGATTTTCTATCAATTAGGAGGATTGATTCTTTTCCTAAACCCTGGAGATACAGTCTCCTATTTTGGCAATCTATCCAGGCTTCATGTTTGCTTAGCTAATCTAGTCCTAACACTAGATCGAACTCACAAGAAGGCAAGATATAAAGGTCTATGGGAAAAGGTACATTTTAAATGCTTATAGGACATTGCTTTCAAAAGAAGTTAATAAGCATATTTCCTCCTATAGGGTTTGAAACTACAAGGCTAGTTTTAACAAGTTTGGGTTTTAAGTTTAACTTGGCAATCAAGGAAGAACATATAAAAGAGTGGGTAGATCCCGAATCAATCAAAGAATATGCAAGACTTGAATTTAATTCAACAGTACCTGCGATAACATTGGGTGCTTCTTCTTCTTCTTTCCCACAAATGTGGTAGATTCGAGTAGGGGCTCGGGATTCTTGATGTGTAGGTGCCGAATGTTGGCCTCTACTTTTGCTTTGATTCCCGAATTGAGCTTGTTTCTGGCCCTTGTTTCGGTTAGACTGGGCCGAATTAGCATTCACAAGAGCTCGAGTTGGAACCTTTTTAGGATTCTGAGGACAATCCCAAATATAATGATCGGAGGCTCCACATAAGAAACACAAGTTTTGTTGAGTTCTGCATTGCCTAGTGTGGTGCTTCTGACAGAACTTGCAATTAGGATATTGAGTAGATTTGCCAGAATTCCCCGTACTATCAACAGAGATGATCGAGGCTGAAGATTTGATTACCGTTTGAGGTTTCGGTATGTAATTGCTCTTCTAAATAGGAGTGTAATTAGAAGAGTGATCTTTAGAGTGTTTAGCTTTCTTTGACTGCCAATGAGGCTTGTTGTCATTTCTGGATCGTTTGTCCTTCCAGGAGTTACCACTCTTACGTTTCTCAGAGGCCTTCATCTTTGCCTAGGTTGCAATAACCCGGTTCACTAAATTCTGGAAGTCAGTGATACCCAGGGCAGTGAAAATAGGACTTAGTTCATCATTCAATCCATCGATGAACATCTGACATTTATCAGCTTTAGTTTTGATGTATTCTGACCCGTACTTGCAATACTTGCAGAAGTCACTCATGTATTGTTCAATGGGTTGGCCACCTTGCTTGAGATACAAGAAACGTTTTCGGTGCTCGGTCAAGTACTGGTCACTGATGTATTTCTTCCTGAACTCCTCAAGGAAAAAATTTCCAAGTTACGGCTTCAGCATGAGCAGTCAATGTAGTAGTTTCCCACCAACTTAGAGCTTCATCTGCCAACAGGGCTATGGCACATTCGAGTTTGTGTTCATCGGGACAAGGTAATTGCTTAGTCAAGATTCGAGTAGTGGCCTCTAACCAGTACTCAGCTACTTCGGGATTAGCTTCATCAGTGCCAGTGAAAGTATAAGCCCGGTGTTGAGCCAGCTTGTCAATCGGGGCTCGGTTTGGCACATCAACATGAGGAGCAATAGGATGATCTTATTTTAAAGCAGATACTAAATGATTGAACATCTCCTTCATACTTAGGAGATATTCTTGCAGCAAAGGATTGATAGCACGAGCTTCTTATTGAGCAGCAGCTTGAGCTCGGGTTTGAGCTTGTTGTTGAGGAGGATTCTGTTACATCCTCATACTGTCTCCTTCATTCGAGGAGCCTTCAGGACTTTCATTATCCTGACTAAGTCTTTTTTCAGACATTTTACGTTCAAATAGAACAATTAGGGGTTCGATTTAATAAGCAAGACACAAGCTATTCAATACAAGTCTTCTATATGGCACAAGTATCCTATATGATGCATGATAGCCCGGTTTAGTCCTAGAATTGACTAAACCTAGCTCTGATACCAATTAAAATGTAACACCCCCTACCCGGGCTAATAGTAACCCGGTTCAAAAGCGTTACTTAACAAGCAAGCAAGGACATGGCAAGCAATACAAACAATACGAGAACAATCAAGCAACTTAACATTCATTACTTATCATGCAAGCAACTCATACTTATACTTCAAATCACCAAAGGCATTCGAACAAGGCCAAGGCAGCCAATCACACATTACTTACTTATCAAACAAGTAGGCTCACATTTGATTTAATCTTTCAATCTAACCAATCGAATAGGTCATTAACTTAATTCATTTCATGCTTACATTACAAGATACTACATTATCAACACACTTTGCTTCATTTTATTTCCCTATCATTCAAATTGCCCTAAGATAAACAACCTAATTCCATTTCATTTCTTTGTTTCTTAGACTTATACATGTACATCTTATCCCTAAATTACTAACATGTTTCTTGAGCATTCTAATTTCATGTAACTCTAGCTTTCAATCAAGACATTCCTTATACCTAACCATTCGGCCATCACCATCCAAACACACAACAATAGTTTCATCATGGTAATCCCATACAAGATATGAAACATTCGAATGGTATCAAGGTAAACTAGATCAAACATTAGATCATTAAACTTAAATACAAATATGTGCAACCAATACCATTCATTACATGATACTTAAGTTCCTTACATACTTGTTACTAAGTTCATAACATAGGTAGGCCCATCAAACTCAATACATACAAGTTTCAAAATGCATGATCAAGCTATCTATATACATCTAGTGCCACCATTCTAGGAGATATACAAAACAAGAATGGAATCATACTTTAACTATGTTTGTGTGACTTGCTTCTAGCTCAAGCAATCAAGCTTCAAGATCAAGCAACGATTGAATCCTTTAACCTGTAATTGGGAAGAATGAAACAAGAGTGATAAGTACAAGAATGTACTTAGTGAGGTAGTAACTAGTCTAACCATTTGTTATTTCAAGTTTTATGTGTCATTAAAGTCAAGTATAGACCCAACTAAGGCTTTCAAGCATTATAGTAAATCATAGCTAGGCTTTCAAGCATTAGAGTGATCTTAGCTAGGCTTTCAAGCATCAAGATATCCTATCTAAGGATATCAAGCATTCGACCAACAAGGTACAAGCAACAAGAATTCATACTTCATGAATCAAGCACACATGCTTGCAAAACAAGAAATCAAGGAGTCATGCTTTCAAGTCAAGTAGCATACAATTTCATGGCATTCAAGACAAGTATCATGTGTTATTGGATTGTTATTACAATTTTTATTCATTAAACAACCCTCTTGGTACTTAGTTTGTATAGGTAATCGAGTCTCCAACCAACTGTCGCCACAAGATGCACCGTAGTGCTGGTTAACCCTCCTACTGTCGCCAAAGACCACATACATACCCTTCGTCTGTCACCAAATATGGGCCTTAGCCCTGGACCGTAGTCCACCCTTACATAATGAGCTCTAGACTCTAAGGCATGCCCTTCTACCTAGTCCAACTAGCTACCAAGGTTGTTCGATTTACCATTTATTCATGTGTTTCAAGATCATATCAAGCAAGTTCATTTCATGTTAGGCCCTTAGGCCATTGAGCCATAGCTCACATTTCAAGTAGTTTCATGTTTTATTTCATCAATATGAGAATATGTCTCAAGCAAGTCTTTAACATTCAATCACATTGCATCATAGCACATACAAGCATCCATGTTATCACATAATCATACTTAAGCATTTCATGTATACAAGGCTAGGATCAAGTTTCATGTATTACTTCAGTCATCCTTCCCTTATTACATCAAGTTCATGATTAGATTCATTTAACATTTCAGGAATGTAACAAGAATGCATTGGTTAGGACCTAGCCCTAACCCTAAAGGTAACTACACTCATAATACTCCAAGCTAGCTAGTCTTGGATCCACACTCCTTTGTTCTTGGCTTTAGGATGATCCACTCTATCCTCTTCCACCAAGTTTACTCCTGGTTCTATCACATTACACAACAAATACATGTCAAAACAAGATCACATGATCATCATATCAAGGCAATGTCATAAGCATATAACATTCACAAATTTGGCAGCATACTCATATACATTTTCCTTTTCACTTAACTACACTTTTCTACATTCTAGTTCATGTAAAACAAGGCATAATCGAAGGCCTAAAACTGTTTACAAGACAGTTTACAAAATGCCACAAAACAATGTGCATTTGCCTATGCAGCTGCTGGCAGGCAGCTTGTACTCTAGTTAGTAAATCATGCATATCTTCCATTCCGCACGTCGGAATTTCAATTGGTTTACACCTTTGGAAAGACAAAAAAGTTTTCCTTATGACCATATAAGGCTTTTATTTTAGTTCTTTTCCAATTAATACAGTTTTTAACTTAAATACAGGGTAACTTGCTTTACTGGTCAGTTTGCACTGTCCCTAGTGTTTATTCTCTACATTTCAGTATACAACCCAGAGTTCAGTTCTGATTTCTCCTAGTGAATTTAAACATACTAAGTCGTTTTCCATAAAAAATTCAGCCTTAAATTCATTATACATAATTTATAGTGATTTTTCAAATTTACCGCCCAGAACAGAGCATTCTGGGCAGATTTCACTAGGTTGGATTTCTAGCTTCTTAACTCATTTTAGCAAGGTCCTAACATGGCAATTCCATTCATGTTCATGTTCATGTTCATGTTCGTACATGTCTAGGTCATCATAATTCACCTGGAAACGTTCTTAAAACAGAGAATAATCATGTTGAACCTAGTTTAATCTATTTGATCACATTTGCACATCCAATTCATCAACTAGGCAGTCCATTACCTAATTTAACTAGTTCAATTAGGTGTAGTCATTTTCCAGCAAGTTACCTATTCAATTCAATCTTCATTTTAATTAGCAACATGATCAAAACAGGGTCCTATGTTCATTTGACATGTTTACACAATTTCTCCATCAAAACAGTCCCTAATCAAGTCTGTTTTCAACCATGTTCATATTTCTCAAATTTCCAGCAACTATACGTATATCCTATATCAACTTGGTTACTAGAAATCAAGATTTCAAGTTTACATTGAAGCTAGCATGTCCCTAACATGTATAACATTCATCCAATTTCATCAAGACAACAAGAACATCATCAATTCAAAGTTCAACAATCTATAACAAGGTAGAATCAAGTATTATACATTCTCCAAGCTAAATTTGATCAATGGATGAATCAAGAAGCTCGAATTGAAGGTGTTTTCATGCAAAATTTCTCTCCCGTTTCTCTCTCAAGTTTCGGCCAAGGTAGATGAAAATGGGGAGGAAGATGACAATATTTTTGGTTATTTTTCCTCCCTAGCATGAGTCATCATCCAAATTAGCACATGTTCTCCTCCAATGAGGACATGTGTCAAGGCCTTGATCTAATTTATATTTTACATGCAATCTATAGAATTTTGCATGTCCACATTTCCATCCTCTCATTTATGCCTCCTAGTTTTAATTTCAATTCAATTTGGTTCAATTTCACTTATTATATTTTAAGGATGGCCAATGTTCATTCTTCTTTAAAATTGATCAACTTATGAATTCAATTAGCCTATTTTTAGATAGTGGTAACATTACTAGGCCAATTTTAGGGTGTTACATTCTTAGTGAGACAAATGGCCTAGTATTGTCAGAGGGATGGTACCTACATCAATTTCATAATCTAAGAGTTGTTGCTTCATCCAAAGAACTTGAGCACAACAACTCCCGGCCGAAATGTATTTTGCCTCAGTGGTAGATAATGCTACACTATTTTTTCTTAGAAAACGACGATATGTGCATACTACCTAGGAATTGACATGTACCGAAGGTACTCTTTCTATCTATCTATCTTACAACCTCCATAATCCACATCCGAATAAGCATGCAAACTAAAGGAAGAGTCTCTAGGATACCAAAGACCTAAATAAAGAGTGTCTCTAAGGTATCTAAAGATTCTCTTAACGACTTGTAGGTGTGATTCTCTAGGACTAGCTTGAAATCTAGCACACAAGCAAACACTAAACATGATATCTGGTCTACTTGCAATAAGATAAAGCAAAGATCATATCATTGATCTATAAAGCTTTAAATCAACTCATTTACCTCCATCTTTCTCAAGCATTGTAGAAGAGCTCATTGGTGTGGCTTGAGGTTTCATATTCTCCAAGTCAAACTTCATGAGCATATCACTGATGTACTTAGCTTGATTGATGAAGATGGCATCCTTCCTTTGTTTGATTTGGAGCCCCAAGAAGAATAAGAGCTCCCCCATCATGCTCATTTCAAACTCACATTGCATCAACTTAGAAAAATCTTGGCCAAGCAATTCATTAGAACCAAATATAATATCATCAACATAAATTTGTACTAATAAGATGTCTTTGCCTTTTCTTTTAATAAAAAGTGTAGTATCCACCTTTCTTTTGTCAAAAACTTTTTCAATCACAAAATTTGACAATCTTTCATACCAAGCTATAGGAGTTTGTTTCAAACCATATAAATCTTTTGAAAGTTTAAAAACATGGTTTGAGTATTTTGGACCTTCAAAACCGGGTGATTGTTCTGCATACACTTCTTCATTTATAAAACCGTTTAGAAAAACACTTTTCACATCCATTTGAAAAAGCTTGAATTCATGATAACATGCAAATGCAAGAAGCTTCCTAATAGCTTCAATTCTAGCTACAGATGCATATGTTTCATCAAAATCGATTTCTTCTTCTTGAGTGTTACCTTGAGCAACAAGTCTAGCCTTGTTTCTCACTATGTTAGCACTCTTATCTAGTTTGTTTCTAGAAACCCATTTAGTTCTTATGGTATATTTATTACTAGGCCTATCAACTAATGTCCATACTTTACTTCTCTCAATTTGATTTAACTCTTCTTGCATAGCCAATATCCAATAAGCATCTTTAATGCTTCTTTGATAATTTTAGGTTCTATGCATAAGATAAATGCAACATAATTACATGTATTTCTAAGAGAAGATCTAGTGGTTACCCTTTTGGATGAATCACCCAAAATCTCACCACCTTTGACATAATTGAACTCCCTTGGATATGTGACCTCCTTTTCTTCTAGAGTCATATCCTTCAAGGTTTCTAGAGGTAGATCTTGTGGTTCGTCTTTTGATGGAATTTCATCAACCTTTGATATTGTCCTCTACCATCATTGGCATAAAAAATCCCTACATCATCATCATCACAAGAATCCTTCCTCGGAAGGAGGTTATCATCAAAAACCACATGAATAGACTCTTCTACTACTAAAGTTCTTTTGTTAAATACATGATAGGCTTTAGAGTTTAAAGAATAACCTAGAAAAATAGCTTCATTACTTTTAGCATCAAATTTGCCTAAATTGTCTTTTTCATTGTTTAAAACAAAACATTTACAACTAAATTGATGAAAATAGATAATGTTAGGCCTTTCATTTTTGCAAAGCTCATAATGTGTTTTGTTTAAAATAGGCGCAATCATTACTCTATTGACAATTTAGCAAGAAGTAGTAGTGGCTTCTGCCCAAAAATACTTAGGCAAATTATTTTCACAAAGCATGGTTCTAACATTTCTTCTAAAGTTCAATTTTTCCTCTCAACAACCCTATTTTGTTGAGGCGTTCGAGGAGCAGAAAATTGTGGCTAATACCATTTGAGTTACAAAACTCTTCAAAACCTAGATTTTGAAATTCGGTTCCATGATCACACCTAATATGAGAAATTGAGTGACCAACATTGTTTTGATTACCTTTTGAAAATGTGATGAATTTTTCTAAAGCCTCATCCTTGGTACTTAAAAAGAGAACACAAGTATATCTACAGTAATCATCGACTAAGAAAAAATGCATATGATTTTTCATCCAAACTCATTGTTCTAATAGGGCCAAAAAGATCCATATGGATCAATTGTAAAACTCTACTTGTAGAAACATCATGAATAGGTTTGAAAGAAACTCTTTTATGTTTTCCTTTTGAACAAGCATCACAAATTTTTTCATATGAAAACTTTATTTTTGGCAAACCTCTTACAAGATCATTTGAAATCAATTTTTCTAAAACACTTATGCTTGCATGCCCTAGTTTTCTATGCCATAACCATGAATCCTGCTCATCTTTAGCAACAAAACATGCATTGGAAATATGAATGTCATCTAAATGCACCATGTAAATGTTTCCTATTCAATGACCAATAAGCAAAATTTTGTTAGTTTCAATGTTGATAATTTTGCAACCATTTAAATCAAAAAGCACATTGAAACCTTTATCACAAAGTTGGCTTATGCTCAAAAGATTATGCTTAAGATCGTTGACATATAAGACATTATCAATAAGGATAGAATAGTGATTACCAATGGAACCAATTCCTTCAATGTGACCTTTGGAGTTGTCACCAAACGTCACTACCCCTCCACTCTTTAGTTTTAGCTCCAAAAATTAACTCTTGTCACCTGTCTAGAGCATCCACTATCAAGGTACCACGAATTTGCACTTGAAGCTTTGCCTTGTAGCAATGCTCCTCTACAAACAAAGAATTACGTCTTGATGGTACCCAAATCATTTTGGGTCCATGAGTATTAGCTCCCAAAATCTTGGTTCCCTTGGGAATCCAAGAAGCAATAGCTCTAATGTTATTAGAAGTGACAAGTTCCTTAAGAACCCAAACACTCATAATCCTCTTACCATATGAAGGCCTTTGGAAGCCTCTTTATTTGTATCCCCAAAGTTTCTTTTCACATAGTTGGGTTTTGAAGAATTTCCCTTTTCAAAACTAGATTTTCCAACTTTGTTTAAAGAAGCTTTGAGATCACCAACTTCCTTTTGGTGATCATCATGAAATTTAGAAAGAAGGTTGTTTAAGTCTTGATTTTTCTTTTCAAAAACATTTTGTTTTGCTTGTAAATCAAGAACCTTCTTCTCAAGTTCCAAGTTGGTTTTAGATAAGGGATCGTTTTAGTTTTTCAAATTTGAAATTGTTTTCTTGTTTTTCAAAAGTGATTCCTTATACTTCTCCACCAACTCATCATATACCTCTTACAACTCATCATAAGCTTCTTGAAGCTCATCAAATGTAAAATCAAAAGTAGATGAGTTAGAGGTTACCTTAGTATCCTCTTCTAGTGCCATGAGACAATGATTGGCCACTTCTTGCTCCTCTTCATCAGATGATTCCTTATCACTCCAAGTGGCAACATGAGCCTTGAGCTTCTTCTTCTTCCTGAGCTCATTTTCTTTAGTTGGGGACACTCGGACTTGATGTGCCTAGGTTTCTTGCACTCATAGAAAACTATTGGATCCTTCTCTTCTTCTTTGTTCTTGTTCTTGAAATCCCATCTTTGAAGAAACTTTCTTCCTCAGTTGGATTTCATGAAACGAGTGAACCTTTTATCTAGCATAGCTAATTCTTCATCTTTCTTCTCGCTAGAATCGCTATCCTCTTGTAAAGCTTTGAGAGCAATTCCTAACTTTTTTTCTCTATTTCGTTCTTCTTCACCTTATTTTTTTTCTCTCTTCTTCTCTTCCTTTCTTCATTATCTCTTGAGTGAGAAGAGACCCCATAAGAGCAACGAGCTTCAAGGTCTTGAGATCATTAGCTTCTAGGATGGCGGTTCTCTTTCCATCCCATGGCTCAAGAAGAGAGTAGATGAGCTTCCGAACAAGCTTGTCTTCCAGAATGACTTCTCTGAATTCTTTAAGTCCGTTGACAATGACGAAGAATCTATCGAACATCTTGGTGATGTCCTCATCGGTTCTATTTTAAAGTTCTCATAACTCAAATTTAGGAGTGCAATCTTGGTCTCCTTGACCTCATTGGTGCTCTCGTATGTAACTTCGAGATTGCCCCATATCTCATTTGCACTTGTGCAAGAAGACATCTTCGAGTAATCATCCAGTCCAAGAGCATAAAAGAGCATGTGCAATACTTTTTGATCTTCATCGGTCATCTCTTGCTTGGACTTTGGAACTATCCGACCTCCTTCTCTCTTCATTGGAATGGCCGGTCCATCTTCTACCACATCCCAAAGGAGGTAGTTGTTGGATTTGATGAAGATCCTCATACGATTCTTCCAATGAGGATAGTTATCTCTATTGAAATAAGGCAGTTTGGAGATGGATTGAGACTCGTAGAAGTTGTTCCTGAAAGTAGAGGTCATTACTTGTTTGTTGATTGATCAAAACTCCTCCTGATCAACTCAAGAGGATATTAATCCTTCCAATGAGTGTGACTGTGATACCAACTGTTAGGATGATCAATCGATGGAGTGTGGCCAAGAGGGGGTGAATTGGTAATTTAAAAAATAAAGGGAAGATTGGAAAGATATAAAACTGGGACACAAGAGATTTATAGTGGTTCAACCTTCTAACAAGGTTTAAATCCACTACTTTAGCTTCCCACTAAGGATTTTCCCAAATTCACTAAGAATTTCTTCCCTTTTTCTAGGCTCAAGAAGAAACCTTTACACAATCAAAGTTTCTACTGCAAAGCTTTGATAATACACTTTTTTACAGGAAAGGAAAAAGCAAACAGAGAAATCCCCTCAAAGGTAAATGTTTACCCCAATTACAAAGCTCACTTAAACCCAAAACTTGAATAAAAATATTACAATTTAGCTATCTCAAGCGGGTTACAAGATTTGACTCTAATAGGCTCAACGAATGTTGGATTTGTGCTTGAATGCTTAAGACTTGTTCAATAGTTGTTGTAGCTTTGGAGACTTGATTATATATACCCTCATTGATTTCTAACCGTTTGGGTGGTTGGGATATTGAATAGAGCCGTTGGGTTGTATTTTTCCCGTGATAAATGTTGTCTGCCAACTTTGGGTATCGGTACGCAGGCTGCCGTATCGGTACCTGCCAAAAGAGAAAATAGCCGTTGTACAAAAGGGTATAAAGGGGTATCGGTATGTGAAAGGCCGTATCGATACAAAGAGTTGATTTTACAAAGGCGTACCAGTATGGTTCGTACCGATACTGGTCTTGCTCACTGGAATCCTGATAACTCGTGTAGCAAAACTCGTATCGATACGCCTATACATGTATTGGTACCCTATAACTATTTTCAAAGTTATGGTTCTAATAAACTGATAAGGCAACGGTCGAATATTAAATGCAAATGATTTGGAAAATCTAAACACCCCGTATCGGTATGCATAAAGCTGTATCGATACTCAAAGCAAAATTTGTTCCCAGGTTGAATGGCGTACCGATACGACTATACGTATATAGGTACCCAATAGTCATTTAGTATAAAACATTTTCCAATAGCTAAAACACATATCGATACGGTCAAGGTTGTATCGATACGCCTAGACCAAATTTGTCTATTTGAGTACAAAATAATTTGAAAATATTTAGGGTTTAGTTTTTGACTTAGAAACAATTTGAAGTTTGAATTCTTGTCGTTTTTTTATACTTTTTGAGTACTTAAAAATTAATCTAATTTTACAAATTGGTCCTTAAAATTCCTTGTTATATCAAAATCAAATATTAGTTTTACATTATTATACAAGCATCTTGAACGACCCTACACAGTCTCTAAAGCCTCCATAAGTCTCAACATATTTATAGCATCATCATTCATTTTATAAATATCGAGTCTCTGCTCATGCTTATTCATCGTCTACATTTTTTTGCGGATACTAACACACAAAGCAATAACATTTATGATGCTCATAAAGCAATTGGATTTTGAGGTGTACTAACCTTAAGCCAAAGCGATAAATACTCATATAAGCTTCTTGATTATTCGACTTGATTCAATATCTGATCTCGAGTAATCCTCGTGCAAAAATGAATACAAAAATTCATTAATTTCATGCATCTCCTATACCATTCACAAGGTCAAACGCGTAAAAATAGCTTATAGGGTTTGAATTTGGCAAATCACATTGCGCTAATGGATCCAAAACATAAAAAAACCTCAGGGTAAGGTCCCCAGAAAAAGTTAAACGGCCAATCAACACCGGTTAATGGCCAGTTAAAGCCTTGGTGATCTTGTACGACTAAGCACATGGTAAGCTGGGTGCACCCTAGGAGCAGGATCTGATGCGGGCAGGTGCATGGGAGACTGGGTGCACCTGTGGGCGTTGATTCGGTGTGGCGCAGTTTAGGGGAAGCTGGGTGCAGTCAGCCCTGCAGCCTGACGCACGCCCACACACATGGGTGGTGCGTGCGACGACCTTCGGTGGACGGAAAATGACAGGCAACTCTAGATCCGCAATAATCTGGCTGGTGAGCATGCTGGTGGCCTTAGTTTGCGGTAGTGACAGGTGGAACTTGTCGAATCAACTTCTTTGAGACTTTTTCCTCACTCCGGCGAACTGCGACGATGACATGGTAACCACCAGTTGACTCGTCTCAACAAGATCTTTCCAATGGTGCCAGTGGTGTCACGAACGGAGGCTTAGATGGTGGTAGATTAGAATTTAAAGCTCTCTCCCTCTTTTTCTCTCCCACCTTTCCTATTTCTCTCTCAATCACATCATATTTTTATCCATTTTCCCCCACTTTATCTCTTTCCCCTCCTATTTAAATTTCAAACCCCCATCAGCTCAAATAAAATATGATCACCACTTCATAAAAGCCCAACACCATAATTTTTGTTTTTTCCACCAAGCCCGTAACCAATTTCTTAATTGGGTTCTTAACATAAAAGCCCAATACCCGGGTCCGAGACCCGACTCGCTCACTTGAAATCCCGGTCGTTACAACTCTCCTTACCTTAAAAGAAATTTCATCTTCGAAATTTGTATGCATAAACCCAAGAAGATGCTCAAAACTTTACAACTCTTTGACGTTCTCAAATATTTCCCAATGCGCTACTCTGATCTCAAAACTTATCAACAATAACCATTGTCTTCTAACAGAGCATACATAAACTCAACTGATTCTTTCTCTTAGAAGGAATCCATCCTCACTCGGTACATTACAGACAAAAAGCAACACCCATCCGTACCCTGACAAATCTGTCACATGAATACGTCATCAAGGAAACTTCACTTAAGCTACAAAACCCGAAAGATTGGTGTACACAAAAATCCTTCCACAACTCTGTATGATCTAAAATAATGGAAGGTTACACATTCGTTGTAACCAAAACGAAACGATCCTTCTCATGGTGACTCCCTAAAGGAAACTCTAACCCTAGTGACATCCCTTATCAAAATCATTGCTTGCCTGGTCCAAGACTTTTGAAAACGAACGACATATTAACTCGCCTCAAGCACTTACCTTAAACTCGACATGATAACTCATATCGGTAACTAAAGTAGCTCCCAAAAACTCGGCTCACACAAGATTCTTACACTCCAAACTATAACGTGTCCAAAAAACCACTTCATCTATACCCTCACTCACATCTTTCATCGTATGAAATCCCACCAAAGGATAAGGTTCCATCACAAACCTCGAATTTCGTGTCAAAATGTAACATGTACACATTGCAGTGTCGTACAGCCCAACCTGCGACCAAACCAAATAGACTTTCTATCTGATTCTCACCTTTGTTGAAAATATTAAACGGTACCCACCAAGGAATATATCATTACTCAATGTAGTCCTAACAAAACTGTGCACTCATAAGTCCTTATAAGATCCTTGATCATTTGATTAAATTCCACCAATGAATATTTGACCATCACAACAACTCTAAAGAACTCGATGTTAGATTCCAAACTAATGGCAAGTCAACTACTTATCACTATTTCAAGCACAGGACTCCACACTATCTCCCAAAACACACGGCGAAAGTTTGGTACAAACTATCACTCTCAAAATTCACCATGTACTGACCATTGTACTATACAGGAGGAATCTTTTCCCTTAATATCTTTTCCTCTAAAGCACATACAACAATATCTCAAAGTCCATCAAAAACCACCGAACCCAAATTCGATCACAACATTGTATCCTTTTAGCTACAATCAGATGTTACTTCTCACAGCTTCCACAGTTACCTAATCCTCAACTTAGAGTTTAACCAACAAAACACGGGTAATGGTACTGCATAGAGCTAGCATCAGTACTCTCTTACACGACCATCACTTGTGATCCTTGATCATCCCACAAGGGCAACATGATACTCTAACCCAAACTAACTCCACACAATCCATCACTTATCAAGTTCACTTTACTTAGGTGATGATTGATCACGCGATCAATAGTGCTCAATTACTTCGACTCACATCGTTGTCCAAATCTCAAATTCCTTAATGATCAAGCACCCAAAACTCACACTATTGGGTAGACACACCATTCCTTCTTCTTGCACAAGAATGTAGTCCCAACAAAACAACAAAACATCCTTGAAGATCTAAAAATCTTACTCGACTTTAATTGAGTCAGCAACACTATCACAATAGAACGATCACATACAGCTCAGATTTCCACTAATGTTCCTCGGCTCACCTCAAGGAAATTGTGATACAAAACAAAAGCAGTTACAAAGTCTTAAACCCGTACTTCCTTAACTGATTACACAATAACCAACCTCTCTCCCACACACATGGTCATTAAGGTAATTATCTTGTCAATGCTCATGTTCCCATATTTCCTTTTACATATGTATGTGTCACGCAAAGAATCAACTTATATTCGAGAGAAAACATGGTGGCCCCCACCTTATCATCATTGAAACACCTCAAACATAACTACCGACATCCCTCGTTACCACCCGCGTCCTAAAGAAAGGAATCACCACTCCACAATTCATTTTGAAACTATTAGTCTTCAACACTTTAACCATAAACATCTCATTCTTGAACCAATCTTAAAAAACACATGGGTACTTTACAATCAATTAAACGAGTCATCCACCTTAGGAGATAAGTAACGGTCTTTCATTGTCACTTAACAAGCTATCAACGGTTTAAGCACCACCTCAACGAACCAACTTCTCATTAGTGAACAAGCCCAGTTCGCCCTTGGGCGAAACACTTCGACAAAATAAATCTCGTACAGTTTGCTTCTTCACAACTGGATCTCTGACTTCCTCAACTGAGTCGATATCCTCTAACAAAGGTGATAAGCAACAATGTCCTACCTTAACGTCTACTCGCGTTCTTGATAGGGGAAGTCTTAACGACTCCTCCAAAAAGTATAAAAAAAAACACTCTGACAATCTGAAGGCTCTCAAGCTTCAAACTACACACGCTGACATCTAATAATGGTCAAACATGTCCCACAACCCCGTCTTGCCATTTTATAAACAACTACTACAAAAATCATAGTAGAAGGGCAATGATTCAACATTCTCATTACCAAAGGTTGGGTTCCCTCGAGGTCTCAAAGCCTCGAGCACAACTCTCAAACCTATAGAACATCTAAAATCGGACACACTCTAGCGAGCTAGTAGATCCCAAATCCACTATCTTTAAGAAATACCCTTGAGGAGGCGATGATACTTCCCAAGTATCAACAAGACTCGTTTTTACACGAACAAAGGGTCATTCACCCAACGTACATCCACTAATCGAGTTCGAAAGCGGGTTATCCATACTTGCTTCATAAATGTTATTCACACATAACGTTGAAGATTCCTTACCATAAACTCTGCTAACGTATCCTTGGGCTTTAGAATGTCTATAATACACAAGGAAGACACCATTCAGGTAGTCAGAGGATGACACATCCTCGATTTTGACATCATTCAACTAACCACATCTCAACAATCCAGGGTAACCTTGCCCTCGGATTCACTCCCATGAGCGGCTCAACACTTAACTTGGCCCTCTTGGCCACGATCGTAACCATCTTGACATTGCAAATTTAGATGCACCATCATGATTCCAGTTTTAAGGAGAACGAACTTAATTTAAGGGCTTGTATTCACTAAACATCTTACTAAAACACATATACCACCCTAGGGTTTCCTAGAACCAGCTTAATCTAAGTACTCACATTGGACTGAGCGCCTAGGTGGTTTGGCCAATAGTGGGCCAAGAAATATTGAATGGTGATATGGGTGGGGGTTTCCGAGGAATACAAATAACCTCTGGTTATTTTTAGATTTGGCGAGCATCTGGAATAACTAGTGAATTACAACTCTATTGTACCGCAATTGGTACATTGGTCTTTGCGGCCTTAATGCTTTTTGCCGGTTGGTTCCTCTAATACCATTGTTGTAACACCTTGACCCGGGTGTCAGAATTAGGCCTCAAGCCCAATCAAAAAACCATAAAACTTCTCAAACTGGGTTTATCCCAACAAGGTATTTCTCAAAATCATTTAGATCTAATAGTTGAAAACATAGATAACAATTTAAATCATTATAAAGGAGCTCCACATTAATTTAAAACATTAAAACATTTGATTTGATTAACACAATCTCAAAAGAAAGATTTACAGACTCGACCACATAAGGCTCTATGAATACATAGTCCACTAAACACAAGTATCATACTCTGAAAGCCTTCATATACTAGAATCTTGTACTAATAGTGCTTCTCGATCCCACGACCTGACGATCAACCTATGCACGAAAATAATGATTCTGAGCGTTGAGCTTACAAATCTCAGTGGTACACATCTACTCGACTCTACTTCATGCTAATCATAAACATAAGCATGCAAGCTAGTACGTGCAATAAGGAGAGATAAATAAACACGTGGCGCTACCACTAGTCACCTAAACATATGCTCTTATATCATAGCAAATCATCATACATGGTCCACAAGGCCCAACTATACTCGGGATCTCACCAAATCATCTGAGTGAAAGCACACAAGTCATACCATGAACCTGGAGTGACGCTCGCGTCCACACAACATCAGGATCGTACACTCTAAGTGAGGCCCACAATCACACAGTATCAAGATCCTACACTCTAAGCGTGGCCCACATCTACACAACATCAGGATCCTACACTCGTAGGGATTAGGCTTGCATCCACACAGCATCATGATCCTACATCTATGCTCGGGATCTCTCATCAAGCATCTTCGAATAAGGCTCGCATCCATACAACATTGGGATTCTATATTTAGAAATCTTCAAACATGGTCTTGCAACATACTCAAACTCTCACTGGGTATCCAGATCCCACCAACCGACGGAGACTCAACCATACAAGTGCCCATACTTGGCATGTAACAACACATGATCCACCAAGGACTCCTATGGTTGCTATTACAAACAAGTCACTCAACATTTACCAATTTATTACTCATCAGGCTCGTATATAATTAATCTCATTCATTATCTCCATTAATCTATGTTATCACATTTATTCACAGCATAATTCAATTATTAATATTCACATCGATTTCCATCCTTAACTTGCATTTATAGATTATTTATTGTATTGTGTAATGGTACTCGTACATGAGTATTGATACGGTACCCTTAGGTATTAGTACTGACATGCATACCGATACTGAAATTGCTCACTAGAAATCTTTAATTTCTACAAGTACCAGTACAGGAAATCCGTACCGATACTAACCCTAATCGCATACCGATAAGGCCAAAGCTCATACTGATACCCTATTCACGAGTTCACACAATTTTCTCAAATTACAATGCTTATTCGATCCCTAAAGCTTATAAAAGTCATTAGGGTTGGTTTACTAACGTATTCATTAAATTAATATTAATTACCAACTTCATAATCATTTATTCGAATATTACCATTATTCATCATTTACATAATTTCTATCGAATATAATAATCTATTTGAACAAGTACACAAGGCATCATGATTATCTATCAATCAAACAATCATCAAGTAATTATAGAGTATCTCGAACGACCCTACACAATCTCTAAAGCCTCCACAAGTCTAAACATATTCACAATATCATCATGCATCTCATAAATATCAAGTTTCTACTCATGCTTATTCATCGTCTACCTATTTTGCGGATACTAACACACAAAGCAATCACATTTATGATGCTCATGAAGCAATAGGAATTTGAGGTGTACTAACCTTAAGCCAAAGCAATAAATCTTTATATAAGCTTCCTAATTATTCCACTTGATCTGATATCCGATCCAGAATAATCCTCGTTCAAAAACGAATATGAAAACACATTAATTTCATGCATCTCCTATACCATTCACAAAGTTAAACGCGTAAAATAGCTTAACAGGTTTGAATTTGGCAAAATGCACTACGCTAATGGATCTAGAACGTTGAAAAACCTCAAGGTAGGGTCCCCTAAAAAAAGTCAACGGCCAGTCAAAGCCTTGGTAATCTTGTGCGACCAGGCGCACGATATGTTTGGTGCACCCTAGGAGTGGGATCTAATGCGGGCGGGTGCATGAGAGATTGTATGCCCTTGAGAGCGATGATTTGGTGTAGCACGATGTAAGGGAAGCTTGGTGCACTAGGCCTTGTAGCCTGGCGCATGCCCACGCGCAAGGGCGGCACGTACGACGGCCGGTGTAACCCCCTCGACCTGGACTAGACGCCAGACCGAACCAAGTGAATTACATTGGTTTTGCTGAAACAAACCCAAAACGATTAACCAAACTTAGGTCTTTATTTCCTTTTTATCTTGTCTAGATGCAACATTATGTCCTATGGTGTGCATGCTGACAGTGGGTGAAACCTCGATTGAATCGGGTGTCGAATTGACATCTGATTGCATGCATTTGCAATTTGAGGACCAAATTGCAAATCTAGGAAATTATGAGGACTTACTTAGATTTAAGGTTACCAATTCTCAATTAGTAAGGGTACATGCTTGTTTGTCAAATTTCAACTCAAAATGATCATTCAAACTCAAACAATCCCATTCACAAATATCAGGGACCAAAATAAAGAATCAAAAACTCCCAAATATCACATTAACAAAAATAACCACAGCCCGTATCGATACACGAGCAAGTGTATCGGTACACTTTTACAATCTCAAAACCCTAGATTCTAGTAGCTCAAAACTGTACCGATACAGCTTCCCGCTTATGGGTACACCTTCCCAAATACACATGCCCGTACCGATATAGGTTCTCTCATATCGAAACCCAGCCTTAGATAAAGTTTACCCATATCGGTACAGGCCCACGCGTACCGATACGCTCAGGCCTGTAATGACCAAATTTACTGGTTTTTCATACCATCATGGATTCAAACATTCTTAATCAAGCCTCAAACACATATACCACTAAACTAGACTGTAAAACCTTTGATGATTTTGATATAACAAATATTTTTCAAGGACTTAATTGTTAAGCATTGCGTACTGATATGCCACTAGGTGTTTCGATACGCTTCAAAGATTTTCTCAAATATCAGCATTTAATGACTTAGCCGTTAGAGTCAGTTATTGAGAAAGACAAATTTTAAAATGTCGTTGGATCCGTATCGATACACCCAAGATGTACCGATACAGGTTCAGTTAGTAGCTCAAGCAAGCAAAATTGCATCAATACAGCTTCTCCCGTATCGATACGCCCCTTTCTTTTTCAGTGAGACCGTACCGATACGCTTCCTCGTGTATCGACACGCCCCTGTTATTTTGTACATAACGGCTTTTTCTTCTTATAGACAGGTACCGATACGGGCCTTCATGTATCGATATGGATGGTTTATCAAAAGCATTAATTGCGCGAAAAATGCAGCCCAACGGCTACAATAATGATCTCAACCACCCAAACGGCTAAAAGTCAATGCAAGGGTATAAAAGCAAGCCTCCAAAGCACCAACAACAACTAATGAACCATCAAGCAACATCCAAGCATTAATCCAAACCTTTGTGCCTTATAGAGTCATATCTTTGTACCCAACTCATTGGAGTTCTTCATTGTAAATCATTATTTAGTGTTTGGGGTGTGTTTTCATTGTAGTTGGGCAATATCCATCTTGTGAGAGATATTTTTAGATTGCCAACTTCTTCTTTGTATTGAGAGATTTCTTGGGTCAATCTTTGGGTAGAAAGATTGACCGATTGTAAAGGTTACCTCCTAAGCCTAGAAAAGGGGAAGAAAATCTAGTGGATTTTGTTGAAAATCCTTAGTAGGATCTAAGGTAGTGGATGTAGAGCTTTTTAGAAGCTTGAACCACTATAATTGCCTTTGTCCTTTATTTTTCAATTTCTTTTTTGCTCCCTCAAATTTTAAATAGCCAATTCACCCCCTATTGGCCAAATCACTATCATTTGATCCACTCAACAATTGGTATCAGAACTTAACTCTTTGAAGGCTTAACATCCACAAGAGGTGATCTTTGAAGAGTGTTGATCATCTATCCATTTATTGCCATGGCTTCTACCTCCGGGAAAAATCTATACGAGTCATAATCAATCACAAAGCAACCTTATTTCAGTGAGGATAACTATCCCTATTAGAAGAACCGTATGAGACTCTTCATCAAATCCACCAACCATGTCCTTTGGGATGTAGTAGAAGATGGACCGGCCATTCTGATGAAAAGAGATGATGAAGAAAGACTTGTTCCGAAGACAAGGGTGGAGATGACCGATGAAGATCGGAGAAGACTCCAAATCAATGATAAAGCCCTACACATCTTATTTTTTGCACTTGGTCCCGACATGTATGCCAAGATGTCTTCGTGCACAAGTGCAATGGAGGTGTGGGACAAGTTAGAGACCACTTATGAGGGCACCAACGACGTGAAGGAGACCAAGATCGGGATCCTTAATCTAAGCTATGAGAACTTCAAGATGGAGCCAAATGAAAGTGTCTCCAAGATGTTCGACCGATTCTTGGTTATTGTAAATGGTCTCAAGGGCTTCGGTGAGATCATTCCCGAAGACAAACTTGCCCAGAAACTGCTCTACTCTCTTCCCAAAATCATGGGATGGGAAGAGAACTGCAATCATCGAGGCGAAGAACTTGAAGACGTTGAAGCTCGATGAATTAGTAGGATCTCCTCTTACTCATGAGATCTTGAAGCAAGGAAGGAAAGAAGAAAAGAAAAAAGAAGAGAAAAAAGTAGAGAAGAAGGAGGTGGACAAAAAGAAGCTTGGTATTGCTCCCAAAGCTTCTTTTGAGGAAAACGATTCAAGCGATAAGGAAGAAGAAGAGATGGCCATGTTGGCCAAGCGGTTTACCCGGCTCATGAAGTCCAACTATGGAAGAAAATTCAATAGAAGAGGGGAGTTCAAGAACAAGAGGAAAGAAGAAGATAAGGACCAACTCATTTGTTATGAGTGCAATAAGCATGACCTCATTCACACCGATTGCCCTCAACTAAAGAACAAGAGCTTCGGGAAGAAGAAGAAGCTCAAAGCTCAAATGGCAACTTGGAGTGACGAGGAGTCATCTGAGGATGAGGAGCATGAAGTGGCCAACCTTTGCCTCATGGCCCTTGAGGATGAACCAATGGTAAACTCTAACTCATCATCTTTTACTTGTGATGAATTATATGATGCTTATGATGAGCTACAAGATGTTTACGATGAATTCGTAGAAAAATGCAAAGAGTCTATTTTGAAAAACATTTTCGATGTGAAATTTCAAAATGATTCTCTTTCAAAAACCAATTTTGAATTGGAAAAGAAAGTTTTATATTTGGAAAATCTTTCAAATTAGCTTAAAAAGAAAAATCACAATTTAGAAAAACTTCTTTTCGATTTCCAAGATTATTACACAAAGGAGGTGGATAATCTTAAAACTTCTCTTACTATTGGGAAAAATACTTTTAAAAAGAGTAGTTATTCAAAAACCCAATATGTAAAGAGAAAGACTTTTAACCCCAAACAAAGAAGTTTTCAAAAGCAATCTAAAACTAAAAGGGTTAGAAGTGTATGGGTACCTAAGGAACTTATAGTTTCTAACAATATAAATGATATTGCTTCTTGGATTCCTAAGGGAACCAAGATTTTGGGAACTAATATTTATGGACCCAAAATATTTTGGGTACCAAAATTCAAAACTTGATCTTTGTTTGTAGGGGGAACAATGCTACAAGGTCAAAACCATAAGTCAAAATTCTTGGTACCTTGATAGTGGTTGCTCAAGACACATGACCGGAGATAAGAGTAGATTCTTGGAGCTCAAACCAAAGAGTGGAGGAGTAGTGACATTTGGTGACAACTAGAAAGGCCACATTGAAGGAATTTTATCCATTGGTAATCTCTCAATTACTCTTATTGAAAATGTTCTTTATGTCAATGGTCTTAAACATACTTTTTTTAGCATTAGTCAATTGTACGATAAGGGTTTTAATGTTCTTTTTTATGTTAATGGGTGTAAAATCATGAACATTAAAACAAATCAAATAATGCTCATAGGTCATCGCATAGGTAATATCTATATGGTGCATTTAGACGACATACATACATCCAATGCATGCTTTGTGGCACATAATGAAAATGATATATGGTTGTGGCATAGGAAACTAGGACATGCTAGCATTAGTGTTTTAGAGAAATTGGTTTCCCTTAATCTAGTAAGAGCTTTACCTAAGCTAAAGTTCTCTAAAGATAAAATTTGTGATGCATGTGCTAAGGGTAAACAACAAAAAAACTCATTTAAATCCATTAATGATGTTTCCACTAATAGATATTTACAATTGATCCATATGGATCTCTTTGGGCCTATTAGGACTATGAGTTTGGGTGGTAAGTCATATGCATATGTGTTAGTAGATGACTATTCTAGATACACTTGGGTTTTCTTCTTAAGTACTAAGGAAGAGGCTTTAGAAAAATTTATCACATTTTCAAAAATCACCTAAAATAATCTTGATCTTAAAATTTCACATGTTAGAAGCGATCATGGAACCAAATTTCAAAATATGGGTTTTGAAGATTTTTGTAAGGAAAATGGTATTAGCCATAATTTTTCGGCTCCTCGCACTCCTCAACAAAATGGGGTAGTTGAGAAGAAAAATAGAACTTTAGAAGAAATGGCAAGGATCATGCTTTGTGAAAATAATTTACCTAAACATTTTTGGGCGGAAGCCACTAATACGGCTTGCTACATAATTAATAGAGTAATGATTAGGTATATTTTGAAGAAAACATCTTATGAGATTTTAAAATCCTAACATTAGCTATTTTTATCCTTTTGGTTGTAAATGTTTTGTTTTAAACAATGGAAAAGATAATTTAGGTAAATTTGATGCAAAAAGTGATGAAGCTTTTTTTTCTAGGTTACTCTTCAAACTATAAAGCCTATCGAGTATTTAATAAAAGAATTTTGGTTGTAGAAGAGTCTATACATGTTGTTTTCAATGATAACCTCTTTCCGAGGAAGGAATCTTGTGATGATGATGATGTAGGGATCATTGAAGCCATTGGTGGAGGACAAACATCAAAGGTGGATGAGATTCCAAGCAAAGAAGAGGAAACACAAGATCCACCTCTTGAAGCCTTGAAGGACTTGGCTCTAGAGGAAAAGGAGGTCACCTACCCAAGGGAGTTTAACTATGTCAAAGGTGGTAAAATTTTGGGTGATCCATCCAAAGGGGTAACCACTAGATCCTCTCTCAAACTTATAAATAATGTTGCATTTATTTCATGCAATGAGTCTAAAAATATCAAAGAAGCACTAAAAGATGATTTTTGTATATTGGCCATGCAAGAAGAACTTAATCAATTTGAGAGAAGTCAAGTATGGACATTAGTTGATAGGCCTAGTAATCAATCTACTATAGGAACTAAATGGGTCTTTAGAAACAAGCTAGATGAGAGTGGTAACATAGTGAGAAACAAGGCTAGACTTGTTTCTCAAGGTTACACTCAAGAAGAGGGAATAGATTTTGATGAAACTTATGCACTCGTAGCTAGGATGGAAGGTATTAGGATGCTTCTTGCATTTGCATGCTTTCATGATTTCAAGCTTTTTCAAATGGATGTTAAAAGTGCATTTTTAAATGATTTTATTAATGAAAAAGTGTATGTTGAACAACCACCGGGTTTTGAAGATCCAAAATTTCCAAACCATGTTTTAAAATTGACCAAAGCCTTATATGGTTTAAAACAAGCTCCTAGAGCTTGGTATGAAAGGCTTTCAAACTTTTTAATTGAAAAAGGCAAGGTGGACACTACACTTTTCATTAAAGATATGGCAATGACACATTAGTAGTTCAAATATACGTTGATGATATTATTTTTGGTTCTACTAATGAGGTTTATTGCCAAGAATTTTCTAAGCTAATGCAAAGTGAGTTCGAGATGAGCATGATGGGGGAGCTCTCATTTTTCCTGGGGCTCCAAATCAAGCAAAGGAAGGATGGCACCTTTATCAATCAAGCTAAGTACATCAAGGATATGCTCAAGAAGTTTGGCTTGTAGAACGTAAAGCCTCAAGCCACTCCAATGAGCTCATCTATTAAGCTTGACAAAGATGAAGAAGGTAAGTGTGTCGATTCTATGCTTTATCATTCAATGATTGGCTCTTTGCTTTACCTTACCGCAAGTAAACCCGATATCATGTTTAGTGTTTGCTTGTGTGCTAGGTTTCAAGCTAGCCCTAGAGAATCGCACCTAGTAGCCATTAAGAGGATCTTTAGATACCTTAGAGATACACCTAGTTTAGGTCTTTGGTATCCTAGAGACTCTTCCTTCAACCTTCATGCTTATTCGGATACAGATTATGGGGGTGTAAGATCAATAGGAAAAGTACCTCCGGAACATGTCAATTCCTAGGTAGCATGCTCGTATCTTGGTTCTCTAAGAAACAAAATAGCGTAGCCTTATCTACCACTTAAGCGGAGTACATATCCTTAGGGAGTTGTTGTGCTCAAGTCCTTTGGATGAAGCAACAACTCTTAGACTATGGTGGTGAAATAGATACCATACCCCTTAAGTGTGAAAATACTAGTGCCATTTGTCTCACTAAGAATCCCATCCAACACTCTAGAACCAAGCACATAGAAATAAGACATCATTTCATTGGGATCATGTCTTAAAGAATGACGTAGTTCTAGAGTATGTCGATACCTTGAACCAATTAGCAAATATTTTTAGTAAACCATTAGATAAAGAACATTTTTGGACCCTTAGGAGAGAGTTAGGTTTAACAAGCCTTCCTTGACCCTTTAGAGTCCCAAAAGACCAAGAATTTGCTTGAATTGATTTGATTGCCATGTTTATGTAATTTGTGCCTCTTGATGCATCTATGTCTTTAGTTAAGGGGAGCTTGTCTCTATTCTTAACCTTCATCCTGTTCGTTCATCATATACATGCATTTCGATTCAAGTAAAATTGAACTTTTGAGCAACTTGTGGCCCAAAATGCATTTTTTGAGTTATTCGTATCGAAACAGGTTAAAGTGTATCGATACACCATTCTTGACTCAACCCAGATTGCATTTCTCAACACAAGTGTATCCATACGCGTCCAAACGTATCGATACGAGCTCAAGAACATGTCCCGATATAGGTATGTCCGTATCGAAACGGTCTCTGTGTTTCAACACACCTGTATCGATCGCCATGTGGCGTATCGCTACGCGCAGGCGCTGAGTCTTTAATTGAGCCTTTAATGAGAATCCAACTTTAAATCAATCTCTATAAACCCTTTTTCATCTAAAACCCTAACTTTTTCAACTATAAATACCCTTCAAATCCTCTAAATTTTCACACAATTTTTTTAGGGTTTTTGTTCAACAAACCAAGTCTAAGATCTCTCATCAAATTGGTGCATTATCATCCATCCATTTTTCCAATTTCCTCAAAACAAGGTATAAACTCTTTCTTTTTTCTTTTTATTTTGTTTAGTTTAATATATTGTTTTTAATAATTTTTTGTACAAAAAATATACTAATAGTATGGGTTTTAAAGTATTTGCAAAATTTTTTCAAAAATTCAAATTTTTTCGATTCGAATATAAAAATTATACCTTATATTTTTAAATCTGTTTTTCTAGATTTCTTTTTACCAAAATCTTTCTAAAATTATATTCTATAGTTTTTCATTAATACCTTGAATTTTGGATTACATATTGTATTGAATTTGATGATTTATGCACACATATGTTTTGTGCCTTAACTTTTTTCGGATTCAATATGGCACCACGAAAAAGAGGTCGAACAAACGAGGTTGGCGAGTCTTCTACTAAAGATAATTCGGCACGTCCTAATCTCAGTGTCATTTATCAAAAGAGTTTTGCAACCCCGGCGGCTCTAAACAACTTCAAGCAATACCAAAATTATAAAATCCGCCGCGAAAGAGTAACATCTATCCCTTTTTTAAATTCTGAACGTTTCAAGTTCAAGTACCTTCCTCTTTTACACCGTTGGAACTTATGCCTTTTTTGCCAATCCCTGGGTTTTTGTACCGTAATCTCGTTTTGATTTTCTTTGCCAATGCCTAGTCCATCCCCAACCAAGACCGTACTAAAGTTATTGCTATTGAGTCATTCTTAATGGGGAAAAATTTCAGATTGATGTTCAAACTTTTGTTAATGTTTTTGGGTTCGAAGATGAAGGAATCAATGATGAAGACTCATTGGGACATGTTCTTGGTGGTTCTGTTACGGTTCTAGATACTCATGATCGTTTCTTGTATCTCATGATCACTTGGTGGTTTCGGCCATCCGGTGGAAAGTTTTCCACTATTCACCAAGTGGATGACTTTTGGATTCGATGCTTTCGTGAAGAGAAGCAGCCCAATCTTGCTCGAATTATGTTTGCAGAGCTAGTCTACCTTATCCAACATCGACACACCTCTCTTGTTGCATCATTCACTTATGGGACAGCTTTGAGTTACATGTTCACTCAGTTAGAGATTGATTGCTCGCCAGATTTTTCCGAACCTCTTACAGATCCCATTAATGAGCGATCTCTTGTTCGTTCAAAGTTATACTATTTTAATGGTGAGTGGTTACGTCTTGCCGAGCTTGCACATGATGCGTTTCTCGAAGTATCAAAAGTTCCTCCTCCAGCCGCCCCTCAAGCTCCGATTGCTCCACAAGCTATGGACACTCTCATGGCTTATCTCAATGAGCAATTCACTTTATTGAGGACAACCATGACTGAAGGGTTTGCGAATATTGATACTCGATTTACTTCCTTAGAGGATCAAGTTCAAGCCATAGAAAGCCAACAAAGTTCGATGGACATATCACTTACGGCTTTCCATGAAGAATGGTGACAATCTCAAGCTACTCAAACCCATGATGAAGATGAAGATCAAGACGAGGATGAAGATGATGCTCCCTATACCTTCATTTCATTGCATGTCATATTAGACTTTTCTTTTTTTGCACCTATGATATTTACTCTATGAACCAATGCTTTAATTTTAGCTTTGTTTGGATTTGGATTATGTTGCCTTAATGATACTTATGTTGCTTAGATTATGCTTTGAATTATGCTAAGTATGTTGCTTTAATTTTCCTTTACTAACATTGACTTTGATCTAACAAAAAGGGGGAGAATGTGCATAAGCTATATTTTTTATTTTTTTTCAAAACCTAGCTTACTCTAAGGGGGAGTAATTTCAAAACACTTAAAAATTTGCTTTGGTTTTATTATATCAAAAAGGGGGAGATTGTAAAACCTTTGATGATTTTGATATAAAAAATATTTTTCAAGGACTTAATTGTAAAGCAAACAAATTTTAAAGTGTCCTAAACTGACAAATATTTAAAGCATTTTTTATTCTAAGTCAAAAACATAAAGCCCTAAATTTTTCTAAGTGTTTTAAAGGCCAAACTATTGAAATACGCACAGGCATATCGATACGCCTCTAAGCGTATCAATACAATTTTTGAAACATTGGCCACTGTAAGCATCTATTTCGATACGGCTCTGCTCATATCGATACGGCCTTCAAATGGGCTAAGTATTTTTACTTAGGTGTTTCGATACGATTACATTTGTATCGATACGGCCTTCATAATGGGTTTAAGTTTTAAGCATTGCGTACCGATATGCCACTAGGTGTTTCGATACGCTTCAAAGATTTTCTCAAATATCAGCATTTAATGACTTAGCCGTTAGACTCAGTTATTGGGAAAGACCAATTTTAAAATGTCGTTAGACCCATATCGATACACCTCAAGATGTACTGATACAGGTTCAGTCAGTAGCTCAAACAAGCAAAATTGCATCGATACGGCTTCTCTTGTATCGATACGCCCTTTTTTCACTAAGACCGTACCGATACGCTTCCTTGCATATTGATACGCCCATATTATTTTGTGCACAACGGCTCTTTCTTCTTATAGACAGGTACCGATACGGGCCTTCGTGTACCGATACAGATGGTTGATCAAGAGCATTAATTGCGCGAAAATGCAGCCCAATGGCTACAATAATGATCTCAACCACCCAAACGGCTAGAAATCAATGCAAGGGTATAAAAGCAAGCCTCCAAAGCACCAGCAACAACTATTGAACCATCAAGCACCATCTAAGCATTAATCCAAACCTTTATGCCTTATAGAGTCATATTTTTGTACCCAACTCATTGGAGTTCTTCATTGTAAATCTTTATTTAGAGTTTAGGGTGTGTTTTGATTGTAATTGGGCAATATCCATCTTGTGAGAGATATTTTTAGATTCCCAACTTCTTCTTTGTATTGAGAGATTTCTTGGGTCAATCTTTGGGTAGAAAATTGACCGGTTGTAAAGGTTACCTCCTAAGCCTAGAAAAAGGGAAGAAAATATAGTGGATTTTGTTGAAAATCCTTAGTGGGAGCTAAGGTAGTGGATGTATAGCTTGTTACAAGCTTGAACCACTATAATTGCCTTTGTCCTTCATTTTTCAATTTCCTTTTTGCTCCCTCAAATTTTAAATAGCCAATTCAACCCCTCTTGGCCAAATCACTATCATTTGATCCACTCAACATAAACATCTAACTAGGCCAGAACAACAGAGAAACATGATCAAATCATAACAACATGCTCAATCAAAAGTCTATAGGCATACTTCCTAGAAACCGAACCAACCAAAGAACAAAACGTAAATCCACTTCAAAGCCAAACATATAAAGCTTCATACAACTCCACAACATCAATATAAACTTGCACATAACGAGAGTTTAGTATACAACACTCCCAAACAACAATGATTTGCCTTTATTACTACTAATCTAGTTTGAAAACCATATTTTCGAGTAGATCAAGTCCTTGGATTTCTCTTCGCTTGCTCGTTGCCTCCAACCTTTAATTCTTTGCATTGATGGACAAAGAGAGCGTAAGCACACTAGAATTAGTGAAGAGTGCTCAAAACACAACACCATCAATGTATTTAAAACCGGTTTCCAACTCACAATGAATTCATCGTTTAAAACAACTTCCAAAACATCATGCCTTTTAAACCATGCACTTAACATTTCCAAATCATGCATATTAAACCATATGCAACATGTATCATAGATCAACAACAAAATTCCATTTGCTAACCCTCAATTTAAGCTTTCCCGTGCATAACATCCCATATGCAAGACTTAAAGAGTAAACATGTATAAACCAAAATTATATAACATAACCCATCAACATGATACATTATCAATTATATTGGCTTTTAGGTGATCATAACCAAGTTCCACTTTACAAAATATTACGTTGAATACACATATTCAACAAGTGTCATCTCAACACTTCATACAATCTCAACCGGAATTAAGGTACAATCACAACTGGGTACCGTCACAACCCAAATCATCGGTTAGATGTATAATCTACTAACGGGAGTTTTCGGTACCATATAACCCCTAAATCGTTAGGGTACTCGTGGTGGAGTACTCGGTACACATAAACCCCTCAACACCCAATGCGACTTTTTATAGTGCACTATCAATCCTATGGTCGACCAACTATATCTGATAACATTTTAAACTACATCACTTGCTAATATAATTCATTAGTAACCATGTACCTCACTATTTTTATATGCAATAATCAAAACCACTTTCAATGCATTAAACCATGCATTAACAAGTATTTCATATACTTGTATGAATTATTTTCCAAATGCATTCATCATCAATATATGATCAAAATCAGTATAAACCATACTCAAAATATGCTTAAACGGTAGGTATCATGTAATTCAAGAACAAGTGCATAAAAACAATTTCGCCATGTAATTCAAGAACAAATGCATAAAAACAATTTCGCCAAAGCACGACCAGGAGAGAAATCTCATCATACTTACTTTTGAGTTTAAACCAGCGTTTCAAGCTTAGTTTAAACTCCCAAAATAACCTTTAAACATTTCAAAGATGAAATCCACGTTCTCACTCACCGACTTCGCAAAACCTTATTCACCGATGCGAACTACTCCTCCAAAGCTTCCGAAACAGTGCCACAAGTTTGAGGATCAACCTCCCCTAATTTAACCATACAAAAATAGGGAATTCAACGCATCAAAATGCATTCAAAGACTCAGCAAGCCCAACAACTCTATCCAAAAACCCTTCAACAACAACCGAAATCAACATCAAACACCTTCCAAACTTAACCCAGCCAAAACCAAAATGTTTAATCCATCAATTACCTTCAATTAACATCCAAAAACAAATTAATATCATCCTTAAACTTCCAGCATTCATAAAACACCCATAACTCACCAAAACACATCACTAGCAACCTAGGAAATTAGAGATTCACCTAGCTTCGAGATTCCAATGTTAAAACCAACTTATTAACATTCTTAATCATCAAAACATGATAAAAACCAATAAAAAACCCAGAAAAAACATATCCTTAACAAAAATCACTTAATCTCATCAATTAAACCTTGATTTAACCAATTTCCATAATTAAATCATTAAAACTTGTAATACCCAAATTTTGACTAGGTATATTATATGATAAATAAGCACATATAAATAAATAAGAAGTCCAAGATAAATATCCAAATGTCCAAATACATTTTAAAGGTCCATTTACAATCCAAAAGCCCTTAAAATAGTCTAGAACTATAACCCAAAACCTATTACAATATAATTTTCCCCACCCATTTTATAACTCAAAATCGGATAAAGGTCCAAACTAGCACAATTGTGCTTTTTTTGCCCACCCAAATTATCTATGTGGCATCCAAAGGTTGGTCTGTGGGTGTAGCACGCAGATCAAGCCTCACCCTTACGTCATCACCTACATCAGCTATAAATACCACAGGAGAGAAAATTAGGGCAATAATGACACAATTATTATCGTAATCATTAAAGAGAGAAAGAATTTGGAGAGCCTCTCCTAGAATACAAGAAGTCACTGGGATAACCATAAGTCACGAGAGAAGACGATCGGAATTGTCACACCTTCATCAAAAACTGTCAAGAGGTATAATTTTCATTTCTCTTTTAATTTCCCTACATCAAAACACCAGAATGTTAGGCTAATACTTTAAATGGTAAAAAATAGTAACAAAATGAAAACCTAAATACTTATATCGTCTGGAGTTTCGACCGATGATAATTTTGTTTGGTCAGAGTTGAAAATGAGTGTCGAGATGGTAGTTTTAGGTTCATAAGGTTGAAGTTGGGAGGTTCTATCGAACCCGGATAAGTCTTAGAGGAAGATCTAGGTTTCTAGGGTTTAAAATCAGGGAAATTAGGAAATTTTAGGTTTAGGATGCGGCAGCAGACGGTGACCGAAAATTGCCCTTGGGCAGCTGGCATCGCCTGCGGCGGCCGAGATTCGAATCCCGGTGTTCGAAAAACACTGAAACTAAATCAAATAGCAGTGGTTGAAGATCTGTAGGCGAACGCTACGGTGGAGATTCGTCAGAACTTTTGATGTTCATCACGTTCATGAAGAACGATGATGAACACCAAAAGAAAATGGTTGATTTTGATCCAAAACAAGTGAAAATTATGGGTTTCAAAGTGTTATTTTTAGAGAATTTTGGGTAGCGAGAGAGTTAGAGAGAGCAATTAGAAGTTATGACCGAGTTAGCTCGGATTAGGGTTTTTTATAGCCCGAGTCAAACGACACCGTTTTGGTGTCGGGTTGACTCAACCCGCGTGTTTTCAAACGGGTCGGGCATAGAATTTGCGCCCTTCATTTTGGATCTTTAGTGATTTGGCCTTATTTTTGTAATCCTTGCAATTTGGTCATTAATCCAATAAAATTAAGCTCTTTAGCTTGCAATTCTTTCAATTTGATCCTAAATTTCATGTACTAATTTAATGTTAATCGTATTAATTATATGATTGAATGTATTTTTTTAATGTAGTGCATAATAGGTTGTATATTAGACAATTTAATCACTTTTTTTAAATTAATTGTTAGAGCCTTAGTTTTTTAGGTTCTTTAATTAGGATTTAATTAATTAATTAGAAAGATAATTGTAGCAATTTAATGTATATCAAATGGAAACCTTGGGGCTCAATTTTGGATGTTGTTCCACTTGATTGCAATGAGATGTTATCTCAACATTGGCTTTAAAGAGGTACATTTAATATAAATTATAACCTAGAATTAAATAAATCACCTAGTTGATATAAATAGAGCCTTAATTAGATTAGCACTTTAATTAATTAGATTGACCAATTTAATTAGTGAATATTATGTGAAATTTAGGGGTTTTGAGATGGATGATATTCAAGCAATTGGTATTATCTCATAAAGGCCTTTAAATTTCATAATATTCATAGTCTAAAATAACTTAATTAATTAAAGCTTTTCTTAAGTCTGAACTTAAAATGAACAAAATGATAATAAATCATGCATAAAAAACCTTTTATGTTGAAAATACATTTTTATGAATATGAATAGGGTGCTTCTTAACATGACGCTTTTAATCTCATATTCGGTATAAAATGTATTCCTATAAAAGGATATCTCCATTTGGAATTTAAATCCAGTTAATAATTATGGTTAAATTAAATTCAAATTGTTGTTCGAAATGCCAAAATGCCACATAAAATTAAAAGGTAGCGATAACAGGCGTTTGTGGGGTGATAATCCTTCCCCACATGTAACCAACTCTCGAACCCAAATTTTTTAAGAACGGTCTCTAGTTTTTTATGGTGTCCGATCTACCAAAGTGATCGGTGGCGACTCTAATTGTTTTTTTAGAATAAAAAGTAAATTCAATTTTAAGAAATAGATTAATTTGATTTAAAATGGATAATTCTATTTTCAAGATGAAAACAAAAAGTGGTTTCTTACAAGATTAATACAAATTTAATTTTCATGATTAATTAGACAAAATTCAATTTGATATGAAACCCTAAGTTCTCAAAGATAAAATGAATAAAAGGGCAATAACCCTAATTTTAAAAATAAATCGTTCGGCTATTTTCACAAATGGTTAAAAATGGTCACGACAGCTTGGAGACTCCGCTGGGGACTTGAGAGTCAGGCCTAATTAATTTTTTGTGACATTTTGACATTTAAGAGTGGTAATATGAATTTAATTTTTCCAATAATTGTTGGATGGATTTTTAGAAAGAATGGAGGTAGCTTTTTCTTGTGTGATATAAATTGTCATTCATGCATAGCCTTCTACCCGGGCTTACACCCTTAAGTGGGAGCGAGACATTATCCTACGTTGAGTTATCCAGCTTTGTGATTAGATTTTCTTTCTTTCTTCATGTATACTAACCTTATACACCGTGAGGTTGCACCTCCACTATAAGGGGTCGTATACTCGTGAATCGATGTCTTGCTGTCGCGGTAGACAGTAACAGTTCGAGTACCTAGAGTCTAGAACAAACACCACATGTCGTAATATAGAAGCCTACCCTTCTAGAGCCAGACAGGAACCTAGAATAGGTGCTGGCAATTTAAATAGCTTCTCTGGTTATTCTTCCTGCTCGGTACAACTTACTTTTCTGTGTGTATTAAATTTAAAGTTTTTGCCTTCAATATTATTTCAAGGTACTAACATTTTTTTATGTTTTATTTTTTTGTTGTTTTTCTTTTCCTGTATGGTATCATATTGCATCTATAGGGGAATTGATTTGAAAGCTAGTTGAGTAGGAAATGTCTCTTATGGCTGAAGGGTCTGATAGACAGGGAGAGGATAATACCGCAGTATGGACGTGGTCAGAGGAAATGCAGTACAAGAAAGGTGATAGTATTCGGGGAGACCATGTGACACGAACAAAAGACCTCGCTAGAATTAAATCAGGCCAAAATAGTTGTTTGCCAGAACTTAAGGCTATATGGCAACAGTGGGATGAGTCTATAAAGGTAAATTTTCATAGGGAATTCGGATATAGTAATGTTATTAGACGTTTCAGTAGATCAGAAACTTATTAGAGTCATGACTCAGTACTGGAACCCTGCCTATAACTGCTTCACG
The DNA here is from genome assembly GCA_019671005.1 of Hibiscus mutabilis. NCBI lineage: Eukaryota > Viridiplantae > Streptophyta > Magnoliopsida > Malvales > Malvaceae > Hibiscus > Hibiscus mutabilis. Next base: position 43,761,749 of record CM033715.1, on the reverse strand, counting down.
TTTGAAGAACTGGATATGACACCCACTTTAGAAGAGTATGAAGCTTTAATACACTGCCCAAGAGTTGAAAAAGACAATGTCTATACGAGACCCCGTAGTATTCCAACCTTCAGAAAAATGTTGAAGGCAATTACAGGGAAGAATGAACATTGGTTTAATGGGAAGATAAAGCAGAAAGGAAACAACAAAGTAACCGAGGATAACGAGCGGATAGGTTGGACAGTTATTCGAGACTTAATGCTGACAAGCGATGAAGGAGATAGGAAAAGAAGTTTGTTTTCTTTATGCATTTATGGGTTAGTCTTGTTCCCAAGAACTCTAGGCCTCAAAGACCCGTCAACCTTGGTGTTATTCGAGCGCTTAAAGGACAAGGTTAATCCGGTACCAGCTATCTTAGCCAAAACATATAGGACGTTGTCTACTTGTAAGAAGTCATGAGATGGGAGATTTTGGGGATGCGCTCAACTACTGGAGGTTTGGTTTAAGGGAAACAGATGGGTTACACCTTATAGAGCTTGAAGGTGTTGTAATGATTACTCGCCATTGGATGAATACTTAGCTATGTGCCCAGTTGAGAAGAAGACAAAAGAAGAGTAGAAAGATTTTTTTCCTAAACATGAAGGACTCTGATGTTTTCTGGAAGGCTCCATGGTCGAACCTAATCAATTACCTATACCGATGAAGAAAATGTGACTGGGTTCCACTACCCAAAGTTTAGGGGAGAACATCTTATTACCCGTTGTTAGTGTCCCGCCAAACTAGGTTAAGATAGTTTATTCCATCCACTGTTGGTATTGAAGGGTTTGAGTATATACACAAGACAGAAGGGTACAAGGTAAAAGTAAGCGATACTCTAGATACATGAAAGTCACTGCAAAGAATAAAGCTTTAGGATGGGTTAGAAGTTATGCCAAATTACATAGAATGGAAAACTCAAAGGATTAACGATGGTATTCCACTGAAAGATTCAGGTAATACTTAGTTGACTAATGAACGTGAAAGAAATGCACCGTCAGTAGTGGAGAAACTGAAGCATGACCACAAGAAAGAGCTGAAAGGATACAAAAGAGGATAAGTGAACTGAAACATAAACTCTCCATGATAACATTAGAGATAGAGGTGCAGAATGGAAAAAGAGGAGAACTCTCTATGCAGAATAGGGAAGTTAACCAAAAATTGAAGGACTTACAGGAAATTCATACTAGGCGTAAAGCAAAACAAAAGAGAGGAACGAGCAAGGTGGTTCAAAATTTGTCTAAACAGTTGGATGATATGAAAAAGGAAAGAGATAGTTATAAGAAGGTGTATGAAGAAGCTACAAGCGCGTCAAAGAAAAAGGCCCAAGAATGGAGAGAATCGAGTAATAAAGCCAAGAAGAAGTTAGAGGAAGAACAAGCACATAAGTTTGAGCTGATAACTCAAGTATCACAGTTGGAACAAATGATTACGAAGTACCACAATGAAGACAAGGTTAGGATGAAGCAAGAGAATGAAGGAATGAAAAAGAAGGTGGCAGAGTTGGAAAGAGCAGTGCAAAACTTGAAGAAAAAGCTCACAAGTTACAAAGGAGCACTGTACCAAAAAAGTGGTGCATGGAAAAGTAAGTATGAAGCAACGCAACGCACTGTTCAGAGTCAGAATGATGAATTGGTCAATTTCAAGAAACAAGTGAGGAGTATTTCCACGTATGTCCAGATCTTGTCAAGAGAAGCTACAATTTTGCTGCAATTTCCAGATATTGAGCTCGAACATGGAGAAGTCATCAATCGATTGTTACATGAATTATAGTTAATCTAGGAGTCAGGGCTAGCAGTTTTATGTAATTGAGATTATGTATTTCTTGTATTCGACTTTCCTAGATAATGGATGTTTCTATAAAGACTAGATTTTAAATTCAATACCCTTTTTGCATTCATGCATTCATAGATTCATATTCATACAATCACGTTGCACTTTATTATGCAAAATAAATCTTAAAATAAAGAAGGTTCTATGGCAGTTTACTTTTAAACCGTAATCATTTCGTATTCATATGGAACACGTCTGCACTCCAAGACCATGGTTGTAGAAGACAGGATTGCTAGTCTGTAGAATGATCATGTTAAGGTGCAGAATAGATTTGACAGGATTGAGCAATCTATAAAAGATCATTTTTCCGAAGAACATAGGAAGATTATCAACCAGTTGGCTTCTTTACTAGGACCAAAGGAATCTGGAAAAGGCAAGGTGCAAGATGGGTTCAATGAAATGAATGATCAAACGGATACTACATCTCATATGAAGGAACATCCTGAGGGTCCACCTCATGCGATGAAGGTCCATATCAATTAAGCCGAGGCTATTGCCAGTCATCCGGTCAATATTGGAACAAACTTTAGAAGTGGTGATAAAGTCCCAGATCTGAATATCGTCAATGAAATTGAGAAAAATCGTGCTAAAATCGAAAGGAAATATGAAGAATGCTGCATAGTGACAAAGAGTATTCGAATACTTTTTGCAAGGGGAACATGTGGCTCATGCCGACTCAACTAGAGATAGAGGTTTCCGTATGATTTTCATGTTCTTTTGTAAATATTTTTGACGACGATTTACTATTTTTCTTTCCTTAAAAATAAGTTATTTTGGATTGTGAACTTCAACTTATTTTATGAAGCTTTCTATCTTAATTCAACTTTTCGGCTTGAATGCTATTTTGCACTAAAGTGTTTATTGCAGCCACTGACATTGAGAGATGCAATGACAGTTCAAGTTAATGAGCATCAAAACAAAAGTTAGGTGGGGACGCAACAAAAGCTGGTCCACTTGTTCGAGGACACGCAGTACCTTCCAACAATGAAAATTATGGTAGATTTGTTTGTTTAAGTCATTAGCTAATAGTTGAAGGAAAGTTAGTAGGATATGTTTGATTTATCTTACTTTATAATCATCTCATGCTTTAGCCTTGCAGCATTTGGTAATCTATCGAGTTACACCAAGGGAATCTAATATTTTTATAGAATATCTTTTTTCCTTTTACTATTCTATTTCCATTGCACTCACAACACTCATTACAATCAATTACATTTACTTTTCCTTTGCACCGACAACTATATTTCCCTTTATTTTTCAGAACTATTGCACTGACATCAATAGGCAGAAAACACTTTCCTCGTGGGATTGATATCTGATAGGATTAACCTATCAAATATACTTGCATTAACCGTGTACGCTTGCACAGTTGCTATGATGTTTCATAGCCAATCAAGTTTTGGCACCGTTGCCGGGGAAGGCGTTCGTTTGATGTTTTTTTTGTAATGTGTATATATTTTCGTTTATTTTTTAGTTGTTTCTATCTTTTTCTTTTCTTTTATCTCTATTATATTTCTTAGATTTCATTTTAAATGTTTTATGTCCAGAACTAATCTGAAGTTTTTAGCTGACTTCGATTCAGAAATTGAAAGAACCGCTAGGAGGAAACTCCAAGAACAAAGGGATGTGGTTTCACCAACAAACAATGTTGTCACATCTACAATGTTGCCACAACATCCTACAGACTCACCACTACATCCATGCATTCAGTCTCAAAACAAGACTATAAGAGATGTTCTAGCTCCTGCTTTGGATGATTTACAATCATCAATTGTTAGACCCAAAATTCTTGCTTAAAGTTTTGAACATAAACCATAAATGTTTCAAATGCTGGATTTTTATGGGAAATATGTTGGATTGCCTCATGAAGACGTAAGAGAATATCCAAAATCTTTCATGTTTATTTGTGCATCGTTTATTCAACAATGCATTCCTAATGACGTTCTGAAACTACAATTATTTCTTTATTCTTTGTAGGGATGAGCTCGTACTTGGTTTCTTAGTCTACCTGTCAGATCTATCACGTCTTAGGATTCATTGGCAATGAAAATTGTTCAGAGATTTAACTCGCCGAAAATGAATGCTTGTCTAAGAATTGAGATTACATCTTATCATCAGTTAGAAGGTGAGAATTTTTATACAACATAGGAACGTTATAAACCTTTGCTGCAACGTTGTACCATGCACAATATTCAACAGAAGGTACAAATTAAGTTTTTCTATAATGGGGTGAATGCACAAACTAGGAATCTTCTCGATCAATCAGCCAATAGTCTGTTGTTGGATTGCACTTATAATGATGCAGCTGGTATTTTGGAGAAATATGCTCAGAATGATTCTCAATACCCTATTTTAAGAGTTTCCCAAGAAAGAGCTGTGTCGAGAGTTATAGAGTTGGATGAAATTTCTGCTCTTCGTGCTAAACATTCTTCTCTTGACAATAGGATTAAAAATATGCAACGGACTAGTAAAGTCGCACCTATTCCAATTGCTCAATCAGTTGATGTCCCTGTATTCTGCTACAAGATTTGTGGTGACAACCACAACTATGAAGTTTGCATGCAGTATATGGATAGTTCGTGTTATGTGAACATTATGCGGGGCAATTCTCTTGGTATTTCCTACAATGTTGCAAGACATCAGTCTTGGGGAAATTCAAATTCCAAACAACATGTTAGAGCATTCAGATTTGGGAATATTGATTTTCAAGGAAATTCTAATGCGCACAAGAACTTCAATCAACTGCAACAACAACACACTCAACAAGTTTCGTTGCAGTCACAGTAGAACACAATACAACCACAATATTTTCCTTGGCAAAATCTGCAACCACAATACAGCTTGCAGACTTCAATGAAGTTACAACCTAGTCAAGAACAATATGCTCATACATCTTCACCTGCTCCTTTTGCTTGTTTCAAAGCATTAATGCGGGAATATATTTCTTGAACGAAAGTCATACTACAAGGCAACACATTGTCAATTCGTGCTTTGGAGGTTCAACTGGGATAGTTAGCATCTACTCTAACTTCTAGACAATCAAGCACACTCCTTAGTGCCACCACAACTCTGGCTATCAAAGGGAATGAATATTGCATGACTATCACTCCAATGAGTGGTAAACAATTAAGTCAGTTGGTTTGAAAATCAGTTATAGTTGCTGAAGATCGAGGTGAGTCATCTAAAAAATATCAAGTCACTGAGGATGGGGTGAATTTAAGCATGAAGAATGTTACTCCACAAGTTATCACTCATTTAGATTAATTCTGAAATCTAAGTTGTCGATGCAACACCAATTGTCGACACAATGCCAAACTAAAGAGGAGCGTAATTTCTTCCACATACTAGATGATTTAACTCCTAAGGAATCCCATGAATGTGAGTGGTTAATTCCCTAGAATGCGGCCAAAATCAATGAATTGTTTGGTACAAAAGCTGATGTGTTCAAGAATGTCGCTGCAACTGATTCACTAGGTGACATTTCTGAGTATGAGCAATATGTAGTGCGATGGGCAAAAACCGTGAATGCAATAGGGGAAGCAGCAATCAGGCCATGGAAGTTGTAGACACGTTTAAAGTGTTTTCTTTTGAATCAAAGGAAGCCGATGTTGTCTAGCCGGAACCAGAAGAGGAAAATGAGGATCATTCAACATCGGAATCATAGCAAAGACTTTATTTATAAAATCTATTTTTTTCTCGATAGAATTTTTATTTTATTTTTATTATGGTTTTTGCATAATTTATTTTTTCTTCTTTTTATGCATAATAAAACCCCTTTGCACCGTTTCGAATCTTTATCTCTTACAAGAAGAAAACCGTTACTGATGGAGCCAATTCTATAACATCCACGGTTGTGGATGCAACGACAACAACTGAAGGACTCCACTTGGAGCCAGATGCAACAAGATCGGCGGATGTTGTCATCAATGAAGGAACAAGAGGTCAACCCTTTTAATATGGTGGTTTATACACATCCACTCCAATTTCTATTTCCTCTTGTCAAGACAGTCGGTGATGTTGAAATGGAGACAGAATCGGAGAACAATTCTGAGGCTGCTCCAAATACGAAGAACAAGAAGTGCAAGCGGTCCAAATCAGAAGACAAGGGAAAAAATTACAATAAGGAGAAGACAAGTAAGAAGAAGAAATATCACGTTATCTCCGCTGCACCCGAGCCATAACTAAGTTAGTTTTTAGTTTTTGTAGGCATGCATTCCATGTAGTGTAATTTCATTCTGTATCCTTATTTATTGTCATGACATCCACATTGTCATTGTAATTGCATTTAGTTTTAATTTCATTGCATTCATCATTGTAACCACATTATGTCATTGCATTCTATTTTTTTGCATTGGGGACAATGCAATCTTTAAGTTTGAGGGTATACGCTTAGGAGTTGAAATGCACCCAATTTCAAAATTTTCAAAAAAAAATCAATTTTTTTTCTAAGCAAATGCAAGGTTTCCTTTGTGTTGAAAAATCTTTTGCTTGCATTCGATGTGTAAATCTTGAAGTGATATGCTCATTGATAAATTTGTTGGATACACATGATGGATGATTACATTTCTTAACTCTTCATTGATATATTTGTTTGTTTGATTAGAGAATATCTAGCATCATTCCTTTGATTTTTGATGACTTCCACTTGTTTCAGCATGTGCTATATATATTAGTATATCTTATTAAGTAATAGATAAAAGGTATTCCAATTAGAGTGCAAGAAAATAAATAAAGTAGCTTTAAGGGGGAACATTCCTTTGCATGCGTCAGAAAAATGAATATGGCCAAAGGTTGTCGCTCCATGAATGTGTCGTTGCAATGAAGTACTTCTTGGGGGTTCGTTGTACAACATCTTACTTCTCAGGGTCTATGGTGCATTCATTGTTCGATATCCCTCGCTATAATAAAAAAAAGTGAAAAAAATATATGAAATATATATATATATATATATTATGTGTGGTACTAAATAAATGCTGATAAGAGGAATGAATCTGAGATGTTAGGGATGGTGCTAGGTATTCTTGAATTGCTTGCTTATCTATTGATGTGGAGTTGTTGATGCAATTTTCTTTCTTGTCGATACATATGATTTATTGATTGATTGGAATGGTTCAAGTATGTAGAATGCCTATAAACTGTTGTTGGACCTTGCTGCTTGTTATTTTCTTTTTTGCTTGAGGACAAGGGTTTCGGGGTGTGATAGCTCTCTAAAGAGCATGTATTTCCTCTATATTTATTGATTAAATTGTCCCTAGTTTAGTCTCTCATGCATATTTTCTTGCATTTTCTTAGTTTAGATATGCATTTCTTTTAACTTAGTTATAGTTGTGTGTTTTATGCTGAATTTGATAAACTTTGTTGTTTTTATTACAATTCTAATGTTGTTGGAAAAAGCCTTCTTTATTGCATCCAGATATGTCTCTAAAGTTCTGATGTCGTTGTAAAAACATCTTATTATTGCGTCCAGTCATTGCCGCTACATTGACAGCTGCAAAAAGATAAGAGTAAATGATACTGGCGAAAGGATAAGATCAAAGGATGATGAACTGACAGTTTGTTATAACAACTTTTGTCTGGACCTGATGTGGGTGCAATCGTCGCTGCAATGACAGTTGTCAAGATAAGATCAAATAATTATGAAACAATTAGGGGTTCAATCATCGTAATGTTATGGTATGACGGTCCAATTTTCACAATTAAGGGTGTAAATGAACCGAGCTTGAACAAACAAGACTATGTTCATGTTTGTTTGTTTATTTTCAAAAGTGTTCATGTTCAGTTCGTGTTCGTTTAAATTTTTAATATTGCGTTTGTGTTCGTTTATTTATTTTTGAAGGTGTTCGTGTTCGTTTGTTTAGTGTTCACGAACGTGTTCGTTTAAGTTTCCACGATCGTGTTCGTTTAGATGTTTCCTAACGTGTTCATTTAAGTGTTCGCGATCATGTTCGTTTAAGTGTTCCATAACGTGTTCATTTAAGTGTTCATAAACTTGTTCGTTTATATGTTAAGAAATGTTAACTAAATTAACAATAAATAAATAAAATAAAAACAACAAAATAAAACTTATATTTTATTATTAGTAAGAAAAAAATAGTATTTAAATCTATAAGTATTTTCATTCTATAAACGAGCCTATAAATGAGCATATAAATGAGCTTATAAATGAGCAAGTAAACAAGCTTATAAACGAGCTTAATAAACGAACGTTATAAGAACGATTCGTCGAACGCTATATTCATTTGCACCCTATTCACAATGAAACCAAACGACCGAGTGTTGGCGCGTTTCGCATATGATACCAGAGTACTGGTCAATTCCATAACATGGATAGAAGAAAAGAGAGCGAGTAGTGAACTGAAACAACGCCATTTGGGGAAATAAACCATCAGGATCTCCCCAACACATGATCCAATCTGAATCGAAACGAGATTGGTCCACGTCACTAGTATGACATGTTCTCTCGTTTCGTTTTACTGAGACTTCCATTAAGTGCGGACACTCCAAATATAAAATGCGACTCTCTCATTCCATTTTAAACCGCACACCCAAAGCTACGAGTGGAGTAGCAAGCGAAGTGATGATGGCTGGTTCATTGAGTGCGCGCGGCTCTTTCATGGTTCTAGCGATACTCTTGTCCGGTCTGCGTCCGTCCTTCTGTTCTAGATTTATTCAATCCATCTTATTTTATTTTGTTTGATGGTTTTCTTACTCCTGAATCGGTGAATGCTTATATCTGATTTGGTGAAATCATGTGCTGTCACTTCATTTTATTTTAATTTCCTTTAAAGAATTTACAATGTGAATATTCTTGATCTTTGCTCTATTTCGATAGGTAATTTACTCTAAATCATGTTGGTTATTGGTTAACATCATGAATTGCATTTAAAAATGACCATAGAAAGATATCAAAAGAGGCCCCCCTCTATAATCGGGGATGGACTGACCCATATAATTTATGTTTTGTTTTTATTTTACTTGTAATTTCTATCGATGACCTAATTCCACACCACTTACAAAATGATAATAACGTTGTGGAAAGTTTGAAAACAGGATGTCTTTTTGCAATCTCAATTGCAAAGGAGGAAGCGACGAAATTGGGGACAGTCATTGGAATTGATCTTGGTACAACGTATTCTTGTGTTGGTGTATACAAGAATGGTCACGTAGAAATTATAGCCAATGACCAAGGAAACCGTATAACACCATCATGGGTGGGTTTCACCGACAGCGAGAGGCTGATCGGCGAGGCTGCTAAGAATCAGGCAGCTGTTAACGCAGAGAGAACCATCTTTGATGTCAAGAGACTTATTGGACGAAAGTAATTCACATTCCTCTCATGTTTTTTTTATTACATTGTCATGGTTGATTGGGAAATAGTGTTTATTTGTTCTTTGCAGGTTTAATGATAAGGAGGTTCAGAGGGACATGAAACTTGTTCCATATAAGGTTGTGAACAAGGATGGAAAACCTTATATTCAAGTAAAGGTTAAGGATGGAGAGACCAAGGTCTTTAGTCCGGAGGAAATCAGTGCCATGATTCTGACTAAGATGAAGGAAACAGCCGAAGCTTTCCTCGGGAAGAAAATCAAGGATGCAGTGGTCACCGTTCCCGGTCAGTGCATCACAAGAAACAATGTTCTCAACTTGAAATGGTTGTGTTTGTCTGATCATTGATTGTGCTCAAGTTATCTCTCTACTCTATTTGCAGCTTACTTCAATGATGCCCAGAGGCAGGCCACCAAGGATTCTGGCATCATTGCTGGGCTCAATGTGGCAAGAATTATCAATGAACCAACTGCAGCTGCAATTGCCTATGGTTTGGACAAGAAGGGAGGCGAGAAAAACATTCTTGTTTTTGACCTCGGTGGTGGGACTTTTGATGTCAGTATTTTGACAATCGACAATGGTGTATTCGAGGTTCTTGCCACAAATGGAGACACTCATTTGGGAGGTAAGCATCTTTATTGTTTTCTTATAGCCTTTTAAAAATTGTTTCACTCTGGATATTTGCTCATGGTCATTTTTCTTGCAGGTGAGGATTTTGACCAGAGGGTTATGGAGTACTTTATTAAACTAATCAAGAAAAAGCATGGAAAGGATATCAGCAAGGACAACAGGGCTATTGGGAAGCTTAGGAGGGAAGCAGAGCGAGCCAAAAGAGCTCTCAGCAGCCAGCACCAGGTCCGTGTGGAGATTGAATCACTTTTTGATGGTATCGATTTCTCCGAACCATTGACTCGGGCTCGCTTTGAGGAGTTGAACAATGACCTATTCAGAAAGACTATGGGACCTGTTAAGAAGGCAATGGAAGATGCTGGTCTGGAGAAGCGCCAAATTGATGAGATTGTTCTTGTTGGTGGAAGCACTAGAATTCCAAAGGTTCAACAATTACTTAAGGACTACTTCGACGGAAAGGAGCCGAATAAGGGTGTTAACCCGGATGAAGCAGTTGCTTATGGTGCTGCTGTGCAAGGAGGAATCTTGAGTGGAGAGGGTGGTGATGAAACCAAAGGTACATTTCATTTCCCATGCTTATAGCTGATAAATCTGTTCTGATGGAATAAACTTTGGCTGACATTTGTGTATAATGTTTTATGCATAGACATTCTTCTCCTTGATGTGGCTCCACTTAGCCTTGGTATTGAAACTGTTGGTGGGGTCATGACAAAGTTGATCCCCAGAAACACAGTTATCCCAACCAAGAAGTCACAAGTTTTCACCACTTATCAGGACCAGCAGACCACTGTCTTCATTCAGGTACTTTGTGAAGGCTTGTCATTAGAACTTACAAATTCATGTTGCATGTAGAATGGTTGAGAATTCGATGCATCTGGCGGTGTTGATAACAGAAATTCATCGAACTTTATTTGATCTGTTATGGATATATGTCAGGTCTTTGAAGGCGAGAGGAGTCTCACAAAGGATTGTAGGTTGCTTGGGAATTTTGATCTTACTGGAATTCCTCCAGCTCCAAGGTTCGCTCTCATCCCCTATCAATTCTCTTTTATATGATCTGCCAATTTTCATTTTCACCAGAATTTATTATTAACATACTGACTGCCTGCACAGGGGAACCCCTCAGATCGAAGTTACATTTGAAGTCGATGCAAATGGTATCTTAAACGTGAAGGCAGAAGAGAAGGGCGCACGTATATCACAGAGGATCACGATCACGAATGATAAGGGTCGTCTGAGCCAGGAGGAGATAGATCGAATGGTTCGTGAGGCAGAAGAATACGCGGAGGAGGATAAGAAGGTGAAGGAAAGGGTGGATGCTCGCAACAGCCTGGAGACGTATGTGTACAACATGAAAAACCAGGTTAATGACAAGGATAAGCTGGCTGACAAGTTTGAATCCGATGAGAAAGAGAAAGTTGAAACAGCCGTGAAGGAGGCCCTGGAGTGGCTTGACGACAATCAGAGCGCTGAAAAAGAAGACTACGAGGAGAAGCTCAAGGAGGTTGAGTCAGTCTGCAACCCCATCATCACGGCTGTTTACCAAAGATCAGGCGGAGCCTCAACCGAAGAGGAGGATTCACGTGATGAACTCTAAAATTGTCTAACGCTCTAAGGTGAACAAGCAATGGTAAGAGTAAGACTGAGAGCGTAGTGTAGTTAAGATGAGGATACTTCATTTTTTTTTTCTTATGGTATATTCCCTCTCTTCGCTTGTCTTGTTTTTTTTTTTATTTCTTTTTTTGGTAAATCGTTTGTCCTTTTTATTTAAAAGGAACGGATACAGTTGAAGGAATTTATATTTGTATTCTGGTTTATGTTAAAAAAAAAACTCATTCTTAATTTCTCAAATCAAACCAAAATCATTGCATAGAATATATCTTCCTCCGTATTGCATTAGTTTGAAGTTGTTCATCTCTCGTTCAAGTTTGTTTTCAACCACCAAAGCCCGCCATTTCTTTGCAGCTGACCATTGAAACCATCTCCTCAGTTAACACTCTCGTAGTCGATCATAGGCTTCTGACATGTTCTTTCCATTCTTCTCTCGGCAAAAATAGGCTGTAAACGGTAGTGAACAAACTAAAAGTAATCTTTCGATCATAAATGTAAATGCTTTTGTAACTGATCAAATCCAAGAACAAAAATTTTTAATAGAGCAAAAGAAGAGTAGAAATAGATTCAGAAGATAAGAAGAAAAAAAGTAAAGACAAAATTTTCATTTAGCAAAAGATAATTATTACAATCTCATCCTAGCCCTTTTAACCCTACATTGGGTAAACGATTACGTTTTACCTATCAATGAAGGTTCCAAAACGCAGTGCTTCATTAAAAAGGATTAACAATCAATATAACGGTAAATAAGATAACCAAAACTTAAAAACTCCCAAAGGTCGAGCAAAACAGAATCACCCTTTACAGTACTCCCTTCTTCTGAACAATCCTTGCCCTCAAGGATAAAATGAGAAAAATGTTGCTTCAACATATTAGAAACTTCCCAAGTAGCATCTTCAGGGAAGGAATTGGACCATTCCACCAAAAGTTCTGTGACAGCCTTGTTGATTTTCTTCCAATTCTTCGATCCAAAATTTTCACTAGCTCCTTGCTAATGTTGCCATCAGGATCCACCAAAGGCAAACCAAATTGAACTGAATCAGACCCTATTCTCTTCTTGAGCTGAGACACGTGAAAAACAGGATGAGCTCTAGAATTATCTGGCAACTTCAACTTGTAAGCAATCTTTCCAACTTGAGCAATGATCATAAATGACTCAAACCACTTAGGTGCCAACTTCTAACAATTCATGTGCACCACCTGTCTGTAGGGTTGCAGTTTAAGGAACACTCAATCTCCAACTTGCAATTCACATTCACTTCTTCTCTTATCTGCTTGATTTTTCATTCGGTCCTGGGCCCTTTTCAAATGAAATTTCATCATTTTAATGGTTACTTCCTTCTGTTGAAGGCTTCTATCCCCAGCTACTACCAAGGATTCCTCTATCACATAACACAAATACACAGAGGGTGAATGACCATATAAAGTCTGAAAAGGAGTTGACTGAATGGCAGAGTGGAATATGGTGTTGTACCACCATTCAGCAAGGTGTAACCAATCCTTCCACTCTCTTGGTCTTTCCCCAGTCATACATCTCAAGTATGTTTCTAAACATTGATAAACTCTTTCAGTTTGACCATCTGATTGAGGGTGATATGCGTAGATGAATTAATTTGTACTCTCAGTTTCTCCAACAATTCCTTCCAAAACAAACTCATAAACACCCTATCTCTGTCACATATGATATCACCAAAACCGATGCAATTTAAAGATATTTTCTAAGAATATTTGTGCCACATCTTTTGCTGAAAAAAGATGTGCTAACGCAATGAAGTGGATGTACTTTGTTAGCCTATCTACAACCACCAGAATACATTTTTTCTTTGAAACAGGCATCCCTTTAATAAAATCCATACTGATGAATGACCATATTGTTTCAGGTATTGGCAGAGGTTGTGAAAAATCGTTGGAATGCTGCAATTCACTCTTATTTTTTTGGCAGACCATGCGCTCTCTAACGAGGTTCTTAACCTTTTTTCTGAGCCCTTTTCAATAAACGGCTAGCCTTTGAACAATGGCACTAGCTCCAGAGAGGCCTCCCGCTACACTCCCATGGAAAAATTGCATTAGCTCTTTCCTTAGCATTGGATTCTTTCCCACTACCACATTTTCCTTTCTCTTCAATACCCTTCCAATCCATTTGTATTTAGCATGTTTGTTGCTCCCATTTTTCAGTTCCTTGATGATTTTAACCAACTTCTGATATTTTTCCAGGAAGCAGCCAGTTTATTCATCACATTTGTACTCACTTTGCTCAATGCCATGTTTAACAAACTTCCAGATTCAGTCTCTTAGACAAGGCATCTGCAACAGTGTTATTGATTCCCTTTCTATATTGAACTTCATAATCATAGCTCATCATTTTGACTACCCATTTCTCTTGAAAGGGTGTAATGCCCTGATTTTCTAGTAGAAACTTTAGGCTTTGATGATTAATCTTGATAATAAAGTGCCTTCCCACCAAGTATGTTGTCCACTTCTTGACTGCCATTAACACAACCAACATTTCTTTTTCATAGATTGACAGTCCTCTATATCTCACCCCCTAAGCCTTTGCTGAAGAAAGCTAATGGTTTCCCTTGTTGCACCAAAACAACTCTCACTCCTTGATCAGAAGCATCGGTCTCCACAGTAAATGCAAGATTGAAATCAAGTAAGGACAGAACTGGAGCTGAACTTATTGCTTGTTTCAACTTCAAGAACACTATCTGCTCTACAAAACCCTATTTTCAAGCTCTTTTCTTCAATAAATCTTTTAAAGGCTTAGCTAGACATCCATACCCTTGCACAAATCTCTTGTAATATTCAGAAAGTCTCAGAAATCCTCTAAGTTCTTTGATTTTTCTAGGAGCTGGCCACTATAAGATGCTCTCCACCTTAGTTTTATCCATAGAAATAACTCCTTGGGAGATAACATATCCCAAATAATCGACCTCCCTAGCCCCAAAGCAGCACTTGGATTTTTTTGTATAAAGTTGATGTTTCTTCAAAACCATTAAAACCTCTTCCAATTGCTGTAAATATGAGGGTCAATTTGCTGAGTATACTAATATGTCATCAAAGACGATAAGGAAAATTTTCCTTAATAGTTGCTTAAACACCTTGTTCATTAAGCCCCAAAAGACATCACTAAAAACTCATAATGCCCTTCATGACTTCTAAAAGCAGTTTTAGGTATGTCATCTTCTCTCATCCTAATCTGGTGATAACTAGACCTTAAATCCAATTTTGAAAAGAAGGTAGTTGCCCCCAATTCATCCAACAACTCCTTAGTCACTGGCATGGGAAAACTATCTTTTATGGTCAACTAGTTTAACTTCATGTAGTCAATACACATACGCCAAGTGTCATCTTTCTTCTTGACCATCACTATAGGGGATGAAAAAATACTGTTGCTATCTCTAATAACTCTAGCTCCCAGAATCTCTCCCACCAATTTCTTAATTAAATCTTTTTGATAGGTTGGGTGCCTATATGGTCTAACCTTCACCACTGCATTCTCATCTTTCAATTCTGTCTTGTGTGTGTGTCCTCTCTCAGGTGACAGTCCATGTAGTTCATCAAACACCTCTTGAAATTTTTGAAGCAATTTTTCAATCTCTCTTGGCAAACAGTCCTCAATTCCTTTCGCTTCCAATTGTGGATTCATTAACCACAATGTTGTTGTACAAGGATTGTTACTTCCTCTTAACAACTTACTGCTAGTTTTGTTGTCCATCAATTGTAAACTGCCAGATTGTAATCCCTTCAGTTCCATTGCGCTTCTTGCTTGCTTAAATCCCAACTTGAGTTCTGCAAAATTCCACTGAATGTTGCCCAACTGAGAAAGCCATTGTATGCCTAAAACCATATCACAATTTTTCATAGGTACAACTAAGAAATTAGCCACAAACATCAATCCTTGTACCATCCATTGCACTACTGTACATTTCCCCAAAGAGCTCATACAGTTTCCATCAGCCATTGTTACCTTTAATTGTTCCCTCTAGTCAACCTTCAAATTCAACTTTTTCACCAAAGGTAGACTAAGGAAATTGTGAGAACTACCTGATTCTAGTAAAGCAATGCAAAAAACCCCTTCAATGGTTACCCCTAATTTCATAGTTTCCTAATTAGTGGCACCCACATAGCATTTAGAGACAAAACATACCTTTCCTCAGTTGTTGTTTCCCCCTGTGCTAGTTCACCACTCTCCCCACAATCTAGAAAAACCCCAGTCTCATGATTCTCTTCTAACCCTTCCACCATAAGTTGGTATAGTTGAGTTCTAATACACTTGTGTCCTGGTGTGTATTTGGAGGCACACCAAAGACATAGTCCCTTTCTCTTTTTGTCTTCAATTTCACTTTGGGACAACATTTTTCCAGGTCCCTTTTGACCACTCTAATTAGTAACTTTGTTGTTGTTAGGACTGACTGCATTTGATCCAGCAAATTTTGAAGCGGAAGGTCCCCCAACATTTCCTGAACTCACTGGTTCTCAAAATATATTGCCTCTAGGTCTCGGAGGAACAATAATTGACAATGGTGCGTGTCCTCTCATCTGTGACACCACTAGTTTTTTCTGCACACTGAACACCATAGCCTCCATATGTTTGGCTAAATGAAATGCATCTACTCAAGATTTAGGTTTCAACAGTTTAACCATGAGATTAATCTCAATTCTCAAATATTCTTTAAACATGTTCAATACATATTCCTCAGGTAGTTGTACTTGATTTAATAAATGAATAAAATCATCATAAAATTGTTCCACAAAATCTACTTGCCTAAGGCCATCAACTCAGCAAATGGATTATTAAAACCCTCAGAGGAAAATATTTCTTTCATCATTTTTAAATAGTATACCTAACTAATCTGATTTAAACTTCCCAGGTTCTTAGCTACAAATTGGTGCCACTTTAAAGCCTTACCTTCTAGATGCAACATCACTACTTGAACTTTCACAAAATCTAGAACCATCTCTGCTTCAAAGTAATGCTCCAACTTGGCTAACCACCCTCTGAAGTCCGAGGCACCAAAATTTGGGCACAAAAGCTTGTAAGCAAAGTTCTGGGTCTGAGGCAACCCTTGGGTCTTAGGCAATCCTCCTGGTTGCACCACTTGAACCTCGTCGGTGACAACAATCAAAATGGGTTCTTGCTTACTAGATTTGGCTTCCTCACCCACCGCCATTACAGATACCGCAATTGGGCTTTTCTATCCAGCTTGAGGTGAACCCAGTACGCCAGTGTGCTGGGCCAACATTTCCCAAGATCGATTTTCTTTCCCAAAGCATTTTTGAGCATCTTATGCAAGTTCACCAACATCGTTGCTTCCATATCCTGAAAACTGTCACTGATGGAGTTCTCCAAACGTTGGACATCATCCTGGATTTTTGTTGTTACCAGTCAGGTACGACTGTCGTACTCGAAGGTTCTGAAGAAGCTGTCTGTGCCACCAATGCCAAATGAGCAGATTGATTACGCATTTCCACCATGATTCCAAGGATCATAGGGCTCTGATACCTTTGTAACTTATCAAATTTAAAAATAATAATTTTTAGTAGAGCAAAGGAAGAGTAGAAATAAATTTAAAGGATAAAAAGAAGAAAGGACAAAGACAAGATTTTCATTTAGCAAAGCGATAAATATTACAATCTAATCCCAACCGTTTTAGCCTACATTGGGTAAAGACCACGTTTTATCTATCAAAAGAGGTCCCAAGACGCAGCGCTTCATTAAAAAAGATTAACAACTAATAGAATGGTAAATAAGATAATCAGAATTCAAAAACTCCCAACAGTCAAGAGCAAAATAGAATCACCCTTTACGTATAGTTAAAAGGAAAAAGACATAATGTTGGGCAACAATGGTAGGTAGAGAATCAAAGAGAGGAAGATCAATCGTCAACAGAAGAGTAGTTGGCCGCCAAAAAAAGATTTTTTTGTTAGGATTAAAAAGAAGTCAGAGCATTAGAGAGAGGAGAATAACCCTAAATTGTAGTAGTTTATCATGTCCAGTTTAACTATTATTTCTTAAACGAACCTCGATTGAGGTAATTTTTATTGGAGTTTTTATAAGAAATTGTCTCATAAAAAGAATAACTCATTTTAACAATTTCCCGGTCGCGTAACTCTTTATCATTTCAAAAAAATATTTAACTTGTAGTAAATTTAAATATTTTTTAACTTGCTCTTGTACTTAAAATTTAAATGTTAAAAGATTATGGTGTATCCCATAATATATAAAAATATATAATATTAAAGAAACTTTAAAGGGAAAATTGCATAAATAGATTTTTTCTATTCACACGTTACTGTTTTAGTACTCCAATTACTTTTTTAACAAAATTGTACGTAACGTTACGTTTTTATTTTGATACCCCTAGTTAAGAAATTAACGACAGAGCTGACGTGGATTTTTAAATTTTTTATTTTCACATAATTTTCTCACTCCTAATCAGTCACGTGTTATTTTTTTTTAATAATTTTATTCAACTAATCCAATGGTGAGTCACCATTTGATTGGTTGAACAAAATTGAAGAAAGGAAAAGGTTACTTCTTGTGTGACGTGAGGTTTCAACCTAAAGGATCCACAAGTTAACCACTAGGCTACCTCTAGAGTTTGATATAATTCCACCACAACACTAATTTAAATTAATCTAAGTCGGTATCTCAAAATTAAGTTAAATTAGTTTGTTTAGATCCCGATAATCAACGCACATGCAGACCTTGTCGTCTTTCTTCAGGACATGAACTATATTAGCCACCCACTCCGAATATTTGAGCAGAAACCTAGCATCATATTGTTTCTTTACCTCTTCTTTTATTTTCAATAGTATATCAGGTCTCATTCTCTGAAGTTTCTGTTGGACCGGCTTGTGGTCTTCCTTTATAGGGAGTTTATGTACAACCACATCGGTGTTCAACCGAGGCATGTCTTGGTAGGACCATGCAAAGACATCTTTGAATTCTAGGAGCAGCTCGACGATATCGCGTCATGTCTTCGTATTAATACATGTCTCAATCTTCACTGCTTTCTTCTCATTTTCATCTCCCAAGTTCACCATCCCTGCTGACTCCTTGTGAGGCAAGATTTTTTTTCCTCTTGCTCAACCATTCTCAATAGTTCAAGAGATAGATCACAATCTTGATCTTCTTCAAATTTCTGAGGTCCATCTAGACACACGTTTCACCCAAAAATGAGTTCATGATCAATTTCATTATCACTCGATACGTTGATATCAGGGGACCTGACATGAAATAATGATGTCCAGTGAAACAAAGTAATTGAGAATGGTCAATAGTATAAGTATATGGATAAAAGTAAACGTAAAAGAAATGTTTGCTTGATGATACACACAAAAAGTATTATTTCATTGACATAATGGTTGCATTGACAAACTCAAATGATCAAAATGAGCACTCTACGGCCTTCTCATTAGTCTCTATATAAGGGGCGTCACTAGTGATGAAAGCTATGATGTATTCTTCAGCATTCACAGTGACCAGCCATCCGTCAAAGGCAAACTTTAATTTCTGATAGAGTAATGATAGAACTGCCCCAGCTAAATGGATCCATGGTCTTCCCAATAAGCAATTATATATGGGTTTGATATCCATTACTAGGAAGTCTACATCGTATGTGTTTGGGCCCACCAGTAATGACACTTCGATTCTTCCCATCACTTTTCTCTCAGTGCCGTCGAAAGCTCAAACTAGGGTGCTACAAGCCTTCATATGAGAACTGTCTATTGGAAGCCTATTCAAAGTAGCCAATGGTAGGACATTTAAAGTGGATCCATTGTCAACCAAGACTCCTGACAACGTATAGCCTTTGCATCAAGTAGTAATGTGCAGGGCTTTAGTGGATCCCATACCACCTGAGGGTATCTTATTATCATTGAAATAGATGAAGTTATCAACATTCAGATTGTTTGAGAGCGTTCAACACTTTTAGCAGCACATTTCGGCGTGCTTCCAAACTCAGCAGTAGAGATAATATTGATATACGGGCAGACAGTTTACGGAGGTGTTCGACGACACTGTATTCACTGTGTTTTAGGAATTTCAAGAATTATTTTATCTCATCCTTTTTAACTGGCTCATTGATTGGTGATTTAGGCTCAACATCTTTTGCTTTTTCGAGTTCATTCATCAAGGCTTTCCCTTTTGGATCTTCTGTTTTCTTAGGAGCATATCGTCTCCCGCTCCTGGTAAAGAGACCAACGTCATTCACCTCTTTTGAAGCGGTCTTTGAAGCATCATCTCCCTGAATTGTTACTTTGCAATCATATTTCCATGGAAATTTCTTTCTATCATTGCAAGGAAAAGGTCCTAGTTTTTGAACCGTGACTTTTGCTCTCGAACTCTCACCTCTTTCGCATTTCCTCGGTCCTGAGATGACAATAATCAGGAAATTGCCCCTCATAATTATTCTTAGGGGTACTTTGTTCTAAAGTACAGATGTCCACCTCCTCTATTTTCCTTTCTTCGGAAAATTCTAACTCTTTGTTGTTAATCAATTTATAGACGAGGGCCTTGAACTCTGCATAGTTTTAGATATCATGAGTTCCTTCGCCATAGTATGGACAACGACTATTGGAGGCTTCTTTCATGTCTCCTGAGATTTGTTGCGCCAGGTCTATCTCGACCATCTTTTTCCAAACCCACCTTAGCGAAGACTCTACCTCTTTGACGTTGGTTTTGATTCTTCTGTTCCCATCATTGACAATTGCATTCACCCCTGACTCAGCATGATTGGGTAATGGGTTCCAGCTATACTTGATCCTGCAGAGTCATTGAATCTCACGACCCCCATCTTTATAAATTTTTCTACAAGTTTTCTAAACACAATGCAGTTCTCAATAGAGTGTCCTACAACTCTAGCGTAATAGTCACACTGAGTATTGGGGTCGTACCATTTCACGTAAGGGGGTTGTATTGGCTTCGTGTAGAATGGAGATACCAAGTGTGCATTGTATAGGTTATTGTATAGCTCACCATACGATATCAGGATGGGAGTAAATTCCATATCTTCTACTTTTGCTTTTTGATTTGATTCTTGTTTCGGGGAATTTTGGGTATTCGAGGTTGTAGCTTTGGGTTGTCCGGCCGTTAGTTGTTTTGTATAGCCGACATTATAGACACCTGTATTGCTGGCCTCGCTCTCTTTTCTCCTATAGTTTGACTTCTTTGAGTTTTCTTCATCTTCATTTTTTTCTATTTTGGATTGTGTTTTCATTCATTTCTCCATTCATTATTATATCATAGAAGTCCTTTGTGGCACCCCCTATTATACGAACTAGGAAGGGTTTCTTCAGCGTTCTAACAAAGAGCATCACCGTTTCTTTTTCTAACATTGGTGGTTGTACTTGGGTTGCAATGTCTCTCCATCGTTGTGCATATTGCCTGAAACTCTCATCAGCCCTCTTATCCATGTTTTGTAACGTAACCCGATCAGGCATTATATCAGTAACATGGCTATATTATTTTACAAATGCCTGAGCTAGGTCTTTCTAGGAGTTGATTTTTTCACGACTTAATTGGTTGTACCATTTTACAGTGGACCCTGCCAGGCTATCCTGAAAGTAGTGAATTAAGAGGGGTCGTTGTGGATGTATCCCATCCTCCTCCTGATGAACGTTGTAATGTGATCTTCAGGACAAGTGGTACCATTATTGTTTTTCAAAATCAGGCATCTTGAACTTCAGAGGTAGCACCAAATCGGGAACCAAGCTTAACTCTTTTGCATCCATCATCGGAAATTAATCTACACTTTCCATAGCCTTAAACTTTTCTTCCAACTGTTTGCACCGATCCTCGAACTGTTTGGGTAGTTCGGCTTTTAGTTTTTCATTTTCATTGAAATCAGGGACAACATACTCGTTAGGGTCATCGTGAACTGTCATTCCCCTTTGCAAGAAAGACTCAGCCTGAATGATCGGCTGCTTTGCCACTGGTGTCTCTATTGACGGATGGACCTTAAGAGGATGGCTCAGGTCTTCAATCAATGCACTGGATTTATAAAAACTCCCTTTTTCTTCTCAGAACCCTTTTCGGCTAGCATTGCGGTTATCTTGGCGAACAAGTCTTCTTGCGACTGCGAGATGTAAGTCACGAGTTTCCTGCTGTGTTTTCTCTAACTTGCTTTCAATATCCTTCCTAATGTCTTCGCATGTTTGTTCAACTTTTGCCAATCTTTCTTCCATGTCTCTAGCATTGCTTCTGGTGAAGTAAAGGTATTGAGTTTGTGGTTTTGTTAGCCCTAGAATTTATTGCGATAATAATTCTTTAAGAATTAAAATCTTAGTAAAATGATGCAGTATGATGTAATATGATGCGAAAGCAAATAAAAAAATGTTATGTATATGCAAAACACATATTATATAAATATCATAACATATTTTACATAAAAGGTGTTGATTTTAGAACAACTTTCAAAAGAAAACTCGCATCAAAACTAGTTTATTTACATAAGGTGAGCCGATTTCACATATACTACTTGGCTTTAACACCTAGAATCTTGATCTTCTTGAACAACCATGCCAGTTTCTTGCCCCTCTTAGATTCTGACTCAGTTTGCAGACTTAGGACATCAGCCTGAATGGCTAGAGTCTGTAAGTGGTCCGCCACTTCTCGTACTTGGACAAGGGCTTCAGTCATAACGTGGTCTCTATCGTGAACTTGATCGCGGGATCATTCCAGCTGTGCCTACCAATGCTGATTATTCCACGCCTGGATTTCTTCAAAATTTTAATTTGCTCCTAACAAGTCTGCAGAGCTATTTCTAATTCCTCAACTTGTTTCTTGTAAGTCTCGTTCTTCTCCTTACTCGCTTTTAATTCAGCTACAGAGTTTCAGATATGATGCCTTTGTAGAGAGTCTTCTAATTCAGCAATCCGGCCCCTCAGGCATGTATTCTTGATTAGATTTCTGGATAAATTTTCCTCCATGGCAGCTTGTTGTATTTGAGCCTCTTGGAATCTCTTTTTCCAAAGATCGGCTCTATCCATTTCCTCTCAAATTTCAAGCTTCCATTTTGCAGATGACTTTTTGAGCCCGACATATTTTGCTGATGCGCAGAGCTTCTTGTAGTCACTTTGTAGACCGTTGAGATCCTCTTCAACTTTGTTTTTACCTTTCCTTAGTCTTTCAACCTCCTGTTCCTATGATTGCATGCTGAACTTCAGCTGGTTCTTTTCATTTTCCAACCTCAATATTTGTCTTTCCATCCTGGTGCATTTCTTTTTGAAATCGTGCTTCGTAGTTTCCATCTCTGAGGGATCTACTCGCAAATGTTCCTCTATCGACACATTATTTTCCTGATCTAGTGCAGGGATATTATCATTGATTCTCCTATTCCTCCAACATCGATATTCTGGCGCGACCATGTGATTTTCATCGAAAGGTTCCATCTTAAAAGTACGACTTCATGCCTTATAAACCATAGAAATAGTATTCTTGTAGTCTTTGCCCTTGTATGAGAACTCACACGTAACAATCCCTCTTGTTACCGGGACGAACTGTCTGGACCTATATTGCCTGGATACTGGTAAGGGGTCATATCCAGTTCCACCCCATATTCCTAGCAAAGGGACCCAATCATAGTCTCCACACCTGTACATGATTCTGTCAAGGAAGAACCAGTGTGCTTTCCAGATGATATCTTTCTCCCGGAGGTTCCGAAAGATGGCCATCCATTTGTAATGAGTGATATTTTCTTGTCTCTATGTAGATGCTAGATCCCTTAGTGGCGAATAACCTTCGAAGCATGCTTGATAAGAGGGTCTTTTCGGCTTCCAGAAGTGGCTATAGAACCAAACCAACAGTAGCTGTGCACAACCGATAAACCTTCCATCACCGCTTCTTTTGCATGCGCTGAGGTACTTGAAAGTTTCAGCTGGAACAGGGGTAACTCCCTTCTCAAGACGATCGAACAATTCCATGGTAGCATCATCAATGTATCCTAAAGCCTTAGAAAAGATAACCAAACCGTATAGGCTCAAGGCAAACATGTTGACTTGCTTGTCCCGCTTGGGCTGACTTTGAATTAGGTATCGTATGAATCTCCAAGCGATGCACTGGGTTTCTCCTTTGTTTTTGATCCTAGTTGTAGTCCACTGTTCATCCTTACCGGTCACCTTTAGCAGTTTCTTCTGGAACGCCAGAGAATTAGTACATTTCAAATAAGCTTTAGTAGCCTAGATTTTTGGGCACCGGATCAGGGCAATGTATTCTTCGATGGTGGGTACCAAATCGACTTGTCCAAGAGTAAAGCAACTGTAGGCAGGATTCCATAACTAAACCAGGGCTCGGAACAAAGTCTTGTCAATACTGACATCTAACAGACAAGGCAAATCACCGTACTGGTCATAAAACATCCGCTTGTTCACCTCATCCCACTGATCCCAAATTTCTTTCAATTCTTGCAACTAGTTCTGTGTCACTCTGATACTAGTGAGGTCCGACGATTCTGACTCTTCGCCTTCTATCAGACTATCTCCTTTTTGGTGCCGAGTTTCCTCTGACCATTTTCGCACGCCTAGGTTTCCTTCCACCTTATTAAGAAACCGGTTCTCCATAGTTGATCCTTTATAACGGATGAACTTGGCTCAACACCTTTTAATTTTAAAAAATGAAATGCAAGGGCAAGAAAAAAAAAGAAAAACAAAGACAAAGAAAACATGTTAGTCCCGATATAAATGAATAAATAATGTTAAAATAATAAATAAGGTCTGAATTAAAACAAACCTAGAATATGTTTTTCTACCCCACATGCTTTTAGAAAAATAAAAATTCGACCCCATTATGATATCTATCCGCATGCTTGTTTTAAATAAATATAGCATGTTATCTAGCATATTGTATTAAAAAAGGAAATAAATAAATAGATAAATAAATAAATAATACTAACATTAAAGAACATAATTAAAAACCCTCGTCTCTCTTTATCATGCACCTATCGGGTGACTCTCTAAACGGGTAGAGGTTCAGTGTGGATCTAAAGGGTAGGCTCTTACGGTTCACTACATGTGGTTCGGTTCTATCAAATGTACCTGAATCACCGGTGCTTTCCCCTACTAAGGCTAGCAAAGTTCAATTCAGGGGGATACGTGTCTCTAGGTCTGCACGAAGACGAAGGTCTCACGAAGACAAAGGGACCTATATCCTGGATGCAATCCACTATCTTGCACGGAAGGGGTACCTCACGAAGGAGTAACTTCTCGCTCCCACTTAAAAGGGACGAAGCTCGGGTGTAGAGCTCATGATATGAAAACTTAACAGATTTAATAAAAAACAGTTGTCAAAAAATCAGAAATAAAAGAGCAGGGATCACAAAATTAAATTAAACCGAAGCCATATTTTTTATCTATTAAAACAAAAGGTAATCGACTTGTGGCTTGACTCTCTAAAAAATAATCCCCAGTGGAGTCGCCAAGCTGTATTAACGGTCCCGCGGCAAGATTGACGCAAAAATTATTTTGGGTTTTAATGGGAGTCGCCACCAATCTTTTAATTTAGGTGAGACTGGATCACCTGAAAAATTGGTTATTTTAATAAAATGTGTTTTTTTTCATTTTTACTAAAATAATGAGTTTGGGTCTGCAAAACTGAAAAAATAAGTTCGGGAGTCAGTTACGTGTGGGGAAGGGTGAGCACCCCCACAACGCCCAAAACTGGTACCTAGTAGGTTACAAAATGTTTTAACAATGGAAATTATGAATTTGAATTTAATTTAGAAATTGTGATCCTTGAATGCATGAATTTTATCGTAAAATGTATTTAAAAACAATACTCCTTTATACCAAACTAACGAGAAACTTACGCCCCTTTAAGTTCGAGACATAATTTTTGTGAGACCCCCGACTAAAGGAATACCATTTTAAATATTATAATTTAGGATTAAAAAGAAAATTTTTATATTGAAAATTAACGAGAAAGTGACACCCCTTTAAGTTCAAGGCACGTTTTTCACGAGAATCCCCAATAAAAAAATCATTTAAATTTTAAAATTTGATTTTAAAGGTTGAATGCAGGATATATAATAATAATAATAATAATAATAATAATAATAATATGTTTGCAATATTAATTAATAATAATACTAATAGTATAATACTAGTTAGTAATGACATAATATAATATATAATAATAATGGTAGAGATATGAGTAAAAATAAATAATATCAACATAATAATATATAATATAATAATAATATGCCAACGGTATAATGTATGATAATATATTATTAATAATAATGATAGTAAACAGATTAATGAATAATAATATTAATAAGAATTAATAATAATAAAACAAAAATTAAATGAAGGACGAAACTACAAGGAAACATAAATTAAAAGGCAAAATATGAAGGATACAAAAGCGGAGGGACCGTCAGCACATTTTCCCCATTCCATTAAAAAAACGCAGATCCTCTTATCTGGGTCAGATTCGTGCACGAGTTACAATAGTCAAAACGGCGTCGTTTTGTTCCCTTATAAGTATTTTTTTAACCCAAAAGCTCATTTCTCATCTGATAACTAAAAAACCTAAATTCTCCCAACTCCTATCCCTCTCACTCAGCCGAGCCCTCAACGCTGCCCAGTAGACCGCCGTGTGTCGTCGTTCGCCGGTGACAGAGAGCTGCCGCAAACGGCGGCCAGAGTGCATGCAAGGAGGTAATGATTTTTCTTCGATTTCTTGTTGTTTTTTGTGTTTTTGGTCTTGATTTTCCCATTTCTAATTTCCCTCTTCGTTGTGCATGTACTCGAATTTATAGGGAAGGAGGATGGCTCTCTACCGGCCATATATGAGGGGTGACGAGGCTTAAATGAGCGTTTAGGGCGGTGGACTTGATAGAGGCGGTGGTGGCAGGGATATGATTATTTGGGTTATTTTGTTTAGGGTTCAATTTGGTTTCATCGCGACTTGAGCCGATGATATCGGCGGCGTGGCTCGGGATGGCGGTGGCTCAGATTGGGGTTAGGGCATTGGTGGCGGCGGCTGATGTTTAGGATATCTAGGGTTTTGTGTATTAAGTTAATTTAGGTTATGGGCTAGGGTTAATTTGGGCATGGTTGTAATGGGTTATGTATGTATTTTATTGGGCTTGAGTGGCCCGGACCAAAATGGGTCATTACAGTCCCCCTTATAAATAAAATCAAAATTAAAGTTTCAATTTCTTTCAATTTAGTCATGCTTCTTAATTATATAATTTAAATGTAATTTAATTGTTATTTTAATGATGTATGTTTTAATTAATTCATATAGTAAAATTGTTAGATAATTAAAACACTTAGTTTAATAGCATATTAGAGAATTTGTCTTGTGTGCTTTAATTAGGCTTTAATAATTCAAATTAGGTAGATAATTATAGAAAATTATTGAGTATTGAGTGAGAAATTTTAAAGTTCAAATTTAAATGGTGTCCTAACATAATGAGATATTGTTCAACATGAGCTCTTAAATAGAATATTCAATATTCACTAAAGCATTAGAAAATTAATAAATAACTTATATTAATAAATAGTGCCTAATTAAGGCCAGAGCTTTAATAATTTGAGTAATTAAATAATAGGGAATATTATCTATAATTTTGGAGTTTAAATATGGATGATGCTTAAGTAATTGAGTGTTATCTCATGTAAACTTTAGAGTTAAATAATATTTATAGAATAAATAACACATAAATTTAATCAGAGCCTTTTCAGGTTAGCACTTAAAATGAAATAAACCATAATTAATCATGCATAAAAACCTTTTACAAGTAAAATGTATTTTTGGAATATGAAAGGCGGTGCCCTGAGCGTATAAGGTCTTTTCCAATTTTATATTCGAAACAAAAATTTATTTCCTTATAAAAGGAATATTTTCATTTGAACATGAACCCAATTAATAATCAATAATTAAATTAAGTTTGAATTGTTATTCTAAAATGCCAAAACGCCACACAAAATTAAAGGTATTGATATCAGGCGTTTGTGGGGGTGCTAATCCTTTCCCACACGTAATCGACTTTTGAACCCCAATTTTAAAAAGAATCTAAGGTTGTTTTTTATATTGTCTGGTCTAGTAAAGTGACTGATGGCGACTCTAATCATTTCAAAAATCAAATTTAAATGAAACCCCCCAATTTCAAAGATTGATCGTCCAAGCTATTTTATTGGTTAAAAAATGGTTTCGACAGCTTGGCGACTCTATTGGGGATCACTTCGTGAGTCAGGCTTTTATTGTGTGGTATTTTGGAATTCTAGAACAATAATTTGAATTTAATATATTCATTAATTTTTTGATGGGTTTGTAAGAAGAATGGAAATATGTTTTTGTTTGTGTGATATAACTGTCATTCATGCATAAGCCTTTTGTCCTTTAAGTGAAACCGAGACATTTTCTTACGTGGGTTCTCCACCTCCGTGTGATAATTTTGTCTTTCTTCTTGTATACCAGCCTTATACATCGTAGGGGGTTCACCTCCGCTCTAAGAGAATGTATACTCCTCAATCAATGTCTTGTTGTCGTAGTAGACAGTAATGATAGTTCGGGTACCTGTGTCTAACCTGCCAACGGGCTAAAGCCGAGCACAAGGTGCCTACTGGTCTCTTGCAACCTATTAGGCTCCCACAATGGAAATGGGAATGCATTACAATGGATTTCGTAAGTGGTCTACCAACAACACCGAAGAAAAATGATGTTATTTGGGTCATTGTAGATCTATTCACCAAGTCTGCTCATTTCCTTCCGGTGAGAATGGACTTTCAGCTTGCCTAGACTTGTTGAGTTGTACATTCGTGAAGTCATTCATTTGCACGAAGTTCTTGTGTCCATTATTTTTTACTGTGATCCACTCTTTGCATCCCAGTTTTGGAGAACCCTACATGAGGCTTTGGAAACTCGAGTGCACCTAAGCACTGCTTTCTATCCTTAAACTGATGGCCAATCTGAAAGAGTTATTTAGATTCTAGATGATATGCCACGAGCCTGTGTTATTGACTTCGGGAATATGTGGGAAAAATCCCTACCATTGGTGGAGTTTGCATACAACAATAGTCACCAAGTTTTGATTAAAATGGCTCCTTATGAAGCTCTTTATGGAAGAAGATGTAGAACCCCTCTTTGTTGGATCGATCTTGGTGAAGGCAAGGTGTTAAACCCTGACTTACTTCGGGAAACTGAAGATAGGGTAACCATCATTCGTGACCGACTCAAGGCTGCCTTTGACTAGCAGAAAACTTATGTTGACTTGAAAAGAAGGGACATTCAGTATGATGTTTGTGAGAAAGCTTTCCTTAAAGTGTCTCCATGGAAGAAGGTCCTTCATTTTGGCAAAAAGGGGATGCTAAGTCCTTGTCTTATTGGCCCATTCTAGGTGATCGAGCGAGTTGGACATGTTGCCTACCGACTAGCTCTCTTTGAAGAGTTAAATCATATACATAATGTCTTTCACGTGCCTATGCTACGAAAATACCAGTCCGATCATTCCCATGTGCTCGAGCTAGAGTTTGTGGAGATTCAATCTAATTTGACATACGAGGAGGAACCGGTACAAATCATCGCATGAGAAGTCAAGAGGCTCCGAAACAAGTTTGTGCCTCTAGTAAAAGTTCTCTTGAGAAGTCATGCAGTGGGGGAAGCCACGTGGGAGCCAGAAGAGACAATGCAAAAGCAATATCCTCATCTTTTTAGTTAGAGTGAAAATTCAAGGGTGAATTTTCTTAAGGGGGAGAGTTGTAACACCCCGAAAACCAATCTAGTCGGAATTAGGTTTCGGTGATCAGAAATGTTGTTTCAGTCGTGCCCGAATAATGTAATTGCTCAATATTTGTACCCAATGTTGAAGTAATGAAAGTTATTTGGGCTTAATCAAAGTTGTTGGACCTTTTTGTAAGGAATGAAAGTTTTTAGTGACTAATTTGTGAAAATTCAAAGTTTGGAGACATAAGTGCAGACTTTGGAAAATTGAGGGACTACCCTCATAATTATACCAATTAGTGGTGTACATCACCTCCTGGTTTGCCTTTAACCCACGTAAAATTAGTCACCCCATTGAACAAAGATAACAACATGAGTTTAGGGAAATGAAAATAAGGATTAAATGATTATTAAAAGGGTTTCCTCCCAAGCTAGGAAACCATTTGCTTGCTTGCTTGGGAGACAACAATTATGAAGTGATAATTGAGTGTTTAAGTCTAATGGATGGAGAAAAAGCTTTCATCTTTATCTTTTCCTCTACCAAAACCAATCTCACCCTTGTTTGAAGGAAACAAGCAAGCACCTCTATTGCCATCTTCTTCCTCAAGCTCAACCAAGTGCCTTAATCTAATCTTTGATCTTTGTTCAATTTCAATATACCATTTGGAAGCTTGTAGCATGGTAAGTAAAACCCCTATATCAATTTGATGATTCCATCAATCCTTAGAGTTTAATTTCAAGATTTTAAGTCTTGAATGTTCAAGCTAAGCCAATGTGTTAAATGGTTAATTTCCCTTATTTTGATGTTGTCTACAAGAATTGGTAAGCTTGAAAAATGTTTGTGAATCATTAGTTTCGACTCTAATGTAATTCTCCAATTTTTTGAACTAGCTCAAGTTGTGGAAGACAAGCCATCTTCACCATCTTCATTACTGAGCACTTTCAACGGCAAGGGGATCGTTATTCGAGAACCATGAAACCTTCGAGCATTAGGTGAGTATAGTTGTGTCTCGAGATCAACTAGGTGCCATCTCGGTTGCATTTGATTTGAGTCTATGTTATATCTTCATTTGGATAGCTCTAGTAGAGCTTACAAGGTATGAATTTCATGTGATAAGTGTGGTAAGGTCACCTATTACTTTCAATGCATTTCGGTGTTCTATGATTCAATCATTATATGTTACATATGATAAATGTTTAATGTTAATATTGACATACATGGGAATTGATATGATGCATAAATTATATGATATGTTAGTTGGAGCCAAGGCTCAATTCTCAATCCGATATGATATGGCCTAAGGGCACAAAGGTAAGTTTTATGATGAAACATGTAACCTTGGACACTTGTGGACTTTGGATACAATTGGCATGCCATAGGGTTATTTGAGCTCATCATGCAAGGGATTAGACTACGGTCCGGTTTACGACCTATATATGGGGAGAAAAGGTTGGATTGTGAAAGGGACTACGGAGCTACGACTCAAAGCTAAGGTCTACCTTAGTATATGGAATCGCTAACATGTTGACGTTAAGCATGATTTGTGTATGTGAATGTTATGTATACGTCATTCGAGCATGCTTACATGTTATACATGCCATCAAAGAAATTGTTTCCATTTGTTATAACTACCTCACTAGGCTTTGTAAGTCTAACATTCGTATGTCTCATACATTTTAGGATCTTGAAGGAAATTTGAGCTTCGATCGTGCGGTTGAAGTTGCAAGTCACTCTCATCAACTCAATGTATGCTTACACTTTGTTTTGAACTCCTAGTATGGTGGCATAAGGCTTAGACATGTTATATTTGCCTATTTTGATATGTGTGTAATAGCCTAAAAGTGTCTAGGTGATATATATGAAATATGGTGTGTTTGTAAAATAGTAAAACTAGTCAAATGGGCTTAAAAGCACTAACAGGTGAAAACCTAGTAAATGGATTCATATGGCTCTAAAATTTTGCATGATAGTAGATTATAGTGATTAAATATTGTTGGTAAAATTTCATTGGATTTGGACATCGTTCAACATGTTAAATTGGTTAAACACCAGATAAAATCTGCCATTACAATGCAGGGCGTACCGATATGGGTCCACCTATTTCGATAGGGCTGTGCATATTTGGTCAGAAAAAACTCAGGTTAAACTAGGAGTATCGAAATGTCCTAGAGGTGTTTTGATATGGAAATTAGGATATCACCCTTGCATGTTGTACCGATACAGGCTTAGCTGTATCAAAACAGGGTCTAATAAGTAAGGTCAACCTTGGTCAACCTGTATCGATACAACCCTAGTGGTATCGATACAAGGCTTTAGTCATTCAAGTCTGAAATTTGAATCTATGCATATTTGTATCGATACGAAACCAAGGTGTATCGATACGGGGTTAGTTAATTATGTTAAAAAGCATTGAATATAGTTTTGAATATTTTACAAAATGGTCACTGAATCTTGTATGGTCTAATTGGATACGTAAATGACCTCTGTTAGTGATAAAATTTCACAAGCTAATAATTGATAAGTTCGATTGAAGGTTAGCAAAAAGAAATTATGATAAAAACCCTTAAATTGTAAAGTTTACATGTTGGTCCCTAAGTTTACAAAAGTTTAAAATTAACCCAAATCGAGTAAGTTGTTGATAAATAGGTCTGATAAGTCTTAAAAGAGGTTAATAAGAAATTATGAATAAGTTCCAAACTCTGATTGACCTTTCAATCTCCGAATATGTCTTCCGATAACACTTTCTGACTCGGTTCTTTACTAGGCCGAGAAGGGGCTGTTACATTTTTGGTATCAGAGCTAGAGTTTAGTCAATTCTAGGACTAAACTGAGGCTTATCATGAGTCTTCATATGCATATACCCCCTAGGAGTTTATTTGTGTATGTTATCCGTAACTTGCAACTGACACGATCTAACCTTTTCTGTTTGATTAAATTTAAGAATGTCTACACCCAACGATAGACATATCGCAATAGAACCACATCCTGGCTCCTCCTCGAAATAGGGGGACAATCTTAGAGCTGAATCTCGACCTGAATAGGTGGGGCATAATAACCCACCCAATCCTCCTCCGATGCCTCCCGCCTAGTAGGAGTATTTGATGTCTATGGTTGAGATGATTAGGTAGGTGGTCGTGTCTCTCAAGCAAGAGCAACCACCTCAGCCTGTTGTAGAATCTTCATCTCTCTCAAGAGCCCCCATTCACAAGCTCAGTCAATACTCGGTTTACACCTTCACCGAAGAAGGAACAAGACAATCCTGAAGTAGCAGAATATTGGCTGGAAAACACTCTTAAAGTCCTGAATAAGCAAATGAAGTGTCCTGACGAACACAAGTTGGTGTGTGCTCTAGCATTGATTTCTAAAGAGGCTCGGAGCTGGTGGGACATCGTGACACTTACAGTACTTGAGCACAGAGTTACGTGGGACTCTTTCCTTCAGGAGTTCCGCAAGAAGTACATCAGTGAACATTATATCACTGAAAGACGTAAGAATTTCCTCCGTTTGAGACAAGGAAGAAGACTCATGGGACAATACATACATGATTTCTGCAAGTACTCGAGGTATGGTGCAGAGATCATATGCACTGAGAAGGAAAAATGTAGAATGTTCATTGATGACCTTTGTAACAAATTACGTCCTCTCTTCACTACCTTGGAGTTAAAGGACTTTCAGACTTTGGTCAACCAGGAAATTGCTACTAAAGCCTCCCATAAGGCTTATGAGAGAAGGAAATAGAACCAAGCCAAATCCAATAAGAGATTCTAAGCCTCTCATGCCTCAGTAGAAGGGTAGACAGTGGGACCAAAAGTCTGCCACCCTTCAGCAACCACCAAGGACGAGATATGTGCTGCAATCCCAACTTTCAGGAACATTTGTTCCTTGTAAAGCTTCGGTTGATAGTAA
Source organism: Hibiscus mutabilis (assembly GCA_019671005.1). Taxonomy (NCBI): domain Eukaryota; kingdom Viridiplantae; phylum Streptophyta; class Magnoliopsida; order Malvales; family Malvaceae; genus Hibiscus; species Hibiscus mutabilis. Next base: position 43,728,756 of record CM033715.1, on the reverse strand, counting down.
AAATAGTTTCGAAAGAGGTTCACAGATTCCTTTATGTAACCTTTTTTAGATGAGGCATCCCGGGCAGTGTCATAGACAAGCTGGATCTTGCTATCTTTGCGGTGAAACTGGACACTTTATCAGGAATTGTCCACAGAACCCGAATGCTCCTACCTCTATGGCTTCTTTGAACAATTCTGCCAAGGGAAGAGGAGTGAAACAAGTGTAGTCTGGACCAGCAGGGAGACCTCGCAACATGAATTCTCCTTCAGTGGGGTGAGACCCTCAGGCTTCAGCCCAGATGTACCACGTTCGACGCCGAGAGCGGGAGGACGATCCCGATGTGATTGTAGGTATGGTGGAATTATGTTATGATCTTGTTTATACTTTAGTTGATCCAGGCTCTACACATTCCTTTATTAGTGAACCATTGATTGGGAAGTATACCTTAGAACCCGAACCAGTCACTTCTGAGATAGTCGTCTTTAACCCACTAGGAGTTAGTGTGGTTATAGGGTTGATCTGTAAAGCTTGTCCTCTGAGGATCTAAGGGATCCCATTTCTGGCCAATTTGATGGCTTTGCCTTTCCATAAGTTCAATCTTATCCTAGGCCTTGATTGGTTAGCTGAACATCAAGCCTAGGTAGATGTTCGACTGTGAGAGTGCATGGCAAAAGGGAGAAAATGTTATGGAAATGTATAAAAACAGTGCCAAGATTTAGTCTTTTGCGTGCAAGTATACACGGTCGGTAAGTAATACAGTAGTAAGCTGGTTATCGATCCCACGTGGATTGGCCAAGAGTTACATGCTTTGCTTGTTTACTTGTCAAGGGAAGAAAAATGTTGTTTGATTTGAAGTTGGTTTTGAAAACGGTTTAAAACAATGAAAATAAAACAACGTTGGCAACGTAAAGGTATTCATATGGATAATGAGCGTTGGTAGGGGATGCCTGGATTTCACGCTATTCATGCCAGCCTTTAATAACGTTCTGCCTTGGTTTCATTGCCGAGCAGATTAAAAGTAGTAATGCCTTTGTCGATGGTAATACCCTAAATTAACCACGATAAAGCCCTATATGTCTATAGTGACGCTTATCATCAATTAATTTGATTAAGTGTCAATCTTTATTCCTAAGGGGTAGACTTACTCCCGAAGTAAGTTCATTTACTTGAACATCTTATGTCGAAGCATCTCGCCTTAGTATCTAGCAACTGATCTTTGCCCCTCAAGTCTGTTAAGATATTAAGGTACAATAAGCATACTGTGCCAGCAGTCACATGGCACATAATTTAGAAAACTGAAAATCATGCCAACTGTCGTACGGCAATAGATTCTAAAAATAGTTGAAGTGCGTGCCAGATAGAAAATAAGACCAAAGCATATAGTATATTAAAAACCAAACTTAAAATCAGCGTTCATCGCAAACATCCCCCAACCAACTTAAGAAAATTAGTTCATGGTTGGGGGTTCCATCCAAAAACCAAAATCGTTTAACATCATCAAATAAAAACCAAATAAACTAAGAGAGTGTGTAAGAAGGCAGCCTTTTCTCAATTCGATCTCCAATGTGTCATCATTTATGTTCTTTCTTGATGTCCTTTATATAGGCATACGTGGGAAACACTAGGATAAGCCTTAGGGTTTTAATATGGGCATGCTAAGGCTTATGATCATTTTAGCCGCACTTTGAATCCCTGGGCTGACATCATCTTGATTAGGGTTGACGTTATCTTGACTAGGGCTGATGTAATTAGTCTTTGATCTTTTGCCAGCCGAGCTCGGCATCGTTCGGTCCATCTGTGCCATACTAGTTTGGCATCTGATTTTTTCGCCATCCTATTTTTTCGGAGCTTGATCAAGTGCTATTTTTTCGTAGTCTGATCTGGTCCTATTTTTTCAAGCTAGTATTGCCAAGGGTTCTTGGCAAAACTCTTATGGCAACGTATTGCCAAGGATGCTTGGAATTGGTATTCTGATCCTCTTACTTGGTACTCCTACGCTGCTCTTCCATTTCTGCTCTACTCTGCCAAGCCTACAATGATGCCAACAAACAACTCTTCACACTGGAAAAGCACAAGATCCCCTATTTCCTAACTCATCCAAATGCATGAATTTAACAACTAAATGCAACTAAATGTACTTAAAGGGCTAGCAAAGGCTTTGTAAAATAAGCATAAAAATAGTATTTTTGAGGAGTTAACACACCCCTAAACCTAGCTCATTGCTTGTACTCAAGTAATGCAACTAAAAATATAAAAGCAGAAAAACAAGAAAGTACCTCGGCAAAGATTGTCATGGTTCCCAACACCTGTCAGCTAGCAAAATATGATCCTAGGTCTGTCCTCAGATATTTAGTATATCAATGCCAAGAAGATAAACAAATTCAAGTGAACAATATAGCTCTAGTCTAAGGTCGTCTAGTGTGCATGAAGTGCGGGCAATATGCATCAAGTTTATTCAACTCCCTTAGTTCATTTTACTACCCAAACTCAAAATTTATTGTCATCCTTTTTGTTTTTATTTGCCAAGGGTTTTTACTTTTTTTTGGCAATAATTTCAGGCTTGCTTTGTAATACTATTTGGCGTGAGAAATAAGAGGGAGCATACCGCGAACCCCACGTTAATCCAGACATTACTAGGCTTTTACTCTTCAACTCATACCCTAAAGTTTTTGACTTGAGAACTAAGAGGGAGCAAACCACGAAGCCCCAAGTTACTTATTATCTCTAAGGTAGAGGAGAGTTCTATTTTTTTCTTTCCTTGGCAAAACAGTGTTGCCTTATTCTTTTCTTTTTACACTGGCATCGAATTTTTTTAACAATTATTCCGAGATCAGTTTCAAGATAACCTAAGTATGTTTTGCAGACTAGATGCATACCTCATGTAGAGTGAGACTAAAGTTCCCTAAACTAGAGTCCAATTGCCAAGCTACTTGGCATTGCTAACCAGCCAGCATACAAGTTTTAAAATTCTAGTTTCTTCATTGGACAGATAAATCTAGAACAAATTTAACTATGCTAGAAAATTATTGACAAAATTTCCAATCTTAACCGAGGCAACAAAAAAATTTAGTGGTTTGGTATACACATTTTAATCCTATATGGCAAACTATTCTATATGGCAGACTGAAATTTAAACATGAATGCATGGCATACGAATGTAAGGATGTACACCCCCAAACAAAAGGCATGCATTGTCATCAATGCATGAGAACAACATATATACAAATGAAAACAGTAAAATACAAGAATAATATGAAATGTAAAGGATTTTAGGAAGAGGATGACTCCCCTTCGATGCGGCAATGGAAGCTTTGATGTCATGGATAACTTCCTTAAGAAGCTTTGCCAGCTCTGAGGCGGCAGGGACATCGGTGGCAGCAGATGAGATAGGTGCTGCAAGTCTGGCCACAGCCTTGGCTTGGCTTTGGACTCCTTCATCTTCAGACTCATGTGGTGTGGCAGATTCAACACTTGAATCTTTTCATGCCAATCTTTTGCTTTGGTAGTCCGCCTGGCAATAAAAATCCAGCATTCACTCAAGAAAAACCTTTCAACGTAGCAAAGGAGAATGAATATTAAAATAAAGGGAAAAATAAATAAAAAAACTAGAAAAAAAAACATCTATCCTAATATATACAAGAATCGAACCATGATGATGATGATGATCATGATAATTCTGCCAGGAGGATAACCTCATTGGCATCCTTTTGAATGTCATCCAAATAGTGCTTCAAACGTTGGCCATTTACTTTGAAAATTGCTCTCGTTTTCAAATCCTTGATATCCACTGCTCCATGAGCATATGGCTTCACAACTTCAAAGGGTCCCGACCATCTAGACTTGAGCTTTCCTGGAAACAACTTTAACCTCGAGTTAAATAACAAAACATATTGGCCTACCTCAAATTGACTTGGTAATATCCATTTGTCATGCCAACGCTTTGTCCTTCCCTTGTAGAGTATGGCATTCTTGTAAGCATGTATTTTGAATTCCTCAAACTCATTAAAGTCTAATAACCTCTTTTCTCTAGCAGCCCTTCATGCCATGTCAAGTGTTTTGATTGCCCAATAAGTTCGGTGCTCCATCTCCACTAGTAAGTGGCACGTCTTCCAGAAAACAAGTCTAATTGGGGAGGTTTCCAAAGGAGTTTTAAAAGTAGTCCTATAAGCCCACAATGGGTCATCTAGTCTCAAGGATCAGTCATTCCTTATTGGATTTATAGTCTTTTCCAAATGTTCTTGATCTCTTGTTGGAAATCTCCACTTGGCCATTCGTTTGGGGATGGTATGCCGTGGCAATCCTCTATTGAATTCTATATCTACACAAAGCTTTAGAGATTAGATTGCATTTAAAATGGGTACCCTCATCATGAATAATCACTCTGGGTGTACCAAATCGAGTAAAAATGTGTTTGTGCAAAAATTTGGCAACAGCCTTGGCATCGTTTGTTGGCAAAGCAACGGCTTCAACCCATTTTGAAACGTAGTCAACAACCACAAGGATGTATAGGTTACCAAATGATGGAGGAAATAGACCCATGAAGTCTATCCCCTATACATCAAACAAATCCACTAGCATAATGTTCTGGAGCTGCAACTGATGTCTACCAGAAATGTTTCTTGTCCGCTGGCATCGGTCACATGCCTTGGCAAAGTTATGGGCATCTTTGTAAAGTGTGGGCCAAAAGAATCCTGACTACAGCACCTTGGCAGCAGTCTTCATACCAGCAAAGTGACCTCTATACGGTGTGGCATGGCATAATTGCAATATACTATGCTATTGATCCTTTGGCACACATCGACGAATCACTTGATCGGCACACTGTTTAAATAGTATTTATTCGTCCCAATAATATTGCTGAACGTCTCACAGGAACCGTTTCCTAGTATTATATTCCAAATCTGGTGGCAGAATATTGCTTACCATGTAGTTGACTATGTCAGCGTATCATGGCACGACGTTGACATCAAGTAAATACTCATCAAGAAATTCATCTCTTATGGAAATGGTCTTACCATTTTCAAGGTGATGCTCTAGGCGTGATAGGTGGTCAGCTACTAAGTTCTCACTGCCTTTCTTGTCTCAGATCTCGAGGTTAAATTCTTGTAGTAGAAGCATCCATCGGATTAGTCTGGGCTTGGCATCCTTCTTCGCCAAGAGGTACTTCAATGCCGAATGATCTAAGTAGGCATACTTGAGATGGTCTGGCAATGCTTTCAATTCCAACTCGGATGGCTCCTCAATGGATGGTTTCGGCGCCACAATCTCTCTGCCAGCCAACTCCAACGGTTCTGGCTGCTCGAAATAGCTTACCTCTTCTAAAGTTGTTCCTTCAGTGTCCGCACTTGTCTTGTCTCGTCCGTTGGCATCATCATCTACATATTGCCACAGCTGTCCCATGCCCATTTTAAAAATGGACTCCATCATTTCTTCAGCTCGGCATTCCTCGGATTCATCTGCACATTTAAGAGCTTGAAACACATTAAATGTAACATGCTGATCATTCATGCGTGTAACACCCTCTTCCCGTATTTTTCACCAAACACGAGTCGAAGATATCACATAACAAGTTCAAACAATTTCTCACATTTGCAAACAAAAATTGGCAGCTTGCACTGTATATAAACAAATTTTTTTATAAAATTCTATAGACTTACAAAATTCATTCCGTAAATTTTTAAATAAACTAGATACATCAAGCTTTCTAACCATATAAATTATTAACCCAAATTCATTGTAACAAAATTCAAGGAAAATCTGAAAGTCACGTTACAATGCAGTTTTTAGGAAAATCTGCTGCCCAGTTTTTCTGATCTTTCATCGAATAAAATTTCATATCTTTTTGTACCGGACTCGAAATCAGTCACCGTTTTTTTTAATAAAACTAGACTCAATTTTTAGTTTATACATATAAATTTCACATTCTACTTCAATCTATAGAATTTATGGCAATTTTTCAAACTCACTGCCTAAAACAGAGTTTCTGGACAACTTCAATCTAAGTCCATTATAAGTTCTCTAATTACCCATAAGTCATTCCATTTCACCTACTAGTAATGCTAAACCATGTTTAGTTATACCTATACATACATACATAAAGCAGTTTAAAATCTCTTTTACACAAAATATGCGTATTCATTATTATACATGCCACTACTCAAAATATGATATCGGATGTCAAAGCATTACTAAGATAACCTGTAATCTCCCTTTGATCTTGGGGTGATGCCAAAATATCCCTTCTTACGAACCGTATGATCAACCTACGTGTGCACATGCAAAATACACACGCTAATTATAACTTAGTGAGGCATTTTAAGTAGTTATAAAATCAAGTAATGAAATAAATGAAAACATGGTTAAGCAAAATTCAAATCAAATATTTCTTGTAATTTAAAACCTTCATATAAAAGAAATAGTGATATTCATGTACTTTAACTTTCAATAAGCCCAAGAATTGTATAAAGAGAAACTAAAGTATGCAAGGATGGTACTCCTTGAGTACTAGTCACCAAGTGATGATAAACATATAGACACATATAGTGCCGGTAACATATAGACACATAAGTGTCAGAATCATATAGACACAATAGTGTCTATATTATATAGACACATAGGTGCTGAAACATATAGATCCGAAGATCGTGTGCAGCTACACGTAGTCCTTGACTACTAGACCTCTAATGGCATACCACTATACTGTAACTCTCTATCATAACTTGGGCAATAAATCCATATCATATACTTATAAAATTTGTCACATATAAACAATTCATAAATCACCATATAAAACATATTAGGGCAGTTCATACCCTATCATATACTAACCTTTTTCCTTTGCATGTGAAAATATCATATAACTTGTACAAAACCATGTTGTCATCTCAATAAAATCATATAAATGAAAATCATAAAAATTTATCAAAACATATTTGAAACATATAATTGCACTCACCTTATATTCCTCACTAGCTACTTGTACCAAAACGTATTCACTCTGAAACTTTTTCTTTGTCTCATGACTGGTGTCGATCTCGGTCTTGCTTGTTATATGTATGTATATTAAATACATAACACAAGCAATTTTGAGTACTTACTCATACTATACAAAATAATGGAAAGTAACTAAAATAACTATTCATTATTCACAAAATTATCCCGATAGAACTTTCTATATTCGAATCACGATTCTTCATACTTTCCATAGTTCTTCAACTTCTTCGAACTTTACATTTTAGTCCCTAAGGACACTTTTAAGCTTCCAACCACCATTTTCAAGCTAAATCCTTATAATTCTCACCATTTACACTTTAGGACCCAAACTTTACAAATTTACATTTCAATCCCCAATATTGCCAAAAATTACATAATGGTCCCTAAATCAATATAAACTTCAAATTCAACCTTCAAATCATTTAATTTTTCAACCCAAAATACTTCAAAAACAAGCTTAACAACCAAGTCCCTAAACTTTCCAAAATTTACATTTTGGTCCCTAATGTCAAATAATTAGGGATTTCATTCCAAACACCTTGTATCATAATTTGGAACCATTATTCCTTCATTCACCACTTAAAATTCCTAACTTAACATAAACCCTAATTTTTCCATATTTCAAGAACATAAGAATTTCTTCATTCTAACAACTAATTCAAGCTTGTATAGCATATTTCTCACTATTTCCATCATCAATATAAATTTTGACATAGTTTCCCCTAATTATCCATCATAACTGAATGGTCACTAGTTCAATTCCTATGGAATTTTCAATGTTTGAACCATGAAAACAACATCACAAGCATATTTTCAACAAGAAAAACCATTAAAACTCAAGTTTACTACATGTCCTTCATCCAACCAAATCACCAACTCAACCTTAGAGACATGGAAACTAAGCAAAAATTATACCAAAAGATAGAGAATTTGATGGAGATAAATTCTTGTTTCATGTCTCAAGTCTAAATCTAACTAAATAAGCTTGAAAAATTGAATAAAAAATCCTCACCTAAGCTCTTGTTGAATTCAGCAGCAAAGAAAGAAGATGGAGATAATTTGTCAAACTTTTTTTCTTTTATTTAATGCCAAATGGCATATTTAATTACCAAAAATTCAATATAAAAGTCTTTTAGTAATTAAAAGACTATTTTATCCTCCAACCAAAGTTTATTTTACAAGTCTTATTTCCAAATACCCCTCCATCACATTGGAACTAATTTAGTTCCTTTCTAACTAGCATCCATAAAAAATCATAAAATTTTATTTCAAGATTTTTATTCGATCCAATTATCCGAAAATCTACTAATACGATTTTTCCATCAATCGTTTTATCAATTCCAAATCCAAAATCTCATATTTCTAAATTCCATAAATAATTAATATTGTTATAATCAATCTCCTATATTTATGCAATCAAATTTGAAATTTGAACTCGATCCAAAAATACCGATAATTATCCTAATTTTCTATCAGATAAAATTCTCTTAAAAAATCCTTTATCGATAATCCATACGAATCTTCTCTACTCCTTCTAATTCCAAAATATTGATCAGAAACACTTTTATGGAACCTTCCTAGAGGTCACCCATCTTAAAATTTCTCTGCCTGAGCACGCTTAACAAATTTATTCGATCCATTTTCAGTACCTTTTCCCTATCTTAATTCTAAAAACTGACATCAAGGTACCTAATTCGATCCGATTCACACTCATACTGACTAAAGTTACTTATTGGAGAAATTATTCTTTTGGTCCTTGAACTTTTCCCAACTTTTCACTTTGACCACCCAACTTTTAAAATTTTATGTTTTAGTCACTGAACTAAAACCGCTAACTTTTGATTCTTTGCACTTTAGTCACTAAGCAAAATTTAGGGTATTGCAATGCGCATAGTTAATTCACCTTTATGAACATCAATCAAAGTTCTACATGTAGCAAGGAACGGTCATCCCAATATAATTGGGACATTAACATTTGCCTCATAATCTAAAATAATAAAATCAGCTAGGAATATGAATTTGTCTACCTTTACCAACACATCCTTAATCTTAACCTTAGGATGTGTAAAGGATCGGTCTGCCAACTAAAGTGTCACCATGATAGGCCTTGCTTCTATGACAAGTTTTCTGAAAACTGACATTGGCATCAAGTTGATGCTGGCTCCCAAGTCACACAATGCCTTGCCCATAAATTTGTTGCCAATTGTGTAGGGAATAGTGAAACTTCTCGGATCTTTCAGCTTTGGTGGCAATCAATTTAGGATCATGGCACTACATCCCTCAGTGAGAGCGACAGTTTCAAAGTCTCCCAACTTCATCTTTTTGGACAGAATGACCTTCATGAATTTTACATAGTTGGGCATTTGCTCAAGGGCTTCTACCAATGGAATATTAATTTGCAATTGCTTAAGAACTTCCAAGAAGCGCTTAAATTACTGGTCATGTTTGTGCTTTTGAAGTCTTGCTGGAAATGGTGGCGATAGATAAACATATGTTGGCGTTGTTGGCTTTGCCGATGCAGTGCTGGCATTTATTGCCTTAGTCTGTTTGTCATCAATGTTGGCATCATTGTTGGAATCGGTTCTAGCACTAGTACTGCATTAACACTGGCATCATCTGTTTTAATTTCGTTTTTCTCTGCTTCTCTAAGCTTGTCTGTCGGTACTGGCTTTTCACTTTGCCAGTTAATTGGTTGCTTGGCAGTCATCACTGCCTCGCACTACTTACCACTTCGAAGGGTTATGGCCTTACATTGCTCATTGTCTTTGTGCTGAGCATCCTCCGTGTCACTTGGAAATGCTCTTTGGGGTCGATTGCTAAGTGCATTGGCAATCTACCCAATTTGAACTTTCAAGTTTCTCATTGATGCTGCCAAACTCTGGACTGTGGCATCATTCCTCTCCATGTAATCAGTAAGATTGCATCCATGGTTGAATCTTTGCCCTTACTTGAAATTGTTTTAAGCTTTCTGTGGCATGGTATTCTGATAGAATACTGGCATGGCATTATTCCTCTCGCATTCTGGCCTTGTGCACTGTACTAGTTACCTCCTTGATTTCCCCAAGCTAAGTTAGGGTGTTGTCTCCAACCTGCATTATAAGTATTGGAGTTAGGATTATAGTAATGATTAGCATTGCCAGCAAAATTCACCGATTCAGGATTGGCAGGGCATTCTTCCATATAATGATTATCTCCACAGATTGTATAGAAGGGGCCTAATGCTTTAACTTCTTGGGACTCATTGTTCATTTGCAACAATCTCATCATGGTTGTGAGGTTGGAAATCTCGGTATGAATGGATGTTAGTTCATCAACCTTTAATTTCCCACTGTCTTTAGTTCCAATCCCGAGTCTGCCAACAGGATATTCAAAATCATTAATTGAAATTCTTTCAAGAATATCAACGGCCTCTGAGTACTTCTTGTCTAGCAATTAACTGGCTGCTGAAGCATCAACAACAGTCCTTGTTTGTGCATTCAATCCATTGTAGAAGGTTTGAATTTGGGTTCAATTCGGGAATCCGTGCATAGGACACCTTCTCAACAGATCTTTAAATCTCTCCTAGGCATCATATAATGTTTCATTATCAGCCTGTTGAATGTAATGATCTCACCCCTCATCTTGGCAGTGAGTGTTGGCGGCTGAAATCGTGTCAAAACTTCTGGAAAAGATCTGCCCATGAACTAATTGATCCTGGTGGCAAAGAATTAAGCCAACCCTTGGCTCTATCTCACAAGAAAAACGTGAATAGCCTTAGTTTCACAGTATCTTCAGATACTCCAGTTTGTTGGAATAATTGGCAGATCTCCATGAACTGCTTCAAATGTTGCCTAGGATCTCCAGTAAGTGCTCTATCAAACTGACCTATATTCAAAAGAGTTTGAATCATTACCGACTTAAGTTCAAAATTGACAGCATTTACCTCTGTGCCAACAAATCCTGGCATCATGTTGTCAATGTTAGGTGCCGAATGTTCTCTAATAGGTCTCTCTTCATCGACAAGTGGTGGTGGCATCTCATTATTTTGTGGATTGCCTTCATTGTTCGCAACACCATTCCCTTGATTACCTTGATTATTCATCTCTCAAAATCTTCTATTTAACCTCCTCAAGGTTCTCTCAATTTTTGGATCGTATGGCACTCATCCACCACAAGGTGGCTTCTGGTCATACACCGAGTAAAAAAAATAAAAGTAAAAAAACAAGTAAAAACTTAAAAACAATCAACTCCGCTGCAATCCCTGACAACGGCGCCAGAAACTTGTTTGATTGTGAGAGTGCTTGGCAAAAGGGTAGAAAATGTTTTGGAAATGTATAAAAACAGTGCCAAGATTTAGTCTTTTGCGTGCAAGTATACACGGTCGGTAAGTAATACAGCAGTAATCTGGTTATTGATCCTACAGGGATTGGCCAAGAGTTTACTTGCTTTGCTTGTTTACTTGTCAAGGGAAGAAAAATGTTGTTTTATTTGAAGTTGGTTTTGAAAACGGTTTAAAAGAAATGAAGTTAAAACAACGTTGGTGATAAGTGTTCAAAAGTACTATTTTTATTACCCTTTTTACTCATATTATTGTTAGACTTAAGCTCATATTAGTTGCATAATTAGTTATTCATGCATTAATTCATGTTTCTTTCCACTGTTGAGCTTGATTACATAACTTGGTGATTTTTGTGGAAAAAGATGCTGCTTTGGTGTGTTTTGTGTGTGTATGTGCAGGATCACTTGCCAAAGCTATGCCGAGCTAGTTGCCAGGGCAATGCATGAAGGATATGCCGAGCTAGTTGCTAGGGCAATGCATGAAGGAGACGCCGAGCCAGTTGCCTTGGCAATTGTCGACAAAGAGAAAATGCAATAGGGATGTCGAAATTGATGACTAGACAAGCCCAAGATGACGTGGAGCAAAGCCCAAACCCAAAGGAATTTGATTTCCATGCAGAGATTAAAGAAGAATTAAATTCCAAGAAGATAGGAGAAGTTCTAGTAGGAATACAATTATAATAAAGAATTATATTCTTTAAAGATAATTTAATTCCAACTCAAACTCCTCCTCAAAGAAGGACTTTGGCCTAGCCCTATAAATAGCAAGGAGATTTCGACAATCCATAGAGAGGAAGAGAGGGAAAATTTCGACAACTCCATAGAGAAAAATAGAGAAATTTCGACAAGATAGCAAGGAGGGAGAGAGTTCGGTTTCTTCTTCTTTGCTTCCATTAGATTCATGGTTTGGGGATTATTCTTTGTATATCTTTTGAACCCAACCATGAACTAACTTGATTGGTTGGGGTTATTGTGTTTTGTTGTTGTGAGAAACAATTGGATTTTGTTTAGGTAATAAGAGTTTGCACTTTTCTATTCAAGGTTTACTCATTCTTGGCTTTTATTCTTGTTTGCGAGTGAATTGGGAGAGGATCTAGTAACTTCATCTATTTATCTAATATCAGGAGAGTTAGATTCAAGAAACGAATGAGTATGGTCTTTATTCAATCTATTAATGGTGAAGATTAATCCGGCTTAGGAATAAGTTAAGGATTTCAACGGCTAAGAGGAGCGCAAGATTGGTTGTTGTTCACCCTTGATTCACGCAGGGATGTATTATCAAGGCATGCACAAGTAGCTAGAGTTTCGACTTAGGGATAAGAAGAAACCATTGAAGAACGCTCAGTCGAACCTTGAAGTTGCTGCCCAGAAGCCCAACTAGTTGCCCAGCTAGTTGCCCAGGCAACCATCGATTAGTTGCCAAGGCAACCCCGCTGTGCAAGTTGCCACGGCAACTGAGTTGCCCTTGCACTCTTTTACCAAGACGATCCAATCGGCTATCACACCTCAACTCACGATAACCTGGCCTATCTCTCTCTTTTTCTTTCATCTATTCTTTTAGTTTATTGCTTTTACTTTTCTCGTTAATTAAAACCTCTATTATCAATTGTGTTTTTATTTTCAGTGCAGTAACTTAAGCAAAGTGGCCCAAACCAATCCCTGTGGAGACGATACTCGATACTCATATCACTTTATTACTTGCGACGTGTATACTTGCACATTTGCGTAGCACTTATCACACGCAACAAGTTTTTGGCGCCGTTGCCGGGGATTGGCAATTGGTGTTAGTTGTTTTTGTTATTGCATTTTTTTTCTCTTAGTTTTACTAACTTTTCTTTTTGTTTGTTTTATCAAAAAAAAATTAGGTGCGCTACAAGTTAAGGGACACCAACATGTCGGGAAATAAAAGCCAATCTATTCGAGAGATGATGTTGGAAGATATGAATCAATCCAATCAAGAGTTTCTTGCACCCTTTGATGATTACCTATACCAACCGAGAAAAGCCCAAAGAACTTATACCGTGGAAAAATCTTGTGCTATGTGTGGAGAACATCATGTGTTTGAAAATTGCCCTCACATTTTCGGTGCATATAACTACATGGAGGACCATAGAGGGAACCAACAGCAAAATTCTTCATGGTATGGTCAAAAAGCTCAAAAAATTTTTACCATAACAATTTTGCCACAGCAACAGATATGCCATGGCAATGTAGTCATTTTAAAGAGCATTCCAATTCCTTGGAGGAAATGTTACTAGCTTTCTTGGCTAGACTTGACGGATCAGTTGAAGAGATTCGAGAACTATCAAAATCTATGGATACGAGGATAGATCAGTGGGATGCAACCTTAGGGGATTCAGAAGATCAATTGGGGAGATCCACATAAGTCATGGATAACATGCACCAACATTTCATTCCTAGGGATACTGACGTCCCAAGGCAAGAAATCTCTCCGATGTGTGAGGAACAACTAGAGCCTCAAAGTCAAGAGGATGCCAATGAGAGAGACTGCCCAACACATGATGAGCATGAACAACAAATTGCCTCGGCAATGATTGAGGAGCCTGAACAGAGCAATGTCACGACAACACTCAGTGAAGCTGAGAACAATAATACTACAGCAAATTCTGAGGAACCTGATGCCCAGAAGGTTACAACGTTGATGTTGAAGCAGGAATCTGTAGATTGCTCTCATCTACAATTGCCACGGCAATTACACGACCACATGCAAGATCAACGAGATGATAATACTTTGCCAATGGAATATGAGCAGGTAATAGTTGAACCTTTTGAATTCTTTAAAAACTCACCTCGTCCATTGCAGGTATGTCTTGAGGAACCGAGGTTGGTATATTTGAAGCCATCGAAATCTCTACTGATGGAGATGTTTGAGAGGCCAAAAGAAAAAGGTGTCTGGATTCATAAAGCTCTTCAGAAAATTGATTCTTCCCTTGACTTAAAGTAAAATTTGACAACTGATTGCCACGGCAATTGGCTTGAGCAACAATTGCCACGACAACAAAGGCTACATCCAACCATGATAGAAGTCGACAAGAATGAGGTAATTGAATGGTTGAGAATGGATATAATTTTTCCTATTAATATATTTGTGCCTTCAGGAATAGTAGCAAGGTGGAGAGTATACATGGACTACAAGCGAACAAAGAAGAAAGACACATCCACCATGGTAACGCAAAAGGGAGTAGTGGCAAGCACATTGGCCAAACTCTTTTTGGGCAATATTATCACCCGATGGAGGGTGAGGATGGACTATAAGAAGTATCGAAAACGGCAACCTTCAACACCGCAGCAACTCCTGATACGCACACCTCGGCAACCATGGACGCGCACGCCTCGGCAACCCCTGACGCCTCGGCAACCATGGATGTGCATGCCTCGGCAACCCACGACGCCACGGCAACTACTGATACATTTATTTTTATTTTTATTTTTTGAACTATTTTGTTCTATTATTTTTTGTTATTTTTTCTCTTTATTTTTTAGGATATATTTTATTTTTCTTCATTATCTTTAGTTTCAGGGTTTTCTTTATTTTCTTTTCCACAACAAGACTCACAACCACCATGATAAGGAAATTTACTGCCGACTACTCGCCACAGCAACCACAACAGAAACTGGCGATGCCCAGGCAACAACAATGGCTTCGGCAACTACTGATGCACATGCAAGTAAACCTGCATCGGCAAACATGGACCAAATCAAGGCAATGCTATTCACGCGGTACCAGCCACAAGCATTCAACCACTGACCGGAAATTGAATCAAGCAAATGGCACGAAGAAAACTCATCACTCGAGGTGACGACCTCTCTGACTAACTCATTTCATTTAGTTTCTTTTAAATTTTGTTTCACTTTTACGTGCATTGAGGACAATGCTTCTCTCGAGTTTGGGGGGGTGTTGGTTTCTAGTTAGCAATCACATATAGGTTGCATATGTTACTTGCCATTCCTTTAATTTGATTTAATTACTTAAGACTTGTTGAATATCCAATGATGAATTTTTGCCACTGCACTTAATTGAAAGAACCTTTAATTTTAGGATTGCATGAAAAGAACTTAGAATTTTACTATGATGCTGAATTTTTTTATTTTTTACACGGTTGTGGGTTGTTGATTCAAAGAAACTTAGTGAACTTAGGTTGCTTAAAATTTGGGTAAATTTAAAATTGAAAATTAAAAGTTAATTTCTTGCTAGAGGTGCCCAAAAACTGGCTCTAGTAGTAAATGCACTTTCTTGCTAGAGGTGCCCGAAACTGGCTCTAGTAGTTAATGCACATTAAAGAATCGCTAGAGGTGCCCGAAATTGGCTCTAGTCGACTAAAATAAAATGAGGAATTGCTTACTTTGCTAGAGGTGCCCGAAATTGGCTCTAGTGAAAATAAAAATAAATACCCCGATAATTAAATTAATAAAAGTCTGTAGTTCACATAGAATCTTGAAAATCAATTTGTTCACAACTACGCACACACATTGTCACGAGCACTATAGTTTGGTTCCGGGTAATTTTTGTGTTATCCGAAAAATTAAAAGGTGATCATACTTTGTGCCACGGTTCCGAGGTTTGAATTCAAGTATGAAGCATGTCTTTAATGATTAAAGTCTTGGCAGGTAATTGTTAGTTTGCATTGCTTGAGGACAAGCAATAGTTCGAGTTTGGGGGCGTGATAAGTGTTCAAAAGTACTATTTTTATTACCTTTTTACTCATATTATTGTTAGACTTAAGCTCATATTAGTTGCATAATTAGTTATTCATGCATTAATTCATGTTTCTTTCCACCGTTGAGCTTGATTACATAACTTGGTGATTTTTGTGGAAAAAGATGCTGCTTTGGTGTGTTTTTGTGTGTGTATGTGCAGGATCACTTGCCAAAGCTATGCCGAGCTAGTTGCCAGGGCAATGCATGAAGGATATGCCGAGCTAGTTGCCAGGGCAATGCATGAAGGAGACGCCGAGCCAGTTGCCTTGGCAATTGTCGACAAAGAGAAAATGCAATAGGGATGTCAAAATTGATGACTAGACAAGCCCAAGATGACGTGGAGCAAAGCCCAAACCCAAAGGAATTTGATTTCCATGCAGAGATTAAAGAAGAATTAAATTCCAAGAAGATAGGAGAAGTTCTAGTAGGAATACAATTATAATAAAGAATTATATTCTTTAAAGATAATTTAATTCCAACTCAAACTCCTCCTCAAAGAAGGACTTTGGCCTAGCCCTATAAATAGCAAGGAGATTTCGACAATCCATAGAGAGGAAGAGAGGGAAAATTTCGACAACTCCATATAGAAAAATAGAGAAATTTCGACTAGATAGCAAGGAGTGAGAGAGTTCGATTTCTTCTTCTTCTTTGCTTCCATTAGATTCATGGTTTGGGGATTATTCTTTGTATATCTTTTGAACCCAACCATGAACTAACTTGATTGGTTGGGGTTATTGTGTTTTGTTGTTGTGAGAAACAATTGGATTTTGTTTAGGTAATAAGAGTTTGCACTTTTCTATTCAAGGTTTACTCATTCTTGGCTTTTATTCTTGTTTGCGAGTGAATTGGGAGAGGATCTCGTAACTTCATCTATTTATCTAATATCGGGAGAGTTAGATTCAAGAAACGAATGAGTATGGTCTTTATTCAATCTATTGATGGTGAAGATTAATCCGGCTTAGGAATAAGTTAAGGATTTCAACGGCTAAGAGGAGCGCAAGATTGGTTGTTGTTCACCCTTGATTCACGCAGGGATGTATTATCAAGGCATGCACAAGTAGCTAGAGTTTCGACTTAGGGATAAGAAGAAACCATTGAAGAACGCTCTGTCGAACCTTGAAGTTGCTGCCCAGAAGCCCAAGTAGTTGCCCAGCTAGTTGCCCAGGCAACCATCGATTAGTTGCCAAGGCAACCCCGATGTGCAAGTTGCCACGGCAACTGAGTTGCCCTTGCACTCTTTTACCAAGACGATCCAATCGGCTATCACACCTCAACTCACGATAACCTAGCCTATCTCTCTCTTTTTCTTTCATCTATTCTTTTAGTTTATTGCTTTTACTTTTCTCGTTAATTAAAACCTCTATTATCAATTGTGTTTTTATTTTCAATGCAGTAACTTAAGCAAAGTGGCCCAAACCAATCCCTGTGGAGACGATACTCGATACTCATATCACTTTATTACTTGCGACGTGTATACTTGCACATTTGCGTAGCACTTATCACACGCAACAGTTGGCAACGTAAAGGTATTCGTATGGATGATGAGTGTTGGCAGGGTATGCCTGGATTTCACATTATTCGTGTCAGCCTTTAATAACGTTCTACCTTGTTTTTGTTGTCGAGCAGATTAAAAGTAGTAATGCCTCTATCAATGGCAATACCCTAAATTAACCACGATGAATCCCTATATATCTATAGTGACACTTATCATCAATTAATTTGATTAAGTGTCAATCTTTACTCCCAAGGGGAAGAATTACTCCCAAAGTAAGTTCATCTACCTAAACATCTTCTATCGAAGCATCTCTCCTTAGTATCTAGCAACTGATCGTTGCCCCTCAAGTTTATTAAGATATTAAGGAGCAATAAGCATACTATGCCAACAGTCGTATGGCAATGGATTTTGAAAACAGTTGAAGTGCGTGCCAGATAGAAAATAAGACCAAAGCATATAGTTTATTAAAAACCAAACTTAAAATCAGCGTTCATCGCAAACATCCCTCAACCAACTTAAGAAAATTAGTTCATGGTTGGGGGTTCAATCCAAAAACCAAAATCATTTAACATCATCAAATAAAAACCAAATAAACTAAGAGAGTGTGTAAGAAGGCAGCCTTTACTTAATTTGATCTCCAATGTGTCGTCCTTTATGTGCTTGCTTAATGTCCTTTATATAGGCATGTTGGGAAACCCTAGGATAAGCCTTAGGGTTTTAATTTGGGCGGGCTAAGGCTTATGATCATTTTAGCTGCACTTTGAATCTAGAGCTGACATCATCTTGACTAGGGCTGACGTCATCTTGACTAGGGCTGATGTCATCTTGACTAGGGCTGGTTTCATTAGTCTTTGATTTTTCGCCAGCCGAGCTCAGCATCGTTCGGTCCATCTGTGCCAAACCAGCTTGGAATCTAATTTTTTTGCCATCCTA
This sequence comes from Hibiscus mutabilis, assembly GCA_019671005.1. NCBI lineage: Eukaryota > Viridiplantae > Streptophyta > Magnoliopsida > Malvales > Malvaceae > Hibiscus > Hibiscus mutabilis. Next base: position 43,710,317 of record CM033715.1, on the reverse strand, counting down.
TTTTTTCGAATCTTGATCAAGTGCTATTTTTTCAGCAGTCTAATTTGGTCCTATTTTTTTGGGCTGGTATTGCCAAGGGTTCTTGGCAAAACTCTTTTGGCAACGTATTGCCAAGGATGCTTGTCATTGGTGTTCTGACGCCAAGTAAGAAAGATTTAATTTGGGTGATTGTGGATCGATTGACTAAATCGACACATTTCATACCAGTTCGAACATACTATTCCTTAAACAAGTTAGCAGAGTTATATATTAAGGAAATTTTTAGACTACATGGTGTTCATATGTCTATTATATCCAATAGAGATCCAAGATTCACTTCAAGGTTTTGGAGTGCATTACATGAAGCATTGGGAACTCAGCTACACTTTAGTATTGCTTTTCATCCTCAATAAGATGTACAATCAGAGAGGGCTATTCAAATACTTGAAGACATGCTCAGAGCGTGTATAATGAATTTTGCAGGCTCATGGGAAAAATATATTCCATTAGCTGAATTTGCTTATAAAAATAGTTATCAATCAAGTATAAAGATGGCACCTTATGAGGCATTATATGGAAGAAAATGTCGAACACCTTTGAATTGATTCGAGCTAGAAGATCGAAAAATCATTGGACCAGATCTTGTGCAAGAAGTGGAGGACAAGGTAAAAATAATTCAAGAGAATCTCAAGACCGCTTCTGATAGACAAAAGTCATACTCAGATCTTAAAAGAAAAGATATTGAGTTTGAAGTTGGAGACAAGGTATTTTTGAAGGTTTCACCCTGGAAAAAGATATTACGATCCGGACGAAAAGGCAAACTCAGTCCAAGATTTAATGGTCCTTATGAAATTTTAAAAAGGGTTGGCCCAGTGGCATATCAACTGGCATTACCACTAGACATGAGTAAGGTACATGATGTGTTTCATGTATCCATGCTTCAAAAATATCGATCTGATCCTTCGCATGTCATTACACCAGGAGAAATTGAAATTCAACTGAATTTGACATACGATGAGGAACCTGTAAGAATTCTAGCTCGACGAGAAAAGCAGTTAAGGAACAAAAATCTTGTGGAAAAAAGCTATGGAGTCTAAAGAAGATACAATGCTCGAAGATGTACCGGTGGTGAAGGAATTTCCCTGATGTGTTTCCAGATGAACTTCTGGGACTCCCTCTGACCTGAGAAGTAGAATTTGGAATCGAAGTGCAACCAAGGACTACACCAGTCTCTATTGCTCCGTATAGGATATCTTCGGCCGAATTAAAAGAGTTGAAGGTCCAAATCCAAGATCTTTTGGACAAAGGATTTATCCAACTGAGTTCCTCACCCTGGGGAGCACCGGTTTTGTTTGTTAAGAAGAATGATGGGTCAATGCATCTGTGCATTGACTATCGTCAGTTGAATAAAGTAACAATCAAGAATAAGTATCGTTACCAAGGATCGATGATCTCTTCGATCAATTGAAGGGTGCTACTGTCTTCTCTATGATAGACTTGGGATCTGGGTACTATCAAATGTTAGTGAAGGAGTCCGATGTCCCAAAGACTACCTTCCGAACTAGATATAACCATTATGAGTTTCTGGTAATGCCTTTTGGGCTTACCAATGCACCTGCAGCCTTCATGGACCTGATCAATCATGTGTTTCGGCCCTATCTAGATAAATTCGTGGTTGTGTTTATAGATAAAATTTTGATCTATTCCAAGGACACTACCACTCATGAAGAACATCTCCAGATTGTACTTCAGACTCTTCGGGAGAAATAGTTGTACGTTAAGTTCAGTAAATGTGAGTTCTGGCCATTTGAAGTATCTTTTTGGGACATGTGATCTCCTCTACGGGAATTCAAGTTGATCCAAAGAAGATTCAAGCAGTTCTTGATTGGATCCCTCCAAAGAATGTTGAAGAAGTTCGTAGTTTTCTGGGCATTGCAGGCTACTATCGTAGATTTGTTAAAGGGTTCTCAATAATTGATGCACCCTTGATGAAGTTTCTCCGTAAAGAAACTTGTTTTGTGTGGACCGTGGAACAATAAAGGAGTTTTGATCAACTTAAGCAAGTTCTAACACATACCTCTGTTTTGGTGCAACCTGAGTCGGGCAAGGACTTCACGGTGTACAAGGATGCATCTCACTTGGGATTAGGTTGTGTACTAATGCAAGAGGGAAAATTCATAGCTTATACCTCACGTCAGCTTAAGCCACATGAGCTAAACTATCCGAGACATGATCTAGCGCTAGTTGTTGTTGTGTTTGCCCTCAAAATTTGGAGGCACTATCTTTACAATGAGAAGTGTTATTTGTACACTGGTCACAAAAGCCTGAAATATCTTTTGACTCAGAAAGAGTTGAATCTCTATCAATGTCGGTGGATGGAACTTTTGAAGGACTATGACCTGGTCATTGATTACCATCCGATAAAGCCAATGTCGTAGCGAATGCCCTTAGTCGGAAGCCTACTCCTTCACCAAGACATTTGAATGCTCATTTCTGGCTTAAGAAGCACGGCAAGTTGTTGGCTGAATTGAAAGTTCAGTCAACCATCATGTCCCAAATCAAAGCACTCCAGGAGTCTGAAGAAGAGTTGCAAGCTCTAATTGCTAACATTAAGGACAAGCCGGATCCCGACTTTGTTATGAATTTCGAAGGATTGTTGTGTTTTTGAAACCGTATATGTGTTCCCGATGATGATGATCTTTGGAACCAAATTCTGAGCAAGGCTCATTCGAGTCCTTTTTCTATTCATCCCGGATCTATCAAAATGTATAATGACTTGAAGGAGTTGTAGTGGTGGTCTGGTATGAAAGGTGAAATCACGAACTTTGTGGCTAAGTGTCTGACCTGCCAACGGGTTAAAGCCAAGCACAAGGTGCCTACTGGTCTCTTGCAACCTATTGAGCTCCCACAATGGAAAAGGGAACGTATTATAATGGATTTCGTAAGTGGTCTACCAACGACATCGAAAAAAATGATGTTATTTGGGTCATTGTAGATCGATTCACCAAGTCTGCTCATTTCCTTTTAGTGAGAATGGACTTCAGCTTTCCTAGACTTGGTGAGTTGTACATTTGTAAAGTCATTTGTTTGCACGAAGATATTTTGTCCATTATTTTCGACCGTGATCCACGCTTTGTATCCCGATTTTGGAGAACCCTACATGAGGCTTTGGGAACTCGAGTGCACCTAAGAACTGTTTTCCATCCTCAAACTGATGGCCAATCTGAAAGGGTTATTCATATTTTGGAAGATATGCTACGAGCCTGTGTTATCGACTTCAGGAATATGTGGGAAAATCCCTACCATTGGTGGAGTTTGCATACAACAATAGTCACCAAGCTTCGATTAAAATGACTCCTTATGAAGCTCTTTATGGAAGAAGATGTAGAACTCCTCTCTGTTGGATCGAGCTTTGTGAAGGAAAGGTGTTAGGCCCTGACTTACTTCGAGAAATAGAAGAAAGGGTAACCATCATTCGTGACCATCTTAAGGTTGTCTTTGAGCAATAAAAAGCTTATGCTAATTTGAAAAGAAGGGACATTCAGTATGATGTTGGTGAGAAAGCTTTCCTTAAAGTGTCTTCGTAGAAGAAGATCCTTTATTTTGGTAAAAAGGTGAAGCTAAGTCCTCGTTTTATTGGCCCACTCGAGGTGATCGAGCGAGTTGGACCTGTTGTCTACCGACTAGCTCTCCCTGAAGAGTTAAGTCGTATACATAATGTCTTTCACGTGTCTATGCTACGAAAGTACCGACTCGATCCTTCCCAAGTGATCGAGCCAGAGTCTGTGGAGATTCAATCTAATTTGATGTACGAGGAGGAACCATTACGAATCCTCGCACGAGAAGTCAAGAGGCTCTAAAACAAGTTTGTACCCCTAGTAAAAGTTCTCTGGATAAGTCATGCAATGGAGGAAGCAACGTGGGAGACAGAGGAGACAATTGAAAATCAATGTCCTCATTTTCAGTTAGAGTGAAAATTAGACGACGAATTTTCTTAAAGGGGAGAATTGTCACACCCTGAAAATCGGTCTAGTCAAAATTAGGTTCCAGTGATCAGAAATGTTGTACAGACTGTGCCTGAATAATGTAATTCCTCAGTCTTTGTATACATTTTGAAGTAATGAAAGTTATTTGGGCTTAATCGAAGTTGTTTGACCTTTTTGTAAGGAATGAAAGTCTTTTAGTGACTAAATTATGAAAATTCAAAGTTTAGAGACATAAGTGCATACTTTGGTCAAGTTGGTTGAACGCCCCACTCCTTGGTGTAGCCGATCGTCGATCACTCCAAAAAAAGCTCCCAACCAACATTTAAACCCCCCCAAAAAATCTCCTCAATTGCTTGATCATTCTTTAAATACGCGTGCAAGGAGGACATAGGATAAGCTCTTGAGTCTGAATTTTTAATGCTTAAGGGATAAGGGATATGCTCATCTTTATCCCAAAATTTGAATGTCAGCTGATTAGGTTAGGGCTAAAGTCATCTGTCGTCACTGCTTCGCCAACCAAGCTTGGCATCATTCTGCCAATCAAGCTTGGCACTATTTTTCAGTTATTTTTTTGGAGATTGATCCAATTGCTATTTTCTCGCAGCCTGATCTAGTCCTATTTTTTCAGGTTCAACAGCTACTTGTCTTGGCATCAAATTCCTCTTCTCTGCCAACCGGATCTTTGGCATTATTTGGTCCATCTGTGCCAACAGCATCTCGACATTTTCTCTAGCATTCCTTCCTACGCTGCCTTTCTCTGCTCTGTTTTTCCAACTACTATGCCAAGCCTGCAATATTGCCAAGAAAACAACCCTTCACACTAGCATAGACACAAATCCTAACTCCTTATGTAAATGCATAATTTTAACAACTAAATGCAACTAAATGTACTCAAAAGCAAGCAAAGGCGTTGTAAAATAGGCATAAAAATAGTACTTTTGAGGAGGTAACACCCTGCCACGTACATCTCGACTGTAGGAACTCCTTCTAACTAGTTATGACTTGCCTCTACTCGAATCCCCTAGATCTTTGCACAAACATTTGGACGTCATCATGTTGAACACATAAAGAACTCTTAAAAATCTGAAAGGTTGCTTGTTTCCTCTCCAAGTCTTGGCAATTTCACCATTTGATGGGCTAGGTTTTCAGCTTCCTACGCCCAGAAAACTAGGCAAATCAAATTGTAAAACACCATAGTTGTGTTCTAGATATACCTCATTTGGACTACTTTGGTTGACATTCACTCTAACTCGCATCAACCTTTCATTACTCTCGAAGCTTGAAGCACCATTTCCCCTTGGCAACTCGTCAGACATTGGCACTTTTTCAATGTTGAAGTTCGATACCTTGTCTCACATTGAAACTTCTTTCTCCACAAAGATCAATGCTTCATCCACCTTGCTTATTGGTGGAAGCTCCACGGATCCCATGGTTTTGGAAGGCTTCGGCTCCACTTGCTCTTCCAAGGTTGTCCCCTCAATGGTAGCCACCAAGCCAGCATTCTTGGTTAGCTCAACATCATTCAAAACCTTGTTCCCAATCCTCGTGTCTTGATGAACTAGAATGATGCATTGTTTGTGAGGATCTAAAATGCAAACACAATCGGAAAAAGGAACAAGGAGTGCATTAATCCGATGAAGGAAATTTAAACCAATGAAAATGTCATAGTCACCAAGTGAATTACCTGGAATGTTTCCTTTCCTTGCCATTCTTCAATGTGCAACTCCATGCCTAATGCCACTCCCACGATTGGAACACCTTTGCAATTAATTCTCTTGATTACCCCAATTGACTCCTCAACCAAGCTTGTCGATAGCTTTCTTCGACATGAACAAGAGAGATGCTAATGTGTCCACAAGAGCACTTCTCTTTTGACCTACAACATTGATGTCTAAATACGTCAACCTTTTCTGCTTTCGGCTTTTTCCCGCCTTGGCAAAACACAACAACATCAAACCAAGCTTCAAAGCTTTACTATTCTCGGGCTTGTCCTCCTTGGATGGCTTGACTTGATTCAGGCACTCTTTCGTTAAATGAGGCCCCTTGCATCAGTAAAACTTCAATTAATTCGACTCTACCCCTAGCTTGACTGCTTTGTAGCTTGCAATTGCATCAGGTCTACATTCCCCTTCTTTTTGTTCATCGTCCTCATCAATGATGGCATCAAGGTGGCTCTTCTTGGGACAGTCTTTCACCAAGTGTGGACCATCACAATGGTAGCACTTTACAAGTCCTCGATCATTCTTCTCCCATGGTTTGACGAACTTGTTGGACCTGTCGTCACCATTATTAGAACAATGATCATCCTCCTCTCCCCCACCATTTCCCTTACCACAAGGCTTGGAAGAATTGGACTTCCCAACTTCGAGCTGAGTTATAGACTCGACTGCAGTCAATGCTTTGGAAAGTTCCTTGACTCATCTTTGCTCTAACTCCATTTGTGCCCATCTTTGAAGTCCATCCATGAAGTCAGACAAGCCCTCTACTTCACTCAAGTCCGGGATCTTGAGCTTGATCTCGATGAACTTCTTAACATAATCTGGGATGGAACCCTCATGTTTCACTTGCCGCTACTTCCTTCGAGCCTCACCTTGACCGTTCGTTGGGTAGAATTGTTTCTTGAACTCAACTTGAAACTCTTTCCATGTCTCAACGGTAATGTCCCTACTCTTATTCTTAGAGCATCTACATCACCACCACAAAAGAGTGACGCCAGCCAAATGCATAGAATTGATGTTTACCTTTTCCGCATTATTCTTGATGCCGATGGCCTAAAAGTACTGCTCTATGCCCTACAAGAAGTTCTCAACATCTTGGGCCAATCTGTTCCCCTTGAACTCATTTGGCTTTGGGATGTCCTTCCTTGGCTTGGATATAGTGGGCACTACTCCATTCTTCATGGCAACCTTGTATACAAATAGGTCTGCCTTCATCTCTTCCATCTCCATCTTTACAACCTGTAACTCGGCCTCAAGTGTATTGCCTCTGTTACCCAACTTCTCAAACAGATTGTTCAGAAGTTCCTATATCTCTTCCTTGAAATGGTCCATCTTGTTATCCTTCTCCTCGAAGCATGTATTAACTGCATCAAGTCGTTCGCTAATTCCTCAAGTTTGGTTACCTTTTTGTCCAACGACTCGACGATATCCTTCGAACTTGCCCTCTTGGATTTGTTAGCTTGGGTCTCTGCACCCTTCTTCATTGCAAGTGCCATCTCGATCAGTGCCTTCACTCAAAACTTCGCTTTAATACCATTTGTCATAAGGCTAGCGTTTCAACCTAGCAAACCGTGCGACCTTAGTCGATGTTTCTTAGACAAATGAGTAAGTCAGCTTATATTCTCACTCTGGAAGATCAAAGTTTTTCAAGTCACTAAGAATGCATAATCATTTTAAGCGGAAACAAATTATAGAGAATAGCCCTACTGAACAAAAGAAGAAAATCAAGAACAAGCAAGAATAACATAGAGGATTTTAGAGTAAATGTCTTGATTACTTAGAAGATAGATGATACAAAATGAGGTGGAGAAGGCCTCTATTTGTAGTTGAGTCACCCTACATCTGGCGATCCCTAATGATTTACATCGACGACTATGATCAAAGTCCACCAACCACAATGGCATAAAATCATAATGTTCCTTAGAATAAATCTGCTATCTAAGGAAACAAATCTTATGTTTACATGAAAAGTTTACATAGGTCAATGTGGTTGTGTCTCCTAGAATCCTCCACAAATCAGGCTAAGTCTAATGGTCTCTTTAAGCCCAAAATCTCCTTTAAAACCTCTTGGGCAACCATGTGTGCATGTGGCTCGTACTCGAACTAGCGGTCTGTGACAATATGGTATGAAGAAACCATCTGATTGGCTAAGTCCGAACCTAAAAGGAGGACAAGCTCGAGTGTACATGATGATCAAAAAAAGATTGGAGCAAAAAGTTACGATTTCATTAATGAGCTGTAAATACACAATATTCATGTTACAACAACTTGAATGATGTGCAAATGAAGAATAATCTCAAGTAGGTTATTTAAATCAAGCACACACTATAATCAAGTAAGAATCAATCCAACATAATTCAAGCATACCATACTATGGGTATATACGCACATATACTCCTATAATGTACTACTCTATGGCACATGTGGAACGTTGATCGATTGAAATCCAAGTACAAGCCGACTGGTTCCATTACATGAGGTATATATATATAAAAGATGGAATCGACTTTGGATTTAGATTGTTTCAACAATAGTACAGAAATTGCTTCTAAATTGTAGGAAAAACAACTATTACAAAACAAACATATTAGAAATAACTAGTGAAATTAAATAAACAAATAAAACGCATAAAATTAATTGATTACTGCACCGTAGTAAAAACCACTTCCTTAGAAGCAATTTCGTCTAGACTGGTGTAATCACGATGATGGATGTTGCCCCTCAAGTCTTCCAAACTCCAAACACCCAAAATAAGGAAATGGAACTCGCTTGGTGTTGCTTTCTTCGAAGAAACACGAAGAACCAAAATGTTTTTAGTGTGTAAAACAGTGAACTTGAACTCTCTATTCATAAGAAAAATGTAGGGGCAAATCAATAAATAAGATGGAATCGATTATTGTAAAAATATCAATTGCCCCTCTAAGATTTACTATATTTAGAAATAAAATCTTATTTGAAATAAATAAGATTATATATTTTATTTACATTATCCAATAATTACCTTCGAATAATTCCACTTATCTTATAATATATAACTCGAAACCTAATTATGTTTGCTCCAAAAGAAACAAGACTCAATTATCCTTCTAACCATATAAGATGTGCTTATAATTCAACTTGTACAATTTGTGGCGAATTTTTAAAGTGACTGGCCGAACATGTTTAAGGAGCGGTCTACTGCTCTATTTTTCTGACCTTTGACTACTTAAAAATTCATATCTTTTAAAATATAGATCGAAATTGATAATCATTTGCTCTAAATGATACTATGGTGGTTCAACCTCTCTTTTGGTTTTGAAGCATCTAAAAACATAGCAAAATAAGAAGATCTGATAGCATGACTCGAACTAGTACTGGCCCTGGGTGTGTAAGCTCTGATAATCTACAAAGACTCACAATTGGTGGCTAAGCAAGTCTTAGGCGAGTATGAGGTTAAAGACCCCAACCTCTTACGCTATCACCAACTAGCCACCAAATTAATGGCTAAGATTAAAAAGGTGGAGTTATAGCGGATCTCAAGATCAGAGAATGCACATGGTGATACTTTGAGCAGACTGACTGCAGCGGTGGAAATTAAGAATAGAGGAAAGATTCTGTTGGAGAACATAGCTTACCCAAGTTATACCCAAATACATATTGCATGTACAGATGAAGAAGCAAACTTGAGGACACCTATTATTGAATTCTTGGCCAATGGCAAAGGTCCGAAGGATCCAAAGGAAAGGGTCAGGCTATGCAACAAATTTGCCAGGCACATCTTCATCAATGAAATACTCTATAGAAAAATCTTTTCTTAGCCTCTCCTCTTTTGTTTGGCCCCTCACGAAGCCAATTATATCCCCCATAAAATACACAAAGATATTTCCGAACATCACATGGGAGGGAGAGCTCTAGCACAAAAGGTTCTCTGACAAGGCTTTTATTGCCCAACAATACACAAAGATGCGCTGGACATCGTTCTCGAATTTGAACTTTGTTAGAAGTAATCTCCTATACCCATAACATTTTTTGAATCCCTACAAGTTATTTCGAGCCCTTGGTCGTTCGCCACCTGGGGTATTGATATCTTGGGCTCTTTCTTGGAAGCCATTGGAAGAAAGAAACTTATCATATTAGCCATTTATTACTTCACCAAATGGATGGAGGTTGATGCCCTGGCCACGATTACTGAAAAACAAGTAGAGAAATTTGTATGAAAGATTATAATCTATAGATATGGCATACATTATGTTATCATCACTGATAACAGCACGTAATTCTAGGGAAGATTCAAGGAATTCTACCAAAACCTAAAGATAGTCCCCTCAAAAATTTCTGTCAAAGCGTCACAGACCAATGGAAAAGCTGAGGCAACCAATAAAAAGGTCTTGAATGCTCTTAAAAAGAAGGTTATCAAAACTGAAGACACTTGGCTATAAGAATTGCCAGGTATTCTGTGGTTACTCTAAACCACAAGACATACAAGAACTAACGAAACCCCCTTCAATATGATGTTTGGCTCTAAAGTGGTTATCCATGCAGAGATATGCATTGAATCCTTTCGCACTATACATTATGACCCGAAAAAAATAACGAGATCGTCTAGAATAGCTTCGTCCTCATAGAAGAAATCAAGTAGACGGTTGAAGATTGCCTAGAAACTAGAAACCAACAAGTGGCTCAGTATTATAACTTCAAGGTCCACAATAGACAATAGCAAGTGGGAGACCTCGTCATGAGAAACACCAAAGCCAACGTGCCAATTGGGCGACGAGGAAAGTTGGAAACTAACTGGGAAGGGCCATATAAGATTATCAAGAAGATAGGATTCAAGGCCTATAAACTAGAAGGTATGGATGGAAGGGAAACCCCTCACACATGGAACGCTCACCAACTCAGTAAATTTTATATTTAGCTTTTATTCGATATATCCTTGAGATGTCTGATAGGTGCACACAATGTACCATCAAGGATAACTCATGCATGGACTATAGTGGTGCAAGATTAGTATAAATGACAACAAACACATATTCGGCTACAGATACAAGAGGTATTGAAGTCCTCCGGTACCTAAATAGGTGAAAAGAGGAATGCATCATCCCCTTTTTTTAACATCCCAAGGGGATGAGCATGCTTGGAATCATGCAACACAAAAATGAGTGCATAAATAAAAATGTAAAAGTGGCTTACAACCACTTGCACTCTACCATCCATCCCAAAAGCGCATTGAATGCATCTACCCATTTCAATGCTCAACATTGTGTTTTACTCCAAAAGGCGTTTAGATGCCCACACATTTGTATCTCGAAAGCACCTGATTAGAGGGGTGTTCAATCGGTTATTAATTGAATTTTTTCCCTTTAACCGTTGGCCAAACTAAAACTTTTTTGAAAAATTTTAACCGAACTGAACAAAATTCAATTAATTCGGTTGGTTTTCGAATTAACTGAAATTTTACATAATATTTTAATTTTTGAAATAATAGTAGCCATTCCATTAAAAACAATCTGCATTATATAAAAAGATTCATACAATGACATGTAGCACCCTAAAATGGGCCTAAAAGGATGTTACCACTTTAACCTCTTATTTACATAAGTAAATTGTGCTTGATTTTAACTAAAGCAAACTGTTAGGATCGAAACGTTAAATTTTAATTAAGCTGCCCACATTTCCATGCCCATATTTCCATGGATTAAAAAGGAAATTAATAAAAGTATAGTAATTGCATGTAAGGGGTTAGAAAGTTTAAGGAGTTGGACACATGTCCATGAGTGGGGGAAATTAAGGAGGGGTTCGGCTGGTGAGTTATCTCCACCAATTCATTCCCTCCTTCCTCCAAACCGAGATTGAGGAGTATGAGAAAAAGAAAATCGTGGGCAGCCATGGGAGCTTTGATTTTTGCATGTTCTTAAAGATTTAGTTATTCTTGTTAAGGAAGAAGGTGATGTACTATTTATTTCATCCTTCTCTTTTGTCTGCTTCGTTTCTAGCTTGATTATGTATGAGGAATATTAGGAATTTGATACTGAAAAATCAGACTTGGTGAAAGGTCACTTACATGCATTTGAATGAAATGAATTTTAGGGACCACTGTGCTATCGGTTGTTTAAATAGTTTAGATAGATAATGTACTTGTAACCCTCGGCTAGTATAGTTATAAAAAATGTATTGTAAACTGTATTGGACATGTATAAATGGTGTGGATAAACTTGGCCAAGAGATGAGTTTGAATATGGAACTAGAATTGCTCGTGGTATATAGGAAGCATTAGGGCTTGTTTTAGGAGTAATGGATGTATTGATATGAAATTCAATGGTAATATGAAGCTGTAATCACACTGTTCTATTTTGGAGGTATGAACACATGGCTAGTAAAACCGATTGTTATGGTGAAAATGTCTAGGCAAACTGCCCAGATTCGAACATATGAGTCTATGGTGGTGTGATTCGATCGTGATGTAAAAAAACATAGTCATGATGCACTGTTTTAGATGCACAAATAGAGGGATAGGTGAACTTAATTTTATTGTGGATGTATATACACATGCTACCCAGTTTTGGGCGAATAAATGCACAAAATTATAGGTTGCAATGTTCGGCACATAAGAGTGTAAAGTTGGACAGATTTGATGCATAGAAATTATTTGTATAGTAAGCTGCCATGTTTGAATGTACTTACACAAAGTTGAATTGAATCTCACATCCTTAGAACTTCAAGGTTAAAAATTTGTTCAGGACCTTGTAGTAAACTATTTTGGACTATTTAATTGAAATAAAAATAGATGTCTTGAACCTGCCCTGTTTTGTATTCAAGAATAAAATAAGGACAGCTTTGCTTAATCAAAGGGTAAACCTTTAAAACAAGCCACAAAATATGTAACATAAGACCTTAATGGTTGTTTTGAGTTTTAGAGCACGAAGATGAAATTCAAGAGATTTGTTTCACTACACATGTATAATTACGGGACTATATATGTATGTTTAATGGACTATTTTGCTTAATAAGTGGTATGTTTAGTGATTATTCATGTATGACCCATAATCAGGAACGTTTTGGTGAATATAGAAGATGAAATGGGACTAGTTTAATCTAATAAACATGATTGTGAAAAGGCTGCCCTGATCTGGTTTAATTTGATGTAAACTCGTATTTCAAATGTAATTGTGAACTAGAATGGTTGTTAGAAATTTTGCCTAATGCGTGTATATCGTGTGATAATCTAGACCGAGAAGATCTTGAGGAGAAAAGAGCTAACATAAATCAAAACGTAGATAAGCATAAAGGAATCGTAATCCAGGACCCTCAGTAGCACAGAAAGACCTGTGAGTGTAGTTAGAGTCTCGGGATAGTTCAAATCTATCTCGAGCTATGTATTTGTTTTATTTACATCTTGTTTACTTACTATTTAAATAATGTGTGTGCTTAAGCTTGGAGGGGAGGTAAGTATTTCCATAAGACTGTCTTATGACTTATTTGATAAGAATATGCATATGAGGTGCTAAGTTCGACCAAACGTTGTATATCAATGTTGAAATCTTGAATGTTTGGGATATAAAATTATAAACTTGGAACTATGCTCACCTTATTATGGAAATGATGTATCAGAATAGAAGATTATGCCTTGGTTTAGAATAGTCTTAGGCACAATTGGAATGCCATAGAGTCTATAGAACTCCCTGATTGGACTATGGTCCCCTGTTAGGACTACGGTCCCCTGTTTGTTACCTTGAGTACCCCTGTGTGACGACCGACGTCACAGGATTCGTGTATCTAGATTGACTGTAAATCAAGGCTATGTATAAATAAATAAAAGAAAAAATATTAAAATGTTATTGTAATATCCTTGTTCCTACGATATGAAGTTGTGAATTGATTACTTGATGCCTAAGAAATCTTTGTTCGATATAGTATGTGATAATCGAGTGCCTTACATTACTTTCTATGTACTTTTTATTCTTATCTACCTCACTAGGTAACCTTACTTACCTATCTCCTTTCTCCTTGTTATGTTCCAGGTTGATCATCGTTCTTTTTGAACTTAGAAAGTTGGACAAAGATCACAAGCGGTTTTAGAGTATGTTTTGTAAACTTTTGGTAAAATCCTAATAGATGGCATCATATTTTAAGGCATGTAGTTATTATTTAAGACCTTGATTTGTAAGTTCGATGCTCATATAAGTAGTTTAGGTACACATATGTTCCAACTTAACCTAGAAGGGATTTATGTAAATATTTTGTAATTAACATCTATGCTATGCGCATATATAGTTAAATATGCAAATGGATCCTTTCAAATGGAATGTTGAATGAATGAGTTGATGCATTGTTATGATGTCGATCCTTTGTTAAAAAGACTATATACATAGATTGTAATGTTGAGCCAATGAGGTTTTGCCTAGCTATGATTGGATTTTATCCTAGGACCTCCTTATAAAGGGTATAATACCCGAAATACCTAAGATCATTATTCCTAATATGTTAGTTCGAATCATCTCCTTCACCTAGCATGATTGTATTTGTGTGAAAAGCATGTTGTTGTGATCTTGTGTGCTTTTTGTGTCATATGTTTGATCATAGTTGGCATGATTGTTATCCTTAATGGCCATCTCTCCTAGTAATCCATTCTTGTTTCTAGTTATGTTGCCTCCTTTTCACTTGTATTTAGGTGTGTTGCTCGAGTAAGCTTCCTTACCTTAGGAATTTTATTGGTTAGTCTAGTGGGATCTTACAATTGGTATTTAGAGCTAAGGTTTAGTCGATCCCACGACTAGACTGGGTTGAGTTGTATTATCATTTGCATTATATGCCACCTAGGAGTTGAATTCTATGTATATTTGTGATCTATGTCTAATAAAAGCTTCATTTTGGATGTTATCAACCTTTCAGATGTCTAAAACACATTTGGGTCGGGACAATGAGAGTTCAGCTGACTCTTCCGCTAAGGGAGGATGCGTAAGGATGAATCAAGAGCAACAAAATCCTCAAGCGTCTGCTGAACCACAACCGGAAGCTCCTCAAATCCATCCAGCACAAAGGGAATGTTTCCTCAGTATGACAGAAATGTTCAATCAGTTTGTTGCTACATTAAAGTAGAATCCCTCTCTTGCACCTGTAGTGGTTCAAACTAGAGCAGTTATTGACAAGCTAGCTCAACATCGAGCTTACACCTTTTCAAGAGTGGATGATGAGAACCCTGAAGTAGTAGAATACTGGTTAGAGACAACAACCATTATTCGGACTAAAAAATTACAATGCTCAGATGAACATAAACTTGAGTGTGCTCTGGCTCTTCTTGCTGACAAAGCCTTATGTTGGTGGGAAACTATGACCCTGATTTCCCCAGAGAATGCTATCACCTGGGAATTCTTCCTTAAGGAATTCCGTAAGAAGTACATCAGTGAGCAATATCTGGCTGAACGCAAAACACATTTCTTGCAATTGAAGCAAGCAGGCAGACCCATAGAATAGTACGTCAGTAACTTTTGCAAGTATTGTAAGTATGGGTATGAGCTCAACGACGAATTAAGCCCTATGTTTACGGCTTTAAAGATCTCTGATTTTCAAGACTTGGTAAATAGGGTGATTACCACTGATTCCAAAATGAAAGCATCAGAGTGAAGGAAGGGAAATTACTCCCAGAATAAAAAAAGGAAAAGAGATGACAATAAACCTCTGTGGCCATCTAAGAAGTCGAAGAATCAAGGAGGAGGTCCATCGAACCACTTCTCCTCTCCGAAGGGTAACTTCATGCCCAAACCCTCGACTATAGCAAAGCCTTCAGCACCCACCAAATATGTTTTCAGCTCGGGGAATTTAGACAGAGATTCTCAAGCTCACATCTGCAAGATTTGCCAAAACTTCCACTCAGGCTAGTGTAGGAAGCAAGCAAATGCTCGCTTCCGATGAGGAGGGTTGGATCATTATGTCAGAGACTGTTCGCAGAATCCGAACAAGGCTCTGGCTCGGGTATCCTTGAACACCAATTCTCTACAGTCATCTTGTAGTAAAGGACCGAAATCAGCCCAATTGGGGAATTCTAAAAGAAATCGAGGCCAAGCCTCCTATGCCACGCATTAGGAGTCCCGAGCCCCTGCTTGAGTGTATCATGTTTGGGGAAGAAAATAAGAAGGCTTCTCGGAGGTTATCGTAGGTACGATCGAACTATATGATACCATTGTTCATGCTTTATTTGATTCGGGGTCAAACCACTCCTTTATTTGTTCCGCCGTGATTGAAAGATTCAAGTTAACCTCTAAAGTTATTAATTACAATCTTTTTGTTACAAACCCCTTAATAAATAAGGTTAGGGTAAACCAAAAATGTAAAAATTGCCCCTTATTTATTTAGGGCATTCCTTTTCTTGCCGATCTTTTAGTTTTACCCTTTAATGAATTCGACCTCATCCTAGGGTTAGATTGGCTAGGAAAACACCAGGCTTGGGTAGATTGTAATAATAGAAGACTCTATCTTCGTGGTTTAGGTAAAGAATCCATACTCTTGTTGGATCATAAGTCTCAAAAACCAAATTCAGTTTTTGTTGCCTTACTTGAATTTGAAGGAACTCATCTTGCGCTAGAATCTATTTTAACTGTTTTTGAATTTCCTAATGTCTTTCCTGAGGAACTTCCTGGACTACCTCTGACTCGAGAAGTAGAATTCAGGATCGAAGTCCAACCCAAAACTAGTTCGATCTTCATCACCCCCTATCGGATGGCTTCGATTGAACTAAAAGAACTCCAGAAGCAATTACAGGAGTTGCAAGAAAAAGGCTTCATCAAGCCTAGCTCATCCCCTTGGGGAGCACCTGTACTCTTCGTTAAAAAGAAGGATGGATCGATGAGGCTTTGCATCGATTATCGCCATCTTAACCAGCTCACCATAAAAAACAAGTATCCATTGCCAAGAATTGAAGACTTATTTGATCAGCTTAAGGATGCCATCATGTTTTCAAAAATTGGTCTCCGGTTCGGTTATTATCAAATGAAGGTTAAGGAGTCTGACGTATCAAAAACAACATTTAGGACATGGTATGGTCACTTCGAGTTCCTTGTGATACCGTTCGGCCTAACCAATGCCTGAGCATAGTTTATGGATCTGATGAACCAGGTTTTCAAGCCATTCTTGGATAAATTTGTAGTAGTTTTCATCGACGATATCCTCGTCTATTCCAAAAGTAAGGACGAACATTTGAACCACCTCTGAATCGTCCTTCAAACCCTCCAAAAATATTAAATCTTTGCAAAGCTTAGCAAATATGAATCTTGGTTGTCCGAAGTGTCCTTTCTCAGCCATGTGATATCTGCTGAAGGAATCAAGGTCGATCCTAAGAAAATTTAATCGATAGTCGATTGGATGCCACCAAAGAATGTTCAGGAGGTCAGAAGTTTCCTGGGGTTATCCGGGTACTATCGGAGGTTCGTTAAGGGATTTTCCACCTTAGCTACAGCTTTAACCAAGTTACTTAGGAAAAAAGAAACGTTTGTATGGTCAGAAGATCAACAACGGAGTTTCGACCGATTAAAACAAGTTATCACTATGCTCCTGTCCTAACGCAACCAGAGTCAGGAAAAGACTACACAGTCTTCAGTGATGCATCCCATCTGGGGCTCGGATGTGTACTTATGCAAAACGAGAAAGTAGTAGCCTACCCATCTCGCCAGTTGAAACCTCATGAACTAAATTACCCAACCCACGACCTCGAACTAGCTGCGGTAGTTTTTGCTCTCAAAATCTGGAGACACTACCTATTCAGTGAAAGATGTTATTTGTTTACTGATCATAAAAGTCTCAAGTATCTCCTAACTTAGAAAGAACTGAACCTTAGGCAGCGAAGGTGGTTGGAGCTGCTTAAGAATTATGATTTAGTCATCGACTACCATCTCGAAAAGACGAATGTAGTGGCTGACACGCTCAATCGCAAACTTTTGATTGGTAAGACTTTAACCAAGTTATATCTCAAGTTTTTATTTATTTATTCAAACCTCAAACCTAATGTCTATGAATATTGTATTGTCTTGAAGCCCCTACTGCGATTAATGCACATTTTCGTCTACAAAAGAACCAAAAGCTTGTAGACAATCTTCAAATTCGATCCGAATTGATCTCGAGAATCAGAACCCTTCATCAATCTGACCTTCAACTTTAGGGCATCATTCATAAAGTTGAAGCCGAACCCAACCCAGATTTTTCTTTGAAATCTAATAGCTTACTCTATTTTAGAAATAGGGTATGTGTACAGAATGATGAGGCTCTCAAAAGAGAGATACTCCAAGAAGCTCATAGCGGTCATTTTTCCATTCATCCTGGATCGGTTAAGATGTACAAAGATCTAAAGGAACTGTACTGGTGGCCGGGAATGAATACATCCATTACGAAGTTTGTATCTTGGTGTTTGACTTGCCAGAAAGTAAAAGATGAGCATCAAGTCCCTACGGGACTCTTACAACCCATCGAATTACCACAGTGGAAATGGGAACGAATAACCATGGACTTCGTAAGTGGGCTACCTTTATCTCCAAGGAAGAATGATGCGTATGGGTAATAGTGGATAGATTTTCAAAATCGGCCCATTTCCTGCCTATTCGAATGAGTCTAAGCTTGGATCAGTTAGCATAACTTTATATTCAAGAGGTGATAAGGTTGTATGGTGTTCCTATTTCTATAATTTCTGATAGGGACTCTAGGTTCACCTCCAAGTTCTGGAAGTCCTTGCAAAAAGCCTTAGGAACTAAAACAAATTTGAGTACAGCTTTTCATCCACAATCTGATGGCCAATCAGAAAGGGTGATCCAAGTCCTCGAGGACATGCTTCGAGCTTGTGTAATTAAATTCGGGAAGAAATGGAAAAATCTTTACCCCTGGCAGAGTTTTCTTACAACAATAGCTATCAGGCGTCCATC
The DNA here is from genome assembly GCA_019671005.1 of Hibiscus mutabilis. Taxonomy (NCBI): domain Eukaryota; kingdom Viridiplantae; phylum Streptophyta; class Magnoliopsida; order Malvales; family Malvaceae; genus Hibiscus; species Hibiscus mutabilis. The sequence continues at coordinate 43,691,753 of CM033715.1, read as the reverse complement.
TGAATGGCTCCATTTGAAGCCTTGTATAGAAGAAAATGCAGGACACCTTTGTGTTGGTCCGAATTGGGAGAAAATAAAACTTTAGGGCCTAAATTGCTTAGAGAAACATAAGAGCAGATATAAACCATCCATAAGAGACTGAAAGAAGCCTTTGATAGACAAAAATCCTATGCCGATGCAAGACGAAGAGACATACAGTATGTTGTGGGATATCATGAGTTTTTAAAGGTTTCACCATGGAAGAAAGTTCTCCGATTCGGGAAAAGAGGAAAACTTATCCCTCGATTCATTGGACCTTTTGAAGTAATTAAAAGAATTGGACCAGTAGCCTATCGATTGGCTTTACCCAATGAGTTCGACAAAATTCACAATGTGTTCCATGTCTCTATGCTCCGCAAGTATCGATCGGACCCTTCCCACGTACTCGAGCTCGAGGATGTAGAACTCAATTCAAATCTATCCTACAAAGAAGAACTTGTTCAAATCTTAGATCATGAGATCAGAAGGCTTCGTAACAAGTCGATACCTCTTGTCAAGGTGTTGTGGAGAAACCATAAGTTGGAGGAAGCCACTTGGGAACCTGAAGCAACCATAAAAGATCAATACCCTCATCTATTTTCCCTAGGTAAATTCGAGGACGAATTTCTTTAAGGGGGAGGGATTTGTAACACCTTAAAATAGGCCTAGAAGGATGTTACCACTTTAACCTCTTATGCACATAAGTAAATTGTGCTTGATTTTAACTAAACCAAACTGTTAGGATCAAAAAGTTAAATTTTAATTAAGTACCCACATTTCCATGCTCATATTTCCATGGATAAAAAAGGAAATTAATAAAAGTATAGTAATTGCATGTAAGGGGTTAGAAAGTTTAGGGAGTTGGACACATGTCCATGAGTGGGGAAATTGAGGAGTGGTTCAGTTGGTGAGTTATCTCCACCAATTCATTCCCTCCTTCCTCCAAACCGAGATTAAGGAGTGTGAGAGAAAGAAAATCCTAGGCAGCCATGGGAGCTTTGATTTTTGCATGTTTTTAAAGATTTAGTTATTCTCGTTAAGGAAGAAGGTGATGTACTATTTCTTTCATCCTTCTCTTTTGTTTGCTTCGTTTCTAGCTTGATTATGTATGAGGAATATTAGGAATTTGATACTGAAAAATCAGACTTGGTGAGAGCTCACTTACATGCATTTGAATAAAATGAATTTTAGGGACCAATGTACTTCGGTTGTTTAAATAGTTTAGATAGATAATGTACTTGTGACCCTCGGCTAGTATAGTTATAAAAAACGTATTGTAAATCGTATTGGACATGTATAAATGGTGTGGATAAACTTGGCCAAGAGTATGAGTTTGACTATGGAACTAGAATTGCTCGTGGAATATAGGAAGCATTAGGGCCTGTTTTAGGAGTGATGGATGTAATGATATGAAATTCGATGGTAACATGAAGCTGTAATCATATTGTTCTATTTTGGAGGTATGAACACATGGCTTGTAAAACCGATTGTTATGGTGAAAATGTCTAGGCAAACTGCCCAGATTGGAACATATGAGTCTACGGTGGTGTGATTCGATCATGATGTAAAAATACATAGTCATGCTGCCCTATTTTAGATGCACAAGTAGAGGGATAGGTGAACTTAATTTTATTGTGGATGTATATACACATGCTACCCAGTTTTGGGCTTATAAATGCACAAAATTATAGGTTGCCATGTTCGGCACATAAAGTGTAAAGTTGGACAGATTTGATGCATAGAAATTATTTGTATAGTAAGCTGCTATGTTTGAATGTACTTACACAAAGTTGAATTGAATCTCACATCCTTAGAACTTCAAGGTTAAAAATTTGTTCAAGACCTTGTAGTAAACTATTTTGGACTATTTAATTGAAATAAAAATAGATGTCTTGAACCTGCCCTATTTTGTATTCAAGAATAAAATAAGGACAGCTTTGCTTAATCAAAAGGTAAACCTTTAAAACAAGCCACAAAATATGTAACATAAGACCTTAATGGTTGTTTTGAGTTTTAGAGTACGATGATGAAATTCAAGAGATTTGTTTGACTACACATGTATAATTACGGGGCTATATATGTATGTTTAATGGACTATTTTGCTTAATAAGTGGTCTGTTTAGTGATTATTCATGTAAGACCCGTAATCAGGAACATTTTGGTGAATATAGAAGATGCAATGGGACTATTTTAATCTAATAAACATGATTGTGAAAAGGTTGCCCTGTTTTGGTTTAATTTGATGTAAACTCATATTTCAAATGTAATTGTGAACTAGAATGGTTGTTAGAAATTTTGCCCAATGCGTGTATATCGTGTGATAATCTAGACCGAGAAGATCTTAAGGAGAAAATAGCTAACGTAAATCAAAACGTAGATAAGCAGAAAGTAACCATAATCTGGGACCCTCAATGCACGGAAAGACCTGTGAGTGTAGTTAAAGTCTCAGGATAGTTTAAATCTATCTCGAGCTATGTATTTGTTTTATTTACATCTTGTTTACTTACTATTTAAGTCATGCGTGTGCTTAAGCTTGGAGGGGAGGTAAGTATTTCCATAAGACTATCTTATGACTTACTTGATAAGAATATGCGTATGAGGTGCTAAGTTCGATCAAACGTTGTATATCAATGTTGAAATCTTGAATGTTTGGGATATAAAATTATAAACTTGGAACTATGCTCACCTTGTTATGGAAATGATGTGTCACAGTAGAAGATTAAGCCTTGGTTTAGGTCAGTCTTAGGTACAATTAGCATGCCATAGAGTCTATAGAACTCCCTGTTTGGACTACGGTCCCCTGTTTAGACTACGGTCCCATGTTTGGTACCTTGAGTACCCCTGTGTGTCGGTTGACGTCACAGGATTTGTGTATCTACATTGATTGTAAATCAAGGCTATGTACAAATAAAAAAACAAAAATTATTAAAATGTTATTGTAATATCATTGTTCCTATGATATGAAGTTGTGAATTGGTTACTTGATGCCTAAGAAATCTTTATTCGACATAGTATGTGATAATTGTGTGCCTTACAATACTTGCTATGTACTTTTTATTCTTATCTACCTCACTAAGTAATCTTACTTACCTATCTCCTTTCTCCTTGTTATGTTCCAGGTTGATCACCGTTCTTTTTGAACTTAGAAAGTTGGACAAAGATCACAAGCGGTTTTAGAGTATGTTTTGTAAACTTTTGGCAAAATCCTAATAGGTGGCATCATATTTTAAGGCATGTAGTTATTATTCCAGACCTTGATTTGTAAGTTCGATGCTCATATAAGTAGTTTAGGTACATATATGTTCTGACTTAACCTAAAAGGGATTTATGTAAATATTTTGTAATTAACATCTATGCTATGTGCATATATAGTTAAATATGCAAATGGATCCTTTCGAGTGGAATGTTGAATGAATGAGTTGATGCACTATTTTGATGTCGATCCTTGGTTAAAAAGACTATATGCATAGATTGTAATGTTGAGCCAATGAGGTTTTGCCTAGCTATGATTGGATTTTATCCTAGGACCACCTTATAAAGGGTATAATAACCGAAATACCTAAGATGATTATTCCTAATATGTTAGTTCGAATCATCTCCTTCATCTAGCATGATTGTATTTATGTGAAGAACATGTTGTTGTGATCTTGTGTGATTTTCGTGTCATGTATTTGATCATAGTTGGCGTGATTGTTATCCTTAATGGCCATCTTTCCTAGTAATCCATACCTGTTTCTTGTTGTGTTGCCTCCTTTTCACTTGTTTTTAGGTGTGTTGCTCGAGTAAGCTTCCTTACCTCGGGAATTTTACTGGTTAGTCTGGTAAGATCTTACATGACAGCCATACCTTTAGGTAGAGAAATCTAAGAAGATTCATACAGTCCAGCCTCCAAGCAGTAGTAATTCAACAAACAACATAATTTAAATAACAAAACATCATAATTCAAATCAACCTGAGCATTCATAAGTCAAGCTAGAACAAATACTAAAACAATTATTGTAGTACCCGAATTTTATTCGGGGTCATTTCGATTTAGTTACTATTAAACATAAAAACCAAACTAAATAAAAGTCCAAATACATTTAAAATTGAAGTCCAATTACAATGCTAAAGCTCGCACCCATTACATTTCTAAAACATGAAAAACAATCACAAACCCGGTTCGAGAACCATCCATATCTTGACCAAAATTACAACACATACAACCAGTAACAGCCTGTTCCAGCCCACATACAACTCATTTACAGCCCATGTGAACCCATTTACAACTCGTACCAACTCTCATCTAGATATTAAGGAATATAATTCCCTAATTTTCTGCAATCTACACCAATCAACACTCCCCCTCAAGCTGGTGAGTAAACATAGTGAGACTCCCATCTTGAATCTTAGATGTGTTCTTATTTCTTCGGTAGCAATTGTTTCGTCTCAAAAAGTAAAAAAAAATCCTTCCTTATTTCAGGAGTCATTGAGTTCTCCCACAGCCATTGCTGATAATTTATAGCTGTTGTGGTTGGTTCTGTACTCTCTTGAGATACCTTCCAGCTTTTCTCTGCCAGCGATATTCTTTTTCTGGTTTTTGCATCTTCTTCTAAGATGTCTTCCAGATTTATTCTGGTTTTTACATCTTCTTTTGAGATATCTTCCATCTTTTTATGCCATTCATGGATTGGGTAGTTGTTTTCATTCAACTTATAGCACGTGGTTGACTTAACAACACTATCTTTTCAAGGCTTAGATAGAACCTCATCGAGTTTTTCTAAAGGCTTAACTATAACATCTTCTCATATCTTTTATGATGGATGGCGAAGATAGAACCAAATAGTTTTCTAAGGCTAAACTATAACATTTCCTTATCTTTTACAATGGATGGCTAAGATAGAACCAAATAGTTTTTTAAGGCTAAACTATAACCTTTCCATACCTTTTACATTGGCTAAGATAGAACCATTAAAAAGAACACTACCAAACATCTTGCTAGGATTTTTCAAACTTTCCTAGCTCATATACCATGTTGAAAAATAGAGATTTTGATTGAGAAGAGAGGAATGGATTTCTCTATTTTTCTTGATATATTTTATTGACAAAATAGCACATATTTATATATTACAAAGAGAGCCTGATCTAGGATACACTCGAAATTCCTACTGCTTTGAAATGCACCCCCATTTAAAAAATGCAAGGTTCTGATGCTTTGAAATTCCTACTGCTTTGAAATTCTAGACTTTCATGTATTCTTGATATATTTTTCTATACAAATGCAAGGTTCTGATGCTTTGAAATTCCCACTGCTTGTATTCAATGTATAAATCTTGAATTGTTTTGATTTTTAATAAGTCTGTTGAATATACTTGATGGATATTTGCATCTCTTAGATCTGCATTGGTATATCTGTTAGTTTAATTAGAGAATATTTTGTATCATTCCTTTTGTTTTAGGAGGACTTTCTCCTATTGTAGCATGTGTAATATATATCTATATTTGTATATCTTATAAATAAAAGGCATTCCAATGTAAGAGCAATGAAGTTTATAAAGTAGCTTTAAGGGGGAACACTCATCTGCATACGTTAGAAAAATAAATATGGCCAAAGGCTATTGCTGCATGGGTGTATGTCGTTACAATAAAGTACTTCATGGGGGTTCATTGCACAACATCTTACTTCTCAGGGCTTAGGGTGTTTTCATTGTTCGATATCCTTCGCTACAATAAAAAAGAAAAGAAAGAAGAAAAAGATAATGTATATATATGATATTATGTGTGATACTAAATAAGTGGTGCTAGGAGAAATGCATCTAAGAATGTTAGGGTTGATGTTAGGTATTCTCGATTTGCTAGCTGGTCTATTGATGTGGAGATTGGTTATACATATATCTATCTTTTTGATGCATCAGATCTATTAATTGATTAGAGTAATTCGAGTATCTAGAATGCCTTGGATCTTTTGATTGACCTTGTTGTTTTGGAATTTACTTGAAGACAAGTAAAAACTAAAGTTTGGGGGTGTGATAGCTCTTTAAAGAGCATGGTTTTTCCCTCTATTTATAGGTCTTATTTTCCCCCACATCAGCATCCATTGCATCCATTTATGCATTTTCATTGTCTAATTCTGTATATTTTCTAACTTAGTTCTTGTAGCTCAAGTTTTGTATATTTCTATCTATTTTTTCCTTTTTTGTTGATGCATTGCTAATGTCCCTGCAGAGGTTGTTTTCACCACTACAGCCAGTTCAACATTGTATCTGCCAGCTGTCCAGTCTGCTTGAGGATAAGAACGAATATGCAGTTGTTCATTATGTTACAACAAATTGTACGACGTTGAGCACACAAATAATATGTAGGAAAGGTGTCCCTCCTCAGGTGGACTATATAAGGACGATTTTGGAGGAAAGAGAAGGACACGATATTCTTATTTTCACACCATCTTCTTCCTCCCAAGCTTTTATCCTCCATTAATGATGGCTAAGCTTATTTTATGGAGATCCAAGGCGATGTAAGATAGATCTATCAGAAGAGATGAGGAGTCGAGTGCTTATTAGAGGGATTATCTTGTTCTCTTCATAAACTTTTCTTTATTTTGACGATTTTATGAAGTTTACTTGTATTCGTACTCATTATGTTAATAGTTTAGTTTTCTAGAGCTTGTGGAACTTATTTAAACTGTTTTCTTAGTTTAATATATTTAAGTGTTGGCTTTTTCTTAAGTTTCAATTGTTGGATTTAATTTACATTTTACATGAGAGTGTCAAAACTAGTTGTTGACATGGACAGATGCAGTAACAAGTCAAATTAACGAGTTCTTGCAACGAAAGTTGGTCCACTCATTCAAGGGGCCTTAGACTTGACTTACAATGAAAGTTGAAGCTGATCTTTGTACCTAAGTCGATTGTTGAAGATTGAATGGAAGTTAACACTCAAGTTGACCACTGTATTGTTGATTAAACCTATCTTGAGCCCTCGATGTGCACTTGACCTTTCTACCAACCTAAACCAAGGAGATCCGAGCTTATTCTCATTATTCTTCATCTTTTATTACTCTCGATTATTACTACCACATCAAATCATTCACTCTCCTTTTATATTACTATTACAAGCACCATTGCACCCACAACTACTCTTTTAGAGTATAGTATTGTAGTCACATAAGTATAGGCGTAATTCATCATCCTTGTGGGATCTATATTCAAACAAAATTTCCTTGTTTCTATTATTGCATCGATAGTGTAGCTTGCACTAAGTGTGGTGTTTCTACACCAATCAAGCAACATTAGTTGAATTTTCAGAATCAGACAAAGAGGGTGAAACTCTTCCCCCAGAAGATGCTTCTATATTGGACATCTACCAAAAATAAAAAAACTAAAGAATTAATGGGATATAACCAAAAAATTATATGACTGTCTACAATTTAATACATGCTCTTTTTACTTTAACATACATAAAATAGGAGTTGTTTTTTAATCTTTCTACTAGTTTTTTCTATGAATTTGTAAACAATTTTAGATACCAAAATTTAAATACTAACTTAAATGCCTAAGCAATTAACATCTCACTTTTAATTCCTACAAAATATATACTATTGTCAATGTTTCTCTTTCATCTTACTGGTAATAAATAACACTATACCTATTTAATATTTATACTCTCTCAACTTGAGTACTTCACTAATCATATATTACCCAACTCTCAGCACAAGCAGACTCCAAAAAGCATGTAAGTTGGCACACCAATTAAAGTCATCTTAAGAGTTAATATAGTTAATATATCAATAGTTTCATAACAAAAGTTTCAAGAAACAGTTTTGGTGACTGACTGGTGGGTATTTGTATGTATATTACAATCCTCGTAGAATTAGAATTATTAGAAATGTTGTGAGATAACTACCATTTTCGTTATAAAGAGTCCCATAAATCTTATATCATAAAGGTAGAAAATTGAACCAACGGACATATCAAGTAAAATAATAGCTGCTAAAATTCATTAAAATAGACATGTAAACATCTCAATTCAAAATGAAATACATATTAATCAATGAAAATTATATACTAAATTAAAATGAATGGTTTCAAGATTTATATACTCAAACTATGACATTAATATATATTATCAAATTATCAAAATAATAAGGAACAAATTCGAAATAAAAAACAAATTAACAGTTAAAATTCAGTCAGAGAGTGAAGATATAAACAACACAACAAAGAGCTTAAGTTAAGATGTTAAAAATTGAAGGAAAAAATCACAAAATCAGTCACAAATTCACAAACCCTAAACGAGTGTAAAAAAACTAACCTTTTCTAAGGAACAAGTGAAGATGTTTCACGATTTGGTGAAGAACAGACCTTAGAGCTGTGAGAATTGATAAAATGTGATAGAAGGTTCTCCGACCATAGACAAATTCGACACCGTAGGACTGAAAAATCGAAGAGTTTTAGTCTTAGGGAGTGACATTCGATTAAGGTTTCTTTTTTTGTTAGAGAATTTTTTTTTATTTTTAAAGAGTTTTAAGTTCTTAATGTTTTATTTTTCTTTTAAGTAGTAATAATCGTTTAAGTTAAGTGGGTATTTTTTTAGGTTAAAAAATTGGGTTCTTAATGGGTTTGGGCGTTGGGGCAAACTGCACTGGGCTAAGGCTAAGTAGTATATAAGTAATACATAATATATTGATTATTTAATATTTTAAGATAATTTGGTTAATTAACCGACTTTGAACCGAATTAACCGATAATCGAAGTTTGGAAAAATCATTAACCGTTAACCAACTGAACATAAAATTAACCGACTGATTAACCGAAAAAGCTTCAGTTCGATCGGTTGATTCGATTTTAACCGAATTATGAACACCCCTACCTAATCTATAAAAATATGGATGCTTGCTTCAGCAGATGATATCTCCATTGATCAAAAATTGAAATGCCTGCACAAAGCTATTTATGATATCAAATTATAGAAATAACCACCTATTTCAATGCTCAGCATTGTGTTCTCCTTCAAAAGGCGTTGAGATGCCCACACTTATGTGTCTTGAAAGACACATGTTCTGTAAAAGTGTGAATGTTTGCTTCAGCAGATGATACCTCCACTTATCAAAGATTGAAATGTATGTACAAATTTACATATGATATCAAGTTATATAAATAGCCTATGCCCATTTCAACGTTCAACATTGTGTTTCCCTCCAAAAAGACATTGAGATGTACACACTTCTATGTCTCAAAAAGGCACATCATCTACAAAAGTGTGAATGCCTATTTTAGCAGATGCACTCATATTTCTTCAGATGTTGTGTCTTTAAGGGCACCTGACCTAAAAAGGGCAAGAAAACATAAGTACCAATACAACATAATTTTTTTGTTTATTCAACGCATCTTAAACAAATCTAGAAGCTTAAGAGCCTTGTATATCCATATTGCGATTAGGGGTGTGTATTTTTGGATATCAAATCTGATCCAATTCGAAAAATCTAATATCGTAAAATTTGGATAGATAAAATAGTGATTCGTATCCGATCAAGAAAAAATCGATTATCCAAATATTCAACAGATATTTAGATATCAGATTATCCGAGTATACATTTTGGTTTAAGTTTTTTACGAATTTGGCAGCCGTATCTATAAAAGTTTCAAATTTTTGAATATAACAAGCAACAAATTGTCAAATATAACAAGATTAGTTGTAACACCTCCAACCTAGATGTCACAGTTGGGCCTCAAGCCCAACCCAAAATCCATAAATTTGCTACTAGATTTAGCCCAAAACCAACATATCATAAAATCAATAAGCTCAAATGCTTGACATAACCAAATAGTTAAAACGTTACATATGAGCTCCATTTGAAATACATAATTAAAAAGCATTCGACTCATAGGTTAAAATCCAAAATGAGAGTTACAATACAACATAGGGTCCTATGAATACATAGCCCAAATAAGTCTAAGTACTGGACACAGTCGATGCTGAGTCTTACTCTGATGGTGCTCCAACTATGCACGTCAACCTACTAACCTGCGAACGGAAATAACAATTTTGAACGTTGAGCTAATGAAGCTTAGTGGATACACTTTCACTCAACCAAGATTCATGTAAATCATAAATAAGAGCAAGCTACAATTATGATATCATGATAACATGAGCCACGGTGCTACCATAATCGCTTAAACACATAGCAAGCAATGATGTATTATCTCACACAACATACATCCATCATACCAACAAACTTGGAGTGAGGCCCAGTGTCACACAGCCTTAGGAACATACACTCAGAGTGAGACCCAGTGTCACAAAGCCTCAGGAATGTACATTTATGCTTGGAATCTCTCATCGAGTATTATCGGATGAGGCCCGGTGTCACAAAGCCTCGTGAATGTACATCTGGAATCTCATCAACTTGTGTTGCAACACTTTCACTAGGTATCCGGATCCCACCAATCAAATAATTCGGCCACACAAGTGCTTTTATTTGACACTTTCATACATGATCCACCAAAGATCCCTAAGGTTTGCTAATACAAGCTATTTCTTTTTTATTTACCAAGTCATTAAATCATTTAGGCCACAAACAGAGTTAGAAACTCAATTTCTCAGTTTTGCTATTCATTTTACCCCTTAGGAGACTCATTGGACCATTGTCCTTGAATTGTAGAACCCTCGAACTTAAAACAAAGTTTCTTGAGCAGATTTCCCTACGAGTATCGATACTCACCTAGGAGTATCGATACGCTCTTGTGGGTACCGATACCCACCTATGTGTATCGATACTCAGCTTAGCACGTTGAAGGGGTTTACCTAAACCCTGTACTAATACACAAGGAACGTGTACCGATACGTAAATCGGTATCAGTACACCCTACGCGTACCGATACCATTTTTACTACTGGAATTCTCAATGGAACAGTGGTATCGGTACGCCCCTATGGGTACCGATACCCCTTTGCATTTCACCTGAAAAAGACTATCTCCTACAAAGGGGCACCGATACAGGTCCACCCGGTATCGGTACACGAACCCAGATTTTGAATTCTAAAGTTCGAGAACCCCACTAAACACCCCCTAACTTGCATAACAAAGCCCCAGTTTAATCCTACAAGTTATGGAAAGTCTATTAGGTGGATTCTTACCATTTTCACACTCATTCAACACCAAAGTTGGAATTACCATGAATGAACATCAAGCTCTAACCTTAATCAAAACATCATAAAATCAAGCAAGCAAGCAAATTGATGATTTCCAAGAATACATAGGAGTTAGGAGTGTACTAACCTTTCTCTCAAAGCTAAGAAACAAGCCCTCCTCCAAGCTCAAGCCTTCTTCTTCCCTCAGTCCTTGGAGTGTTCTCCAACCTCCTCACTACAATCAAATGTTGCAAAATGGGTTACAACACTTTTTAGAGATTAAAAGGAGTTAAAAGTATGATTCTACAACAAGGAGTAGAGTCAAAATAACCCACATTCCCAAACTCTTGCTCAACCCCCACCAAAAACTCATCCTCCACCAAACTTAATGAAATTTACCTCAAAATATGGATACTTGGAAGGTGGTTACTGTGCCTTCAACTCAAAATTTGAGATTCTAACTCAAACGAACAAAGATTGAGCCTTTAACCTTGGGTTCTTAGGAGAAAGATGAAAATGAGAGAGAATGGGGAAAGCAAAAGACAAAGTGATATCACATTTTTCACATTTTGTAGAAACATTAAGTTTCCCCTACCTTTCCTCTCTTCAAAATGAGGGAATTCACCATCCTACCCTCTCATCATCTTCTCAGCCCAACACCCAACCAAGAACCCAAGCCCAAAACCAAAATGTTAGCCCACCAAAGCTCACAAATGCCCCAAACTCTCGGCCCAACCACGAATCTCACACTTCGAGTTAAATTGACCCTCAGATTCTAAATTTTGGGTCGTTATATTAGCATCTATGGAAATTTTGAATTTTCAGATATAACAATAATTAAATTGTTAAATATAACAAGATTTATATCCATAAAATATTGAATTTTCTGATAATCTGAAACTTGAAATATTGTGATCTATATCTGATTTGAAAAATAAAAAAATCGAATTGGATATCTGAATTTTTGGATCAGATCAACGATCAATCAGATTAGATCGGATATTTTTACATACCCCTAACTACTAATGTCCCGGATCATGTCATTGTATAACATTTCTATGACATGGCAGACAAATGTTACACCTCTAGAAACTGATAGCTCCGAATAGTTAATTTCAGAGGGTAGTAGGCGGCAACCCCGCCCTTGAAAGTAAAACCTTAGGAGGATACGTGCCCTCGGGAAACCTCACCTAAGATCCCAATGACATCTCATACTATGACCCTAATCTAAGCTCGAGACTGCCTACACTAACACCAAATGAATACTCTGTCATATCGCCAATCTAGAATATAAGCATAGCCATTACAAGTGTAACTTATAAAACTTTCATTGAGCATCACCTGACAGTAACTATAAATAAGAGGGGTAGCTGGGATTAGGAGGATAGATGGAAATCTGACGAGAACAACACATCTTTTTCTCCCCTTTAGAAACTACATTGTCGTCCTATTCGCGGCTTTCCACCCTAAGTCTATAGGGGATAAATCGTTTGAATCCGTCACAATCACCTTGATCCGCCGTTTTTACCTCACTTGTTGGATTTCTCCTTATTTTGACATCAACTAAACCCATTATCCACATGTATAACACGTGACTTTCCCTCTTTTTAATAAATAAATAATTAAAAAATATTTCACGCACGAGTAATGAAAAAATAGAAACGAGTTCAATGTAAGGTTTATGAATTTAATTTAAATTTTAAATTTTATAATTTAAAATACATGTTTTAGAATTTATAAGATAGAATTTAGAGATTTTAATTTTAATTTTAATTTTAATTTTAATTTTAATTTTAACTTTAACTTTAACTTTAACTTTAACTTTAACTTTAACTTTAACTTTAACTTTAACTTTAACTTTTTGAAGTAAAATTAAGCAAATTTCTATATATTTTTTTTACTATTAGTGCTTGCAATTTTAACACATAAACAAAATTCCATGAAGCAAATAGTTGATAAGTAAAAAAATTGTAGATGGGTCAATTGAAAATGCCTGAGCACCTATGTAAACTAAAAGACAAATCTAAAACCGAAACATGTGAAGGTGAAGTAAAGAAATAAATAAATAAATGAAAGGACAGCATCGTCCACCAAACCTATTTAAAGACCTTCTAGAAGGTCTCCCCTGTTCTAACACGCCAATCCGCGTTTCTTTTCCCTCACAACTCTCCTAGCTCAGCAAACTCCGGAGTTCAGTGTGTGCTTTTAAAAATATTACACTATCTTGATCTTGTTTCACACTTATATATCTTCAAAATTGAGTATATGAACCATTTAAAGGTTTTAGGGGTGGGTGTTAGATTGAGTCTATTTGAATAAAAAATATTTTAAATTAGTTAAATTGATGAGTTTTATTTTATAATTTAAATTTTATTTAATTTTTTTATTTAAGTTGAGTTTATAAAATTTAAGTTAAGTCAAGTTGTTCGAGTTTATATGTTAATTTAATTATAAGCATTTATCATGTTATGGTACTAATTAGTTCCAATTTAAACGACTTTCCATAATCATATACGATATGCGTATATATATTTCTTTATTTTTTCATATACATATATATTTATATTTTTCATATGCGATATACATATATCAAACAAAGTTAAGAGACTCGACTTGAACTTGAAAATCGATCCATTAATTACTAAAAATTTGAGTTATTCGAAGTTTCATTTTATAACCCAAACATTATTTGATTTTATTTTTCAAATCGAGTCGAATTTATGAAATCACGTTTCGAGTAGAGTTAAATTTTTCATACATGATCGAGTCGAAAATTTTTAAATTTTTTAGATCGAGTTTGTTCACACCTAAATTATTTCAATATTTTTTAAATTGGCGGAATGTCAAAATATGCTTCTAACATTTAACTGAATAGTCACTTTGGCTCATGTTATTTTTCTGAAGCAATTTAATCTCAACGTTTTATTTTGGGTCAAAATGACCCCTCTATGAGTGAAAATTGTTAGTCTACTATCTGTAAATGATTAGAAATTGTGTGAAAAACATATATGGCAGTACACGCTGACATGACAGTATTATATAAACAAATGTGTTAGACTTATAAAAATGTCACATCAGTCTAATTTTTTTTATAAAATTATATTAAAAATATAATTTTTTTTTTGTGTCATTCTGCTAAACTATCTACAATTAATTGACTAATATTTTTTATCCACAGATAAATTTTTTAATTTAAAATAAAATGTTAGAAATTAAATTATTTTAAAAAATAATTATTTAATCAAATATTAAAAATATTTTTTATTATTCTTTTAAGTTTTATTGGATAAATTTTTAAGATAAATTCAAAAGTTGATGGGTATATATTATTTTTAAATTCCATGGTTTTTATTCTAAACTTTTGTAACTTTCTAGTATGACACGCAATCGCTAATCTCCCCACTTAGAGCAAAGTCTTCCCTCCCCAATTCAGTCGCTTTCCAAGAAATTTCTTTGTAATCTAATCTATCCCTTATTTAACACTCCTCTTCACCGAACTTTGCTTCTCTCTTCAAAAACCAAACTCCCCTCCCTTTCTCTGTTTCTGCGTCCATTTTTGTTTTCATCTTTAGATACCCAGTTCTCAGTTTCTTGGTTTTTTCAAGGTTTTGACAAGGAATTGGAGCTGACGATGGAGAACAACCAGCAATCTTTTTGGCAGTTCAGTGATCAACTTAGGATCCAAAACTCAAACTTGGCTAATGTTTCTCTAAACGATTCCATATGGAGTAACAGTCATGCCTCTAAACGGCCGGATCAAAGGAGGAATTTTGATATCCGAGTCGGCGGTGAAGTTGACAATTTGAAGCCAAAGCCATCCTGATTTCAATTCTTTCAACAACGACGGATGGAAAATCGGAGTCGGTAGTACCGGTACTACCAGCACCGGGTTCGGTCCGATGGGGCCTCAGAAGAACATTGGAATCAACGGAGGGTTTAGCAAAGGGGTTTATTCAAAGCCCCTGAATAACAATAATTTCAATGTTAATTTGACGGGGAATAAGAGTAAAGGAGAGGATGATCATGGGAGCAAAAGCGGGAAGAAGAACAATAACAGCGACAACAATAGCAATGAAACTGCCGACGAGAGGTTTAAGACACTGCCACCATCTGAGGCTTTGCCCAGGAATGAAACTGTCGGTGGCTATATCTTTGTTTGCAACAACGATACCATGCAGGGGAATCTCAGGAGACAGCTCTTTGGTATGTCTTTTGTGCTCTGTTTCTTTGGATTTGATCTGGTTTCCAATTCTGAATTCTCGGTTTATTGGATATGATTAGGCTAACTGTTACTGCTTGCTCTAGAAATGGAAAGTGAATAAATTATATTAATCAAACCTTTGAGTTAGAGGGAGGAGCTCTTTTTTAAAGTCAGAATTTCGATCATAATGAGAAAACTGAGTTGCGAGAGAAAATTGGTTTGTCAGCCTCTTCCCATATTGAGCCTCTCCAAAATCGATCCGGATTGCTCTACCAATTTTTTTTTTTTTTTTTGCGGAATGCAATTCCTAAATTGTTGGTGTGCTTTTTTTTTCAGGTTCGCCACCACGTTACCGAGATTCAGTCCGGGCAATAACTCCGGGCCTGCCTCTTTTCCTGTACAACTACTCCACCCACCAACTCCATGGAATATTTGAGGTTAGTTCTTACAGTTTTCTGTCCATTTATGTGATTCATTCGATTTCGATTAAGTTTTAAATCCGAGATTTGTTGATATCATGACTTTCTTTTCCTTCTCTGAAGACAATTCCCGGACTTATACCGTAAGCGAGTTTCATAACTGCCTAGTACAAAAAAAATGCACTAGTGAGTATGAATTTATGATCGTGCTGTGCAAATTTGATTAGAGAGTGGTTACTCATTATTTCCTAACTATGAACAGCTCTTGATTGCGCTTCTAACGATGTTTGAATCCATTTAGGCTGCAAGCTTTGGAGGAACAAACATTGATCCATCAGCTTGGGAGGACAAGAAATGCCCGGGCGAAATCCCGATTTCCTGCTCAGGTATTTGCGTGTACGAGAAATATGGTGTTTTCAATTTACATAACGAAAGGGGAAAGGGAAATACCAACGGTTGTTCATCTGCAGGTTCGGGTTCTAACAAGGTAAATCTGCGAGCCACTTGAGGAGGACTCCTTTAGGCCAATACTCCACCACTATGATGGTCCGAAGTTCCGCCTTGAACTGAATGTCCCCGAGGTAAAAATTTCACTCAGATGACCAACATTGTTAGAAAATTTCCTACGTAGCCTTCTTGGTTCTGATCCTAATTGCTGGTGTTAAAACTTGCAGGCACTCTCCCTGTTGGATATATTTGCTGAACAAGATCCTTAAGCAACATACTACAAAGCATACAGACGTACAAATACACGAAAGATATACGAAGTGAAGAGTTGAAGAATAAGTAGAGAAATAGGTAAGTGTATAGGGAGTTTTAACACTGAATGCATAGATGTATAACCTGTGAGATGTAAACCATTTTGTTCACAGGCTGCCTTTCTTATCTGTTATACAGTTTGTCCTGTAATAATAATAATAATAATAATAATAATAATAATAATAATAATAATAATACTTGCCACTTATTTATGATGTTCTATATAGAGTTTGAGCTCAATATGCCATGAATTTAAAACCACCTTTCTCCTGTTTGTCATTGAACACCATGGGATTGTCTCAACGCCCAAGCAATGCATATAAACGTGTTTTTTTATCAAAACATAGAGCTATTACATTCTCCAGACAAATTTATACAAGATGAAACAGCATGAACATCTTTAGCCACTCTGTCAATGCATATTAACGTGTTCTTGACATAATGAGTGGGTTAGGTTATCAACTCAGCAAGGTAAAACTCGAAATCTAAGGCTGAAAATTGTGAATAAATTTATCAATGATTCTATATTACATGTATCAATGTTTTTTTCACTGTTCTATTGATGTTTTTGTTTTATTAAAAATACATGTTGCATAAAGTCATTGTTGAGGCATATAAAAGAAAACAAAAAAAAATTGTCTATTCAGAATTTTATTTATAAGTTGTCAACATGCGACGGTAATATTTTTCGGGTTCGATTTTGACTAATCCTAAGTAACGGCCTCCTTTGGATTTTGATTCTTTTGGGTTGGATTTCGACTACTCCATAACGAGTTAGTTAGGCAGTAATGATCCATTGATGTAATTAGATTGCCGTGATGATCCATTGACGTGATTACTGTTTTTTATTTGTCGTGGGAGTTAATTATGATTTTGAATTCTTAAAATGCAACATAAGGAAAATGTATCATAGAAGACTTTATACTTTTAACTTCGGTTGCATTTCGGTCTCTTTACGGATAAAATTTTTTCGCCACTTCGGTGACTCTTTTTATGTCTAATATTAAAAATTAAATTTTAAGTTTTAACCTTAAATTTTAAATTCTAAATTATAAATCATAAACCTTAAAATACATTCTACTTATAATTCCTTAAATCCTAACCTTAAGATCATGGGCAGATTTAAGAATTTAAACTTGGTAGTTCACTTACCGATAATAAATATAATTGTATTTAAGATAAGAGTAAATTGAATAAGTTATCAAAAATTAGTTAATATGTTCATAACTAACATGACAAAAGACCCTTCAAATCACAAATATATACGTAAGAGGTCCATTATGATTTAGTTATTAACTCTCTTTAATAAAACACATATAAATGAAACCTCATTAGTCTGTACAATTTTCCCCCCTAATCATATCATCCCGAAAACATTATTTTTACAACTAATGCTCTGAATACAAGACTTCTTATATTACTTATAAGTAACTGAAATCATCTAAAATAACTTCCAACACTTCTATATGAATGATCATTAATATTTATCAACTTATTATCATCATTATTATTGCTATTATACAATTAATTTTTGGTGAGCGAAAGCTCTCATTTTTACCTTTTGTATAACAATCATTCTTTGTAAGTAAATTAGTGACAAAATCTTTGATGTTCGTTAGTTAAAAGGGTTCTTTACTCTTTTTGCAAGTGTAGGCATGAGAAGATAGTAAGATATCGAATAATATTTTTTTAATAATTTTCATAATAATAAAAATTGTTTGACAATTGATAATTTTTTAAATGAAAACAAAAAATTTATAGTAAAAATTATACAATTTTTTAATGAAAATACAAAAACTTGTTAAGAATTTAAGAAACCTGTTTAATAATAAAAATTCAGTAACTTAAAAATTTCAATTATTAGTTTATTTTAAAATGAAATAGAACTAATGAAGTCATTCAAAAATATAAAATTATTAAGAAAACTGTATAATAATAAGAAAACCTTAACTTTTGTAGAAAATTGCGGGGTAGCAATAATTAAAACTGAAGGTTTTCATAAATAATTTTAAATAGATTTTAATTAGTTTAATTTTAATGTAGATACTAATTACATATCTAACATTAAAAATAATTATAAATATATTTACATTTATAAATTTGTATAACAGATTAATTAAAGATTTTAAGCGAAGTCTGTTAAAAAAAGATTTTAAGTTAAGTACACTAGTATTAACGAAGGTATACATGGAATTTGGGAGAAGAAAATGACTAAATTGATGTCTTTTTTAAATATTAAGGGTTAAGTTTACTAAATTATTTTGAAGTAGGACTAAATTTGTAAATATAAAATTTGAGGACTAAAACTGTTATTATACCAAATTTTGTTAAATGACTGTTTGCATTTATTTTAACGAGTGATCTAATAGTAACTAAAACTTTAATTGAATGACTTAATTGTAATTTTTAATAATTGAGTATCTAAATTATAACTTTATTAATAATTAAGTGACCTCTAATATAGACCTATGGTAGATACGCCCAAAAATTTCTATTGGTCTCCCCAGTTAAATTTGAGCAAACGATCCCTATACAAATATGAATTGCAGAATGAATTAATTTGTTATCGTTTAATTATGTTTTTTTTTCTAAGAAAACCTAAAACTTTCATAATATATATGTATATATTGATATTTTTATAGTTCAATCTTGTTCTAGAAAAATTATGAGTTTTTGCAAGTATTTTGGAATTTAATACATATTATGTGTCATGTTTTCAGAATATTACTTGATTTATAAGTTGTTATTTTGGTTGTTTTGACGATCACAGATGATCGTTTAGACTTTATTTGGTAGAGAAAAAAAAATAGAAGAATGAAAAATTAAAAGAATAGAAAAGTGGTAAGATGGAAAATTTGTTTTCTTTCCGTTAGTGTACTTGGTCGAAAGACAATTAAACTAGAAAGAAAATATGTTTTTTTCTTTTCCATTGCCTGGTATAACAAAAAAGTGAAAGGAACTAAAGTTTACCTTACCACTGTATTTATATACTTATATTTTTATTGATAATTTTTTTAATATTTTTAAATAATAAATATTCTTAATCACTTATTAAAATAAAAATATTATATATTATTAAAATTATTTAAATAGAATTAATAGTTTTAAAGAATAATACTAATACTTTATATTAATAATAAATAAATAAAATAATATTACTCATTATTAGTCGCACTTCTTGTCAATAAAGATAAAAAAAAAAAGATCATATATGTAGTTATCATTATGATCAATGTTGTCACTGTCACATAATAATCTAAGAAATATGCTCACAGTGAATTAGTTTAATATGTTGTTTTCTATCACATATTTATGTATTGATTTTGATATTTCCATATCAGTAACATAACTTTATTATCAGTGAACTACATATTAATCTCAATACACTATGTTGTTCAAGCCTACAATAATACTTGATTAGAGTCATTTAAGAATATACATATTTATTCTTAAGACATTATTATAAAACAACTTATTATTTACACAATAAATTAACTAAAATAATAAAAAAATAGTTAATACTTTGCGATTAAGTTATATTAGGACTTTGGCTTGAGACATTAGCTTTTCTTAATAAACTTGAATGAGTAAAAGTAAGGCCTAAATTAAATGAAAAATCAACTTTTTAACTAAGTTTTACTTTTGTTTTTAGTCTTAAACTATTTGTATATTAAAATAAGTATCTAACTATTATTTTTTGTCATTTTAAGTACTTAAACTACTTTTTGGTCAAAAGAAGTACGTATATAGTGTCATTTTTTTGTTTTTAACCCCTAGACTATCTTTTGATCTAAAAAGCTTTTGTAACGTGTCAACATCTTATTTGTCAAAAATAAATTTTTTAACTTAAATAGTTATTGGATTTAAAGCGATAAAAATAATAATTTAAGTACCTATTTTTGAAAAAAATAGTTTAAAGACTAAAAACAAAAAATAATATAGTTTAGGGACTGATTTTTGGTTTAAGCCAAAAAGTGATAGAATCCCACGTAAACTCTGTTTTAACTTGAAACAAAGGGAAAACTTCTTCGGCAAGTACTTACAACTACAAGTATCGCTGATATTATTTAGTTAAATTTATTCTCTTGGCTTTTATTCAGGTAACCTAATTTCGATATTTTCTTCTTCAGCGATTAAAGAAACCATGGCTGACGATAGTGATAGGTATGGAATTTGAACCTTGGCTCGTTTATATCTAATCCCCCTTACTTCTTCAATGATTCTGTGATTGCTTTATCTGTTGAAATTTATGTTTTATTTGTTTAGACATTAATGGTTAAACAGGGTTCTTGATTGATATTTTTAGAAATAATCAATATTCTTTTTGATTCGTAGAATTAAAGAAACTCGATAATCTGTGAAGTCGTAAGAATCGAGAGCGAACAAAAAAGGGTAGGGCCATTGATTAACGAATAACCCACCAAGTATTCTGTGATCAAATATTGATTAGGGGAAGGGGTTTAAATTGCGGTTGTGATCGCGTTTTCGATCGTGGTGTTTTATCGCAGTTGCGGATATAATGGATGATATTATGGTTATTGCGGACCACTATTTTCCTCAATAACGGTTTTGGATGGTATTGCGGTAGTGGACAGTTATTTTGAATCCCAGGGTGATGACAGCCACTTTATCTGTGAAGAGAAGCAGAAGATTGGAGTGGCAGATGGTGTGGGCGGTTGGATCAAGCATGGCGTTGATGCTGGCAAATATGTGAGGGAACTCATCAACAATTCTCTTCTTGCTAGGCTCACTCAGCCACTCGCTCAGGTCGATCTGATGAAGGTTTTGGACAAGGCCTCGGTGAAGACCAAAGCTGCAGGGTCTTCAACAGCTTGTATCATAACTCTCCACAAGGACAATGTGTATTCTTTTCGCTATAATCTCATCGCAGAAATCATGCTAATGCAAACCAAACTATGGGATCTTTGAATTTTCTTTTTCCTGTGTAGATGTTGCATGCTGTTAACATGGGAGATAGTGGATTTATGGTGATCAGACGAGGTGCAGCCGTGTACAGATCCCCGATTCAGCAACACTCTTTCTATGCTCCATATCAGTTAGGAAACTGTGCAAGATGTGATAAACCGAGGAAGGCACAGGTGATGAACAATGTTGATTAGCTCAAGTTTAAGATAGCGATATTATGTCAAAGTTTACAATCTGTTAACATTATTTCCTTCGAAACAGGCAATCAAGGTTGCAGTAGAAGAAGGGGATGTTATTATAACTGGAACTGATGGACTATTTGATAACTTGTTTGAGAGTCAAATATTGGAGACTGCAGCAACAGGGATCGAACAAGGTTTACATCCGGAGGATGTTGCTTGGCAAGTGGCTCAACGAGCATACCAGATTTCCATGGATAAAGAAGCTGTGACTCCATTCACGCAGGCTTCTAAGACGGCTGGAATACCTTGTATAGGTGGGAAAAAAGATGATATTACAGTCAATGTTTCGCGCATTCTTCGTACATAGGACCTTTAATCGACTTAGCCGATGCAGGTAATCTGCTGGTAAGTGTAAAGATGATATGATTGTTCACATTTTAAACTCCCTAGGTTTCTCAGCTAGGAATGTTGGAGGCTCCATTTAACATTTGGGTTCAGTTCTTAATATGTTGGGAACCATTCTTGATAAAATAATGTTAGATTTTCACATGTAGTGAAGATTGAAGAAACCAAGAATCAGGAGATGGTTTTCAGAGATGTTCTTTCTCTCAGTATTCAAGTTTTAGATTTTACACACCAAACAACTTGATGAGGTAACAACACTTGTCTTGAAAAGCTTTGGGATTTTACATAACAATGTCTTGTCTTTGGTTAACCTTTCATGTTCCATTCCAATCTAAAGTAGGTTGAGTAGAGTCGCCAATAAATAAGACCACTGATAGCAAAAATAAGGTTCCACGGAGATTTGACCTCGGTTTAATAGATTTTATAGTCCCATGTCCTGACCACTAGACCATGTTATGTGAAGCTATTGCCTTACTTATTATATATTAACAACTATTATTTGTTCTTATTTTTTTTATTATTATTGTTTAAATAATTAAAATATGTATATATAGTGGAAATAAGCAAAGATTTAAATTGTGGTTGAGGTCACGTTTTCGGCCGTGTTGTTTTATTGCGGTTGCGGGTAATAACAGATGAATTTGTGATTATTGCGGATTGTTATTTTACACAATAATAGTTTTGAACGATGTCGCTGCCGCTATATAACAAACCGCTATTTGAATCCTTGTAAATTAGTTAAACTATTGGACTGTCCGTATACTGTAGGTTTACAGTACTCTATAGTGAAAATTCTAATCATTTCCAAGTTTTAAAAATATTAAATTTTAAAATATGACAGGTTTATTTTAGCAAAAAATACAAAACTAGTGTCTTTCAACGTTAAGTTTAGATAAATTACTTCCTTTCTATTTTAGTGATTGAATCACCGAAACTTTCATTTTTTTCACTAATGTTAGAATTTTATTTATTGGTCATTGTTAGTTAACAAATTAAACGGAAACGATAATGAGGTTCAATTTGTAAGCGGAAAATAAGCGAGATGAGATCAACATAAAATAAGACATGTACAAGAGAAGATATTTGCCTTGTCTACATCCACGGATGAGAGAAATGAACAATCCACTACTAATATAGAAAATATGAAGAGTATAAATACATGATATCTCATGTATCCTAAGACCCGATATATATCTCATAACTCGGTGTACCTAAAACACTCTTCACAACGTCCCTACAATGCTTATCTCTACAACATAGCCGCTAAAAGTGGTTAAACCTAGTCTATGTTTATATACTCAAATACTTGGTCACAAAAAGAAATCTTATTCAATAAGATCTCTTACTTTACCTAAGATAAATGTTTACTCATTAAAGTAAACTCTAATTACCAAGTAATCTTCAACCACTAGAATTACAATAATATCCCGCTTAATTACCAATTAGAATTTGAGTCAAAATATAACAAATCTCATTCTTGAACAAAATTTCGAACATTGGTCTTCAAGTCTTCAACAACTTTAATTTTTACGTAAGCTAAATATCAGTTGAAGCATTGCTGCCAAGTCTTCAACAACTTCAATTCTTACGTAATATTTTGAAGCACCGTTAGATCGATTGGGAATTACTCCCCTGCAACTGAAAACTCATTGCAATAGAACTTCTCTTGCATGTTTCCAATATCGCCAACAAAATCCGCAACAAAAAAATCCTTCAAAATTGCGCAACTCAAACCATAGCTCTAGTAATTTGTAAGTGAAAAATAAGCAAGATGAGATCAACATAAAATAAAACATACACTAGAGAGGAGATTTAACGTGGTTCAGTCTTGCCTACCTCCATGAATGCGAGAAACGAATAATCCACTATCAACGTAGAGAATATGGATGTATCCCAAAACCCAATCATATCTCAGAACCCAGTGTATCCAAAACACTCTTCCCAACGTCCCTACAATACCCATCTCTACAACATAGCCGCTATTGTTGCAGAGATCCCCAAAGTAGTTACGTCTTTCTAGAATAATTCTCTCTCATATATTTCTTCTCTCATAATTTTAAAGGTTAAACATAGTCGATATTTATAGACCCAAATACTTGGTCATCAAGAAACCTTATTCAGTAAGATCTCTTACCCAATATAGATGTTTACTCATTAAAGTAAACCTTAATTACCAAACAATCTTCAACCACTAGAATTACAGTAATATCCAAATTAATTACCCATTAAAATTTGAGTCAAAATATAACAAATTTGTTAGAGTTATGATCCAATTTCTTTTAGGATTTGATTTAAAGTAAGAAGCTTACTTTTAGTATATCTTGTTTACTTTACATTAATTAAAAGTAGGAAACTCAATTTGAGTAGAATTTGTTTCTATGTAAATTTCTTTTGTAAACAAGCAACCTATCCCTATAAATAGATACTAAGGATTAAGGTTTTAGACACAACACAATATACAACATATAGATTATGGACTCTATGGAGCGTTAAGCTGCATGCATGTTGTAATCTTTTATTCTTTATCAAAGTGAAAGTTCTCATTCTCTACCCATGATTTTTCTTGTTTTGGGTTTTTTACGTAAATCATGGTCTCTACGGAGCGTTAAGCCGCAAACATGTTATAATCTTTTATTCTTTGTCAAAGTGAAAGTTCTCATTCTCTACCCATGATTTTTCTTGTTTTGGGTTTTCCACGTAAATCATGGTCTCTACAGAGCGTTAAGCCGCAAACATGTTGCAATCTTTTATTCTTTGTCAAAGTGAAAATTCTCATTCTCTACTCGTGATTTTTCTTGTTTTGGGTTCTCATTCTCTACCCTCCCATGGCGGCTTAAGCTCATTTTTGGAGATCCGATGTGAAGTGAGGCAGAATTATTCAAGGAGAAGAGGAATCAAGTACTGGATCAAGGAAAATACATTGTTATCTTTTGAAACTCTTCTTTAGTTAGATGTTTGTTGGAGATTACTTTTGTATTTTGTGCTTAATTAATGTGGTTTAAACTTTTGAGCTTTATAAACTTGTTGAAACTTTCTTTTTAGTTTAATATATATTTTTATTAGCTTTTCTCTTAAACTTTAATTGTTGCACCTGATTACCATTTGCATGAGAATGTTAAACTAGCTACTGACATCAACGGATGTAGTGACAAGTCAGGTTAACGAGTATTACAACGAGAGTTGATCCGCTCTTTCAAAGGGTTATAGTTCTGACTCATGACGAGAGTTGTAGTCGATCTATGTCCCTGCGTCAACAGTTGAAGATTAAATGGAAGCTAGTACTCAAGTTCGCCTTCTTTATTCCAATTGAGTCATCGTACTTCCTCGAGTGTACTTGATTTTTCTGCCGAGCTAAACCAAGGAGATCCAAGCTTTATCTTAATATTTCTCTACTCTTTAAATCTTTTTTGTTATTGCTACCACAATTAATCAATTATTCATTACTTTATTCCTTTATTGCAACCACTATTGCACTCACAACATCCAATTTTACAGAATTGTTTGTGGTTACATAATACTTAAACTGTATACATCATTCTCGTGAGATCGATATTCAAACAGGATTTTCCTCTTTCTATTCTTCAATCGATAGTGTTGCTTACACTTTTAGTGTGACGTTTTCACACCAATCAGTTAGGCGACATGTCGGAGCTCGACCGAAAAAAGGGTGAGGAGTGATCTAGATCGCAAGAGTGTGAGAAGCATACTAATAGGGATGGTGGATAAAACGGACAATGTTTGGCCAGTGGTTGAAGGCCAATGGGAAAACAAAGGGATGAGTATTTTATTTCCAAAGGGATTTAGAGGAGGGATGCGGTTGCAGCACACAAATGGTATAGGAAAAGGCTTAAAGAGGTTTATATATTCCGTAAAGTGGGTAAATCACAAACTAAGACCTTGAATAAACTAGGGTTCACAAAAACACACCAAAAGTTAACCACTTGACAAACTGGTCACCAGAACTCCAAATCCCATACAATATAGCATCTGAATTCTTCTTTAAATTCACTTAAGTCCACACAATTGAATTAGGGTTTGAAAATAGAAATTCCAAATTTTTAGGGTTTTCAAAATTAGGGATTTAAATCTAGGGTTTTTTGAATTGGGGGAAAATTCGGGGTGTCACAACTCTCCCTCCCTTGATAGAAATTTTGTTCTTGAAATTTCCAAACTTGGCAAAAAATACCCAAAACTAACTAACATATACTTATACTTTCTCATTTTAAATTCATAATCCATCATAACCAAAAATAAGAACTGAACACATAAAAAATGTACATGCTATGTCCTCAGATGGATCCTCATAACTATCACGAACTCTGGTGGCAACTACTAAACATGGTCGTCTAATCTCGGATCTAGCTAATCTATTACTCCGAGCGGGTCTACCTTTACTACATTTTTCGGGGCGACATACCTACCATGACCTCTACTTGCAACAGATATGCGTGCAGATTACTGATAATGGTTATGTTTAATCAAAATAATAGGTGGACGGAGACAATTCTTTAGGTAATGATCTTGAGAACCACATTTAAAATACGATTCGTTCACCCATCTGCACTATCTGTTATGCTTCTTATTACATAAATTACTTATAGAAATAGGACGAGGAATTGTTGAATTGCCCGCGCTGCTAGTCGAAACTATTAATACTACAGGTCTCACATTCTGACAACTTTAAGAAACAAACTCATCTCTAGGCATCTTTCCAAACGAGTTGACAAAACTTGGCTGAACAGATGTGTCAGGTTGCTTTCCAACTTGACCAACATTCTAAAGCTTCTCCTCTTTCAAAAGTGCATCTATTCTCTCAGCAGTCTTAGCTCGACTAACCAACTCAGTGAACACTTTATCATGATGTGTAGCAACTTCTCTCTTAAGCGGTAGACGAAGGTCGTTTAAAAACCAATCACACTTATCTTTCTCAGTCGCAACTAACCTATAAGCATATTTGGCCAACCTCTGAAACTCTATCTCATAGTCATTTACTAACATATTATTCTGCTTCAAATTCATAAAATTATCGCGGCACTTTACTAGGAACTCAGCTCGCACATATTGATCTTGGAATACCTGTCGAAAATACTCCCATGTGATTTGACTAGCAGGAACGGTATCCACTACTGACTCCTGCCAATTTTGTGCTTCACCCTCTAATACTGATACCACAACCCTTAATTTCTGATTGACAAGGTAACGCATCTCAACAAGCAACCATTGTAATTTCTTCAACCGATACTATGCATCATTTGAATTTGTAATAGTTCTACCCTCAAACAATTTCATCCCAGCAGCTAAAAATTCTACAGATATGGGTTTCCTCAAACCCTTTGACTGACGAAGATATCCTAACAACTCACGGTTCACTGTGGCACTGTCTAGCTTAACTGTCTCAATGTCCTCAACGTCATGTGAGTCATCATATCCAGTATGATAATGTCCTCCACCCATTCTCATCATCCGATATCTCATTCTGATTTTTCGTCTCATCAGAAGAGGGCATGTGATCACTATTAGAAGCGACGGTACGACCTCGGCTAATCACAAAAGTAGAACTTCTATGCAGTGGCATAGTAGACTATCTACAAAAGGTAATAACCTAGAATCAGATTCGGTATCGGAGTCTCAAATTTAAAACACATTGAAAACAATAAAGTCAAAAACACATAATACCGTAGTATATTTTTCAAAAAATTTTCATTTATCCCAAAATACTTTAGATGCATGTAGAAGTCGAAAACATTTTGAAAACAACTTTTTTGAGCCTCACAGCCTGAGATTTGAACTTAGCTCTGATACCACTAAATGTAACACCCTAAACTAGGCCCAGAAGAAATAGATCGAATCTAAAAGGTCGCGTTTGAAAACTTGTCCCCCAAGTAATAAATCTTATGCTTATATATTTTATAAAACAAAAATAATTATTATCATAAAACGTCACGCGTTTATAAAACTCAAACATTGTAAAAATATTTTGATAACATAATAAAATATTTGTAAAAACGTTCGTAAATGCATGCAATGCCATAATCCCAAAATATAAAAGTCCTGAAGTCTGATTTACATAAATGTCTCAATAATAATAAATAAAAGTCTAAAAGGTAATTTGTATTGATAAAAATAAGCCAGATAAAATGGTGAGATCCTCAAAGTATCTAGTCGGGTAAGAGTCTGAGTATCTAAAAGGAGAACTATGAGGTTGTAAGCTAAAGAGTTTAATGTGTCTCTAAAGTGCAAGCAATCACAAAACAAAATAATTGCCCTATTTGGTAAACAGCTTTTTGAGCTAAAATTAGAGGTTTGAAGCATTTTTAGAGGTTTGACCAGTCAAATCCGCTAATTTAGATGTTTGGTAAATAGCGGATTGAGGTGAAACCTCTCAATTTGAAAAACTCCTTTTAGGAACTTTTTGAGTTAGATGTTTGAATAAAATACTTATAAAAGCTATTTTGTCCTTGATAATTATGATTTTTTTCTAAATAACATAAATTTGAATAACTAATAAAATTAAAAAAATTCTTAAATAAGAAATTAATTTTTTTATCGGCAAGTAAGTATGATTTTATTGAAAATAAGAATTTAATATATAGATTAATATATACATTTAAATTTAATAATTATTAAAATTATACTAAAAAGAGATTTTCATAAATAAAAAATAATATATACATCCTTCATATATACTTAGTAATGATATTAAAAAAGTTAATTTTCATAATCCAATTAATATTAATAGATAAAAAAATTATTAATAACTAATTAACTATTCAAACAAATATTGAATATTAATAGATAAAAAAATATTAATAACAAATTAATATTAATAGATAAAAAAATATTAATAACTAATTAACTATTTAAACTAATTTTTATAATCCAATTAATATCAAAACTATCACTACTATTAAGACACCAACTATAAATCAAGTACTAATCTGAAGGTATACTCACATGAAGATCTCGAAGAACGTGAATGATCAATTTGTACAACTAGAGGTAACTCTTCGGTCTCAGAGACATAAACACCTGAGCACAAGAATAATGCCCATTAAACCAATATTCAGTTCTTCTAAAATTACTAAGTAAAATAAATTGTAAATAGTAAAATAGAGCTTTCAGGTTTGAATTTGATAAAATGACAGTGGATACATACTCAAGGCGTCAAAAAAGGTCAAGATAGATGTTGTTTAAAAAAGTCAACTCTGATACGGCTAAAGTCCATGTTGGTCAAAGTTAAAGTCAAAGTTAACTTTGACAGAATGTCAAAGTCAATCTAACGTTAAGGGGTCAACGGTCAAGATTCTGCTTGGTCAACTCAGGTTATATATGGTCAACGGTTTAGGTCTGGTTCAACCGGTCCGATTCACCGATCTAGTTCCGGTCTCGGTTCAGTTTAGCTTTCAGGTCGGGTTCACTCGATCAGCTGGTTCGGTGTATGCTCAAAAGCTGGTTCGTTGTATGCTCAAAAGCTGGTTCAGTTTAGCTTCCAGGTATGGGTCATCCGAAATAGGGATAACCGTCAAATCTTAGCTCGAGGTTTTTGGTTTTAGGCTCAATAATCACACACACAAATCTAGCCCAACACCCTTAATCTCCCATCATCAAATATGGTTCTAGGGTTTAAGACCCTTATTGACGGCGATGACTGAAAAGATACGGCATAGGTGGTGGCTGAGCAAGCCAAAAGGCAGCGGCCCGAACTCAACGACAAGGTAAACCACAACCAAAAGACACGAAGACAAGGCCGAACAAGGCTTAAACTGATGGGACCAAAATATCCTACTCACACAAGAACAATAAAACCACGATGGAGGACACATCGGTGAACGGTGGAGCAAGGGAGAACTGAACGGTTTTGGACCATTTTTGAGCAAACGACGGATGACGCGAGTTTAAGGAGGTGTGGGTTTTGCTCACGACACCACAAGGAAGAGGATGGTGTGGTCGGTGATGCACTCGGGGGACGTTAGGCTGACAGTCGGAGCTCGACCGGTAAAAGGGTGAGGGGTGATTTAAATTTCAAGAGTGTGAGGAGCACACTAATAGGGACGATGCACATAACTAACAATGTTTTTCTGGTGGTCGAAGGTCGATCGAAAAACAAAGGGAGGAGTATTTTATTTTCAGAGGGATGCGGCTGCAGCACACAAATGGTATGGGAAAAGGCTTAAAGATATTTATATATTCCGAAAAGTGGGTAAATGACAAACTAAGACCTTGAATAAACTAGGGTTCACAAAAAGGCATCAAACGTTACCAACTTGACAAATTGGTCACCAGAATTTTGAATCCCATACAATATAGCCACCAAATTCCTCTTTAAATTCAATTAAGTCCACACAATTGAATTAGGGTTTGAAAATAGAAATTTCCAATTTTTAGGGTTTTTAAAATTAGGGATTTAAATCTAGGGTTTTCCGAATTGGGAGACAATTTGGGATGTTACATGAAAGCATGTGCTTTTATTTGATTCAAAGTGATTTCAATATTCAGAAGATAAAATCATATTTATTTCCATCATTGATTTTGAATTCCAGAATGAATTTTATTTGCAATTTTCATATTGATTCTAAGATTCTTTATATTAGAGTTTTAATTTCTACGTTTTAGAATTAAAAGATTTTTTTGTATTTTTTTATTTTAATTTCAGTTTTATCTTCATATTTGTTGTCTTCGTCATACAAGGTGAAAGAAAGAAAGGAGATGAAACAATAATGATTTGAATTTTTAAAACATTTGATTTTAATCTAATGATTTTCTTTCATGTTTTGTTTCCTTCATTTTTTACAATTTATTTTGAAATGCAATAAATTACACATGTATGTATGTAATAGGTTAAATACCATGCCATTTAAAATAAATTGCCACATGTATGTGCTTTATCATTATCGTTAAATTTTTAATGGTTTAGTTAGCATATTAGTTAAAAATGAGAAATTTGACAAAAAAGTATAAATAAAGGACCAAATTTATGCATAAAAAGGATGAGGGCCAAAATGACAGAAATAGTAAATATTAAAGATCAAATTTATCCTTATGCCTAAAAATTATGAATAAAAAATATAAGTTTAAGGGAATAATGGTAAAGTGGATTTTCTTTGCCTTCACTTTTCCATTATATCAAGTAATGAAGAAAAAAGAAATTTAATTTTTATTTAGTTTTCCATCCTCTCAACCAAGCCTAACAATGAAAAGAAAATATATATTTTTCATTTTTCCACTTTTCTTCCTTTCTAATTTTTTTTTCTTCCAATTTTCTTTTCTCTGTACCCAGTAAAGTCTAAGTGTAAACAAGCTTGAGGTATCAAATAATTTCATGTTAAAAATTAAAGAGTTAAGTATTTAATTAAATCATATACATACTTGAATGAATCACCATTCACCAAGACGAGTGTCTTGCAAGAAGGATGAGTAATTATTTCTTTTGAAGAATTAATTCAAAAAAAATGGGCAAATGAGGTGTAAACCCCAGTTGGGCATTGAGGAAAGAGAAAAAAAAAGTTTAGTTGTCTTCTCAAAGCTTTTCTAACTCCATTGAAGAAGATTCAAATTCTAGAGTCAGAAAGCTTTAGGGATTGACTTTAGAAAAGAAGAAAATATAAAAAATAAGGTTCATGATCCTTGAGTGATAGGCTAGCCATTCGTGGTCTTAAATTTTAGAACCAAGCAAGGAGAAGTATGCTCAAATTTCTTTGATTCTTTTTAGCATGCATGCATTTCTTTTTTTAACTAATAGCTAATATATGTTATGTATTAATTTATGAAGCTTTGAAAATTGGAGATTCTTCAAAGAAGTAGAAGTGAAAGATTATAAAATGGATGTGGAAAGAATGATGTAAACCTCAAGTAAAAACCTATTCTCACTAAACTTTGTTAGTTTGATATTTATACAAGAGAGGAAACCTCCTTTGTAACTAATCTTGATAACAGTATAAGATAACAGAAAACCTAACTCATAACAACTTTACATGAAATAAGGTAACCTCCTAACAAACTTAAGATAGAACCTCTAACATCCTTCATGCTTCCCTCTTTTGAAAGATAGTTGAACCTCTAACATCCTTCATGTTTCTGTCTTCTGAAAGATAAACAATCTAACCTCCATCCTACTTCCCTGTCTTCTGAAAGATAAACCATCTAACATCAATTTGCAAACTTTAACTCTTCAGCAGAGAAAACTTTAAGCTGTTGCCTAAGTTGTAAAAAGAAGGTTGTAGACAGTGGTTTAGTTAAAACATAGGTACCTTGGTCTATAGCAGGCACATAATTAACTTGAAACGAACCACTAACAACTTTCTCTCGTACAAAACTTAGATCAAGCTCTACATGTTTGAGCTTGGCATGATGGACTGGATTTTCCAAATGTGCTATAGCACTAGTATTATCGCAATACAAAATTGAAACTGATGTAAGCTGTATAACAAGTTCTGTGAGAAGAGATTTCACCCATATGGCTTCACACATAGCGTCAACAATACTTCAAAATTCTACTTTTGTCGAAGAACGAGATACACTACCCCATTTCTTTGAACTCCATGCTACTAGATTCCCACCAAGAAATATGCAATGTCCTCTAGTCGATCTTCTATCATCAGGATTAGTTCCTCAATCTGAATCAATGTAACCAACTAAGGTAGTACGAGATCATGTGGTACTAAAAAATAACCCATGATCAATTGTTCCTTTAAGATATCTAATGATTCTTCGAATTGCTTTTCAATGTTTGTCCAATAGAGCTTGCATGAATTGACTGACTCTATTTACATAAAATTGAATATTTGGCCTGGTGGTGCAGATATGTTGTAGAATGCCAACAACTTGCCTATACAAGGTAACTTCTAGACACGGATCTCCATCAGTGGAAGACCAATGTGGTGTGGTAACCATAGGAGTAGAAGATGGTGTAGCATCCACCATCTTTCTTTTTTTCAACAAGTTTGCAATATGCCGTTTTTGACCAAGTATTACACCTTTTTCTATATGTCGAACACTCATACCAAGGAAAAGTTGAGTTTTCCCAAATCTTTCAAAGAAAATCCAACATTTATATCTTTTATGACATTATTTACTTCTTCTGCATTATCACCAGCCGCGACAATGTCGTCCACATATACCATAACAAAATCTTTGTTACCACTAGACTGCCAAAAATATAGTGAAGCATCTGCTAATGAAGCAGTAAATCCAAGACCATGCACAAGATGAGCTTGAAATTTGTCAAACCACGCTCTTAGTGCTTGTTTAAGCCCGTATAGTGATTTTCCTAGTCGACAAACCAACTGATTACCTGTAGCATCTACTTGTTCGAAACCAGGAGGCTGCTGCATGTAAACTTTCTTAGACAAATCCCCATTCAAAAATGCATTATCTACATCTATCTGTCTAAATACCCATCCATTATTAAGGGCAATGCTTAAAAGAACTCTGACTGTCACTGGTTTGACCACATGACTAAATGTTTCACTATAATCAAAACTGGCTCGTTGAGAGTATCCCTTAGCCACTAATCTAGCCTTGTACCAAGCTATACTACGATCAAGATTGTGTTTAGTTTTAAACAACCATTTACACCCAATTTGAATTCTATCAGGAGGAAGAGTTGTTAAGTCCCACATACCTTTCTGGATTAAGGAACTTCAGTAGTCACTGTTTCTTTCCATTTATCTGAAAGCATTGCTTGATGAATGTCCTTAGGCTTGAAATATGCAACTTCTGTGTAGAGTACTCTAGGCTTAAAAGTACCAACTATTGACTGAGTTACCATAGAATGAGTAGGTTGCAGCTTTGGCAGTGTAGCTTGACCACCTGAGAAAAATGTAGCTGATGTTTGTAACTAGGAACTCTTAGACTGACTGTGAGTAGATGAAGAAGAAGAAGAGATAGTTGGAACACACTCAGAATTGAAAGGCTCAATGACACTGTAGTGACTGGAAGACTGATAAACATTGGGTTGAACTGAAGATGCAACATTGGGCTGAACTAAATTGGGATGTGAGCGAGACTCAGGTAAATGTGCCGACTGAATTTCATTCTCATGAACCGTAGCAGAATTTTATAAACTCCCACTTGAGCTATTAACCAAACTAATTTAAGCAGGTTCAAAAGTATCCGTGGCATGCCTTGGACAACTATATTTGACTTTCAGAAAATCATTACACCCTTTGTCACCGATAGTCTTCACTTCCTCTTTAGAATAAGGAACCACATCCTCATTGAACAGAACATGCCTTGAAATATAGACCCGTCCTTCTTTATTAAGAAATTTATACCCATGTTAATCTGGACAGTAGCCTAGAAGCACACATGCTTTTGAACGAAGTTGAAGCTTATGTTGGTTGTATGGCCTGGTCAAAAGAAAGCACTAACATTCGAACACCTTGATTAAATTGAAGTCTGGTTGTTTCTTAAACAGCTTCTCATGTGGAGACAAACCTCCCAAAACTTTTGTAGGTGACCTGTTAATGAGATAAACAACAGTGTAGAAGGCATCAGCCCAAAACTTGAAAGGAACACTACTTTGAGCCAACAAGGTGAGGCCAAGCTCGATAATATGTCGATGCTTCCTCTCAACCATATTGTTTTTCTCAGACGTATGAGGACAAGTCTTACGAAATTCAACACCATTTTGAGCAAAATAACTAGCTAAAGTTTGAAACTCAATTCCACAATCAGACTGTACAGTTTACAGTTTAAAATCAAATGTGCGTTAGCCATCTAATGAAAAGCAACCACAATATTATGAACATCGAACTTCCTTGCAATAAAGTAAATCCATGTATACCTGGTACATGCATCCAAAAACTTATATAGTAGCTACAGTTATTATAAAGTAAAGGGGCAGGACCCCAAAAATCCATTTGGACATATTGCAAAGGTTGATAAAAAAAACAGTAACTAACTTTTGAAACTGTAACTTGTGACTCTTACCAAGTTTGCACGCTTCACAGAAAAGGATTCTTTATTGCAATTAGAAATTTACAAGATTTGAACAATTTCGAAAGAACCTCACTAGCCACAACTCAGCACTAGTACTAATAGCAAAACACTCATGAATAGGAAAAAAATTATCAAAATTAGTACAAAGCTTATCACCTATATAGACAGAAGATTCACTATCTATTTTACAAGCACGAATCACATTATTAGAACTAGAAACATCTTGAACAGTGAGTTCATGAGCACAATCTTCAACAAATTAGAGGAACAAATTTTAGACAACTGTTCTTCAACAGGAAAATTCAAACCATCAGGAGAAGAGAATTTGTAGAGCCCATCAGTTTGTAAACCTTGAAGAATCGGTTGTAGTGTTGCCAAATCCTTCACAACACAAGAATTAGGGAAAATTGAGTAAACCTAGAAACTGAAAGAAGATTCTTTCTGATTAAAGGAACATGTAATGGATTACTCAAAATTAAAGGCCTAGAACACGTATCTAAAGAAGTCGAACCAACCCTAGAAATAGGAACAATCATCCCATTAGCAACAGAAACCTTACCGGTACCACAGCAAGGCACTGAGTCAAAAATGATACCTGCATCAGGAGTGAGATGAGAAGTTGCCCCTGAATCTGGGTACCACACTGGCATAAGTAAAACCATCAAAAACTGCTACAACAGTAGCAACAATCCCTTCTGAATTAGATTTAGGGAGAGAATCATCAAAACATTATTCTTCTGTTAATTCTTCAGCAAAAGAACATTGATTCGTAGACGCAGAGTAATGAATTAAATTTCAAAATTTGAGGGTCGGGTTAGCTCGAAGTGTGGACTTCACGGTTGGGCCCATAGGCATCATAAGCCTTTGTGAGCTTGTTTTTGGGTTGTTGAGCTTGGGCTTTGGTTTGGGTGATGAGTTGGGAGGTTGATGAAAGGGTAGAGAAGTTATTAATTTTTTTGAAGAAAAGAGGAAGCTCTTTAATTTTGTCTACATAAAAGTGAAATGGTGAGATCACCTTGTTTCTTGTCTTTTCTCTTCATCCATTCACATCTTCCTACCAAGCACCAAAGCTAAAAGTTTCGACCTTTGAGTTTTGGAGTGTGAATCTTGGTATTTCAATTAAGGGGTTGTAATCTTCTGCTAAGGATCAACATTTTGAGGTATCAATCATCAAGTTTTATGGAGAAAGAGTTTTGGTGGGAGTTGAGGGAGAAGAACGAGAATGAGTGCTTTAATAACATTCCTAGCTGTTAGATTCTTTCTTTTCGCTTATATTTTCCTTTAGCAATGTTGTAATCCATTTTGCAAAATTTGGTTGTAGTGAAAGAAGTGGGAGAATCACCCAAAAAGCTTGGGAAGAAGAAGGCTTGAAGGGCTTGTCTAGGAGCTTCTTCTTCAGCAAAGGAATCAAGGTTAGTACACTACTAACTCCTTTGCGTTCATGAAAATCATGAATTCAATTGCCTTGCTGCTTAGTTGATAATTTGGTTGTTTTAGTGCTTGAGACTCCTAAAATGGCTAATTCAAATATTGGTGTTAATATGGCTTAAAAATATTAGGAAACCACTTAAGCTACCTTCTATAATTTGTAGGTTCAATTTGGGGTCTTGCCTTTGGTTTTAGGGGCTTGGGGGATGATTCTCGAACTTTAGAAAATAAGTTATGGGTTTGAGTACCGATACGGGTTGAACACGTATTGGTAACCCATGTTAAATCTGATGAAATCAAGCCAAATTGTAAGGGTGTATTAGTACGCCTAAGAAGGGTATCAGTACTCCCTATTCCATCAAATTCCAGTAGCCAAAATGGGTATCGATACGCTCGGGAGCGTATCGGTACACATGGGGTATCGATACAAGGCCCTGTGTATCGGTACGAGGGGTTTGAGTTAAACCCCTTCTGAAGGCAAGCCTAGTATCGATATGCATAAGTGGGTATCGGTACCCATTGAAGCGTATCAATAGTCTTAAGTGGGTATCGGTACTCGTTGGGCATGTAACCCGCCAAAAATGTGCTTAGAAGTTTTGGCAGTTTAGTAGTAGGTTCGGATCGGGGAACCGGGTTTGGCGACTAAAATATGTTTTGGAAAATAAATATTTTGAAATGGGTTTTTTAAAAGGAGATTAATCTGGTTAAAGCTTTTAAAAATGTTTAATAATTATATTAAGCATTTTGGGTTGAAATTGGAAATCGATTTAATCATTTGAGATGACATTTTGGATTTAGTGACCAAAATGTAATAAATGCAAAACTATTTTTAATGACTAAATTGTAAAAAAGGGACAAAGCTAAGAATCTTTAGAGAGCTAATTTTCCTAAAAATATTAATTGGTTTTTCTACCAGAATTAACAAAATAAATTGATGGTTAATTATTTTGTTAAAATCATTTTCCCTTATTTTCTATTTCTCAATATTTTCTTCCAAAACTTTCTCTCATTTTTCACCATTTTCTCTACACAAAGATTTACGACTTTTGATTTTATTTCATTGGGGATTACATCAATAGATCCTCTCACATGGCTTTGCAAAACCTTGTCAAAGATTCCTAAAAGATTTCTCTAAATCCCACTTTATTCAACAAAGAAAGTTTACGACAAATTGTGGTGGAAAGACTTCTAGGTAATTTCCTATTCCTCTCTTAAAAACGAAGGTTCTTTAATGATATTTCCTAGTGTTTGGCTTATAATTGATGTTTAATATCTTAGTCTTGCTATTTAATTCTTGGAAATGATCTTAATTGGTGTTTTTGATATTTTGTCTAAAATCTTGATTTATGAGTTAATTATTGGAGATTCTTGATGGGTTAAATCACATTTGGTTGTTTAAAGTGAGATGAGATTTTTTAATCAAACCCGAAACTATGACATTACTTATTTTTATGGTGGTTTAAAGTGATTTTAGGGGCTGTTTTGATTGAATCTTAGTTGTTGGAGGTATAAGGATGTGTTAGATATGTTTTTGGATGATAATTGATGGTGTTAAGATGTTAGTATCGTTAGGTTGTGGCTGAAGGTCGTTTGGTTGTTGATTGGTATAATTTTCGATGTTTTCAGATGGTTTTTGGGTGCAATTTCGTGGAGATTGCAGGGAATGATTGTAGGCTAGTGATAGAATGCATTTTAATGTATTTTGCCTATGGTTTTGTGTTGCCAAAATAGGGGAGGGTCAAGCCTAGCTCATTTTGTAGAAGTCGACTCGTTTTGAAGGCTTGGAACGCAAGGGCGAGCAAAATGTTGCGCATCAGTGAGTGTATATGTATTTCGAACACTCTCAAAGGTTTGAATAAAGAGTTGAGAGCTTAGGTTAGGTCTAGCAAACCTAACTAAGCTCGGAAGTAAGTTTTCCTCGATTTCACCTTTAGATATTAGATTGATATGAGACTTGTATTTCATGTTTTGGTTTAAAAGCATGGTTTATGTGTCATTTTGAAAGATATGCAATGTTTTATCATGTTATGGATGCCTAAGAGCATTGAGAAATGATTCCTAAATGGAATGCGGTTGTTGCATTGATCAATGTTGATAATTGCATATGGAAAATGGTT
Organism: Hibiscus mutabilis; assembly: GCA_019671005.1. Lineage (NCBI taxonomy): Eukaryota > Viridiplantae > Streptophyta > Magnoliopsida > Malvales > Malvaceae > Hibiscus > Hibiscus mutabilis. The sequence continues at coordinate 43,653,251 of CM033715.1, read as the reverse complement.
TGCTAAATGCATACGGGGAAAATAGTAAGTATATGTGTTTAAAAGTGTATATTGGCTATGTGTGACAAGCAAAGAAAAGTATCATATATAGTTGGCATGCCATAGGGTTTGAAGTGCACTATAATATAAGTTGACTACCACGCTGCTCTAAGAGTATATAGTACGCTACTCGAGCTGGTGGATTGCTACTAGAGTATGCAATAGGCTACTCGGTTTGGTGGTTTATCACTTGCGTATAAGTAGGATACCCAAGTTGATGTTGTACCTTGTGTAGGATTGAGGTGAGACTCTACGGGTCAAGGTATGTGTTGGTAGAGGTTGTTTACCGAGAAATCCATGTATCTGATGCGGTTTTATAATAGTCACTATAATTGTCAATATATGAGAAACAAGTGGAAAACAATTTTGCATATGGTTGTTATGCTTGTCACATTTTGAAAAGGATTTTTAATTGTGATGGATCTTATATTCATGTTTAAATGCATAGTTGAATGTGAAAGAGTGGAACCACTAAGCATATGTTTGCTTACGCTCTCATTCTTCTTTGCAGAGAATTGAAGTTGGCGAGAGCATTTGGAGCGTGGAGATTCTAAGACATCATTTGACATTGAGTATGGTTTTAGTTAAAAGTATTTGGTAATAAGGCAATGTGTTGTCCAAGTTTGGGGATTTGTATTTTGGTTATACTTGCTTTCAAGGGTTGTATCTTGTTGGCTGTTGGTTTGATGTTTAGTTTGTGACGTGGCTTGTTGGATTTATGCTTAGTTACTATTTCTAGAATGTTTGACGAAATGTTTAGGAAGTATGCCTATAGTTTATGCTTTCGTGATCAAAGATATTTGACGGGATCTGTATTAGGTTTGGAAAGTGGAAATTTTCTCGAGGTATTGACACGGGGAAAGCCATATAAATATGATTTTTAGCTATTGGAATTTGTGAATTTGGCCAAAATAGTCTGTGTACCGATACTCGGGAAAGCATATCACTACGGGCCTAGTAAATTATAACCAAGGTATTGGTACGCGTACTTCAGTACCGATACCGCCCATGTGTATGAACCCTAGTATCGGTACGGTGTCCCATGTACCGATACCAAAGGCTATAAGTCTATTGATGAGATGGTGTGGTTTTAGATTCTTTCTTTTAGGTCACTGTTTCGCATGTATGTAAACCAGATGTGTTTAAATGATCCGTTTTGGCTGAAAATGAACGTCTACGCATATAACCTAACTAATTGAGGATTGGTAAACTCATTTTCAAGTAAACCCTTTTATTTTTCTAGATTTGCAATTTGATCCTCAAATTGCAAAGTCACGTAGTTGGATGTCTAATTGATGCCCGATTTAGTTGAGTACTTAACCACTGCCGGTATGTACACCTTAGGTAATAACGTTGCATTTATAGAAGATAAAAAAATTGACCTAATTCAAGATATTCAGTTTAGGTTTTCTATGGCAAACCTAATATAGCTCTCTCGGTTTGGCCTAGCACCTAGGGCGGATCAAGGGGGTTACTGGCAATATGCCCAAAAAACACGTTTTGAGTTCGAGGGACCTATAATTTGAGGACTAAGGCCCAATGGGCTTGTAAAATGGTAAAATGAATAGTAAAATTGAGAAACTAAATTTTAAACCTCATATACAATCTTAATGGGTAACAACTTGATTAAAACCTTGGGTAACTTATTGTGTTGCTTTAATAAGGATCCTTGGTGGATTGATTAGTAAATGTACGCCACATAAGGGCATTATTATGATTGAGTCACCTTGTTTGATGGGATTTCGGATGCCCATGTGAGAAGAGTGTGTTGCAACACCATGGTTCAAGATTTTTGAATGTATGAACTCGAGGCTTAGAGGGACCGAGACTCATTCAAAGATGCTCAATGAGAAATTTCGAGCATGAGTGTATAAACCTGATGCTTAGTGGAACCGGGCCTCACATAGAGTATGTGTACCCAATGCTTAGTGGGATCAGGCCTCACTCCAGGTTTGTTGGCATTATATATATGATTTCTATGTGAGATTTTTGTGTCCTTATTGTTTGATACACATGCTTAGATTGCTAGAGGTAGCGCCCTATTGATATGATGTTATTGTCATGTTATCATCTTTAGCTACATGCTCTTATTTATGATTTGCATGAAACATGGTTGAGTGGAAGTATATCCACTAAGCTTCGTTAGCTCAGTGTTAAGAATTGTTGCTTTCATTCGCAGTTTAATAGGTTTGACATGCATCGTTGGAGCGCCATCGGAGTAGGACTTCAGCATCGACTTTTGTCCGAGAACAATACTTAGATTATTTGGGCTATGTATTCGTAGGATCCTATGGTTGTATTGTAACTCATATTTTGGATTTTAACTTAAGTGTTGAATTCTTTTACCTATTTATTTTTAATAGAGCTCATCATGTAACGATTTAACTATTATGCTATTTTAAAATATTCAAACTTAACTGATTTTAATGAATGGATGCGATTTGGGCTACATCTAGTTGCATTATTTTATGGATTTGGGTTGGGCTTGAGGCCCAAATGTGATATCTGGGGTTGAGGGTGTTACATGCAATGCTATTAAAGCCTTCAAATGCCTGATCAATCTAAAGTAGCACCGATTGGCCATATGTCTGATCTTTCCACATATTTGACACTACGGATGGGATCATCCATAGCTCCCTCCTCCACGACCACAAAAGGAACCTCCTCTATTGAAGAACAAACCATTGACCCATATGGCCAAAACCCTTGACCAGAGAACACTCTTTGAGAGGAATTGGGAGTTGTAACATTAAACACGCTATTCTAATCATTGTAGCTAGGGTAAAATTGATTACTGCCAAAACCAATATTCTCAAACGGGCTTTGTATATTCTTAACATGTGGTGGACGCTAAGACATATTAACCACCACCCTTTGATTTAAGAACTCTAATTGGCAAGACTCTGTGTCAATAAGAACACTAGTAACAAAATTGAGACAATAAGGCTGCTAACTTGAGGTAATGACAGCTACCACTGGCTCAAACTCTAGCGGAAGACCAGAAAGAAGCACAGAGATATGAATTCTCTCTATCAAAGAGTTACCATAAGCCGCAAGACTATCACACACTGATTGAATTTGAGCAAGATACTCACGCATACTTTGATCATTTTTTGAATGTTCTTTAAAGAGCAGTGAAGATGTATAACGCGTGTAGTTGATTTGAAAGAGAAGATATGTTTTACCTTCCCCCAAACGTCAAGCGTTTTTTTGCAGTTGACCAAGGTTGAAAATATTGAAGGACCAATAGAAGATAGTAACCAAGAACATAGTGCACTATCTTGCTGCTTGTAAAGAACATATTCTGGATTAGGAACCATATTGCCTCCTTCAACAGGAATTTGCTGAGCCGGTACAACCAATGATCCATCAACATGACTAGCAAGAGCCAAACTCTCTATACCAAAGAGAACTTGTTGCTTTCAAAGCAAATAGTTGGTGTCATCAAGCCGAATGGTGATAGTTTTGTTGGTGAACGGTTTCGAAGAGTTTTTTACCATAGAAACCTTTGATACCATGAAAGATTATAGAATGGACGTGTAAAGAATGATGTAACCTCAAGTAAAAACCTATTCTCATTAACCTTTGATATTCTGATATTTATACAAGAGAGGAAACGCTCCTCTATAACTAATCTTGATAACAGTCTAAGATAATAGAAAACCTAACTCATAATAGATTTACATGAGATAAGGTAACCTCCTAACAAACTTAAGATAAAAACTCTAACAATAAGTTTTGGGGAGCTTAGTTAAGTTTAGTTTAGTATGAGTCAAATGGTAATTTATGTTAATATATATGTTTCGGGTACATGTTGGTAGGGAATTTGTGATGTTTGGTATTTTGAGCAATTTCTCTTACCAAGCAAGACTCGGCAAGTATAGGATTGTTAAGGTATGTGTTGTGTGAAATAAATTTATGTAATTATGAAGAATACATGCTTAGTTGTTATTTTGAGGAAAGGTATCTTTGATGATATTAGAACCTATATATTTGATGGCTTAGATGAAAAAAATGATTCAAATTGTTTACGGTACAATGAAATATGTGATAGAGAAGTTTGACTTTCATTGCAGCATAAATTTGATAATTATTAAGGTAAATAGTTCTATTTGTCATTTGCCATGTTAGGTTTATGATCAAAGGACTATAAGTTCTAATGAAAGTTCTATTGAATGTTGGTTTGTTCACTGCAAAGCATATGGTGCACTATGAATGAAAGAATGTAAGAATGAATGCACAGGTCATTAGTTGAATCTTGGATACAATTAGCATGCCATAGGGTCCATGGCATTTGTGTACGACATTTAGACTTCAGTCTTGGTGAGGAGGAGGGATGATGTCTACATTTTATTGGAGTATAGCCCTGGCGAGGAGGAGAGATAATTATAGATGTATCATATTGATACTTGGCAAGGAGGTGGGATCCATGTATCCGTAGGTTACTAATAAACCGTTAGGGCATATAAAATTAATAATTCAATTAACATATTCAAATTGATGTGTTATGAATTTATGTGAAGTACAAGAAAATGATTTGTTTGTATAAGCACGTAGTGAAGTGGAATTACGTTTTTACATGTACTTTCATGTCTCGAGTAATTTCAAATAAGTAGACTATTCAATTGACTACTTCACTAAGCTCATTTGCTTAACTATTATTTGTTTGACTGCCTTTTGCAGGTGTTTGATAGACTAATAGTTAAGGGATTGCACTTTTTGAAGGTCACAAGTCAAGGCTTGAAGCTCCTTTCATGTATTAATTTTTTTTTGTGTTCATAAACTCCTAGGAAAGGTGGCATGTTATGCATTTTTAGAGCTTGTGATATGTGGGTGTATACATATTTCTAATGGTGTTGTTTGAATATAGTTTAAGTTGGTGCCTTGAAGATTACTGCCCAATCTATGTCTAAAGGTAAGTTTAAGTTCTAAATGCATGTTTGGTAGGTTTAATTATTAGTTCATGATGCATCTACATGATATAGGAGTTTTTGTGTTTTGCTTGTTGGTGAAGCTTGTGTGTTGCTTGTTTGAGCTATCTTATATTTAGGTTGCATGAATATGATATGGTATGAGACATTTATTTACTTCGATAGAGTGCTATTAAGCCTGTTAGGTATTACACTAACTAGTATTTGTTTCATAAGTTTATATGTATTTGTACCTTAAATTTTGAAGCTAAGATATGTTTATTATGACCTTTAGAACCATTTTGATGCATCTTAGATCATTTGGGTAAGAAACTATGCATTTAGGGGTATCTTGGAGCTTAAGAAGTCTAATTTTTGCATAATTGATCAACGGTTTCGAAACCATGGTGTCTGGTGCCGAAACCTTGAGGACATAATGGTTTCTTTTTAATCTGCCTTAGAGGTTTCAAAACCTTTCACCGAGGTATCGAATCCAGGTCCCCAATTTTGAAAATTTTACATTGTTGTCACTAATTTGTAATATCTCCATAATTAATTTAATTGATTCTTCATATTAGTAATTGAAGTGATATAATGCTATGGTACTCCTTTTAAATCATTGTTAAATAAGGTTTAATGAATTTATTGAGTTTTTTTCTAAAAAGTATTGGTCCCTAGTTCATAAAAAATAATTAATATGCTTAGTAAGAATTGTTTTGATTTCCATGAAGTGCGTATGTGATGTGTGATTTTTGTTTATTATTTGATTTTGATTCGACTGTAACTCCGTGGAGTTGATGTGGCATCTCTGGCTCGGTTTCCGACTAAGTCAGGTTAGGGTGCTATATGTTTCCATAAGGCATGGTCCCTTTGGATTGAGAAATTATAATTGCAAACTGACTACTTGATATCTGTGAAGCTCCTCAAAAACAATGATCCATCGTCGAATCCATTCTCTCTTGTTCATGCTATCATCATCTATGACACCGAGCTTGGATGCACACATTATTTGGATACCGTGGGAGAGCGATATGCTTGCCAATTCTATTACCAAATTGCCACAATTGGACTCGTACCAGACCACGAATCTTACCTTGCCACCTTCGTCCCTTCAGGCTATTCCGAATAGTGATATTTTCGGTCCTCCTTATTTTAAGCTTATTAGAACCTAATCTCATAGATTAGGCCTTTATTATTCAAATATTAATAATAATCTAACTATGCGGATAAGCTATATGTCATGGGGCTAGACTTCTGAACCAGCCCGACGTGCGGCCTTAGTCGAGTCCTTAAGACAAACGACTAAGTAAGCCTGAATCCTCAACCCGAAAGATCGAATTCGGAAGGCACCGAAGAACGCAAGATCGTTCTTAGCGGAAGCAAACTATGAGATCGGCTACGAAGAACTCTGCAAGAACACGAAGAACAAGAGAAGAACAACTCAGAGGATTTAGAGTGAATGCGCTCTCTATTACTCAATAATAGATGAAAGAATGGATGATTACAACTGAGGTGGGGGGGGGGCTCTATTTATAGTTGAGTCCCCTCTAATCCGACGGTCCCTACCGATTTACATCAACGGCCTAGATACAACTCTACCAACCACAAGGCATAATGCCAAGAATATTCTTTAGCTATCTATGGAAAGAATCTCCTATGTTCACATAGGTGTGGATGGATAAACCTTCTTGGATCTTTCCACGGACCGGGCCAGTCTAGTGGTCTCTTCAAGCCCAAAGTGTGCCTGAGAACCTCATGCACACCTTGGTGTGCACCCTGCGGTGCCAATGACTCAGACCTGGGTTCACGGCTCGTGACATTCTCCCCCACCAAACTTGGCGACGCCCTCGTCGCTGCTCCGAAATGAAGTCAGCAACGATCCTGGGACCTCCTTGGCACCTTAGCTTTCTCCCAACTCTGAATCGGGCTTGGTTGTCCCCCATAAGGACCGCTCTTCCCATAAAAGAGCACCTGACTCGTGCTGGGTTGTCCACCCATATAGACTCCTCGCTTTGGTTGCCACCGCCATGTAACATCGGTCGTCGAACCACCTCGCACATCTCGACTGTAGGAACTCTTTCCTAGCAGCTGGGATTTGTCTCCACTTGGATCACCATGACCCTCGAACAAAGGTTTGGATGCCGCCTTTGAACTTTTACCATCTGATGGGTTAGGTTTTCTGCTGCCTACACCCAACAAACCGGACAAATCAAAACCAAAAACACAAAGATTGTGTTCGAGATGTACCTTCTTCGGGATGAACTCCCTCGCGTTCACTCTAAAATGCATCGGCCCTTCTACATCCTTGAAGTTCGACGCCCCATTTTGCTTGCCACTTCTTTCTCCACGAAGTTCAATGCACCCTCCACCTTGCCCAACGATGACTCTTCACATAACGAATCAAGCTTCAAAGCCTCGCACTCTTCGGGCTCGTCCTGTACCTTGGACTGCTTGACTCTATGTGGGCAATCACGCCAACGATGTGGCTCTATGCAATGAAAACACATCTATTGCACTTTCTCCTCCCTCGACTTTACTATGTCAGGGCAATCGAGCCAACTGTGTGGCCCCTTGCAGCACCTCCGGCTTGACCGTTGTAGACGAAACAATCATGCCAGCTCTAGCTTCCCTTTTCACAGACTCATCGTTTACCTTGATGGCTGAAAGGTCGGCTTCCTTGGAACAATCCTTTGAATGATGCTCGCCGTCACAATAGAAGCACCTCCGTGGCTTCATTTCCCATGGTCGGACTAGCATCCTAGGCTTGTTCCACCTCGATGGCTTTTCCTCGCCATGCGAAGTCCCATCCATCTTTGTCGAAGCCTGCACCTTGGCTTCAACCGCATCACTCCGTCCCTCCACTTTGTCCGTCATGCCTGATATGCCTTCTACTCCCCCCTCCTGGCCCTTCACCTTGAGGCTCTCCTTGGCACTCACGAGGCTTTTCCTCTAGAACCTGGTGGTTTCGAACTTGGCCCATATCTTCTCACATGATGCCACAAAGTCTCTACGCCTCTGGGTCCTTCCTTCGACAGCCTGGGCCTCATCACCCATCTGCGCTGCAGTGTTTCCTCCTTTCCTTGTCACCATCTCCAACAATGCCTTCCACGAGCACTCGATTCACCAACCGTGGCTACGAACCGTGGGCTCTGATACCAACTGTCACGGGGCTAGACTTCTGAACCAGCCCGACGTGCGGCCTTAGTCGAGTCCTTAAGACAAACGACTAAGTAAGCCTGAATCCTCAACCCAAAAGATCGAATTCTGAAGGCACCGAAGAACACAAGATCGTTCTTAGCGGAAGCAAACTATGAGATCGGCTACGGAGAACTCTGAAAGATCGCGAAAAATAAGAGAAGAACAACTCAGAGAATTTAGAGTGAATGCGCTCTCTATTACTCAATAATAGATGAAAGAATGGATGATTACAACTGAGGTGGGGAGGCCTCTATTTATAGTTGAGTCCCCTCTAATCCGACGGTCCCTACTGATTTACATCAACGGCCTAGATACAACTCTACCAACCACAAGGCATAATGCCAAGAATATTCCTTAGCTATCTATGGAAAGAATCTCCTATGTTCACATAGGTGTGGATGGATAAGCCTTCTTGGATCTTCCCACGGATCGGGCCAGTTTGGTGGTCTGTTCAAGCCCAAAGTGTGCCTCAGAACCTCATGGACACCTTAGTGTGCACCTTGTGGTGCCAATGACTCGGACCTGGGTTCACGGCCCGTGACATATATATTAGATTATATGATTTAATAATATAACAATATTTCTGACCAATATTTATTAGGACTCTAACTGGCTTGGAACATCAGCTTTTCTTCAAACTTGAATCAAAAAAAGTAATACAACCCTACATAAAACTCTGTTTTAACTTGAAACAAAGGCAAAACTTCCTCAACAAGTACATACAGGTATCATTCATATTATTAACTTAAATATAATCTCTTGGCTTCCAAGTAATCCAATTTCGATCTTTTCAATAGACAACAACGATTAAAGAAACCATGGTTGCCGATAGTGACAAGTATTGAATTTGAACCTTGGCTCGTTTATATTTGATCTCTCTTACTTCAATGATTCTATGATTACTTTATTTGTTAAAATTATGTTTTAATTGTTTAGACATTAATGGTTTAACCTGTGACTTTTGTAGTCACCTATTTTATCGCCCATTTACTTCAATTTTTATTGTAAATATGTACATGGAAATGCAAAATATAAAAATATATAAACTCAAAAGAAAACAAAAAGTGAGAAATCCATTAGTGAAAAGTCCATTAAAGAAACCCATGTACACAAATAGAGGCTTGTTTGGTCTAAATTTAATCCAAGGAACCCTAGAATCTAATCCATGCGCAGTTACCCTTATCACTGTTGGATCAAATTCGATCCAATGGTCCAGATTAAACACCCAAAACCCTAGCCCTTTAGCTTTAGTGCTGCATGCCTCCACACCATCCGATTGAAGAGAGATCAACGTACCAAATCGCATAGGGAGGCCTCACTAGGATCGCCACTCGCGCGTGTTGTCACGCACTCGACCTTTGGGATTCTGTTGGCTATTCGTCTTCCCCAACCAGACTACATCCAACGCAAAAGGAGAATTAATGACCAAATCGAACAAACATGGCAAGAAATTGGGATTCGAATCAAATCTGAAGCAAATAAGGGAAGAAATCAGTCAAAGATAGACCAAATCGGATCAAGCATAGATGGAAAGGATCAAAAACAAATCAAGCAATCAGAATCCTTAGATATTAGTGTTTTTGATTCCTTGTACATACCACATTGTAAAGGCTATAAAAAGATATGAATTTCACACATTGTAGGACACGAATTTACAAGAAATACAAGCATACTCTTAGTCAAATTTTCAAGGTATTTTTATACCTAAATTCTTGTCTCTTTATTTTTTCACATATACATATATTGTTTGAATAAAAAAGATGGTACGGGATACTGTTCGAGTCACTGGAGATAGAAGCCGTCATCACCATCAGAACCGTGAGCCGAAACATGAAGGAGTTGCCATCATCGAACAGCTACCGACGAAGGTCAACGACAGAACAGGTGACGAAGAATGGCAGACATTGGCCAAATTCTGGATTATCCGGCAGTGTTTTTCAGATTATAAAGAACACCCTTTAATATTTTCAGATGATTTGTGAAAGGGGGAATTTGATCCATTCGGTTAGGGGGAGAAACAAATGGCTTTTGTTTCTAAGTTTGGTATTTATTCTTGACCCGTGGATCGACCCGAGACCGACCCGCATCAAGCTTGACCCGCGCCCTTCTTCCATCAATCTCACACTCTTATCTCCATTGTTTCCAATTTCTTCACTCTAGTCCTTTTTTTTCAATTTGGTTCTTTAATTCTTATTTTACGCAATTTAGTCCTTATGTTTGTTTACTCCTTATTTGATTTGTTTACTTTTATGTGCCATCAAACGCATTAAAATTATAGGATAAAGAGACTTAATGGTAATTAATAAATGTGATTTCTTTGTAATAAAAATTTGTAAATAACCTAAAAAAACATTTTTAGGATAGGTTATTCAAATGTATGTATATGCGATTAGGGTCATTTAAATTTAATTGTAGAGTTTTAATAATATATACTAATTAATGCCATAGATTAGTTCCTTAAAATAATCTACTTCTTTTAAATTAACTCGGTAATTATTCTTTAGCTAATTTAATATGATTTTCATAAAAATGCCAAATAGAGTTTTTAGGGTTAGTTTGTTTAAAAACTTATTAATTAAGTTTTTAAGTTTAGACATAAATAAAGGGACAAATAAAACATCATTTTAATAGATTTTTATTGCACCATGAAAAGCGAGATATTTTCTCAATTAAAATTAATTCGGTCTTCCCCTAGCAGTTGTGGGAACGGTTTAAACTCCTATGTGAGATTATATTTTTGAATTTTTAAGATTAACGCCTTAATCCCCTTGTGTCTAAATTGATTTGGGTTTACTCAACCGTGAGCGATTTCGGTTCATTTTTAGAACTCTGCGGATTTTTACATTAATCTTTGCATACACGCATCTAGATTACAAAGGAAAATATTAGTGATCAAGTAAACGTCATTCTGTGGGCGTGATGGGGGTGTTAATCCTTCCCCAAACATATTCATGCCCCCGAACCCTTAAGATTTCTTAATCTTTGGTTTGATTCAGTCTACCTAATATAATAAAAGTACCGATGGCAACTCCGTTATGACAGCTTGGCAACTCTGTTGGGGACTGTATTAAGAGGGAACAACTTTTACTTGATCACGAGTTATTTTCCTTAGTATCCTGTTGCATTTTTGTGTGTGCATTTTTTGGTGCTTTAAACTGTCATTGCATCATAACATAAGCCTTCTACCAGAGCTTTATCCAACTTAAGTGGGAGAAAATAGCTATGCCTTTGCGAGTAATGCTTCACTTGGGCTATTGAAAGTCTTTCGGGGGTCCGGAGTACTTATGCATTCGTGAGTAACCCTTCGCATGGGCATAACAGAAATGCATCCCCTCAAACCGTGTTCGATCTGCAAGCTTGTGATGGGTCAAGATAAAATATCTTATCCACCTTAGTAGGGGTTAAGAATGTTTTAAAACTTTTTTTAGAACCAAAACAACATGTTTGTTTGAGAATTTAAGAAGCCTACCCCATTAGAGCCATGTGGAAAGCTCTAGAGAACTAGAATGCATGTAGATTAAGATTTATTTTTCTGTATCTTATTCTTGTATTTTGTTTCATTATTATTTTGTATTGACACTTTTTGTATCCTATAGAGCATGCATCTCATTACATCCAGTTGGTATTCTGAAACATCAGTCAGTCAGAGCTCATGAGTGTTCAGGTTGCATTATCTAGTTTTGGGGGTCCCTTCTTCAAAAATCAACGTTAGAATAAGTCCTTAGAGCTTCAGCGCCAACACGAGACAGTGTGCAGAAAGACACCACCATAGATCAGCCAAAGCAAGTTCATATGGGTTTGCCTCACAATCATCTGTTAGGGCTAGTTACTATTTAGAAGAGCTTAGAAGCCCAAGATTGAGCCATATACACTAAGAAGTATGGAGACATAGCCCTGCTACTCGGAGTAGAGATTGACGAAATGATTCTAGCAGCTATTGAGTTTTAGGATTTGGCCTACCGTTGCTTCATCTTCAATCAGGAAGAAATGACTCCCACCATAGAAGAGTACATGGTCTTGCTACGTTTAGAGTTGGAGAAACCTGACATAATATACTGGAAAGAGAAAAACTCTGGCTATCAGGGAAAATTTGCCAAGCTTGTTGGTCTAGACGTGAAAGAAGTAAATGCCTATCTTGCCGAAAAGAATAAAAGCCCTTGCTTCACATGGGAATTCATCTATGCCTAGATCATGAAGGACATAAAGCATGGAAGGTTCCTCGATCTGCTCGCTTTGTCCATCTATGGGTTAGTGATCTTCTCTAAGGTCACAGGGCATGTTAAGATAACCCTAGTTGATTTGCTAGCCCAGAAGAATGTGAATCCAGTCCAAGTAATTCTGGCAGAAACCTTCAGGTCCCTAAACTTTTGTCGAACCCAAGGAAGAGGTCGCTTCACTAGCTATTCACAATTTCTTTATTTGTGGTTACAGAGTCATTTTTGGTACAACGAGAAGATAAGCAAACGCCTGACGTCGAGAGACTTGGTTCTAATAAGAGAGATTACCATGAAGCAATGGCCACATAATAGGACACAAGAGTAGTGGGTGGTATTCTTCAGAAACCTTGCCGATGCTGACGTGACATGAAGAGCCCCATAGATGTACCCGGTGCTGATTCTATACAAGTGTGGAAAGATGGAGTGGGTTACTCTCATAGGCTTGTGGGGAGCCACTAATTACGCACCTTTGCTCGTACAATGCCAATATAGGCCTCGACAGTTCATTCATGTTACTCATAGACTGCGGGAAGAAGAGTTCTCCTATACAGAGGATAATTTCACAAAGCGAGTTATGGAGTTGACTAAAGAGCGGAAGCATACATTTCGAATGAAGGTTGCCCTATTTATCGGTGTCATACTCGAATATACTAGTTGAAGGAAGAAAAGGATCGACAATATATGTAACACCCCAAAATTCAGCCTAGTCAGAATTGAGATCCGATGACTGAAAATCCTATATTAAAATTGTTCAAATATTGTATTGACATTAATCGTAAGGTCAATTGTATCGATATGGGATTCTAATTGAGTCGAATTATTGTGTAAGGACCTTATTGAAAGTATTGAAAATTTGTTTAGTGACTAAATTGTAGAAATTGAAAGTTTGGGGTACAAGTATAGAGAATTGAGAGTTGAGGGACTAATATTCTTACTAGCCCCTCATTAATTTATAATTACCCATATGCGGGTTAATCTAATGAGTTTTTTTCGTATGAAAGAAAGCCATCGGTTAACTAATGGATATAGAAAGAATGAAAAAGTAAAGAAACTTACTTGATTCCTCAATTAAGCTAGCACCTTCATCCTATCTTCTTCTTCCTTGAATCACACACCTCCACTGGTGTACATCGAAAAGCTTAAGTTTCTTTGATTCATTGTTATTGAATCATTGCTATTGATCGGGTAAGCTTAATCCCTCAAATAATTGTTGAAATCCATGGAGGATTTAGGAGTAATCTCAAGCTAGGTTTTTGCTATCCATAGATAATTCATAGATATTGTTTACATTGAGTTTAGACATTGATTTTGATATCGTTATACTAATTTTGATATCGTAATATTGATTCTAACATGATCCTATTGTTTACCTAGCTCAATAAATTGATAGAGAGCATTCATTGTCTCCACCGAAAGCTAGGAACAAGGGGATTGCTATCCGATAGCCATAGAAGCTTCGGATTATCAAGGTGAGTGTAGTCGGAGTCTCAGGATTAGGCTAGGTGCCTTTTCCAATTTCATTGTTATTGAAATTGTCATTACTAACCTCATTGTTAAGGATTATTGCGTCGAACCACTTAGCGGATTGTAACATACCAAAAAGGGGCCTAAGAGAAATTTTCTTGAATGTAAATTAGGATATATTTCTATGAGTAAATGAATTGTAAGGTGACTAAATTGAACATTGGTTAAACTAAAGGGTTTCTTATATAAGGGACCATTTTTGGAATAAATTAAATGTTCATGTTTGCATGCTAACTTTTAATCAAAGCAATGACTAGGTGTCCTTGAGTCTCGGCCATAGTGGGGGGAGTCATCCTCTTCCATCATTCTCAAGCTCTAATCGAAAGGAAGAGAAAGAAAAATTCTCTCAAATCAGAGAGATTGTAGAAGAGAAGCTAGCATCGGTTTCATTAGATTAGAGCTTAAATTGTTCTTGCATGCTTGAGATTGTAAGTTTCTATGTGTTATCCTTTTGAATTGAAGTACGACTTGAGGTAGTGATAATCGAACCAATTCTTGCTTGATGATGATGATTGTTGTTTGCTTGTTGAGTTCAGTTTTATAGAATGTTAGTTAGAAATGGGATTGAAGTTAAATTAATCATGTTTTAGCAATGTAGAGTTGTAGTGATGTGAATTTAGAGTCATAAGGATGATTCAATATGCTAGAATTACATGATTTCAGCACGAGACAAAAGTTGTGCTCTCAAAAGTTTGTAAGTATAATATTCAAGCTAGTGCCACCTTCTAGGAGTTTAAGTTAACAACACAAAACATACATTTGAGCTTTAGTGACCTTGCTTTGGCTCCCCAAGCTTGATCTATCAATCAGCTTTTCTTGTAAATAACAGGGTGAGCAATTAGGTTGCTAGTCTCGTAACTTAGATAACAAAAAGTCTAAAGGTACCAAAATAAACTAAATCATAATATAGTCATTTAATTTAAACAAATAGGCCATCGAGACTATTTCAATTCATTTGGCAACTACCATTTGAGTAACATACTATCTACTTATCTAGTGATAAGCTTACTCTAAGCTTAGTTAATTCATAAACGACAACATGCTTCTAAGAAGAAGAATATATCATCAAGTAACTCCTTTAATTTTTTGAGTAAACAAATCAATCTTTTAACAATCAATTTATCACAAGTAACCTTAGTTGTATAACACAACCTTGTCTAGTTGTTAGACTAGAAGTACATATTCAATCGAAACATTATCAGGCAATGGTAATCTAGTACCATCGAAACATATAATCGTTTCAAGTCATACAGGGGAACCTTAGTAATATTTAAGGGACCTTAGTCCAGTTCAGGCTGAGCTCAGGAATCTCTAGGCATGCCAATCTAGCTAGAACTAAAACTAATCAAGCCTCTTACGAACTTTTCAATAATCCACTCATATACTCCTTTAACTCTTTCGAGTACTTAGCCACATGCACAAGATGCTACATTAAGCATTATAAGCAACCAATTCATGTTTATGTTCTAATTTCCACAAACAATTATCCATACATACCTGGACATATTTACCCTACCAAGCGTTAGCAACCCACAACAAGCATAGGCATTTTAAGCCTCATGATATAATTAAGTAACTTAATAAGTTAACAATCTATGCTGAATTAAAAAATAGTTACACTCACTATACTCCAATCTATTTTTGATCTTGGATCACAACTCCCTTTTCCTCTCGTCTTCTTGATCGATTCCCTTGTTGTCTAATTAATTCAGCAATTAATAGTTGTATTAGAAATAATTCTTTACTCATAATGTTATCTATTTCTCTTATATGTCTATACAAGCCTTAATATAGAAATTTCCAAAGCTTCATTTTATCAATACAATAGGATTTTCATACAGCATCAATTCAAAACAATGATCCCATTACAATTCATATAAAATAGTCCCATTTTCCCCTTAGTCAATTCGAAACTGCCTAACTCTTAACTCACTTTCTCTTGCTCCTTAAATTTCATTTTTCCTTGTCAATTTTAAACATCCAAATTACTAATAAGCTAAGTATCATGCATTAAGTCATCAATTAGCATTTAACTAGTTTCGAACAATTGCTTAACTACTTTAATTCCACAAAATAGTCCCATAGATTCTGCCTAGTACAAGCAGTTTAACACTTAATCTAATTCACCTAAATAGCCATCAAAACTCCTTTTAAACCATTTCCCTTGCTTTCATAAGGTTCATTTAAGGGGGTTTGTAAATATTAAAAAATTAAAGGCTTTGTATATCATGTGTTTTGTCTTGATGCTTGATAATGGTTTGATTTTTTGCTTATGTAGACATGGATGGTAGCTTCGAATGTCATAGATGACCTTAGGAGCTTATAATTGAATGCTTGGTGATAGTAGAGCATGGTTGCTTGTTGTGTATGTGAAGATATCGTAAGTACGAACCTTTATATGGAATCAAATCCGAAATTAACATGTATAAATAGCTCGATAAATGATCATAAATTGGAAATACTTTATGTCTAAAAGAAATTTTGTTAGATCATAGCTTTTCCATGAATTCTTGGAACCTATAGTTTCTAAATGCTTCAAAATACTTAACTTGTTATGCCTTGTTTGCAATGGTTTGTATAGTTTAACATGGCCTAAAACATTCGACCTATCCTGTGATTAACATCTTGCCTAATTCTAAGAATTAAATTGTTTACATGTCTTCCTCGTATCAATTCGTATGATT
This sequence comes from Hibiscus mutabilis, assembly GCA_019671005.1. Taxonomy (NCBI): domain Eukaryota; kingdom Viridiplantae; phylum Streptophyta; class Magnoliopsida; order Malvales; family Malvaceae; genus Hibiscus; species Hibiscus mutabilis. Next base: position 43,636,679 of record CM033715.1, on the reverse strand, counting down.
TGAAATTCAAACTCTTATTTGGTGGCCATAATTTATCTTTTATGAATGTTTGTTCTCCAAGGATCCTGATGGTGTATCCTTGCCCTGTTTGAATACTAGCTTGTCAGACAAGTTAGTTGTCTACTTCTAGGATAGTCTTACTTTCTAGTTTTGGATTGGGTATTACACGGATATTGTGGTAAGTGTTGGTAAGTTATTGCATTGAGTATTGAGCATTGGCATTTTTATCGTCATCGTTAATGAACATCGGACATAGATATCGTCATTGTCATTGAGTACCGTTATTGACATTATCATTTCCATCATCATTGGATCATGGAAATATAGGATATTGATTATAGAGCATTGACATTGCCATTGTTATTGCCATTGTCATTGATTTTTGATATCGACATTGTTATTGTCATCGAAACATTGCAAATGAATCACCGACTATTAAAATCGTCAGTGAGATCATTGAAATATTGCTAATGACATTGCTATTGTTATTGGACATTGACATTGAATCACTGCTAATTGGAAAAGTCATTGAATATATTGCGTGTTGTCATTGCTGTTGAACACTGATTATTGGTATTGTCATCGAACCTTGGATTCAAAAGGACTTTGGATATAATTGGCATGCAATAGAATTCATGAGCTCAGTGTACGGGTGGACTACGGTCCTAGAGCTACGACCTATATTAATTTGCCGAGGTAGAGGGATGTGTTGTGATATTGGTCATATTGGCGAGGCGGGGGGCCTAGACCATTCATTGATTTGACGAGGCATAGGAATTTGCGTATCCACTATTGCAAATCGATCCAAGGGTTATTGTTGAATTATGGACTTATTACTATTGAACATGACCATTGCATTGCTACTATTGATTCATTGCATTGATATTGTCAAGATATGATTTGGAATGCATTTCATTGATAAAGTGTTTAGTTGTGACTACCTCATTAGGAAATGTATGTCTAATGCATTTCATTTCATACATTTCAGGTTAAGGATTTCACCGTTGGAGATCGGAGAATCGACGTTGTTGACAAGTCACTATAGGTCCCAAGTAATATGTTTTGCCTTAATCAACTCCTAGTATGGTGGCAAAGTAGTTGAACTAGTCATTTATAACTCTTTTGATATGCGTGTAATGTGCATGACTTGTGGTAGTCACAAACGCTCTAAATAACCTTTTGAAATTGTCTAAAAGAGGCTAAATATGCATATTTGGCACTAAAAGGTGAAAACCTTGTAAATGGATTCGAATAACCCTAAATTTGGCATGCAAGTAGATTATAGCTTTGAAATATTGTTGGGAAAGTTTCATTTTATTTGGACACTGTTTTCTAGGTCAAATGGACTAAAAACTAGATAAAAATTGACATTAAAATGTAAGGCGTACCGATACAGGTCAAGCTGTATCGATACTATAACATCCCTATCCCAGTCTAGGAGTTAGACCAATTTAGAAAGTGTTATCCAACAAAAGCAATCAATTTCCATTAACTTATATCTTCTTAAAGAAGCTAACAACATGAGATCGAGGCGAATTTAAAACTTTTTTATAGCTTAAGACGAACATGGTTCAGACAGTTAATTTCATTTCAGATTCATTCAAGACTTTCTCTAATCATTCATACATAATGAATAAATCATGAACCCGGAGCATAGCATTCTATAATTTGACGATTGGATCAAATCTTTACTTGTCATTCAAAAAAAATACCATACTAAAATAGCATAGACAACTCTTAGGTCATGAAGAGTATTAACCTCTTTAAGAGTATAGAAGATTCACTAGCATATTTAATATTAAGGTTATCACAAGGTTTAAACCCTTTATATCTAGTTCCATAAATTTCTTAGCATTAACCATAAACAAATTGATTATAAGCTATTGTACGATTATTTTAACTATCAACCTATTATCCAGGTTATGCTACCTTTTTAAAATTTATCATTTGGAAGGCCCAACTAAAATGCTAACACCAACACACATATGTAAACAAGTTTATCAACTCCTTATACCCAAACAGACGTCTATCAACCATACGAGCATGGCATCTATCTAACTAATAAAGTAAGCAACAAACGATAACTAAAGGCCTTTTACAAACCTTTTGAATAAATAAGAATTATACACACTTGAACCTAAAAATGGGATCTAAATGCTCAATGCATTAAAATAGCTATGTGCCACCACCTAGGAGAATTAAAAGAGATTTTGAATATACTTCACAACACGTATGATCCCGTCTAAGCTCGTTAACTAATTGAAAACAACAATTCCCTGAAATATGATGAAATGGTATGGTAAGCTAATGTTTAGTGAGATAGTACTAAAATCAAAAATATTCAACGATCTCACATAGCTTACTCCTATTCCTTCATTCAAATAGCCAGGATAATTCAAATATGAACTATAATCATCGAACAATCACACAATCAAGGACACAAGATTTCAGTATAACATCCCATAACCTTCATTAAGGCGCAAGGTACTAGATAATTATGCCATAGACCTTGGTCTCAATCTTGAATAGAAAAATTAGTTACATACTTTATAGCATTTGAACTACACATACAAATCACACCATAGTTTTACAAGTTCGTATATATTTGAATGAGAGTTACTTATTAAGAAATTCAATAGGAAACACTTAACCGAGCTTGGCTATGCACTCACAAAGATACCTATATAAAACTTAAACATAAGCATAACATGCCTTGTCTCGTAATATCTTAACTTATAAGAAATTTACTTGCCATTCAAGAAATTCATGTTTATTTACTTCAAAGTATTCAAACCAACATGTTTTATCTAAGACTTTCCAAGTCTTAATTATAAGATCTATCTTATCACGCAAGTATTTCAAGCAAGTCACAAGTATGGAAAACTATCCATCAAACATGATAATTAATCACAAGAAGGACTGAGATTTATGTAGACGTATTTTGCTTAATATACAAGTAATTGCAAGAATTCACCATTTCACTTTATCTTTCATTAATTTCTTATTCGAGAACTTCTCACAGGCGCCTAGCACTTTTCACATACATTATCAAACATGTCACAAATGTGGAGTCTTTCTTATCTGGTAGGTTGTCAGCCTTACACTCTAATATGTGAGTTACTTAACCCAATAGGTTATCATACATATCAACTATAACGTGAATTGCTTAACATGTAAGTTATCAACATACCGGGCTATTAATATAGGTTACTTACTACCCAAGCTATCAAATCTAATGTTCTTTATCTTCAGTACTCTTGGCATACGGTATATTAGCTGTAACATAATATATTCTTGCTACTTCATAATTAATTTATCAGTTGTATTGTATTGAAGATAGGATTCACTTATCAAATAAGTGACTCAACATCTATCTCTAGATAAGACATAATTAACTTATAAATTACCCAACAAAGCACTCATTCTTTACAAAGATTAAGTTAGCAATGGAGTAACACATATGAATTGACAACCAAAATAACAATAAGATTCATCCATTAGCTTATAGGATCTTGTATTTCCCATTACCACAACCTTATTATTCGGCTTTGTAAAAGTTTCACCAATATAAGAAATTTTGTACTACAACTTGGACAACCGAACTGATCACGTATAAACACCCCAAAGGTACGCCATATCATTGAGATGTCTAGTACTTGTCCTGGACATTATCAAGTTGATTCCTCAATTTATTTAATGATACTTACTAACTCCTCTTACTTAGTATTCAAGATTATGTATTCGAGAAGTTTTAACTTCTTAATTAAAGGAGTATACAAGATTTAATTATAAATTCATTATCTATCAATCAATTTTCTTGAACACTTTGTGTGTGTGTGTATATATATATATATACAATAGACATTCCATCAATGTAGGTGCATTAAAACAAGAAATGTACAAGAATTATATATATATATATAATCCAAATCAATCTTAGACATACTTGCTACATACACAACCACCGCGCACTTCCCAAGCATACACATATATAATTTCAAATCAATCCATACGATTGGAATCATAACATTTCATATACATACTTTGCACACCAATTAAAATATCAAGCATATCATACCATACTATAATCATGATTCATTTATCATGTACTGTTAAACATATTATCTCACCGACATAACTTTCTTATCAAAGTTACTAAAACATACTCATCATATACATATCATTTATATTTCTCATGAGGTGAGAAACAATCTATTTAACATGTGTAATTGATCAAGCAAGTCATATCAACATATTTACTTATTAAGTAAGTTATCACCACTTTTCATCACTTAAACTTGTAATCTTATGATTTTCTTTTAAATATAGCCTTGAGAATCGATCCTTAGCCTAGATACACGAATCCCCAACTAACTGTCGCCCATAAAATGGTACTCGTAGTACCGGTCAATCCCTCATACTGTCGCCAAGTGACCAAAAACACTTCCCTCCTACTGTCGTCAAATAGGGACCACTGTCCCAGACCGTAGTCTACCCCGACACTGAGCTCTATGGACTCTATGGCATGCCAACTATACCTAAGACTGACTCGAACCCAAGGCTTTAACATGTTTCTTTCATTACTTAAATAGGATGAGCATAGCTCCTCATTGATATATATCCTCTCAAGGATTTCATTTTTTTTTCTTTCGATAAGGTGTACGTATATGCATGATCACCACATGTGATTTTACATGCCTCACTTTCACTTATTTAAAAGGCCTTATAGCCAACATTTCATTTGTTAATTCGTACATAGCTTTCTATGTATTCAATATCTCAAGATTACATATAAAATTTTTCATACTCAATATTCTTTCTTTATTCCACAAACAACCATATCTCTTCATAGAGACCATTCTAACTAAGCAAGCATCTCTTATGCTCAATATTCAATCTTCATTTCATAAGCAACCATAATTATTCATGGTATCATTCAAACTTATGTAACATATCATACATTTAGACATCTCAAATTATAATCATACTTTTAACCAAAAGTTTCATTATCATAAGATACTTCTTAATTAAGGCACTTACCTTTCGTCCCAGCTTATATATCAAAACTATAAATAAGGAATTTAAAGTAATCATAATTGCAAAACAATGCTCGGAAAGATTATTAATTCTTCCCGATACTTTAAACTACGCTCACCTCTTATCCCAAAGTTATGAGATGTAACACCCCCTTCCCGGTCTGGTAGAGAACTGGGTCAGAAAGTTTTTTTGAAAAGCGGATCTGGAGATCGAGGTCAAAATTGGGATTAATTTAAAACTTTTTGAACTAAAAGTTACAAATTAGCGATCCTAATCCGGATTCTTTATTACCAACTTGTAATTAGACTCATCAATTATTAACGTGTGAAGTTTCGATGTTATCGGGTATTTTTAGCCTATCCATTTGAGCCATATAATTATTAGTGACCAATTTGTAATCTTTTAAAACTGTTTCCAAGCCTTTTAACAGAATTAACTAACACCGTATCGATACACTATAGGCCGTATCAGTACGCCAAGTTGAATTTCACAATTTCCAGGTTCAAGGTCAATGACCCCGTACCGATACGTCTAAGCCCGTATCGATACACTTTGACTTGGGTTGACTCGTTTCGTACGCCTGAGGTCGTACCGATGCAATTATTTTCCCAGACCTTACTGCCAAGGTCCGTATCGGTACACTCCCTAGTGTATCGATACTCCCTGCTTCATCAAGTCCAATTATGTAAGGTCATATCGATACAACTAGCCTTGTATCGATACGCCTGTCCTGTAATGACAGATTTTATCTGGTTTTTACCTAATTTAACCCCTCAAATGTTGTCCAATCATTACCAAATTTTACCAGCAAGCCTAAAATCCATTACTCTACTGTCATACCATATTTTATAGCATTTCGAATCCGTTTACCTAGTTTTCACTTTAGGCTCATTTTAGGTTCATTTTAACAAACTAAACATTCCCAAAACATACCATTTCATGCATTCAACACTAAGTCATTATAGGACTTTTACACAGCCATCAAAATACTTATACAAAACATGTTTAGACCATATGCCACTCTACTAGGAGTTTAAAGCAAGGATATGCATACATATAGCTTACGAAGAGGTGACTTGCAACGAAAGCACACGATCGGAAGCCAGAATTCTTTCAAGGTCCTAAAAATGCATGAGACACACATGTTAGGCTTATATAGCCTAGTGAGGTAGTTATAACAAGTGCAAATAATAGCTAGTGTCATGATTGGCATAGTGATCAATTGGATAACATATGCATGATTTGAAACATATAATCTCATGCTTAATCCACAAATCATACAAATTCATAATCATCAAGTTATACTTCATATGCATACATTATTTCTTGAATTGGTACCATTGGATACATGGATTCCCCTTTACACTATTCATATCAGAAAATAGGCCGTAGCTCCGGAGAGAATCCCTTACACAAACCATCCTTATTTCCCCTACATATGGGTCGTAGCCCCGGACTATAGTCCACCCTTACGTATACGAGCTCAATTAATCCTATGGCATGCCAATTGTATCCAATGTCCACATATACGCACAATCACTTAAGTAACATTTTTCTTATTTTTTCGGATCATAACATATCATATAACAAGATTGAGACTTAGCTCCATGTATCACATATAAAGCATGTCATATCCAAGCTTGCACATATCAAGCAAAACAAGGTACTTACTGAAATCACCGATTGAATCCAACATAGTTGCTCTACATGAGCCCTTAATCAAATGCAACATATTCATCAAATAATGCAACGAGATGGCACCGAGCCTAGCCCTTGACACAACTACACTCACCTTAGAGTACGAAAGCTTTTAGGATTCCCGAATCTCGATTCTTTTGTTCCTAGCCTCAATGGGAGATGGTGGATTATTTTCCTTCGAATTTTGAGCTAGGAAAATACAAAGAGTCATTACAATCAACATAACAACATGGTTCAAGAATTAGGCTTAGAAATTTCATTTCGAAATTATATCTCAATCATTTATGGAATCCAATAATTGAAAGAGGGCTTTTCCTTACCCAAGTGGAAACTTTGCCTTGGTGTTTTCAAACTGAAGAAACGGTGAGCCTAAGATGGACAAAAAGGGAGGTGTGTTCTTAAGCTTGAGGTATGAGATAATAATGGTGGTGGTTGCTTTGTGGAAGACAAAGTATGGTGTTTTGCTTTCGGGAGAAGTGAACAATTGAAGAGAACTCTTCTTCTTGGTTTATTAAAAGAGTCAATGACCTTAATGATGCCTTGCCTCCAAATTAGCCAATGAGGAGATTTCTTCCTATTGAGGGTTTGCTTAACCCAAAGCTTATTAGCTTTCCAAGTAAGCTAATAACTTCATTAGCTTGTGAATTCTGATGAATTTCACGTGAGATTGGACAATCATATAGGTGATTCATCACCTTCTATTAATTATGTAATACCCCAAAATTTACTAAGTTGATTAAGGGTCATTTAGTACTAAGATAATAGCTTAAAAGCTAACTTAGTGACTAAAATGACAAAAATGCGAAAGTTGGGATTTCTTTAATTATGGGTTTTGGAAATGAAATTTCTAAGGTTTAAAGGTCTCATGTGATGTATATTGAATTGAATAAGGTATTCTTAAAGTTTGGTTGAATTCCAAGGAAAATTGGAATGGGAATTGAAGTTTAAAGAGGTAGTGACCAAAATGTAAATTTTGGAAATTTTATGGCTAAAGTATAAACTTTGGAAAAGTTTGGGGACTAAGTTGTAATTTCCCAAAATTTAAGGGTTTTTATTTCATAAATAAACAGATCACCTAAGGGTTTGAATCAAATGCAGAATTATTGGTTCGATCTGATATTTCGATTATTGGGAAAATCGCAGTTAAAGTTTAAGTGAAATTTGGATACCCATATCGAACTGGAAAATTATGAAATTTTGCCAAATGATAGAGAAAGGTTATAAAACTCATTTCTGAGTGTTTGAAATATTTTTAGTTTGATTCAAGATGAATCGTGCAGTTTATTTCTGAGTAAAGGATTATTTATCAGTATATTGGTTCGAATGGAAATTTTGGAGACTGATTCAAAAGACATGTAAAAATTCATAAAATATTATTTTATGAATATTTTATTGTATTTGGTTGGATTCCAACTAGATTTAGTTGAATTTTTACAAGAATGGCAAACTAGTAAATAAAAACTAGTTGGAGGGTAAATTGGTCATTTGGCCCCAATGGCATTTTTGAAATATTTTAAAATTTATAAGAGAAATTTTGGAAAGAGAAAATGGAAGATTAAATATTGGCCCTTGATTGATGATAAAATCAATCTCAACCATTGGATAAAAAGGGCAAAATTGCAATTTCACTATTAAATGAATTTAATATTCATTTAATAGATATATGTGTAAAATAATGGTGAAAAGATTAACATTATTTTCCAGCCAAAAACGAGAGGGCTAGGGAAAGAAAGAGAAAAAAATTTCCAAGCTCAATTCAAGCCCCAAAACTCGATTTTCAGGTAATCTCTTCAATAGCAAAGTTGTTCTACTCTTCAAGCTCTATCTTTTGATATCAATAATTCGTGGAATCCATTCTTGATTGATGAGAATTTACATGAGAAAGAAATTAGGGTTTATGGATCAAATTGAGGCTTTTGAGATTCTATGATTCCATGATTGAATTCAAGTTGAAATCAAGCTAGTATGATGTTAAAATCATGATATTGAGTTGGGATTTAAGTTTTACATGTTTTGATTATTATGAAGATGATTAGGGTTTATGGATTTAAGTTTAATTTAGGGTTTGTGATGTTGAAATAATGATCTAGTAAGCTTGAATTGTTGTTTGGAAGCAAAGCCCTAAGTTAAATTGTGTAGGGATCATTTCGGCAACTTGAAAAGTTGAAGGACCAAATCTGAATTTTTAGATTTTGGAGTGTATTTGTGTTATTAATGATGTTGGAGATGTGAAATTGATGTTAGAATGCTAAACTGATGTTGAATTGAATTAGGGACCATTTTGACAAATTGTCAAAATCAAGTGACCAAATAGGCAATGAATTCTTGAATGGGGATTAAATCTGATTTTTGGTTAAAATAATAGAATTAAGGTAGTAGTGTTGATTTGAGGACTACAAAGTTAAGAAGTTTAAATCTTTACCTTTGCATTTTAGTGACTATTTTGGGCAAAGAAAGAAAAATAGAGGGAATTATTTGAATAATTATTTGATGAAGAAGATGATAAATTGATGTTTTGAAACAAGTGATGGGACTAAATTGATAAGTAGAAAAATAAGAATAAGTTAGTATAAATTAGAAGTTGATTATGGAAGGCTATGATGAAGATTGAATTTTGGTAGTGACTTTGAAAATTCACCATAAATTCTACAAAAATGGTTAGATGATGAATTTTATACCGTTGTAAAGATGTGTTTGTCTAGTTTTGTATCCAACAAACGGAAACTGATTTCGAGTTCCGAGTCAAAAGATATGAATTTTTAATCGAATGAAGGTCAGAAAATTTACTTAGCAGTTTCTGTCTGTGACAGGAGTTTGAAGAATTTTTATAATTTTTGTAGATTTTATTAATTTATGTGGCTTATACCGTTAGAGCCGTTATCGAATCTAGTTTTTCCAGTATAAAGTAAATTAAGATCTGATATGTATTCTGCCCAGTATAAGTAAATCTTTAAAGGTAGCACAAGCTGTCAGAAAATAGAATTTGAAACATTTGGTATTTAAATGAGTTAGCAAGCTCGGAAGAATTATTAGAAGTTCAAATTGGTCACTAGGGACCATAATGAGTTTGTGAAAAATACAAGGAAGAAAGAAAAAATAATTGAAAATTTTATATTCGAATGATTATATTAGTTCGCATGGTTAAGGTATTGTTAGATTTGAATCTAACAAATATTTTATCTTATTCATGTGAATAATGAAGTAAAGGCCGAATCAAAGAAAGTTCGAGGTTCTATAAAGGAAAGGATCGAGTAGAATTTAGTGAGGCGTGCTAATAAATGGCACATGTGAGTGCAATGCATACATAACATGATACATGGTTGTTTTATACATAATTGGTAAGACTTGCGATAAGTCTACATGATTTATATGTTGGCATGATATTTATGTCATTGATCATATATTTGACATATTTTAAATATGTCAAGGGTTGAAAACAAATGCATTGATCACTAGTTATTGATGATGGTATGCTATGAATGTTATTTCGGGTATGAACTGCCCAATATTAACTTATATTGATATACATTGCCATGGATGAAATAAATTCGGGAATTTTGCCCAAATGAGTCATTGAGGGTGTAATCACTCATTTTCACTTGTAAATATATTAATATTGCATGTATATTTTATTATATGAATGTTATTAATATAAGGTGATGTGTGCATGTATAAGCTATGTATACGTATTAGGGGTGTATGTATGTCGCGTATGTATCTAGGGTATAAGCGTATATAGATGTCATGTTAATTATACGTATGATTATACGTACGTATACTAGAATATTATATTAATTAATGATCGTATAATATAAGTATATATTTTCGTATATATTGCTGTTATAAGTATACTATTATTAGTATTGGGCTAGTAAAATGAAAAATTAAATATATATTAAACCCAAATAAATAAAATCCAAGTCCAATTACAAAATCCAATTACAAGGCCCGTTTGGCCCAAATATGAATCCTATCTAATTACAATGTGCAGGTAACTGTGGGCCGTTGGATCAAGATCTGATCCAACGGCCACGATGCAATGGAAGTCGAAAATATCTGCCAGGCGCGTGCTCCACACGTATGGACCGTTCGAGTGCCACGCGCGGACGCTTTAACATCCCACGCGCGCGTAAGATCCACGCGTTCTGACTCCTCGACTGCGGAGCTCCACGTGGCGAAATCTGAAGCCGTTTCATCAGATCGAGGCTTCATCCAGGCCGATCGTTCTTCAAGCTATCTCGACCGTTAGATCAGATCTGATCTAACGGCCGAAAATGCGTCTGGCCTCTGGCAGAATGGCTACACCGCCACCGCGCCGATATTCAGTCCCCGCGTTCAGATTATGCCAAAGACAACAAGCAAATGTCAGATCTGGAAAAGAAGATACAAGTTGCAACCAAAATACAGAGGCAGTAATATATATGAAACGGGGCTGTTGTAACGGAAAAGAAAAAGAAATTTTTTAGCGAGCAAGCAAAAAGATTAGCAAAAAACAGAGAGAGTAGTAACAAAAAAGAACAGAGAGATTGTAAAACCAAAAACTTGTAACCAGTCAAGATAATCAAAAAGGCAGTCCAGTGGTAATTTTTTGTCTCTTTTTTCTTACATGTTTTCTTTGCATGCATATACGAAATAAAATAAAAAAACAGAAACGAAAAAAGGAAGTAGTCTTACCGGCTTTTTCTGTGGGTCTTCCTCCCCTCGGTGACAAACCTTTCGGCTTCTACAAGCCAGATCTGGTGAACTGAAGGGAGGGGAAGACCCCCTGGTAGTTATGTTTTAGGTTTGGAACTCTTTTTTTTCGATTTGTATTTCCTAGATCTAGGGCAAATAGGAACGTATCCTCTGAATCCAACCACGGATTCATGTTGAGGACGACAAGAGGGATGTTTTGGTGTATTTTGGGGGCCTACCGGCGTCGGTTAGCGGCGGCCGGCGGCGGAGAATACGGTGGCCGGCCGCCAGATTTTGGGTTTCTCAAGAACACTTGAGAGAAAACGAAGAACATAAGCAGGGTTACAAAAATGAAAATGAAAGAAATGAGGGGAAAAACGGGTTTCGGTCTAAAAACGAGCCTTTTATAGTTATTATTATTTTTGAAATGGGTAAATTACACACTTAATCCCACCGCGTTTTCAATATTTTCATTTTTGGCTTGCCGCATGGTATAATCACAGCCCCAGTCCCCTTGTTTTTTCAAAAGATTACAATTTCGTCCCTAAATTACACTGAATCAGTTTCTGAATGGTAAAATTACGCCCTTAACCATCCCGCGTTTTTGAATTTTTTACTTTGAGTCTGCCCCTTGGTCTAATTACAGTTCTGGTCCTTTTAGGTTTTGTTTGTTTCGCAATTTCGTCCCCAAATTACATATTATTACTCTTTAATTTATGCCACTAACTTTCGTTTTCTTTTCATTTCAGTCCTGTTTTCTTTATAAATATTATTGTTCGTATTATAATCGTATATGTTGATATTATTTTATTTTTTTTGTCTCTCGTATATGACTCGTTTTATGTTTGTATGTATATATATGTGTTAAGTACGATATTCATGTTTTTATCCGGTTATTCATATCAAGCATGTTATATATTAATTGGTTCGTACATGGCGTATTTTGTATTTTATATGTATGTGTTTCCTTTTTTTAGGGGGTTACATGTTAGTATATTTACCCTTTCTGTACGACATGTGGACCCGTATATGTTGAAATATGTTTTATTACCAGTATGCATGTCTTTTTTTTATACTTGTTCGTATATATATATTTATTCCTGTCTTGTTATTTTAACATATGATAGTTGTCTTTTATCTATTGTTTAGAATAATATGTATATATATATACATGTTTTAGTCTAAAATATCATTCATGTTAAATTAGTATTCTGGTATGTCAATCGTTATTATATTTAAATGTTTTGTCATGTTTTATGTTTTTGCCACTAAGATTGCATATCGAGATATAACTTGTTAATGCGGAGTCCTTTTATCCGAGCGTAAACGGGGCCAGTATCAAGCGTAGTGATAGTGGTTGGGCGTTTATTCTCGGATAACGGGACCGTTAAAATATATTCGCAATTATGACCGAAATTTAAAATAATCGTCACTCTAATCCAGAAAATCCAATATTAATAAAGCGGTAATTATTAAAGTACCAATTTTGGGCGGTGTGGGGGTGCTAATCCTTCCCCATCCGTAACCGACTCCCGAACCCTGTCTTTTTGAATCTCTGGTTTTGTGGTGTCCGGCCTACCTAAGTGGCCGGTGGCGACTCCATTTTTATGAGGTTTTTTTGTAAACCCTGCGGAATAAATATTTTTAAATATCACAAACACCTTTAAAAAAAACATTTCAAAAATCATCGTTTTTTGTTTTAGCGATATACGCGAAAAAGAGACCTTCGCTACAGATGGCGACTCCGCTGGGGACATTTTTTGTTTTTTTGAAAAAAAAACAAATGAGAGTCAAGCTTTTAAAATAATTACCGCTTTACTAATATTGGAAGTTCCGGATTAAAGTGACTATTAAATTAACATTCGGTCATAATTGCGCGTTTATTTTAACGCATTTAAAATATGGCATATAAACCCTTCTTTTTAAGTGGGGGGAAAACGCTAATGCTTTCGTGGAGATATCGTTCTCCCGTATGGGCCTAGCAAGTACCTTCGGGGCTCGAGTACCTTATGCTTTCGTAAGGATATCGTTCCTTCAGACGGGCATAAGCGAATGGGTCCCCGAATTGAACCCGGTAAAAGGAGCCTATAATGGGTGATGATCGGGGCCTTGCTACTCTTAGTAGAGGACAACAAGGACAATTCGGGTACCTCCTAGAACCAAAACTGCATGTAGAGAACATAGAAACCTACCCTGTTAGAGCCATGCGGATAACCTTAGGTTTTAGACGGGATAAATAGGGTTGTTTTGTGTGTTTATTACATTTAATTTTGTCATTTTATTTGTATATTTATCAATTTTATCCGCATGACTTGTTTTCTTTTCGCTTTTTGTTCTTTTTCTCACACATCATTGCATTTGCATCGCATAAAGGTACTGGATCAAGTGGTTTGCCTGATCAAAAAGTCTTTCGCCATGGAAAAAAGGTGTCTTAGGAAAGAAGAGCTTAATTTGTCGATCGGACATTGGTCGAGGTCAACCAGAAAATCCAAGGACGATCGCCTAACGACGCATAATAGCTGGATACACCTATGTGAGTCTCCAACAGAACGACTTATGGGATCTTCAAAGCATTTGGGAAAGATGGGACCAAAGACTACAAGACTTATTTAGCGATAGTTATGGCGACATCGCGCAGCTATTATATGTTCGGATCAACCAGCCCCTACTCCGAGCTATAATCCAGTTCTGGAATCCGACTTTTTGCTGCTTCACCTTCAATGGGCAAGACATGATGCCTACAGTAGAAGAGTACACTGCTTTACTTAACCAGAAAAATATTCAGGAAGATTGGATCTACGCGAAGCCTCCAAGGAATCAGAATTACCTTTGCTAAACTCAAAACCTTTGCGGGAATGAGTGACGATTGGGTTAGTGGCCTCCTCCAAACCGAGGAGATAATACAGATCTTTGCATGGGAAAGTATTCGGGACATCATATCGACACATCCCAGACGAGGCAAAGAAAATGGACTTATTCGCTTTAGGAATATATGGCTTGGTGATCTTTCCCAGTACTGGGAACATTGACATAGCCATTTCGGATTTGTTTGAGCGGGTGAAACGGAAAGCAAACCCGATACCAGCAATCTTGGTCGAGACTTTCATTTCCTTAAACGCTAGCCGGAAACATGAAGAAGGGCGTTTTGAGGCTGCGCACAGCTTTTACAAGTATAGATCCAGAGTCATATGTGGAAGACGCCGACGCTGGTCCCGCCAGGATATCCTTCCAAGGTTTTTCGCCTTTACAAGAATACTTAGCAAAGGAATGGCGAGAAGATTTGAAAACAAAAATGTGGACCAGTTTCTTCAGGAACATTCGAGATGAGGACATAGCATGGAGGGTCCCATGGCTCGGTAAGATTAATTATTTTCTATCTGATTGTGGTGACTTCAACCGGGCTGATGATGTTAGGATTACATGGAGGGATCGCTTGTGCTCCACTTTTTTAGTGTCTCGGCGATTCGGATCACGACAGTTCATTCCCAATACCGCCAGATTAAGCCAAACTGAATTTCTTTTCAAAGGAGAGTTCAAAGGAAAAATTCAGACCATCATGAGGGCCTGGGATCATTGTTATCGGATCAGGGTGGAAGGAGATACTAAGCACATGACTACCCCAGATTACGATCTTTGGAGACGGTTGAGGGTTAATAATGTGATTCCTGAATCTGATCAAGGACCAACAGTGTCACTCGAAGAGCTTACAAGGGTGGTACCTTCCGAAGCCGATATCCTAAGGAGTGAACTCGAAGAAGTTAAAAGGAAGATGGACATTCAACAAACCCTACATGCGAGCGAGCTCTATAAGGCAAGCTTAGAAGTTGATGAGCGAGACGGGGTCATCAGGCAATTGAAGAAATTGAATGCAGATTTAAGTGACAAAAATACTCTTTATCAAAAAGATGCCCTCCTATTACAAGTAAAAATACAAAAGGCCGGCCGGAGTCAGTTCATAGCTGTGGAAAGAGAAAGAATGAACGGCATCCGTTTGGTGGAAGAAGAACGAGAAATTAACAAAAAAGCGATCGAGAAAGAGATTGAAAGCTACCGTTTGGCTATGGAGGAAGAAAAACGGTCCGCCAAGAAGGCCATTGATCAAGAGAGAGAAAGATTCAGACAAGAAATCAACAAGGGGAAACAAGCTCTCCATCATGAGAGAGAAAGTGTCGCCGCATGGAAAAGAAAATCCATGAATAGCCGAAACAGACTGTTAGAAATGCAGAAACTGTACGATGACACTCTTCAAAGTTTGGGGCAAAGCCAAAGTCAAAATGATGAATTAAAAGGAAAGGTATCAGAAGTCGAACACTCACTTCGAATGTACTGCCACAGGAACAACTTCGCTGAGCTGCAAGAAAGAGAACGCGAAGTGGGTGTGTTAAAAGCACGAATCGGGTCCCTCGAAGCAGTTGTAGAGGATTACAAGGAAAGAATTAATGTGTTCGAGGAAGCTGCAGCCGGAGGGGACACCTATTGGCAGAAGAGATTACGCGACGCTGCTCGAATGGTACAGGACAGAGACCAATACTACGCAAATCTAATGGTGGACATACAGCGAGTCGCCAGACACGTAAATGATTTAGTTGTCGAGGCTGAGACACTCCGACCTTTTATAGCCCCGGGAATGGAAGAAGCTCCTAGGTTCCTCAAGCTGCTCAAGGCAATTGGAAATTTAGGAGATAGAGCTAGAATCTATCTGTAGGACTCTGTGTTATAATTAGATCTTTTGTACTAGGGATCTTTACTTTGTAACACGAATTTTGTTGTAATCAAGACCCTTTAATTCCCGTGGAAGTAATTCAAAAGGGTGATGCGGAATCAGTACCTTGTCTGCATGCATTCTTGCATTTGCATCATAACATTTGCATCATTGTACATGCATTTATTTTTTACAACCATATTAACAATATGAATATTGTGGCATTCTATGTAGTGTTAACCCGCAATCATTCATCACCTATACTTTACCCGGCTACAAAGAAAGCTCATGGAAGAAAGAATAATCAGTCTAGAAAGAGGGCAGAGAGAGCTTGAGACAAGGCTTGAAGAGGCCCATAGAAGCCTTAATGATCAGATTGCACAGTCACAAACATCAATAGTATCTGACATAACGGCGTTGCTGGCAAAAAGTCTTGGAAAACGAGTAGAAGGAGAAAATATCCCAGAGCCAGAAGGTACCCCGGCTCACTACAAGGTTCAACCAACTGCACCAAACCAGGCCAGGAAGGTGTATATTGACCCTACAGGAATGTCTTCCAGCTTTCAAGTAGGGGCACCTGAGACTCAACCCCTTGATACCGAAGCACTTTATGAAGAAGAAGTGCCGGACCTGAATATGGTCGAAAGGATCAGAAATGAGGTAGAAAGAAAGTGGGAAGAAAGATTTCGCCTCATGGAAGAAAAATTTAAAGCTTTACAATCAAATGAAGAATCAGGAAACGACGCTAGTGACCTAAGTCTGGTGTCCGATCTTGTCTTGCCACCAAAATTCAAAACGCCAGAGTTCGATAAATATGACGGAACCACATGTCCTTCTGCACACATAACGATGTATTGTAGAAAAATGGCGGCTTACCATAAAGATGAAAAGCTACTGATCCACTGTTTCCAGGATAGTCTAACTGGAGCGGCATTACGTTGGTATACTCAGTTAAGCAAAGCGAATGTCAAGACATGGAAAGATTTGTCTAAAGCATTTTCCGAGCAATACAAACATGTAACAGACATGATCCCTAGCAGAATTATGCTAGAAAATATGGGGCAGAAGTCCAATGAAAGCTTGCGACAATATGCCCAAAGGTGGAGAGAAGTGGCCGCCCAAATCCAGCCACCTATCCCGGAGCATGAAATCACGCCATTATTTGTCAACACTCTGAAAGGGACACTTTTCGACCGCCTCATCAATAACACAACACAGTGTTTTGCCGACTTGATCAGGACTGGGGAGTCTCTCGAACTGGCAATCAAGAGCGGCAGAATTGATGGTGGGGAAGGGTCTCGAAAGTATAACAAGAGAAATGAAGTAAACACCACCAGCACCTATACCGCCCCAAAGAACTTCACAGTCTCACAGCCCCAAGCACCTGTGGGAAAAACACAAAATTTGAATCAAAGAGATGAGAGGGTCACCAGAAAAGATAAAGAGAGGAGAACTTTCACTCCCCTACCTGTTTCATACTCAGAGCTTTATTCCCAGTTGTATGAAGCAGACTTGGTCCGACCATACATCGTTAATCCTATCAATCCACCCTTCCCGCCTTGGTATAATCCAAACGCACATTGCGACTATCACGGCGGTACCCCGGGACATCCCACTGAGAACTGCCTTGCCTTCAAAAAGCTTGTGCAGAACTTAATCGATTCCGGGATATTGAAGTTTGAAGAACCTAGCGTAGCCAACAACCCGCTGCCTAATCATGGGAGCAGAGGGGTAAATACTATAGAAGAATGCTTTACCAGGAGGATAAAGGATGACGTGTCAGAAGTCAAGTCTCCTTTACGGTGGGCATTTCAACAATTATGCATGGCTCGTATGATCAACAAAAGCATGATAATAAGGCAGAAAGAATGTGGAAAGTATTGCGAATTCCATCAGACTGAAGGGCATGATATCCAAGAATGTGACGAGTTCAAGAAATTGGTGCAGAAGCAGATGGATGAAAAACAAATTGAATTCTTTGAGGAACCCATGGGGAAGGGATCAGACGTACACATGACAGATACCCCCAAAACTAGATACGGGAAGGATAGACCTTTTATCATCTCTCCCAGGATAGGGAATACAGGTGTCTCCCAAGGAGAAACCAGCAAGATAAATCCAAAGATCGTCATTTCAGCACCATCTCCATTCCCATTCAAAGACATGCGACAAATTCCCTGGAATTATGCCGCGAATGTGACCATGCCAGAAAAATCAGAACGCGAACAGGTAAAAGAGTCTACGCTGGAAGACCAGCAAAGTCAGAACAATGTGAACGTTGGTGAAGCAGGCCATTTCACAAGGAGCGGCCGATGTTATTCCTCCGAGGCTTTGAGAGCAGCTGGAAAAGATAGGGGGAAGAATACAGCAGTCAGCCCTACGCAGATATTTGGAGAAGAACCTCCCCAAAAGATAAATGAACCGGTAACTGAGGCCCAGGCCAAGGAGTTTCTAAAGTTCTTGAGACATAGCGAGTACAGCGTAGTGGAACAACTACGGAAACAACCGGCCAGGATCACAGTGCTGGAATTACTCTTGAGTTCAGAGAAGCATCGGGAGACGCTATTGAAAGTGCTGAATCAAACTTTTGTGCCCCAGGACATTTCTGTAACGAACCTGGTCATGATAGTGGGGCATATTACTGCCTATAATCATATCACATTCAGTGATGATGAGATCCCGGAGGGAGGAATGGGGTCTACCAAAGCCCTTAACATCACTACCCACTGCAAAGGGTATGTATTACCAGGCGTACTGATCGACAACGGGTCAGCATTGAATGTCTTGCCTTAACCCTGCAAAATTGCCAATAGATGGTTCGCACCTAAAGCCTTGCTACAACTCGGTAAGAGCTTTTGATGGTACGCAAAAAGGAACAATGGGGAAAATTGAGGTGCCCCTATTGATCGGACCAACTGAATATGTGATCGATTTTGTGGTGATGGACATAAAACCATCTTAAATTTGCCTATTGGGAAGACCTTGGATCCACTCGCAGAGTTGTCCCATCATCATTGCATCGAAATTAAAATTTGTAGTTGAAGGCAAATTGGTCACAAGAGAGGCGAGCATGAATTCGTTGCCTCGTGACGTCGGACACCCCTACATTCAAAATGACGAAGATCTTTGCAGAATGCTCGTTCCGAGCATTAGAACTAGTAAATGCCACATTCGTGTCAGAAGGAAGCCGGATCCCCTACCCTAGGTTATCTAATTGTACCAAGATGACCGTCGCAGAAACTCTGGGCCGAGGAGCCAAAATAGGAAAAGGGTGGGAAGAAATTACAAGGAAACCCGAGACCCAAGAATATCATAACCAAGAAGGATCGTTTCTGGCTGGGTTATCAACCAAGTGTCCAACAGAAGAAAGAGGAATATAAGAGGAAGGAAGAGCAAAGAAAAGCCAGATCTAAAGGAGAAGACATTCCGTGGAGGTCGATGTCCTTTCCTAGTTTGAAAGCCACTTTCATCTCCGGAGGGTTCTACCAGCCAGTCAAGATATTGGAGAGGCAATGAAGAAAAATGATGAACTTAACTGTAGAAGGAAATACAAAGCAAATCATTTGAGGGGATGTACATTAACATGATAGCTGAAAAGGACCCATGGTAGCAAAATGTTGACCAACATCCGCCCTTGCCATCCCGGGAGACACTCGATAACTGGAGCTGCATTGATCTACCTGTAGTTTTTAGGAATAGATCGAGTAATGCTCGAATCAACCTTTTGTTTTTGCCCATAGACAATGGGGATCTCTTGTATGGGGCACCTATGTTAACCTTTTGATTGAAATGAAAATATCCCCACTTTCTTAAAAATGACCAAAGTCTCATTTATTCCATTCATGCATTTTTCATATTCATTCCCTTCATGTAAAACCGTCTCTTTCCCAATACAATTCATTCTCATTTAATGCAGGTCGCTCATGATTGACGATATGAATGATACCGGATCCAATCCTGGAGTAAATTTCGAATGTCCTGAGGTCTCAGAGGAAATTGAGGGAGGATATGACGAAATAGAAATTGAGGTCCCGGAAGAGTTAAAGAGAATGGTGGACGACGAAGAAAGGCAGATTATGCCCCACCAAGAAGAAACGGAAATTGTCAACTTGGGGACTGAAGAAGCGAGAAAAGAAATAAAAATAGGAACGACTATTTCCTCAAAAACCAAGCATGAACTGATAGCCCTACTTCAGGAATTCAAGGATGTCTTCGCCTGGACTTATCAAGATATGCCAGGATTGAATACCGACATAGTGGTACACAAATTGCCAACAAAATCGGAATGTAAACCAGTACAGCAAAAACTTCAGAGAATGAGGCCAGATATGTTGTTAAAGATCCGAGAAGAGGTAAAGAAGCAATTTGATGCTGGATTCTTGGAGGTAGCCAAATACCCCGAGTGGGTTGCAAACATTGTACCAGTACCGAAGAAAGACGGGAAAGTTCGTATGTGTGTAGATTACAGGGATATGAATTGAGCTAGCCCAAAAGACAACTTCCCTTTGCCACATATTGACACGCTGGTTGACAATACTGCAGGACATTCATGGTTTTCCTTCATGGACGGCTTCTCAGGATACAACCAGATAAAGATGGATCCTAACGACATGGAGAAAACCACATTCATAACCATGTGGGGCACTTTTTGTTATCAAGTGATGCCGTTTGGATTAAAGAACGCAGGGGCAACATACCAAAGAGCAATGGTGACTCTTTTCCATGACATGATGCACAAAGAAATAGAAGTATACGTGGACGATATGATTGCCAAGTCTCGAACAGAGGAAGAGCACCTACAGAACTTGAGAAAACTATTCCAAAGACTACGGAAGTACCAACTGAGGCTCAATCCTGCCAAGTGTACCTTCGATGTTACTTCTGGAAAACTCCTAGGGTTCGTAGTAAGCAGAAGAGGGATTGAGATTGATCCCGATAAAGTGAAAGCCATCCAGGACCTTTCACCACCCCGCACGCAAAAGGAAGTCCGTGGTTTCCTGGGGAGGCTGAATTATATCTCTCGTTTCATTTCCCAATTAACCAATCAATGCGACCCGGTCTTCAGACTTCTTAGAAAAAATAATCCAGGCGTGTGGGATGAAGAATGTCAAAAAGCCCTAGAAAAGATCAAAAAGTACCTGACAAATGCTCCAATTTTAGTCTCACCAGTGCCTGGTCGACCACTAATTCTCTACTTAACAGTCTTCGAGAATTCAATGGGATGTGTGCTGGGGCAACACGATGAGTCAAGAAAAAAGGAGCAGGCCATCTATTACCTAAGCAGGAAATTCAATGATTGCGAAACACGGTACCCGCCAGTGCAGAAGCTGTGTTGTGCTCTAGTTTGGGCTACCAAGCGGCTCAGACAGTACATGTTATACCATACTACCTGGTTGATATCCAAGCTAGACCCATTAAAGTTCTTAATGGAAACACCAGCGCTAACGGGAAGAATGGCCCGATGGCAGATGCTCTTATCCGAATTCGACATCATATATGTTAATCAGAAAGCTGTAAAGGGGAGTGCCGTAGCAGATTTCCTAGCTAGTCGTGCTTCAGATGACTATGAGACATTGAACTTTAGTTTTCCAGACGAAGACTTGATGTGCATTACAACCGAAGAAGAGATTTCAGATGATGAGTCATGGAAACTTTACTTCGATGGAGCCTCCAACGCCCTCGGACATGGGATAGGGGCAGTGCTAATTTCACCTGAGGACGTCTATTATCCTTTCACCAGCAGATTGGAGTTCTTCTGCACAAACAATATAGATGAATACTGAAGCTTGCATCATGGGATTTGAACTCACCATCGAGAGAAAAGTTAAGGAACTTCGAGTGTTAGGAGATTCGTCCCTAGTCATTTACCAATTGCGCGTGGGGAGTGGGAAACCGAGACCGAAGTTGGTCAAATATCGCGAATGGATCCAAGAGCTCGTCAAAGAGTTCGAAAAGGTCACCTTCAATTACCTACCCCGAGAAGAAAATCGGATGGCGGATGCATTGGCAAGCTTGGCGTCCATGTTTAAAACAAACACGGGCAGAAATGAAACCCATTGAGATGCGAGACATTTGAAAAGCCTGCTCATTGTTGTAGTATACTGAGGAAGAGATTGTGAAATCCATGGTACTATGATATCCGCAATATGTCAAGCTTCAAAAGTATCCGAAGGGCAAACGACAATGACAGAAAAGCGCGCGGAAAAATGGCAACGAAATATGTCCTAGATGGGGAGATCCTATATAGGAAAAGTCATGATCAAACATTCTTTGAGATGTGTGGATGCCGGGAGGCGAAGGAAATCTTAGCCGAAGTGCATGACGGGATCTCGTGGAACGACGCCAACGGGTTGTCTATAGCCCGAAAAATTATGAGATACGGTTATTTCGGTTGACCATGGAGGGAGATTGCATCGATTACGCCAGAAATGCCACAAATGCCAAATTTCTGCCGACAAAATTCATGCACCCCCATCGCCTCTACACACCATGAATTCTCGTGGCCTTTCGCAAAGCATGGGGCATGGCGTTATCGGCAGATCCATCCGAAAGCTTCCAATGGGCACCGTTTCATTTTGGTCGCCATAGACTACTTCACTAAATGGGTAGAGGCAGCGTCTTACGCCAATATCACCAGGACTACAGTTTGTAAGTTCTTAAAGAAAGAAATTATTTGTCGATACGGGTTGCGAGAGAGGATCATCACCGACAATGCTTCCAATCGAACAACAAAATGATAAAGGACGTGTGCACTCAATTCAAAATAACACACCATAATTCCACAGTCTATCGTCCTAAAATGAATGGAGCGTGGAAGCGGCAAACAAAAATATAAAGAAGATCACAGCAAAGACTACAGATACCTACAAGGATTGGCATGAGAAGTTGCCTTTTGCTCTTTTCGCCTATAGGACGTCCATTCGTACATCAATAGGGGCAACACCCTACTCCTTGGTGTATGGTACCGAAGCAGTACTCCCAATTGAGGTAGAGATTCCGTCTCTCCGAGTCTTAAATGAAGTAAAACTGGAAGAAGCTGAGTGGGTGCAGGCCAGACTCGACCAGCTAAATCTAATTGACGAAAAAAGACTAAAGGCCATTTGTCATGGTCAGATGTACCAAAAGCGGATGGTGCAGGCATACAACAAAAAGGTGCGCCCAAGAGAATTCAAAGAAGGGGATCTGGTACTCAAGAAAATCCTCCCTATCCAAAAAGATTCTCGGGGAAAATGGATGCCCAACTGGGAAGGACCGTACGTCGTAAAAAAGGCCTTCTCAGGAGGAGCCCTGATCCTAGCAGAAATGGACGGGGACGAGCTGAAAAATCCCGTAAATTCTGATGCCGTCAAGAAATACTATCTCTAAAAAAAAAATTGGAGAGCTCAGGACGAAAACCCGAAATCGGGCGTCTTGAAGCAAAGGAAGGACTCGAGTTGAAAACCCGCGAAGGGCGGCTTGGGTAAATTGAAAAGTTGAATATCTGAGGAGAAGGGTATCCCCATGAGCATCATGAAGAGGAAGCTTCGGGCAAAAAAATCCTACACCAGTTGACAGGATCATGTATCATTCATATCGAGGATAATGAGAGATTTTGTGTCTTTATGTGTGTTATACCTTTCTTTTTAAGATATCCCAAAACCTTAATCATAATAAAACTGTGTTTTGAGCATCCATTCCTAGCCTTTTTGTCAATTTTAGTCAGATAAGATAACATAGGCTTATAATGAAACAAGAGATTTCGAAGCATTACTATGATTTAACCTTGAAAATGCAGGTAATCAAAGAAAACGATGTTAACTCCGTCCTCTAGTTCCCTAATGGCTGTCGATAGGGAAGGCGAGAAGCTTCAAACAACCTGGTAGGATAACCAATGGCACATGTCCTGTCTATTCAAGAAAGGCGTACGAGATAACAAAAGAGATCTTTTGGGTGAAAATCAGAAGGGCACCCCCCTCAAAAAAAAATCTCTCTAGAGTGAAAACCCGAAAGGGCACTCTAGAATTCCAAGTCGGAATTGAAAAAGGAGAAAGGTCGAGATGGTTGAACTTGGCAATGAAGCGGGGTATCGATGCCCGTAAGAAAGGAGAAAGCGAACATCAAATAAGGACCAAAACAAGCCCATCAAGATATTGAATCTCATGCATCATGAATAGTCAGACATCACTAGGATTAGGAGCATGTCAATTCATTCATTTGTCATAGCATTTTACTTTCATCTCAGACAGGTATCTGCAGATCCAAAGAGACATCGAGGGTCATTACGGTGTGAATCCCAAATGAGAAGACAATGTCTTTACATAAAGACACATGTTTTCAAGCTCTAGAGAGAGGTTCTGTATAGGAAGAATCCTTCTTTCCGAGGTTTTGAAGCTGAAAGTTCTATATAGGAAGAACTAACAGCTCCAGGGTGAAGACTCGCAGTTCTATATAGGAAGGCCTCCCAGTCAAAGCAATTCACCCATGACACACAAGATTATATAGGAAATCCTGTTGTGTCGGAAGCGAAGAGTTCTATATAGGAAGGGCTCTGAGCTTTATTGTCTTGGAGTAAAAGGTTCTATATAGGAAGAAACTGCAGCTACGAGATTCCAGACGCATAAAAAGTTCTATATAGGAGGGATGTTGGCTCCAAGGTGAAGACTCATGATTCTATATAGGAAGAACTCCCGGTCAAAGCAATTCACCTATGACACAGGTTATATAGGAAACCTATTGTGTCAAAAGCGAGAGAGTCTTATATAGGAAAGACTCAGAGCTTCATTGTCTTAGAGTGAAGGGTTCTATGTCGAAAGAGCCTATAGCTCCAAGATCGGAAGGTGACGAAGTTCTATATAGGAAGAACTTACGAGCCTGAAGATTTAGCCAAGGAAGAGCGGAGATGTCCAAAAGAATTCGTTTTCCAAAGCTACAAACAGGGAAATCTGATAAAAATTAGAGTGAAGGGTTCTATGTCGAAAAAGCCTATAGCTCCAAGATCCTGAAGATTTAGCCAAGGAAAGAGAGATGTCCAAAAGAATTCGTTTTCCAAAGCTACACAGGAAATCTGATAAAAATGAGAGTGAAGGGTT